>CM038672.1:623996025-624609970 GCA_021605145.1 Aegilops bicornis | reverse complement strand
CGTTCACCGCTTCGTCGAGCGGGTTCCTGGGTTCATCGGAAATGGAGAGTACTTTACTTCCGGCCGCCTCATCGCCTCACGCTGCGGATGACACCAAGGTGGTGCCCCAAGGGGGGCCTGGTCAAGAGGAGGTGGTGCAGGAGGCGCCGCAAGGCGACCTCCCGGACTCCAGGCGCGTGAGGGGCGAGACCCCCAGGGGCTCTAAGCCCGACCCTTGTCCGGACTCCATAACGGAATCTTGGCGGCTCAAGTCGGCAAGCGGCCCCTTCAGAAGAAGGGTAAGACGCCGGTGTCCTCCGTCCCAACCGGAGGCACCGGATAACTTCATCGGAGGCGCTAACAGGCGCCTCCATCAAGGAGGAGCACCGCCTGTTATGAGTGCGGTGATCCGCATGATTCGATCCGCCAAGAGTGGGCCGACGAAGCCTGTACCAGCCATCTAACGGGCTTTGAGGTAAGTTTAGAATATGTAAAAATATTACCGCATAGACGGTAGGCCCACGATGCTTAGTTCGGTGTTCGGAAAGAAAAGCCGGACTAAGGATCTAAAAAGATATACGCAGGAGTCTAACATAAGTATGTCAATATGGGAATGCAGGCTTGGCCGACCTCTGCCAAGACTCACTGCGGAGGTCAATGCATTGAAGCAGAGCCTCGAGCGGTCCGAGAACGAGCTCGGCCTTGCCAAGAAGCAGCTCGATGACAAGGAAGGTAAGTAATACCTTATTAAAGAAATACCTTATAGAAAGGTTTCGGTTGCAAAAAATAACAGGAATAACATGGGTACTGCAGGGGCCACGAACGAGGTGGCGACCCTGAAGGAAGCGGTGTCCGTGGCCGAAAGCAAAGCGGCCGCGGAGTGCACCGAGCGAGAGTAGGGGGAGGCGCAGCTGGCGGAGGTGCGTCAAGAGCTCCAGGATCTCGTGAAAAAACACGAGGGTTTGGAGCGTGACTCGAAGACCCGAGAGTCCGAGCTTGCCTTGGCTCTTGAGAGTGCCAAAGCTGCTAAGGCCGAGGCCCAAAAAGCCCTCCAAGAAATTGAATCATTAAAGAAGATAGCGGCGGGTAAGGCATTCTTTATGCAAAGCAAGCATGTGAAAGTGAATTACCTATTACTTACCCGGATTCGGAGCTCTCCAGGAGCATTCGCAGATCTGCCCCGTAGTGTGTCTGATGCTACCGCATTCTACCGCGCTAAGGAGGGGAGCTCAACAGAGAAGGTGTTCAGGTATCAATATGCTGAGGCCGGACGTCCGGTGTCCCTAAGCGACCAGCTGAAGCAGCTGGTCGAGCTCCACAAGGTCGCCGAACAGGCCATGAAGGGCCGCATAGTCCGGCTGTGGCAATTGGAAGCCATGCCTGGGAGCTACTTTGGGCTAGTGCGGCGGCTGGTGGACGCCTGTCCATGGATTGAAGTCATCAAGCGCTCCGTCTTCATTGAAGGTGTCCGTCGGGCCCTTTCCCATGCTAAAGTGCACTGGGGCAAGCTGGATGTGGAGAAGCTTGTGACGGACGGGCCACCGAAGGGCAAGGAGCATCGCACGCCCGAAATGTACTATGAGGGCCTCCTGAAGGGTGCCCGTCGAATAGCGGATGAGTGCTCCAAAGATTTTATTTTTGAATAGACTCGCATTTGTTATCCTGAACGCTGAAAACTTGTTCATATGTGCTAAGAAACGCTTGTTAATTTAAAATATTACCTTTTGTGCGGCCGTTTATCAAATTTGAGAGATGGCAAGTCGTTGGCTTCATCCCCCATGCCACGAGTGCTGGGGTGTTCGGGATAAACTTGAGCACTCTTGTTCCCATTCTTGGGTCAATCTAGGGAGGCGCTCAATACAACGAACAAGGCAAACGGACTTATAATGCTTGAAGACTCTCACTTAGCAATAGAATTCTATAATTTTAAATTTCGGCGAAGCCCCTAGTATTCGGAAGACCGAGTGCGGGGCGCTATCCACGCCTTGGCCGGACAATTCCGGTTCCTCGCTCTAAGCGGCATAAGTCTTTAGGGACCCGAAAAAACCTCTCGAACAGCGACCGGCTCTCGCCCAATCATGACGGTCAGTTTTAGCTTTCTCCATCGAGGTGCTCGACCCAGCTCAAGCTGGGGCACAATCGTGATGGTTCTCCGGTGCTACCTTAGCCGATATAACGGAACGTAAGGTACCAAAACACGGAGCCGGGCAAACCCAACTATTGACCCAAGACATGATTCGGAGCCGATGCATATAATGCTATAAGTTCGGGTGCCGCACTTGTGAAAGTGTTCGGACTTGTCACACCATAATTTTGGGGTACTTAAGCCCCTGGTGTATTGGCCGTACCAAAGTGTACGGGTGCAACATGTCATGAAATGAACATATATATAGATAAAAACAGGTAATAATAGGCAAGATCTATATATTGGTTATTAAAAAGGAACTGCAAATAAAAGTAGAACGATACAAATTGTGCGATAAGCAAGAGATGGGACTATTTAACATGTCCCCCTCCAGGGGTAAGATGCGGGATGGTATATAAAACAGGTATAATGCTCGTAGTAGAGACCACCTGAACACTCGACGTAGCTTTTCTGCTTTCCTGGCTGTTGCATAGTGAGTTCGACAATTAAAGTTCCGGACAGGGCTTCTGGAAAACAGAGTCCTGAAAGTAAGAAAAAAGGAAAAAGGAAAAGAATGACACAATCGGGAGCCCCTGGTGCGGTTTAGCCGCGTTCTGGGCATGCCGTGGTCGTGCCCCTCCCCTTATGCCCATGGTATCTCCAGAGCGTAGTTATGGACGCCAGTAATCCGGGCTTCGCAATTTCGCGAGGGCTGGGGTTGGGGCCGGATTGCTATGCGTGCTTGAATCGTGCCAGGCGGTCTTGTTGTAGGTTACTCCGAGCGTGCTTGACAGTGTCCGGACGCTTAGTGGCCGGACTCAAGAATTGATGTGAGAGGCTGCTTTGCACCTCCGCCGCGAGGGCCGCCATGTGCTCCTCCGTTCGGAGAGAACGTTCGGTGTTTCCATTGACCGTGATTACACCTCGAGGGCCTGGCATCTTGAGCTTGAGGTATGCGTAGTGCGGCACCGCATTGAACTTCGCAAATACGGTTCGTCCGAGCAGTGCGTGATAGCCGCTGCGGACGGGACTATGTCGAAGATCAACTCTTCGCTTCAGAAGTTATCCAGGGATCCGAAGACCACTTCGAGTGTAATTGAGCCCGTACAATTGGCCTCTACACCCGATATGACGCCTTTAAAGGTCGTCTTTGTAGGTTTAATCCTTGAGGAGTCTATGCCCATTTTTGACTGTATCACGATAAAGCAGGTTCAGTTGCTACCGCCGTCCATGAGGACTCTGGTGAGGTGAAATCCGTCAATAATTGGGTCAAGAACCAATGCGGCGAAACCGCCGTGACGGATGCTAGTGTGGTGGTCCCTTCGATCGAAGGTGATCGGGCAGGAAGACCATGGGTTGAACTTCGGGGCGACTGGCTCCATCGCATATACGTCCCTTAGTGCACGCTTCCGCTCCCTTTTGGGTATATGGGTTGCGTATATCATGTTCACCGTCCGCACTTGTGTGGGAAAGCCATTCTTTCCTCTATTGTTCGGTGGCCGGGGCTCTTCCTCGTCATCGCTATGCAGCCCCTTGTCATTAAGTTCGGCACTTAACTTGCCTGCTTGCTTGAACACCCAACAATCCCTGTTGGTGTGATTGGCTGGTTTTTCGGGGGTGCCATGTATCTGGCACAAGCAATCGAGTATTCGGTCCAAGTTGGACGGGCCCTGGGTATTTCTTTTGAATGGCTTCTTCTGCTGACCGGGTTTAGAGCCTCTGAATCCGGCATTGACTGCCGTATCTTCAGCGTTATCGTTGTTAATGCGGCGCTTGTTCTTGTTGTGACGCGACCTGCCATTGCTATCCTTGGTATCCGAACTATCAGGGTGTTTGCCAAGTTGTTGCTTCGAGCTAGCCAGCTGTCCTCTCCCGCACAAAAGCGGGTCATGAGTGTAGTGAGGGCTGCCATGGATTTCGGGTTTTCCTGTCCTAGGTGCCTGGCAAGCCATTCGTCGCGGATGTTATGTTTGAAGCCTGCAAGGGCCTTTGCATCTGGACAGTCAGCGATTTGATTTTTCTTTGTTAGGAACCGTGTCCAGAATTGTTTGGCCGATTCTTCTGGCTGCTGAATTATATGGCTAAGGTCATCGGCGTCTGGTGGTCGCACATATGTGCCGTGGAAGTTATCAAGGAATGCGGCTTCCGTGTCCTCCCAACAACCAATTGATTCTGCCGGGCAAGCTGTTGAGCCAATTCGAGCTGGTCCTTTAAGCTTGAGTGGGAGGTATTTGATGGCATGTAGATCATCACCGCGGGCCATGTGGATATGGAGGAGATAGTCCTCGATCCGGACCGCAGGATCTGTGGTACCATCGTATGATTCGATGTTTACGGGTTTGAAACCCTCGTGGATTTGATGATCCATTACTTCATCTGTGAAGCATAGTGGGTGTGCGGCGCCTCAGATTGGGATATATCACGACGTAGCTCATATGAGCTTTGTCTCTTGTGGTTCGGCCCGGCCGGGTTTGTCAGATCCGCGCGACGGTAATTATCCCGAGTCGTTGGGCGCCCACGCGATCCGTAGATCGATCTTGTATGTTTTGCCTTATCCTCCAATATATCTCGCAAGTCCGGCGCGTTTTCCCGTGCCTTGGTACTTTTTGAGCGGCGTCGGGGTATGGCTTGAGCGGAGGGCCGAGAGGCTTCTACACACGCCACGCAGGGTGGCCGTCTGCCATGTCGTCTTGTTGGTGACTTGGGTGCTTCCTCCTTCCGATCGAGGCAACAACCTGCGTTTGGGGTAGCTTTTAGAGGCGTTCGAGTTCATACTCTTGGCTGCAAGGACTTCAGTCCATCTGTCAGCTAGCAGGTCTTGGTCAGCTCTAAGCTGTTGCTGCTTTTTCTTGAGGCTGCTTGCCGTGGCTATAAGCCTGTGTTTGAAACGCTCATGTTCGGCGGGATCCTCAGGCACGACAAATTCGTCGTCGTCGAGGCTTGCCTCATCTTCGGAGGGAGGCGCATAATTATCGTCCTCGACCTCTCTTCCTGCCGCACTGTCGTGCGCACATGCTTCTACCTCCTCCTGTGCTGAGTCCTGCTGGAGGGGGTTGTCTTCGGCACTGTCCGGGGTGTTATTATCTCCCGTGCCGGAATCACCGTTTTTGTTGTGGCGGGATTTAGAGCGGCGCCGCTGACGTCGGCGCTTCGGTTGCTTCTTGGAGGGGTCATCCTCCGTTGTTCCATCGCCATTCCCATCTTTTGGGATGTCCACCATGTATATGTCGTATGACGAGGTGGCCTTCCAGTGCCCTGTAGGCGCTGGGTCTTGGTCGTCTCCGACATCGTCGTCCATGCCGTCGATGTCTTCGGAGTCGTAGTCGAGCATGTCGGTTAAATCATCGACAGTGGCTACAAAGTGGGTGGTGGGTGGGCGTTGAATTTCTTCGTCGTCCGTATCCTAACCTTCCTGCCCGTAGTCCGGCCAGGGCTCTCTGGATAAAGAGAGAGACTTTAGTGAATTCAGGATGTCGCTAAAGGGCGAGTGCTGAAAGATGTCCGCGGCGGTGAACTCCATGACCGGCGCCCAATCGGATTCGATTGGCAGGGGCACGGAGGGTTCAGAGTCCAGAGAGGAGTCTGACACCCTGGAGTCAAGGTCTTCGCAAAGGACAGGGATGGAGTTCGGCTCAATCGCCGTAGAGATCGTAGCCCACCGAGGCGGCGTCCAACCACTCGTCCTCGATCGGGGAATCCGGCTCCGGATTGAGGGTCGGAGTGGATGCTGGTGCGGCCTCCAGGGCACTGTTCAACGGCAGAGCTAGATCATACCCATCGAGACAGTGCCGCACGCTCGGCTGTGGCTCGAATCCGTCGAAGATCAAGTCTCCGCGGACATCGGTCGTATAGTTCAAACTTCCAAATCTGACTCGATGGCGGGAGCGTAGCTTTCGAACTGCTCCAGGATGGCTGCTTAATTGGCCCGCGGCAAAGCCGCCTAATCTGAAGATCTGTCCAGGAGAAAAGTCTCACCTGGACCGTGTCGTTGTTGATGATCGAAGGAGCCATCGGGCCTATCGGTGACGACACGTAGGAACTCTCAATGAAAGCACCAATGTCGGTGTCAAACCGGTGGATCTTGGGTAGGGGTCCCAGGCATGCGTCTAGGCGGATGGTAACATGATACAAGGGACACAATGTTTTTCCCCAGGTTCGGGCCCTCTCGATGGAGGTAATACCCTACTCCTGCTTGATTAATATTGATGATATGGGTAGTGCAAGAGTAGATCTACCACGAGATCAAGGAGGCTAAACCCTAGAAGCTAGCCTATGGTATGATTGTTGTCCGTCCTACGGACTAAAACCCTCTGGTTTATATAGACACCGAATAGGTTAGGGTTACACAAAGTCGGTTACAAAGGTAGGAGATCTACATATCCGTATCGCCAAGCTTGCCTTCCACGCCAAGGAAAGTCCCATCCGGACACGGGACGAAGTCTTCAATCTTGTATCTTCATAGTCTTGGAGTCTGGCCGTGATGATAGTTCGGCTATCCGGACACCCCCTAGTCTAGGACTCCCTCAGCCGCCGCGTCGGCTTGCACCTCGGCTGACTTCTCCGCTGCCTCCTGGATGGCCCTCCGCTCCGCTGCTTCCCGCTCCTCCCGAGCCTCCCGCGCGTTCCGCTACGTTGCCTCCATAAGGTCGGCGCGGGGGTCCACTCGGCGGGAACTCAAAGACCCTCCCGTCGGTCAGACTATGGAGGCGGCGTCAACCCGTTCAAGGGAAAGAGGCGCCCTGTTCAACAAATCAAGAAGACAGGTTAAATGAGCCTCAACCAAAGAAAATAACAAAAGTACAAGACACCCAACACTTACGCCGAGACCGCTTGTGGCTGCTTCACCACCTTGCGGAAGCGGGCCGCTTTCGCAGCCGCCTCATCCCGCTTGGTCGCCACCGCGGAGCTCTTGGGTTTTTCGGCCGGCTGCCAAAGAGACCCGGCCCGGCCCGACGCTTTTGCGCGCCACCCCGTGCAGCTGGCGCGGCAGAAGGTCCCGCGCCTTGGCGATCGGCCGCCGGCTGGCGGTGTGGGATGGCCTCGGCTTCGTCATCATCCGGCCAGTCCCCGAAGCCGGCCGTGAGGTCGGGGCCGCCCGGTTCTCCGCCGGCTGCGACCACAGCGTCGTCCATGGCGGCCGCCCCCAGATCCGGGTCGTCGGGGTCGTCCACGGTGCGGTCGGCTGTAAACTGGCGCTCCGGCCCTGCGGCCCTGGGCATCGGTCGAAGAAGGGGGCTCTGCTCAAAGACAAAGCCGACTAGTCAAAAGTCGTCCATCGCGAACCCGGCAACAAAAGAAGAAGAAAGTAAGGAAAACTCACCACAGGCGGGGGATCAGCCCGAGAATATGGCGTCTTGCCATAGTGCCACTCCTAAGTGAGTTTGCAGTTGGATATGTAATTCACCATGTAAGATACCTCATCACGAGGCATCTCTCTCGTGCTCGGCCAGCAAGGGTCAAAGCGGCCGCTCATCTGGCAGATCATGTGCGGCCGGCTCTGGAGCGCGAGCACCCGGCGCCCCACGAAAGGGCCACCAGGTCGGCCCCCACCAAGCCCTCCGATTGGACCATCACCCGGAGTCCGGTGACGGCGGCGTTCCCGGCCAGGGAGAGCGACCGCGCTCCGAAGGACCAAGACGGCTGCCTCCCAGGCGGCGGGCCGGCTACGTAAGCCGGCAGATTGAGGTAGTCGCCTTGCGAGGCGACGTTCTTCACGTAGAAGTACGATTGCTGCGAGCTTGCCGATCGGATTAGGAGGATAGGCGGAAAGGGGTTGTTGTCGGCCGTCCTCTGCTTGGCGATGAAGGCGCCGCAGGGGGCGGGCACACCCGCGGAGACGGTGCTGAGCTTGCACTAGAAGAACTCCCCAAAGAGATCCAAGGTGGGGAGGACTCCGGGAAAGCCCTCGCACATGGTGACGAAGGACGACAACAGCATCACCGTGTTGGGGGTGAGGTGATGCGGCTGGAGATTGTAGAAGTCGAGGAAGGAGCAGAAGAACCTGCTCGCCGGCAGGCCGAGGTCACAGCAGTCTGGCAGCGGAAGATGACCCGCTCGCCCTCCTCCGGCGCCGGTGAAATCTCCGCCTCCGACACGAGGCGGGTCTTCACGAGGTCCTCGCCCGGCAACCGCCGCGTCCGGCGAAGCCAGTCGATGCGGTCTTCATGGATGTTGGAGCCGCCCATGAGCTCGACAGCGCCATGGGAGCAAGAGGAAGGAGAAAGGCGCGGCGGCAGAAAGCACGGCCACGCAATGGAGGAACCGCGGCGAGCCAAGATAGTTCGCGGCGGAACGACAAGGTGGTTAGTGTGCTGCGGCCGCGGAAGAGTGAAGAAGGAAGTAGAGGAAGGAGAGGAGCGAGGGCGAGCGTGGGAGCCTCTGCCGCACCCCCTCCTCCCCCTACTTATAGGCTCGGGCGGTGGAGCCGAGGAGGCGAGGCGTGGGGGAACGTGGGATTAACTGCGCCCACTCCCCCCACGTCCCGCGATTATTACGCCCTAAAGGCGTGCTGAAACCGCCGCGGGAAGACGAGCAGTCCATTCGGGCCGCAGAGGATCCGCGCGTGGGCCGAGGCGGAGGTTTGGTGGGCCCCATCCTGCGGCGACATCCCGTCGCGCGCGTGGGCTGGTAGGCCTTTTTGGCCACGTGGCGCGCAAGGTGACGCGCGGTCAATGCACAAGCCGGCTCGCGTTCTCTCCTTCTGGCTGTGGGGCTTCCCGAAGACGGCACACCCATTCAAGGCCGGCTCCTAGCTGTCGGCTCCTCAGGATAGGAAGTTGATCGAGCTTCTCGTCCTCCTTTCGACCTCGAAGCCCAATCAGCTTCGGGGACTACTGTCAGAGTAAATAACCATGGGTAGCCTAGCCGGCTCCCCCTGGGGCTTCTGAAAAAATTACAAGCCAATCAAGCCACCCAATATCCAAGACGCTGGGCCGCTTTCCCCCGGCCGGCTGTCAGGAGGCGGCCCGACCCCAATACCTACAGAAATAAGGCCGCAAGAGGGCCGGCTTCCAAGGAGCCGGCTACCAGAGGGCCAACTCCACGTAGCCGGCCACGAGAAGGCCGACTCCAAGAAGCCGGCCACCCTGAAGGCGGCCAAGGCCGCACCCTCAGAATCTGCACCCACATAACGGTGATGAGACGGGGCGTGGCTACAGTGAAGCCTGCCACCCCCGCATCCCGGAGCGCGCATGGCTACAGTACGCCGTACGGGGCAGCCATCACCCATCCGGCACGGCACTGCTGCCATGTTGACCATGACATCACCCACGACAGTCACAAGACGACCATTGGTGGCGGGCCCCTCCGGTCAGAGAGATGCCCGAAGGCGGCTCGACCTCCCCTAGTCTGCCTGAAACATGGCCGACCTCCCATAGCCGGCTTGCTCGCTCCCTCGAGGAAAGTGCCTCATTAAGGAGATAAGACGAGGTGAGGCTACAGTGATCGCCGCCAAGGCGGCGGCACTGTAGCCATGCTTACCTCGACAAAGCCCTCGTCATCAAGATTGAGGCAACAGTAACTAGCCCCCGTCAAGGCCCTCAACGGTGGGGCCGGCCTGTCGACCAAGAAGCCGGCAGCCGGCGGGACCCACCACCGGCGGGGGCCCAGGCCGGGCGGAGAAGCCATGAACGAAGACACTGACGGCTAGGGCCCATGCCTAGCCGGATTACCATTGTACCCCTGGGGGTAGGCCTATATAAACCCCCCAGGGCACCCATGCAAAGGGTGGATCTCTTAGAGTTTTAGACACCACATAGAGGGAAAAGAGGAGCTAGCCGTGCCCTTCTTCCTCACACCGAACAGCTCAAGGAGCCTCTTGTAGCAACTTGTTCATCTAGTGATCATGCGGAGACCCTGCAGAGCAGCAGTAGGGGTGTTATCTCCATGGAGAGCCCCGAAGCTGGGTAAGATTCGCCGGCGTGCATGTCTTTGCCTCATCCCGTTTCCAGGCACCGGCGACGTCTTATTGGCTCCCACTATGATTAGCAACCCATTGGCATATGTCGCACCTACCACCCGACATGCACAAAAAAATTGGGTGGTTCATTTTCTCGACCGCCTCCTTTCTCGTCTGCAATGTAGAATTTTGGCGAGATACAGGACCAAGATGAGCCAGTAAACTAGTTGGATGAAAGTAGTGGCCAAGTTACTCAAACCTCCCTCGGCACGAGGCCACTATTTGAGGATAAACCTACAAGAAAAGTTCAGATTATGCATGCTGCCTCTTATGTACTAGAAAGTTTACTCGTACAAGAACTAATTTTAGCAAGAAGTACCTCCGATTGAACACCATTTACCAGTCTGTACCCTAGGTAATTAAAGTTCGTCCATGGATCATATTGGCTATGATCTCAATCATCTGGATGCATAAACATACTGAACATGTGTATATCTGAATCTTTTTGTGAATTATGTATGAATATTGTCGTGTGATCTATCAATCATTTGGATGCATAGATATCTTTGAGCTTGTGTATATATGAATCTTTTGAGTTGTTGATAGTGAATGTTGGCTATGAATATGAACTTGTCCTGTGAACCTGAGTTTGATATGAATGTTTACCTTTTCTGTTGTATTTGTGTGTGAACTTGTTAGTATGCCTATTGTGGTGTATAAAACGCAGGTCTCTTATAAAAGTAATGTTGTGTCCAATTTATGTTTTCCCTTCTAACCACATTATATATATTTATATTATTACTATTATCGTATATTTTATAGAGACTTATATATACATTATAAAAACATCCCACATGTTATTAACTTATAAAATTAAATGTTCAACGGAAGTTGGCAAGGAAAATCCTGGTTGTTTTTGACTCACAGGCACGGAAAATCCTGGTGATTGCGTACAAAAGCTTGCGAAGATTTTAAGGACTAATTTAATAATCTTGTTATTCTCCACAGACTACAGCCCCACGCCGCAACAGAACCAGTTATAACCCTTCTCCTCCTCTGAATCTGCGACTCCACTGCCGCGTTTTCCCATCTCCGAGTCGTTCCCGTTCGGGGCCTCGCCTTGTCCACCGCCTTGCTGCGTTCAGTGCAGCGTGGTCAACAAACGAGAGTCATCGGAAGCGGACTGTACGTGGTGAGGCTGACGGCTGGGACCCACGAGGTCCATGGTCGCACGCAAGGAAAGTTCCTCCTTATTAAGGTGAAAAAAATGTTTCCTCCACCTGACAGCTGGGACCCACTGGCTGTATCTTCGCACGGAAGGAAGTGCCTCCTTGTTTTGCAAAAAAAATTATTCATACCCTTGACAGCTTGGACCCGCAGATTTGGTGACTGACTTGTGGGCCTACTAAGCGGACGTGTACGGACGGCTTTGTCAACTTAATCAACAAATGATTCTAGCAGCTAGACCGTTGGATGTTAATCCAACAGCCGTGCTCCTTCTTCAACCTCTGTTCTTGCTCCTATCTCCCATGGGCGGCACCGCGGCTGTGCTGCCGTGCACCCGAAACAGTGAAATTTCCCACTCCTCTCCATCTGCGACTCCGCTGCCCCATCTTCCCCATCTCCGGGTCGTTCCAGTCTGGGTGCATTTGGCACGGTGTGGTCAACGTGGTCAACAACCGAGAGTCATCGAAAGATTACTGTACGTGAGAGGCTGACAGCGGGGACGCACCACGCCCATGGCCACATGCATGCAACAGAACGCGGCGAGGTCAACGTGGTCAAGGAACGACTTCCATCGGAAGTATACTGTACGTGGAGAGTCTCAGCTGGGTCCACGGCCGTAGCAAGTAAGTGCCTCCTTATTACGCGGAAAATAATTATTCCTCCAACTGATAGCAGGGACCCACTGGACGGGCCACCTTATTTTGTGAAAAAAAACGTTTGCCCCCTGACTTATGGGACCCACCTGACGGGCCACCGTATTTCGCGAAAAAAACGTTCCCCCAGCTGTCAGCTCGGACCCACCAGAAGTGCCTGCTTATTACGCACAAAAAAATGAATACCCCTCGGCTAGCTGGGACCCACCTTGGTGGGAGGCTGGCTTGTGGGCCTACTAAGTTGACGGGGACGAAGGGCTTTGTCAACTTAGTCAATATGAACGATTCTAGCTCCAGTGACCGTACGATGTCCATCCAACGGCCGTAGTGCTTCTTCAACCTCTTGTCTTCTTGCTCCAGCCGCCCAAAGCAGCGCCGGTCGTGCCGCATGCTCCTGCCTCCTGTGGCTGGCTGTGTCTTTGCCGGAGGCCTCACCGCCCCTACTATTCCCCGGCTGGCCTCATGCGGCGGCGGCAGCCTCACACCGCAGTCGAACCAGTGAACCCTCGTACTCCTCTCCACGCGAGCTTCCACTGCCGCGTCTTCCCCGGCTCCGCGTCATCCGCTTCCTAGGCCTCACCGTCGTCCACTGCCGTGGTGCTCTCCGCGCGGCGTGGTCAACGTGGTCAAGGAACGACTTCCATCGGAAGAGTATCAGACGTGGAGAGGCCGATACTGGGTCCTCGGCCATAGCCCAGTTTGTTTGTGATTTGCCAAGTAAGTCGCTTTGTCAGGCCTGTTGGGCTGCAAAACTTTCAAGACGAGGAGAGCTTTCATTCGGCTGGCCGAGAAAATGGCCCATCAGTAATGAGAAATGGGATGTACATTTTCAAAACACATCAACCCGGCAATTAGTTTCAAATATCTTTTTTTCATTTCGAGATTTTAAATTACATTAATTTTTATGCGTAGAGAATTTGTTGGATTTTATATTGATATACATTTATTTTTAAAACCAGTTTCAATGTGAGTCGAAATTTCGGTAATAAAAACAGTTCGGACCGCACAGAAATATGCAAAATTTCATATATTTTTTTAACCGTGGCCACAATACGGGCTGTAATGCTAACAAAAAGAATATGGGCTAATAAACCATAAGAATTAGCAAATTGGCTGTAAATTATTAGAAATAATGGCAGATGGGCTGTATGCGGTTTTCCATAGATTTGAGGCTTTCGTAAAAAAAAGGTTGGCCTAGCAAAGGATTGTTGGATGTCCATCCAACTATGGCCGTGCTTCTTCAATCTCTGCTCTTCCTGCTCCAAAGAACTCAAACAAGCGCCGACGGGACTGCTCGCTCCCTCCTCCCTCAGTGGCCAGGTCAGCGCCAAGCAGCCTCACCGCCCCAATCAAGACTCCCATCGCTGGCCTAGCCATCCCTCTACTCACCCAAACCTGCTGTTATTCTCCGGCGACGGCAAACGAACCAGTAAACCCTGGTACAGCCGTACTCCCCTCCGCATGGGAAACAACTGCCTCCATGTCGTTCCCTTCCTAGGCCTCGCCGTCGTCCACCGCCCTGGTGCTCTCGGCGCGGCCTGGTCAACGTGCTCAACGACCGACATGCATCTCAAGTGGACTGTACGTGGAGAGGCTGACAGCTGGGTCCATGGCCGCAGGCAAGGAAATGCCTCCTTATTACGTGCAAAATAATGATTCCTCCACCTGACATCTGGGACCCACTGAAAGGGTCTCTGTATTTCGCGAAAAAAAGTTACCGCTGCTGACAGCTTGGACCCACCAGCTATATCTTCGTAGGCAAGGAAGTGCCTCCTTATTACGCAAAAAATGAATACTCCCGTGCTATTTGGGACCCGATATAGATAGTGAGCTGACTTGTGGGCCTACTAAGTTGACGGGTACGGAGGGCTTTGTCAACTTAGTCAATACTCCAGTAATCATACGATGTCCATCCAACGGCCGTAGTGCTTCTTCAACTTTTGGTCTTCATTCTCCAGCCGCCCAAAGCAGCGCCGGTCGTGCCGCATGCTCCTGCCTCCCGTGGCCGGCTGTGATACCGCGGAGGCCTCACCGCCCCCTATTACTCCCACCGCTAGCCAGTCCATCCCTCTACTCACCCACACCCCCTGTTATTCTGCGGCGACGACAGCCGAACCAGTGAACCCTCGTACTCCTCTTCGCGTGGGCATCCACTACTGCGTCTTCCCCGGCTCCGTGTCGTCCCCTTCCTAGGCCTCGCCGTCATCCACCGCCGTGGTGCTCTAGGCGCGGCGTGGTCAATGTGGTCAAGGAACGGCTTCCGTCGGAAGAGTACTCTGCGTGGAGAGGCTGACAGCTGGGTCCATGGCGGCCGCAAGGAAGTGCCTCCATACTACGCGCAAAATAATTATTCCTCCACCAGACAGCTGGGACCCACCAGACGGGCCACCGTATTTCGTGAAAAAACATTTCCCCTGACTGCTGGGACCTACTAGCTACACCTTCGCACACAAGGAAGTGCGTCCGGGCAAAAAAAAACGATTCGCCCCCCTGACTGCTGGGACCCACCAGCTACATCTTCGCACGCAAGGAAGTGCGTCCGGGCAAAAAAAAACGATTCACCCCCCTGACTGTTGGGACCCACCAGCTACATCTTCACACGCAAGGAAGTTCCTGACAGTCGGGACCCACCTGGTCGAAGCGTACGTAGCGTTGTCATTCTGGTCGCGAACGATATGCGTACCCTCTTGGTCGATGTAGAGGCGCCGCGACGGTCGTAGTAGAGGCGCACGTGTCATAGTAGAGGCGCGCACATAGCATGTACACGCGTCATTACAACGGCGTGGTGCAAGAAAGAAAATACGGCCACATACGTACATATGGGCAGGGTCTCGAACGCCTACTCGCGCCTACATACATGGCTGGGTCGGAACGGAGAAACAGCATCGTCATCGTGTTCATGGGGAGGCAACGGAATGTGTCGTGTTCATGGGAAGGCAACAGAATGTGTCGTGTTCATGGGGAGGCAACGGAATGCGTCGTGTTCATCGGGAGGCAACGGAACGCGTGGAGCCAACCGGCTGGGTCGGAACAGAATGCGTCGTCGTGTTCATCGGGAGGACTTGTACGGAACATGCGATGGAAACGAGGCCTGGCGTACCGCATAACGGAGGAAACGGACCTCCTACGTTTGAAACGGGGGTCCTGTTGATCGAGACGGGTGTGGCGTACCGCAAAACGGACGAAACAGACCACCTACGGTCGAAACGGGGTCCTGTTGATCGGGAGGGTGTGGCGCATCGCAAAAGCGGATTTAAACGGACCTCCTACGGTCGAAACGCTGGTCCTGTTGATCGGGAGCATTGTGGCGCATCGCAAAACGGATTTAAACGGACCTCCTACGGTCTAAACGGGGTCCTGTTCATCGGAGGGGTGTGGCGATCCGCAAAAGCAGGACTCCACCGGATATCGTTTCATCTCCACCGTCGACCTCCTTCAGCCTCCACGGGCTACCGTCGACCTCCTCCAGCCTCCACGGGCTCCTGTTCATCCAGCCTCCACCGCGCGCTACTCCACCGGTTACTGTTCAACCACCCCTCCACCGTCTGCTATTCATCCAGCCCTCCACACCACGGGGTCCTGTTCAACCACCCCTCCACAGGCACCCCACCACCGTCTACTGTTCATCCAACCCTCCACACCACGGGGTCCTGTTCATCAAGAGGCAACGCCACCACTCGCTGTTCATCCACCCCCCCCCCCCCCCCCTGCAATGCTCACTGTTCATCCCAGAGGCAGCATCGATCGGCTTCAGTTAGCAGCAGAAGCGGCGAATCGCTTCGATCGGGTTCGATTAACGACCATCGATCGATCGCTCGGAGTTCGATAACGCGTAGCCTAAAGTGCAATCGCTTTCGGGTTCGATTAGAGCCCAACGCCTCGCTTCGGGTTCGATTAGAGCCAACGCCTACGCACACGCTGCAGCGTGTACATGTACGAGAGAAACGCGCATCGCTCGGCCCCAGACCTCCCACCGTAACCGGGAACTCCCCGAAATTTTCCTCCCCCTCGCTTCTACCACGGTTTTTTTTCCGTCATGGACGGCCCAAAGAATGTCATGCAGCTGCCTCCGTCTCCGCCTGCACGAATAGCCCATTTTCTATCATGATTTTTTGTCATAGAAGTAGGAGCCCACCACATCTATGATGATACCGGGTTTTGTCACAATTATCGTCATAGAAGTGTCATATGTATGACAGAACAAAATTTGTTCGGCCCAAAATGTCACGGATGTGTCTTTTTTTGTAGTGCGTGGAGCCCAAGACAGCGTCATCACCAGTGCCTTTGGCAGTCGAAGACCAACTTTAGTCAGTATAGCTTGTACTAGTTGTTCTGCTTCAAAATGGCCGTTGTTGGCTCCCTTCCCTCTCAATATTTGGGAAGAGGACCAGGGCCTCTATAAGTAGAGATAGCCACCACCGTAGAAGGGAGATCGGACCGAGAGCCAAGAGAGACGGAGCCATTCCTCTCCAAGCACACCACCACAAGAACACCCCTCGCGAGGATGTTATTCCTTTGTACTGTTCATCATCAGCCCCAGAGACAATCCACCACACCACACACTAGAATAGGGTATTACACCACAGCGGTGGCCCGAACTAGTATAAACTTTGTGTCCCTCGTGTTGTGCATCGTGTAGCTTAGATTCACGGAGAGGCGTTGGGGCGTGGATCGGTAGGGAGTAGATCTTCACGCGCACCCCAGAGTTCAAACCTTAAGGGTTTTGCCGGAACCCGATATCCGACACAGCCGGACTATATGCTTATGCCGGACTGTTGGACTATGAAGATACAAGATTGAAGACTTCGTCCCGTGTCCGGGTGGGACTCTCCTTTGCATGGAAGGCAAGCTTGGCAATTCTGATATGTAGATTTCCTTCTCTATAACCGACTCTGTGTAACCCTAGCCCCCTCCAGTGTCTATATAAACAGGAGGGTATAGTCCGTTGGACAACAACAATCATAATCATAGGGTAGCTGCTTGGGTTAGCCTCTACGATCTCGTGGTAGATCAACTCTTGTAATACTCATATCATCAAGATCAATCAAGCAGGAAGTAGGGTATTACCTCCATAGAGAGGGCCCGAACCTGGGTAAACATTGTGTCCCCTGCCTCCACTTACCATCATCCCTAGATGCACAGTTCGGGACCCCCTACCCGAGATCCACCGGTTTTCACACCGATAGGCGGGAGGCCGGATCCGCCCACACTACGACAACGACGAAGGGATCGGAGGACCTCCCGCGATGGCGCTCGGCCAGAGATAATGGTGCGTCCGGCAGTGGGTCTCTTCCCTCGCTGTCGACGAAAGCCTAAATGCTGCCCATCCCCCCTTCACCGGCGGAGGGGGATACGTCCGGATCTGTGACCAGCGGTGAGGATAGAAAGATAGTGTTTTTTGAAGGGAGAAAGACAGTGTTACCACTGCTATCTTGTTTAGATCTGGAGACGATGAGAGTGTGTGAATAGAGCAACCCTAGCAAGCAAGCGTGGAGGCTCCAGCCTATATATACGTAGTGGGGTAGTTTTCCTTTTTCACTCCATAAAAACAATCATCTAAAATTGTGTACATGACAGGTCGTCGTTCTTTAGTTGTTGATTGCTTTTTGAGATAGCTACACGCTTATTCCAAGTGATGTTACGGTGTGCTAGGTCGCACTTTGCATTGTTCACGTTTGGTACAAGTCCCTCCATTAAATGAACAACCACCCCCTCGTAAAAATTGTGAACAAGCCCATGGCTAAAATTATAGGAAACATGGGTTGCCCCAACATGCATTACTATTTATATTTTCTATTCCCTCTGTTCATAAATATATGTCTTTTTTATTAGCCACACCTAAGACAAGAATTTGTTTTATTAGTAATGAACCCCACATGTCATAGACACAAAAAGTGTGGCAAGATTCCCTTAGGCAAGCCAAAGTGTGTCTAACAATTTGAGCAACTCAAGTTAGGCAAGTGTGGGAAAAATAATGTGGCAACATAAGACAAACATAGTCACAATCCAAACAGCTCCATAATTTTCTGTGACATGCATGAACATTTGGTTAGTTAATTTTGTAGTCAAAATTTGGCAACGTGCATCAAATAAACACATGCAAGTATCAAAAGGAAAGTCATGGCATGCATGCATGCGTTGTACTCCCTCAGTTTCCAAATATAAGTCTTTTTAGAGATTGCAACAAGTGACTACATACGAAGCAAAATGAGTGAATCTAGACCCTAAAATATGTCTACATACATCTGTATGTTGTAGTCCATTTGAAATGTCTAAAAAGACTTATATCGAGTGCAGTGCTTTGATGTGTTGCGTAATTAATGCATCAGTAAACGCAAATTATTGAAATATATCAAGTGTGGTGCTTTGACGTGTCGCGTCAACTCGTACAAGACTGAGAAGTTTTATTACTACAATGCCCTCTCCCTCGCGGACAGAGCTTCGGTGCCTTAGCTGCCTTTGGCTGCATGAGCAACCCACCTGTTGGGCCCGCCTATCATAGACGTAGAGACAGGAACAATAATTCAATGAAGTTGCGTCCCTCCCTCGCGCATGAGCGTGGTGGCTGGCAGGACTAGTAGAAGCTTTCGCTACACGCTATCCCTCCCGCACGAGGTGGACGGACATGCAGCAGTCGATTCGATATTGTAGAAGTAGTAGTAACATCATTGTTCGTCTTCTCGAAGAGGCGAAGAGCCAAGCGCAACCCGAACGTGGCAGTTGCGAACGCTCGCGTGGCAGCCTTTGTGTAGGGGTGGGGCGTGGTGCTGTGACTTGGAGCACACATATAGCCAGGCTCTTGCATGAGACAAAATTGCTATTTGAGCCCACTATTGTAGTACTAGTACTTGCTAGTATAGCCCTTTAAAACGGAAAGGAGTATTTGTCTTTCTAGAGATTTCAACAAGTGACTAGACTACACCGCGTGCAGTACTCCCTCCATTCCTGTTTATAGGGCTCAAATCTTAAATCTCATCAACCAAGGCATTTTGTGATTGGAGGAATGTATCTCGTACTTTACAACACTACCCTAATTAAACTCATGCATTAAAATTACATAGTTCTCTCATTTTACTCTCTGCCTTGGTCGCGGTGAACAATATTGAGCACTCCTATATGACTAGCTGCTCTATTTACATGCGGGACATGAAAGCATCAGGGCCCGCGTGCCATCCACCAAATCACAACGAGGTGCTATAGTCGAGACTCACCGGTCACCCCGGTGTGGCCGTCATGACCCATCATATCACAAAACCCACACCTTTGCCAGTAGTGGTAAAGTGGCCTCGAAGTTGGACTGGACGAAGCAACCATAATTTCACTGGAACACTCGTTCAAGCCCTTTCTCCCCTTTCTTGAAGAAAACCTCACACCAGGCTACTCACTTATGCCATTTTTCTTTTGTATCGACGAAGGAAAGGTGGGCGAATCACATTATATTGCTATATTTTCATTCCAAGAATCTTCTTTTTGCGAAGCACCGACCGACTCTCACAACCTATTATTTTCCCGTTTTCATTGCGATTGTGGTTTCCTTTCGATTGCTTTTTGTTTGTCAGTTCATTGATTGATCCTGGAGCACTAGGCAAAGAGTTGCCACCGGACAACCCACTTGAGACAGCGATCTCTAGGAAGCGGGCACCGACCAACAAGTTGACCATGTTGGCGGGCCAACCCATGGAGACGAAGAACTCCAAGAAACAAGCATTGGCCAGAGAGTTGCCGATGTTGGCGGATGAACTCCTCAAAGAAAGTTGGAAGAACAGCAGGGGCCCCACCGTGCCTACCACAGAAACCCTAATGGCCACCTATGCGAGGCTCAAGGCCGAGTTTGAGGAGATAGTCACCGTTGAGAAGCAGTATTCCCCTGGCAAGGTGATGGCCCCCACTGAGGACGAGGAGATGGCCCCCGGAAGGATGGGATCCCCCAGTGAGCTGCACAAGGTAGAAAATAATGGCTTACCATAGTTGTGGTTTTTGATTATTTGCAATGCGCTTGCTAATATGTTAGGGTTGTGCAGGTGCCGGTGGACGTCCTTGATGACTCCGATGTTGCGGCCCGTCCTATGGACAACGGCCCAGAGATCATTTTCGATGTCGCAGTCCGTCCTGGTTACTATGCCCCGGAGATCGATCCCGATGCCGCTGTCCATCCTGTGGACATCGCCCCAGAGATCGATTCTGATGTCGCGATCAGTCCTGTGGACATCGCCCCAGAGACCGATTCCCATGCCGCTGTCCGTGCTGTGGTCATTGCCTGAGAGATCGATGACAAGAAATAGTTCATGGTAGTTTGCATGGCCCTGTGATTAATTACCAGAACGATGCGTGTTATCAAACCATCTTAGGGCTAGTGCACTGTCTTGTTTGGGTGGTACTTGCTACTTTTGTTTGATAGTGAATCATGCGAACACTCTCCGAGTTATGGAAACAGATGTATCCTCACGAGCTTTTGATGTAATATATGGCATGCTTAGATGTAAGTTTGAACTGTTTATCATATTAGCAGGGTTTGTTTGATGATTCTTGGTGTTAGTAGGCTAGCTACTGTGCAAGCTATAGTACTTGCAAAACACTCACCGAAGAGAAACATTGGGGTTGATGAGCTCGTGGTACGCTTATACTTATCCGTCGTCGATCGGCCAATAGCCCAAGCTCCTAAAATTGTAGGCTTAGTCGACACAGATACATTCAGGCCTCACTTGGTTCATAGGGTAGGAAAATCGTAGCAAAAGTACAGAGACATGCAACACAAAATCATAGTAGTACAGAAACGTACTCCCTCGTTCCAAAATAGATGACCTAGGCGGGCTAGTGTGGCCTAGTTGGTTTCACTGATATGACGTGGTACAGTGTTGTCCAGTGTTCGCGTGTGGTAGCAGTATTGCAGGTACAATAAGTTTTCTTGAAGAAGCGGAATTCAGCGAAGTCATGATGGTTCCTTCGTCCGACCAACTTATAGTGGGAAAGGTTAGGCCTGCAATACGACTCGGGTAGAATAGGATAATTTTGTGCATGGCAGGTGGACCAGGATGGTCGACGTCCCACATGTCAGCGAATGAAAGCATTCTTTCTGATATAGAGGACGAGCAATGAGTATTCATTGTTTATTTTTGGTGAAAGCTATTGTCCCCACTGTTATGACGGAGGAGTGTGAAACACGGCATCCCAGTTAATTTGGCATGTGCACCACTCCCTCCTTCCTCATGTAATACTACCATACAGTTGACTATAAGGTTGGCTATAAGGTTACAACTTTTTCTCACTTTCTCTCTATCTATTTCCTTTCAAATGTTTTTTACCTTTCTTTTTTTAGACACAATTATTTTTTATGCGTCTTTTTTTAGAATTAGTTTTTTACACATAGGAGCACGTGTAGAGCCCACTCCTTGACTTTGTTAATGCCCCTCTCTCCTCCACATAAGCGGGCTTATAGCCCACTATTTTACTGTACTACTTGCTATGCATGCATGCGGCGGGCAACTGGCGTCTGAGGGGGGAGCACGCGCGGGGAGGTGTGTGTGTGGGGGCGGGGGGGTTCTGGTGGGCCAGGGTGGTCAGAAGCAGGCTTGGAAGCGGTCCGGACTCCCGCATGGCCCACCTCACATTATCACTATATATTTCTTGGAGTCTGTGCGCGGCGGGTGGGCGAACTCTTCTCCCTCCCCTGTCTCTCTCTTCTCAGCCGACGCCCGCCGAGCGATTAGATTTCGGCTATCGATGGTTTATTCTATTACAGTCCCACATGTCAGTGAAATTGCAAGACAACGTGTGTCCCCTCTGGTGAGCGGTGTGCGAGCCGGACTGTCGGGGGTGTGACGCATACGAGTTGTAAGTGTACCGCCTTTTCCTCTAGAACTTGCAAAGTGTAACATTTTTGTGCGATCAATCGATAGAAATCCAGAACAAAATGATGAGGGCGGTGCTTTGTCGCGCATTAGGCGGGCTAGTTTGAGTGATATGACGTGCTACTGTGCCGTCCACTTGCTCCATTTTTATGTAAGCAAGAGTTTACACTCTTACGTGGGAGAAGTGCAAAACACGGCGGATCTGATTTTGACTGAGGGATAACTATTCCCTGCCAAATAATGGAGCATTGTTAGCTATTATAGCATGATAGTTAGGGCATCTCCAGCGCTGGCCCCCAAATTTACACCGGCATCTGTCCGAGGACACTGATAAATGCCATCCGATGCTGGCCCCATACCTTTCGACAACTATATGAACTAACCGGACGAAATTTGTGCAAACAAAGCAAATTTCAAATTAACCGGATGAAATTCATTACATTTGAAAAACTTTTCCTACAAATTGGACAAATTTCATTACATATTTCGCAAAAACCATACTAAAACCTACTGTAAACCTAATCTAAACAATCGCCAGCACCCAACCACCATGTCCGGCCATGAACCCGAGAAAGCCGGCCATAGCATTTTCGTCCTCCTCATCCGCCTCGATAACCTCCTGCTCCGGAGCACAAGGTTCTAAAGGTTTCCGCCTCCACGTCACCTCAAGCGGCTAATCGGTCGCCGATGTTTACCCCACCAAGCTTGGCGTCGACTGAGTGAAGTAGCGGTGGCCTTCCTGGGACCAGAGCAGCGACGACCTACCGTGTACTACTCTTCCTCGCTATTGGCTGCGCCCGCGCACGCGCGACGGCTTCGTGGTCGTGGCAGCGGAGGGCGGCTGGGGGGGGGGGTGCCAACGATCTCCTTCGTCTTCTCCCGCGACAGTACGTCAAAGAAAGCTTTGGAGCGCGCCCGGAGCGGAGCCGCCGTTGTCCTTCGTCTGCTCCCGCGACAGTACGTCCATGAGAGCTTTGGAGCACCAGGAGGCCATGGTTGGAGTGGTTCCAACAGAAGGAAGGGACCGGAGGAGAATGAGTGTGGGTCTTTGGCTATGGCTGGGAGCTGAGGCTCAAGTTAATATACCAGGCGAATGGCAATGAGCCGTGGCAGACGGATGGATGGCTAGCGCCGGAGTAGGTTCGTCGGGCGTGAATGCGGACGCTGCTTCAGTGATGTAACTGCAGGTGCGTTGTGTTGCTAACATGTGGGCCCAATGGGCATCTGGCCCGCATGTCAGTGACACACCAACTGCACCTACAGTTAAGTCTGGTGAATGCGGCATTGAAGTTCTAGAGAGAGGGTGACCACTTCAGGCGGGAAGCGCGCGCTAGCGAAGGAAGGGGTTTCGGTTGGCCGGGGCGGTCAGACGCTGGCGTGGTGGTAAAATGTGAACTTATGGATGACGAGCCTTTGAAGCATATATGCGGCACGTATTGACAATCATGCGTCCATGCAAACGCTCTTGTCGCCAGCTAGCCTTCGACGACCACCATTAGACACCACACAACCATGCATAACTTGCGAATAATGGACGAATCGATCAGACACACACTCGTGTGCAGTGGCACTATGATCGGTCACTCACGATAGTACATACTCCATACCATAGTACCCTCTCTAGCTAGGCTGTTTATAGATTGTCGTTGTGATGGACGAGGAGTATACATGAGCAAGGCGCTCCCGAGTATGACGGTTGGTGTTGAGCCAGGTGAATACATGCTCTGCGTTCACGTAGGCCTCCATCAAACGTCTAAACAGTAATGTCAGGCACCGCCGGGGAGCACAGGTGATGGGCTCGCCATTTGCGTTGCGCCATGAGCAGGACTTTGTTTGAGAGGGCGACGTGCATGCATTAGCATGGTTTGACAATGTGAGCGTGAGTGTCTGACGCAAAGTTTTTCATTTTCATTTGGCTCACAAGTGTGCATTGCAGCGACGAGTCCGTGGTTTGATTACACACATACGCATAATTTTGGTTTTTATTTCTTTCTCCACTGACAGGTAGGCCCGCATAGATAGATAAAGAACACGAGCTGATGAGGCGCATGCAGACTGTTTGGTGGTCAACCAGACAAATCACGGAGCTATACGCTGAGCCCGATGACCGTATAATCGCCATATCTCGTATACAATGATCAAAGTGAGCTATCAAGACAAGTTCGATGACCGCCAATGCATTTACTCGGTAATAAATGACCAGGATTGAAGGGGAATCCAAATTTCCTTCATCTTCTGTCCTGGAGCTCTTGACAAACCAATGCACTATACGGTTGTCCGGCCACTCCACCCCAGAGCTCTCACCAAGCGTCGTTCATGCCACCGCGCCGCACACTAACCGGTAAGGAGGCGATGGCGTCTTGCCGCGCCGAGTTCCTCGCCGCCAACGAACGCACACAAAATGGTAGGGAAGCGATAGCATCTCGCCGTGCCGAGTTCAACGGCGCTCGCGACCTCACACCTATGTGGGCGGAATTTGAAGCTGCCAAGGCCGAATGGGCGGTAGAGCAAGGGGCAGCCAAAGCCGCAGAGAGGGAGCGGAAAATTCAGAAAGCACTCAAGAAAAGAGAGGCCTGCCGCCGCAAGAAAGAAGAGGACGCACGCGCTGCTGCACAGAGGTCGGTGGAGATCCAAGCACGGTGGGGTGTCGCCGATAAAGCCGAGAAGGAGAACGACGGCATCTGGCCAACATGTGAGAAGTAGTAGTACTAGTAGTCAGTGTGTGTGTCTGTGTCTGAGTATGAGCATGTACCAGTACTACTAGTTACTACTGTAGTTTTTAGAGAAAATTACCAGTACATTAGCCTAGACTCAATGGAAAAATTCCTATCCTATGCATCAAATGGCATTTCTTTCTCTATAGGAATTAAGATGCATGTCATATCACTTCCTATGATTTTCATATTCCTATAAAATTCCTATCCTATGAACGAAAGGAGGCCTCTGTTGGAGTAACTCATTGTAGCTAGCGATGCTATTTGGTATAGTAGTTTTCTTCAAGAAGCGGAATTCAACGAAGTCATGATGGTTCCTTCGTCCGAGCAACTTCATAGTGGGAAAGGTTGGGCCTGTGATTTGACGGCTCATTAGTCATTATTACTGCGGCGCGATGACCGGGGAGACTCTCCCTTGGAGTTCTGCGTGCATGGCAAGTGGACCAGGATGGTCGACGTCCCACATGTTGGCGAACGGAAGTATTCTTTCCGATATCGAGGAGGAAGGAAACCACGTGGTATAGTATCGCTGCTGATTTATATTTATTTATTTTATTTCTGATGAATGCTAGTGTTTCAACTCTTACGATGAAGAGTGCTAAACACGGCACGTGCTGGATGTCCCACACGTCAGCGAAAGGAGTGGGACATGAACAACGTGGTAGAGCCCAACACCAAAAAACAGCGTGGTAGAGCGTCTCCACTTCTTCCACTTCTGGGTCAGAGACCACACGTAGTAGTACTAGTGGTATGAATGATACAAAGTGAGACCCGGAGAGAAATACACGTCTAGTTGGAAGGTCTCGGGGCATACACATAAAAAAATATAAAAGCTAATATGTTCCTCTAGTTTATATAGCATTAGTAGAGTACTTAGGCACGTACTCCATAACATGACCGTGCATTGCACGTACAACATTTAGTGGTACGTAGTAAGAGACAAATGCCTATATGCCACACATATTCATACTACTTGTGCCTTTCGACTTCACTTACTGCGCTACATTACTCAGGTTCGTACGTCCACTCCTGGGTACATGTCCGTCTCGTAGTTCCAGTCCCACGTGTTCTTCATATAGATGGAACGATCCTTGCATGACATGGGCACCTTGATGCTAGATGTATCGCGTGTTGGCAAAAGGATGAACAAAGCTCACGTAAAAAAGAGTGGAAGAACATAGATTCCTGAAGACCGAGAAGGAGCAAGGAACCTCGTGGTGGAGCGTCTGCACTCATAATATTTTATATTATTCAGCGATATAAAATCAACCAATCATCTCCACAGTGGACTGGAAGAGTACGAAACACGGTAGCCTAGTGTAGTTACATCATACTAGTACATGGATAACCCACGCTATCACCATATTTCTTGGCTTCCGTGCAACACCTAGCTATAGTAATCCAGTAGCCCGTATCGCTTCTCGCTCCTCGTCTCTCTCAAAGTGCGGCGGGCTGGCGTTTTTGCCGTATATTGAGGTCGGTTAACTCATCACATGTTAGCGACATGCCAAGAGCATTCTAAAAAAATAGTACTGTCCTCTATTGTTATGCCAACAAGAGGAAGCGCTTTGACCGACGGACCAAACGAGACAGGCGTGCTGTGCCATGAGTGGGTCCAGTTTCTCGTTTTCAACTCATTTAGAACACTTGGTTTTGACTATTGATAAGATTTTATATAAGGCCTAATGTATTCTTCGAGGTTGCCTTTGACTATTGATAACATTTTATATAATTTGAAAATTATATCATTCGAAGATCCTTTCACGTTCCGTTTTCAAAAAGAAAAGATCCTTTCACGTATGAATTTGACTATATGCTTTGAGCAACTTGCATGTCCTATACTGCTCCTGTTTGGATACTCGAACTTAGCTAGAGGTTAGACTAACTCATGACTAACCCTGAACTAACTATAGCCAAAGAGGTGTTTGGGTGATAGGGTTAGATTGACAATAAATGCACTTGATGGAGAGAGAAAAGTGATTTTTCAGTGGGCCCAATGAGAACTATCTCAGGTTAGCACCTCTTATGTGGGATAGTTTTTTTGGTGGGTTCGGTGCAACTTGCTCCAATTTAACCCTCATGCTTGGATACTTTAGGGCTATTTGAGCCCCAACTAGCTCAAACTAACTCTAACCCGTGGATCCAAATAGGGCCTATGGCCAGCCTCGACCCGGAGCAGTCGCGTGCACTGGGAAGCGGCGCTCTCTCGGCCGTCATGCTGCTTCAAAGCCAGCGCCAGTGAGAGGTTGCCTCCACTCCGGCCGGGCATTAATGCAGCACTAACGCTCCAGGGCGACGCTGACCATTTCATGCAGGAAGCGTGCGCTGGCAAGGGAGTATTGGTTTTTAACCGTTTCAGGTGTAGTACTGGTAGTTTGCAAAACTACTCAATTGTTGCACTCAGTTTCCTAAGAAATTATAGTAAAAAACGTTACTCCATAGCCCGCTTCTCTTCTCCTTCCTCTTCCACCGCCCACGCACGTCCGCGGGAAGTGACCGGTCAACCCTTATATAGTAGTGCTAGCACAAAAAGATGCATGCATGACCACTAAAATTTCCAGATTAAAGCGCCGCTCCGGCGGGAGTATGGCATATGTTGTTACCTTCGGCCAGGCCATGGCTACCGGGCGACAGCAACCAGAGAAGGGGAGGCGGGAGGGGACTAAATGCAGCTACTATTTGGGTTCGCCGTCCGGCTTAAATAATGTGCACCATCACGTGTACCCGTGGGTGCACAAATTGTAACATGGAGTACACGTCTGCTTAAGTGGGCGTCACGTAACTGGTGTGCGTCTATGTGTGATTCTGAGAGACAGAGTGTGTGTGTGCGACTCTACTGTTCGGACATGTACTCAACCTTTTGCATCGGGATATAAGTATAATGATATTATACTTTAGCTAGTGATTTACGTGGCCATGTTAACGTGGTTGTGTAAAAAAAATGTCACTTCCTTCTCGTGATTTGTGTTATATAATTACAAGCAAGATGCTTGTGCATTGCACGGAACATCAATATGCATTTTTTTATAAAACACCTGTTGTGATTGACCCATGCAGGAGTAATCCCATGTGTAAAAACTAATGATATGTCGAGAATTTTATCGAAAAACTGGTATCTCGAGAATGTCATCGAAAAAAATGAAAGATGAGAGATAAGGTGAGGAGGAGCGGAGCATGGTGGTGGTGGTGGTCGGATTTGGGCGGAGGCATGGGGATGGGCCGGCGCCCGGCCGTGGCATGGCAGCCACCATGCTAGATTGTTCCAGAGACTTCCTTTTTTATTTGCTCAGCAATGAGGTTGTGGGAGATAAGGATGTGGAGAGAGGTGTGGATATCTTTTGTAAAATTATCATAGTTTGCTTTCTATCCATCAGATATAGATCGGACGGTCTATATTACAAGATGTCAGGAACACCATCATTGCCAACTCGGCTTTTAATAAGGGTAGAGATGATAAGTTTGCTTACTACTAAAGTAAAATGGAATTTGTCCATATTATACAAGTAAATTAAGGTGATTGTTTATCATACGGGTAAGGTTGGATGAAGGGTGGTAGGAACAAACGCTCCGCCTAAAGCATGTGTGTGTGAGATGGAGTCTTAGTGTGTGTGGGGGATGGGTGGGTGCGCGGCGTGTGTGTGTGAGAGAGAGAGAGAGATAGAGTCTTAGTGTGTGTGTGTGTGTGTGCGTCTGTATGTGTGTTTGTCTGTTTGTGTGTGTGTGTGGGTGGGTGAGTGGGTGCGTGCGTGCGTGCGTGTGTGTGTGTGTGTGTGCGTGTGTGTGTTTGTGTGTGTGTGTGCCGTGGGATCCTTGGTGGCGGATGTAATTTAAGTGTGCGTGGCTTCATCACAGAGAGGTGATGTGTATGGCAAAGGACACCAACGATGGGGTGCGAGAGAGAAAAGGCCCGTAGAGAGGGAAGAGAAGGTGTGTGCGTGTGACAGGAGGCGACATCGAGAGAACGTGTTTGTTCGAGAGACACCAAGGAAGACTACTATATATCGATGGTGCATGTAGGCGGGAATTAAACGAAGGGATGGTCTTATTGGTTTTGGGGATATAGGGGAAGAGTGAGAGGGGGGTAGCTAGAAGGAGATTGTTAAGTGTGAGTGTGTGTTTTACCCATCCAGGCGGAAGTTATGTGCACACAAGAAGAGAACGATTCGATGTGGCGTTAGGGTTGAGGGTAATTATCTATGTATGGAGACATAGATATCTTGAACGTGCATGTGCGAGAGGTATACATGTATACGTGGGATGTGTGTGTGTGTGCGCGCGCATGATCGAGATAAAAGAAAGAAGACATAAGTCATAAGATCAACGACATGGTAGAGACGGATCGGTATGACAATATGCATGCATGTGAGAGTGTAGGGAAGAAGGCCCGACAATTGAGCATGTGTTTTTTTCTTTAAGAGACAGTGGCGTGGGCTGGAGCATGCTGCTATGGCGAGCAGAGGGAGTGAGACACAATGATTGTGCAAAAGAGATCAACCTATAAATGCATGTATGGAGAGACATATACAGTGTGGGTGATAGGAAGCAAGACTGCGTGCGAGAAAGAAATGTTGACGAAGAAACTACAGATAGATACAGAGATGGAGATGCTAGCTAGAGGGACATCCGCTAGTTTGAGTGTTGGAGATGACCGTCGGGTGGTTCAGAGGGTGAAGTTATGTGTGTGTGAGAGAAATATAAAAAGAGGGCACTTGACTGCATGTAGAGAGAAACATATGTAGTGTGTGTGATAGGAAGCAAGAGTGAGGGTGAGAAAGAAGGTTGATGGAGAAACAGATAAATAGAAAGATAAAGATGGTAGCTAGTGTGCGTTAGAGATAGGAGTTGAGTGGATCAGAAGGCTGTGTTATTTGTGTGGGTGTGAGAGAGATAGAGAGATGGTCCATGTGAGTCGCATACAAACAAATATCACAGAAATGAGATCCCGAGAGACGGAGTTTTGTTTCTGCGAGAGAGAAAGATATTTCACAACGAGAGTGATAGCTAGAGAGACATATGAGGGAACGCAAGATATCTCTAGGGATAGAGAGAGTGTGTGTGAGCGACATACAAGAGAACGGTGGAGAAATATGAGACCCTGGGAGACAGAATTAATGTCTAAACGGGATTACACTCTATGTTGCGTGCGTGAAACACATTATACATGTTTGAGAAGTAAACAAAACCCGCATGAAACACACATTAATTGGAGACAGTTAGCGAGGAATGCATACATTGGATTTCAACATAAAGTGGTTTCAAATATTTGAAAATCCAAATTGATGGATACAGCCTTATGAATCTAGGATCATGCCATTTATAAACCATATTTATGTATAAAGGGTGTTGTGCTTTTGAAAGTATATATAAAAAATGATGTATATAGAATTTTATTCCAATCGAAAATGGATTCTGCCCAAAAAAATAGAATACAAACGGGATTCGAATTGAGTTGGCACGACAAACGTGCACTCTGCAAAATTTGAACGAAGCGGGGAAAGTCGCAGTAGCTGCCCGAAACCAAAATTAGCGAGATGGAAATTACTACTACCTATCCCTGCCACGCAAAGCCTATCTACTAGATTTCTATAGGTTTCGATAGGGATAGGTTTGTAATTTCAGTCAAACGTGACATAAACGCCTCTCACCCGGATTCATACACGATGGGCGCCAAAACACAATGTCTCCTCGGCCGAAATCGAATCCCTCCCCGATTCATACACGGTGGGTGCCAAAAACAAACTCTCGTCTGCAAATATTTGGTGTATGTGAGATTACCGTCCTATCCCCAACCGACTAATATTGCTATGATGTAGGAAATTTGAAACAAAGGCTAAGTTTGTAAATTTCCTCGCATTTGAGACAAGCGTGCCCTAAAGACATGGTTCCCCCCTTCCTCTCTACCTCCATTTCCCCATTCGTACTCCGTGGGCGCCAAAACACCCTCTCCACCCCAGCCTCCTCCGTCCCCCACCCCATCCACCGCCGTCCTCCTCCACCATGCCGGAGCTGATTCCCCGACACCGCCGTCCATTACAAGAGATCGACCTCTCTCATCCACAGCTTCGGACCGGGATCCTTGCATCTCGTCCTCTCACTTCATCCCCATCATCGTCCACCTTACCGGCGCTTCTCCTACGACCGTCTCGTCCATCGTGCGCTGCCGCCACCGTCTACCCTCCTAGATCTGCTTCCATGCTCTCGACAGCCATCGCTACCGTAGCACCATCGAATTCTCAGCAGGTGCATCCACGACGCCGCACCAGAGGCGGTACTCTTTCGTATCTGCTCAACTTATTTATCGCGGCAAGAAAATAGATTGCCATGGCTTTACTCTAATTTGTTGTCCATCACTTACTTGCTAGTTGAAAGCAAAGATTGGTTACGAAGTTCCCTTTGTCCGGTTTGCACCTTCAGATCTGCCATGGCATGCTCAACACTATAATCCCAATGCTTATGGTTTTCCCTTTTTATATTCCACACTAGTTAAATCACAATAGACTAAATTTCAAAATTGGGTCAGTCGATTTTTCAGAGCTCGCCGGAGTTCACTGGTGCGAACGAAGGGGCTCGGATGGGGACGGTAGTTGTGGGGCGGGCGGTGGTGGGGCCTCGCTGAACAAATAAAACTCGACACGGGTGGGGGCGGGGGTGGGGGTGGGGGTGCTGGAGGAACACAGGCGGTGGGGACGGTGGTCCGTGCGGTGTTCTGTATGGGAAGAATCAGATACGAGGAAGAAGAAGGGTTAGGAGACGTAGGATCTTCATCCAACCGCCTGAAATGGTCGAGAGACAGCAGGAAGTTGCATTCTTAATGCGCTCTAGTTCATCATGTGTGGGCACTGCGCAACGAACATTTTATTATCCAAAATCTTCTTGCTCTTCTTTAGCATGTTCCTCTTCCGTTCTTCTTTAATAAGTAATCTCTCCATTCCTAAATACAAGTCTTTGTATAGATTCCACCATGGACTACATATGGAGCAAAATGAGTGAATCTACACTCTAAAATGTATCTGGATACATCTGTATGTGATCCATAGTGGAAATCTCTACAAAGACTTATATTTTGGAATGGAGGGAGTATGATAGTAGTACAGTATGTTCCTTGTAGTGAAGATGAGAAGGGACCTTTGCAGGGTAGAGGTCTATACGGTCGGTTGTGATGGACACTTTGAACTCTTCAGGCCTCTTTGATTCGTAGGATTTTGTAAACATAGGAATAGGAATTGTAGTGGCTTGCCCACTTCAATCCTATAAGAATAGCAAGGAAATGCGGGGAGTTGTGTCGCCTTTGAGAGTTACACTGATATTAATAGTACCGCACCTTCAATTGAAGAGAGCTCGTATCCGAAGCCTTTCTAGCCATACCGGCAATACTAGCACATATATTCCAGCAAGCTCCACTTTGCTGATTTTACTCTAATGCTTACGGTTTTCCCGTTATATCTACACTATGATCTGTGTAGCTGCTTTGTGTCGCACTAGCAGCAGTCCACTCTTGAAGCTAAACACTGCAATGACTTACAAAATTGGCACCAAGGCATTGAGTGCCATTCTAGATGCAATGAAACTCATACGCTCCCCACCTGTTGACTCTTGTTCAAAATATGATCCTAATGACTCTTGTTCAAAATTGCCACATATAGAGAGATAGCATGGAATTGCATTTCTTTGGGCACTGTGATTCATCATGAGTGGGCAACCAACAATGTATGCAATGAAGCGGAACCTCAAGAATATGCTTCCTCTACTGTTCTTTAACATGTTCCTCTTTTGTTATTCTGTATTTAGTCCGTACAGTATGTTCCTTGTCAGGAAGGGGAGCAGGGACATCTGCAGTCAACAGCTGATCGAGCTGGCCTGTACGTGATCGATAGGCTTTCAATTACTAGCGGTAATACAACACCGTATTTTCAAGCCAGTTCCAATTTCCCGATTTATATATCGTGGTTATGGTGTACCTCTTTTATGTACACTATGATCTGCCTAGTTGCTATGTGCTCTTGTTATCATGGTTTGGCAATAAACTCTCTATATAGTATATTATGAACCTATCATCTGCCAACTATCCTTACTTATGGAGCCTATTTTTTGTGTACTGGTGCCAGATTATATTAATGCACGCACCATATTACAGCACACATGAGCTCTCTCATAAGAATCCAGTGATAGCACACAAGTGTTTACAGGGGCGCCCCTATATTAGAATATCCTCTGCATTACAAAGATAATCTCACTACTATTTATGTTTTCATGGTTCTCAGATATTATACGTAATTAAAATGAATATCAGAATCCGCGCATCAAAAGAATATTGTGCAACACTTCAATGACTTACAAAATTGGCACCAAGGCATTGAGTGCCATTCTGGATGCAATGAAACTCATACGCTCCGCACCTATAGATTCTTGTTCAGAATATGATCCTAATAACTATTCTAACCTCGAGGAGTCAAAGGCTGATGGCCTGTCCTGTTCACCCATCAAGGCGCATGTTCTAATTTGGCAAGGTTTTATTAATTGCGCGTATATTGCATATGTTGTCTTACATTTCTTCTACTTTTTTGCACCGCCATCTGCTTAGTTTACTCATCATATATGTCGAGATGACATGCCCATCCATTATCAATACATATTCCATCTATCTGTTGGGGAACGTAGTAATTTCAAAATTTTCCTACGCACATGCAAGATCATGGTGGTGCATAGCAACGAGAGGGGGAGTGTATCTTCATACCCTTGAAGATCGCTAAGCGGAAGCGTTTATCAACGCGGTTGATGTAGTCGTACGTCTTCACGATCCGACCGATACAAGTACCGAACGTAGGACACCTCCGAGTTCTGCACACGTTCAGCTCAATGACGTCCTTGCCTTCTTGATCCAGCAAGACGGGTGAAGTAGTAGATGAGTTCCGGCAGCATGACGGCGTGGTGAAGGTGTTGGTGAAGAACAATCTCCGCAGGGCTTCGCCTAAGCACTATGGAAACTATGATGGAGGATAAACTAGAGGGGATGGGGTTGCCGGCACACGGCTTGGTGTTTCTTGATGTGTCTTTGGTGCTAGCCCTGCCTCTCTATTTATATGTTGAGCCTTGGGGTCGAAACTTCGAGTAAAAGCCTCCACAAAGTCGGTTTCACCCGAAAGGCAAGAGTCCTTCTCGGACTCAGGGCGAACGCCAGGTTCCCGGCGTCGGCCCCTCGGACTCATAAAACTTCCTTTTGTGCTTTCCAAAAACCTTGTGGGTTTTCCCCTTTGGCCCAAATAATGTGTTCTCGTACCCAAACATTTTGGGAAACATCCGGAACCCCTTCCGGTGATTTCCGGAACCCCTCCGGAGATCAAACACTATTATCCCATATATCAAACTTTATCTCCGGACCATTCCGGAGTTCCTCGTCATGTCCATGATCTCATCCGGGACTCCGAACAACATTCGGTTACCAACATACATAACTCATATAATACTATATAAATCAGCGAAAGCGTTAAGAGTGCGGACCCTATGGGTTCGAGAACTATGTAGACATGACTGAGACACGTTTCCGGTCAATAACCAATAGCGGTACCTGGATGCCCATATTGGCTCCCACATATTCTACGAATATCTTTATCGGTCAAACCGCATAACAACATACGTTGTTCCCTTTGTCATCGGTATGTTACTTGCCCGAGATTCGATCATCGGTATCTCAATACCTAGTTCAATCTCGTTACCGGCAAGTCTCTTTACTCATTCTGTAATGCATCATTCCGCAACTAACCAATTAGTCACATTGCTTGCAAGGCTTATAGTGATGTGCATTACCGAGAGGGCCCAGAGATACCTCTCCGACAATCGGAGTGACAAATCCTAATCTCGAAATATGCCAACTCAACAAGTACCTTCGGAGACACACCAGAGCTCCTTTATAATCAACCCGATTCACGTTGTGACGTTTGGTAGCACACAAAGTGTTCCTCCGGTAAACGGGAGTTGCATAATCTCATAGTCATAGGAACATGTATAAGTCATGAAGAAAGCAATAGCAACATACTAAACGATCAAGTGCTAAGCTAACGGAATGGGTCAAGTTAATCATATCATTCTCCTAATGATGTGATCCCGTTAATCAAATGACAACTCATGTCTATGGCTAGGAAACTTAACCATCTTTGATTCAACGAGCTAGTCAAGTAGAGGCATACTAGTGACACTATGTTTGTCTATGTATTCACACATGTATTATGTTTCCGGTTAATACAATTCTAGCATGAATAATAAACATTTTTCATGAAATAAGGAAATAAATAATAACTTTGTTATTGCCTCTAGGGCATATTTCCTTCACTATCATCATACCATGTTTTTTCACTCAAATATTGTTCTTGTGCATCAGATATCAAAAAGGAAGAGGGTGATGGCCGAACCTGAAGGAGCACCAGCAAAGTCGTTGAAAAATGTGGTGGTGCCGGAGAAATCCGACAGCACCCCACTTATATTGGTTGTACAACCAGTGACACAAAACCTTATCAAGCTCTACTTTCCTATCACTCACTTCTTTCGAGAGGAACTCCTTCTCTAGAAAGGATCCATTCTTAGCAACAAATGTTTTGCCTTCGGATCTGTGATAGAAGGTGTACCCAACAGTTTCCTTTGGGTATTCTATGAAGACGCACTTTTTCGATTTGGGTTCGAGCTTATCAGGTTGAAACCTTTTCATATAAGCATCGCAACTCCAAGCTTTAAGAAACGACAACTTAGGTTTACAGCTAAACCATAGTTCATACGGTGTCATCTCAACGGATTTAGATGGTGCCCTATTAAACGTGAATGCAGCTGTCTCTAATGCATAACCCAAAACGATAGTGGTAAACCGATAATAGACATCATAGATCGCACCATATCTAGTAAAGTACGATTACGACGTTCGGACACACCATTACATTGTGGTGTTCCAGGTGGCGTGAGTTGCGAAACTATTTCACATTGTTTCAAATGAAGACCAAACTCGTAACTCAAATATTCGTCTCCATGATCAGATCGTAGAAACTTTATTTTTCTTGTTACGATGATTTTCCACTTCACTCTGAAATTCTTTGAACTTTTGAAATGTTTCAGACTTATGTTTCATCAATTAGATATACCCATATCTGCTCAAATCATCTGTTAAGGTCAGAAAATAACGATACATGCCACGAGCCTTAACACTCATCGCATCGCATACATCGGTATGTATTATTTCCAATAAGTCAAGAGCTTCGTTCCATTGTTAGGAGAACGGAGTTTTAGTCATCTTGCCCAAAAGGCACGGTTCGCAAGCATCAAATGATTCATAACCAAGTGATTCTGAAAATCCATCTTTATGGAGTTTCTTCATGCGCTTTACACCGATATGACCCGAGCAGCGATTACCACAAATAAGTTGCACTATCATTACTAACTTTGCATCTTTTGGCATCAATATTATGAATATGTGTATCACTACGATAGAGATCCAACAAACTATTTTCATTGGGTGTATGACCATCGAAGGTTTTATTCATGTAAACAGAACAACAATTATTCTTTGACTTTAAATGAATAACTGTATCGCAATAAACATGATCAAATCATATTCATGTTCAACACAAACGCCGAATAACATTTATTTAGGTTTAACACTAATCCCTAAGGTATAGGGAGTGTGCGATGATGATCATATCAATCTTGGAACTACTTCCAACACTCATCGTCACTTCCCCTTCTACTAGTCTCTGTTTTATTCTGTAACTTCTGTTTCGAATTACTAATCTTAGCAACCGAACAAGTATCAAATACTCAGGGGCTACTATAAACACTAGTAAGGCACACATCAATAACCCATATATCAAATATACCCTTGTTCAATTTGCCATTCTTCTTATCCAGCAAATATTCAGGGTATTTCTGCTTCCAGTGACCATTTCCTTCGCAGTGTAAACACTCAGTTTCAAGCTTTGGTCCAGCTTTGTTCTTCTTCGCAGGAGTGACAACTTGCTTGTCATTCTACTTGAAGTTCCCTTTCTTTTCCCTTTTCCCTTTTCTTGAAACTAGTGGTCTTGTCAATCATCAACACTTGATGCTCTTTTATTGATTTCTACCTTCGTCGATTTCAGCATCACGAAGAGCTCGGGAATCGTTTTCGTCATCCCTTGCATTATAGTTCATCACGAAGTTCCAGCAACTTGGTGATGGTGACTATAGAACTCTGCCAATCACTATCTTATCTGGAAGATTAACTCCCACTTGATTCAAGCGATTGTAGTACTCAGACAATCTAAGTACTTGCTCACTAGTTGAGCAATTCTCCTCCATCTTTTAGGCGAAGTATTTGTCAAAGGTCTCATACCTCTTGACACGGGCATGAGTCTGAAATACCAATTTCATCTCTTGAAACATCTTATATGTTCCATGACGTTTCAAGAACGTTTTTGTAGTCCCAGTTCTAAGCCATAAAGCATGGTGCACAAAACTATCAAGTAGTCATCATGTTGAGCTAGCCAAACGTTCATAACGTGCGCATACGCTTACGCAATAGGTGCATCACCTAGCGGTTGCATCAAGGACATACTTCTTCTGTGCAGCAATGAGGATAAACCTCAGATCACGGACCAAGTCCGCATCATTGCTACTAACATTTTTCAACTTAGTTTTCTCTAGGAACACATATAAAAACATAGGGAAGCAAAAACGCGAGCTATTGATCTACAACATAATTAGCAAAATACTACCAGGACTAAGTTCATGATAAATTTAAGTTCAATTAATCATATTACTTAAGAACTCCCACTTAGACAGACATCTCTCTAGTCATCTAAGTGATCACGTGATCCAAATCAACTAAACCATACGCCGATCATCACGTGAGATGCAGTAGTTTCAATGGTGAACATCACTATGTTGATCATATCTACTATATGATTCACGCTCGACCTTTTGGTCTCCATGTTCCGAGGCCATATCTGTATATGCTAGGCTCTTCAAGTTTAACCGGAGTATTCCGCGTGTGCAACTGTTTTGCACCCGTTGTATTTGAACGTAGAGCCTATCACACCCGATCATCACGTGGTGTCTCAAAGACGAAGAACTTTCATAGCGGTGCATACTCAGGGAGAACACTTCTTGATAATTAGTGAGAGATCATCTTAAAATGATACCATCAATCAAAGCAAGATAAGATGCATAAAGGATAAACATCATATGCAATCAATATAAGTGATATGATATGGCCATCATCATCTTGTGCTTGTGATCTCCATCTCCGAAGCACCGTCGTGATCACCATCGTCACCGGTGCGACACCTTGATCTCCATCGTAGCATCGTTGTTGTCTCGACAATCTTATGATTCTACGACTATCGCTACCGCTTAGTGATAAAGTAAAGCATTACAGGGCGTTTGCATTTCATACAATAAAGCGACAACCATATGGCTCCAGCCAGTTGCCGATAACTTCGGTTACAAAACATGACCATTTCATACAATAAAATATAGCATCACGTCTTGACCATATCACGTCACAACATGCCCTGCAAAAACAAGTTAGACGTCCTCTACTTTGTTGTTGCAAGTTTTACGTGGCTGATACGGGCTGAGCAAGAACCGTTCTTACCTACGCATTAAAACCACAATGATAGTTTGTCAAGTTAGTGTTGTTTTAACCTTCGCAAGGACCGGGCGTAGCCACACTCGGTTCAACTAAAGTTGGAGAAACAGACACCGCCAGACCACAATGTGCAAAGCACGTCGGTAGAACCAGTCTCGCATAAGCGTACGCGTAATGTCGGTTCGGGCCGCTTCATCCAACAATACCGTCGAACCAAAGTAGGACATGCTGGTAAGCAGTATGACTTGTATCGCCCACAACTCACTTGTGTTCTACTCGTGCATATAACATCTACGCATAAAAACTGGGCTCGGATGCCACTGTTGGGGAACGTAGTAATTTCAAAATTTTCCTACGCACACGCAAGATCGTGGTGATGCATAGCAACGAGAGGGGGAGTGTATCTTCATACCCTTGAAGATCGCTAAGCGGAAGCGTTTAACAACGCGGTTGATGTAGTCGTACGTCTTCATGATCCGACCGATCCAAGTACCGAACGTACGACACCTCCGAGTTCTGCACACATTCAGCTCGATGACGTCCTCGCCTTCTTGATCCAGCAAGACGGGCGAAGTAGTATATGAGTTCCGGCAGCATGACGGCGTGGTGATGGTGTTGGTGAAGAACAATCTCCGCAGGGCTTCGCCTAAGCACTACGGAAACTATGACGGAGGATAAACTAGAGGGGACGGGATTGCCGGCACACGGCTTGGTGTTTCTTGATGTGTCTTTAGTGCTAGCCCTGCCCCTCTATTTATATGTTGAGCCTTGGGGTCGAAACTTGGAGTAAAATCCTCCACAAAGTCGGTTTCACCCGAAAGGCAAGAGTCCTTCTCGGACTCGGGCGAACGCCAGGTTCCGGCGTGCGGACCCAGATGCTAGGGACCACAGCGTCGGCCCTGGACTCATAAAACTTCCTTTTGCGCTTTCCAGAAACCTTGTGGGCTTTCCCCTTTGGCCCAAATAATGTGTTCTCGTACCCAAACATTTCGGGAAACATCCGGAACCCCTTCCGGTGAATTCCGGAACCCTTCCGGAGATCAAACACTATTATCCCATATATCAAACTTTATCTCCAGACCATTCCGGAGTTCCTCGTCATGTCCATGATCTCATCCGGGACTCCGAACAATATTCAGTTACCAACATACATAACTCATATAATACTATATCGTCAATGAAACGTTAAGCGTGCGGACCCTACGGGTTCGAGAACTATGTAGACATGACCGAGACACGTTTCCGGTCAATAACCAATAGCGGGACCTGGATGCCCATATTGGCTCCCACATATTCTACGAAGATCTTTATCGGTCAAACTGCATAAGAACATACGTTGTTCCCTTTATCATCGGTATGTTACTTGCCCGAGATTCGATCGTCGGTATCTCAATACCTAGTTCAATCTTGTTACCGGCAAGACTCTTTACTCGTTCTGTAATTCATTATTCCGCAACTAACCCATTAGTCACATTGCTTGCAAGGCTTATAGTGATGTGCATTACCGAGAGGGCCCAGAGATACCTCTCCGACAATCGGAGTGACAAATCCTAATCTCGAAATATGCCAACTCAACAAGTACCTTCGGAGACACACTGTAGAGCTCCTTTATAATCAACCCGATTCACGTTGTGATGTTTGGTAGCACACAAAGTGTTCCTCCGTCAAACGGGAGTTGCATAATCTCATAGTCATAGGAACATGTATAAGTCATGAAGAAAGCAATAGCAACATACTAAACGATCAAGTGCTAAGCTAACGGAATGGGTCAAGTCAATCATATCATTCTCCTAATGATGTGATCCCGTTAATCAAATGATAACTCATGTCTATGGCTAGGAAACTTAACCATCTTTGATTCAACGAGCTAGTCAAGTAGAGGCATACTAGTGACACTATGTTTGTCTATGTATTCACACATGTATTATGTTTCCGGTTAATACAATTCTAGCGTGAATAATAAACATTTTTCATGAAATAAGGAAATAAATAATAACTTTGTTATTGCCTCTAGGGCATATTTCCTTCACTATCATCATACCATGTTTTTCCACTCAAATATTGTTCTTGTGCATCAGATATCAAAAAGGAAGAGGGTGATTGCCGAACCTGAAGGAGCACCAGCAAAGTCGTTGAAAAACGTGGTGGTGCCGGAGAAATCCGACAAAGACCCCACTTATATTGGTTGTACAACCGGTGACACAAAACGTAGGACCGACTCCAAGCAGACTGTCCCCATACTTCACCGGCCACACCACTACCCCACCACACAGGACCTGCACTCAAAGAAAAAGGTATGCCGATTTCAGTTGCCATAGCACCGGCATTACGTAAAAAATCCCACTCCAGCAAAAAGTACAGCAATCCACCGGCCAAAGACCTATCCCAACTGCAGAGACGGACAATTCCTGCAGATTGGAACCCCATTCCAGTTATTCCTAGTTTAAAAGACAATGCCTTCAATGTTGTTAGGGACTACGTGCATATATTCCCATCATGGGAAGATTATAGTGAAGACAAACACCATTTTCACATCTTCCTGTCCCACTTACGTGTAAGTGCTATTATTCATGGTGATTATTTTCCTGTTTTCTGGTGATTGAACACATCAATGATTTACATTACATTGTTGTAAGTAGGCGAGGGTCAATCTGGATAGTCATGACGACCAACGCTTGCTTGCGCTTTTCAAGGAAGCATTGCAGCAGTATCAGTGTTACCTGAGGAAATCATACTTTGATGGCAAGTCTATAAACGAATTTCTGGTGAAGTCTCCTGTGCTAAATTTAGAAGACATTGAATGGAAAAACCTTGTTATGCACTAGTCTCGTTCCCAGGATGAGGTACTGTCTATGATATCGCATGACAATTTGAACTTCTACTTTTCCGCATGTGCCTTATGGAACTTTTTTGCAGCAAATCTGCTCGAAGAAGAATTCGGCCGGTTTGAAAAGAACGACAGGATATCGCAAATATGTTGCCCACTGCTTTGCTCTTGTTAGTACCTGTTGTCCTGTATCACTGGACTTGCATACATACCTAGTTCATTCTGCGACAACAGTAAGCATGATAGCTTGCTTATCAATTGTTAGCTCCAAATTATCTGATCTGTATGAATGGTTACATTAGTGTAGAATATATCCAATGCCAATGAAATTTTTTAGCTCTGCATTGTTCTTGTAAGTACCTGATGTCCTTTATCAGTGTACTTATATTGATAGTTAGTTGTTCATGTACCATCACTCTGCACCTTATTTTCCTTTGCCCTCCATTTTCTACACATCCGATCTATATTTACTCTTACCATAAGGTTGGATAACACCAATGGTACTGAATAAGTTTAGCTCTGCATTGCTCTTGGTTGTACCTTTTGCCTGTACCGATGTACTTACATTTATAGCTACTTGGTTATGTAGCATCACTCTTCATCTTATCTTAAATAATCTCCATTTTTTCTTATATTATCACATCTATATTTACTCTTAACAAAATGTAGAATAAAGGCAATGCTTATGAAGAAGATTCTATGGTAAACTTCTTGAATTGCCCCCCCCCCCATCAGCATGGACAAGGGCTTTATAGAGTCTGTCTTCACCAATAATGTAAGTTTGTCCTTCTCAAGCCTTCAAACTTTGTTGTGTATATTTGTTTAGGCATGACTGCAACAACTATTTATTTTTGGTGTTTGCATCAAATTGCATGTTTAAAGTTTATTACGTACTTCATAAACAAAAGTTTGTCCTTCTCAATTTAAATTTTCAGTTGTACAACCAAGTTCCTTCTTCATACCTTGCAAATTAAACTATACAGAGCAAGTGATCTTCTTTTGCACTGCATGTATGCTTCTGTTCTTGATCCATAATCCAGTGGTGTGGTGAACCTACCCACTACATCACAATGTCATATTCTGCAATGTCTTAACTATGAACAATGTCATATCATGCTACTATTATTTAAACCGTCTCTTTATTTGCCAATCTAAAAAGGGATAACTTGACAGCACACTAACCATTGATACTTATGAGTTCTTGATCTGTAATCCAGTGGTGTCGTGAAGCTGCCAGCTCCTTCACAATGTCATTTCCTGCCATGTCTTAACCTGAACAATATCATATTGTGTTAATGCTATTTTAAACTATGTCACTTTATTCGTCAGTAAGAAATGTGATGAATTCTCAGCACTAATACTTATATGTGCAAAACATGTCATCTGTCTGCTTGTTTATCTTTCAGAGTGAGGAGGATATAAGTGTCAAACAAGCGCAGTCTCATCATCTTGCTCAGCTGCTTGCGCTGCAGCTCCCGAGCAGGGCTAACCTTTCTTGAACAATATTGAAGTGCTATCGGTTTTGTATATTATTTTGTCGGCGTGTTTATTTGCATTGGTGGCGATCTTTGATGCCCAGTGTATGTAATCTGTTGTCTTCTTGTGCTTTATTATCATAGTGGCGAACTCTGATGCCCAGTGGATGTAATATGCCGTAATTTATTTATTGTATAGTCTAGGTGAGGGAGTCCTGGACTAGGGGGTGTCCGGATAGCCGAGCTATCATCACGGCCGGACTCCAAGACTATGAAGATACAAGATTGAAGACTTCGTCCCGTGTCCGGATGGGACTTTCCTTGGGGTGGAAGGCAAGCTTGGCGATATGGATATGTAGATCTCCTACCATTGTAACCGACTCTGTGTAACCCTAACCTATCCGATGTCTATATAAACCGGAGGGTTTTAGTCCGTAGGACGAAGAACAATCATACCATAGGCTAGCTTCTAGGGTTTACCCTCTCTGATCTCGTGGTAGATCTACTCTTGTACTACCCATATCATCACTATTAATCAAGAAGGAGTAGGGTATTACCTCCATCGAGGGGCCCGAACCTGGGTAAAAACATCGTGTCCCTTGTCTCCTGTTACCATCCGCCTAGACGCACAGTTCGGGACCCCCTACCCGAGATCCGCCGATTTTGACACCGACATTGGTGCTTTCATTGAGAGTTCCTCTGTGTCGTCACCTATAGGCCGGATGGCTCCTTCGATCATCAACAACGACGCGTCCAGGTGAGACTTTTCTCCTCGAGATCTTCAGATTCGGGCGGCTTTTGCACTGCGGGCCAATTCACTTAGCCATCTGGAGCAGATCGAAAGCTACGCCCCTGGCCATCAGGTCAGATTTGGAAGCCTGAATTATACAGCCGACATCCGCGGAGACTTGATCTTCGACGGATTCGAGCCACAGCCAAGCGCGCCGCACTGTCTCGATAGGCATGATCTAACTCTACCGCCGAACTGTGTCCTGGAGGCCGCACTAGTGTTCGCTCCGAACATTGATTCGGAGCCGATCTCGCCGATCGAGGACGGTTGGTTAGACACCACCTCGGAGGCCGAAATCTCTACGGCGATTGAGCCGAACACAATCCCTGTCCTTTGCGAAGACCGTGACCCCAAGGTGCCGGATTCCTCTCCGGACTCTGAACCCTCCGTGCCCCTGCCAATCGAATCCGATTGGGCGCCGGTCATGGAGTTCAATGCCGCGGACATCTTTCAGCCCTCGCCCTTTGGCGACATCCTGGATTCACTAAAGTCTCTCTCTTTATCCGGAGAGCCCTGGCCGGACTACGGTCAGGAAGGTTGGGATGCGGACGACAAAGAAATTCAACGCCCACCCACCACCCACTTCGTAGCCACTGTCGAAAGCTTACACGACGTGCTCGATTTCGACTCCGAAGACATCGACGGTATGGACGACGATGTAGGAGACAACCATGAACCAGCGCCTATAGGACACTAGACAACCACCTCATCCCATGATGTATACATGGTGGACACACCTAAAGGAAGTGACGATGAGGAACAACGGGACGCTACGAAGGATAAATCCCTCGGGAAGCAGTCAAAACGGCAACATAAACGCCGCACCAAGTCATGCCTCAACAAAGACCCACCCATAGAGCAGGGTGAACCGGTGGACGACGAACATGCCATCGAGCAACCGTCCGAACAGGACAACTTGGATAAACAACCCATCCCCGGCGAAGATAACAGTCCGGACGATCTCACGCCGGACAAATTGTTGGAGCAGAATAACCTCCACAAAAGGCTCGTCGCCATCGGGCGTAGCACGAAAAAGCGAAGCGGAAGCTCAAAACAGCGGAAGATGCACTCGTAATCAGATGGAACAAAGTATTCAACACATGAGACAAATCTGGCGACGATCGCCGAACAAAGAGCTACCCGAAGAGAAAGCTACTGCCCGAATTTGATGAGGAGGCCGTAGAGCCCCCACAATCAAAAAGTAATAAGGCCACCCGGTCGGATGGACGACCCCACGACAAAAAGAGAGCGGCAAATGGCGCCGCACACAAGCCGGTACGCGATCCACATAAGGATTTACATTAAAAGGATGGCCCAGTTAGGTCCATTTATGGGCCGAGAAAGCAAGCTCTTCAAAGCAATGCAACACGCCAAATATCCGAACATCATGGCACACCCAAATACAGGGGCGCCGCACATCCCCTATGTTTCACCGATGAGGTGCTGGATCATGAATTTCCAGCGGGATTCAAACCCGTAAACATAGAGGCACTCGACGGAACAACAGACCCTGGAGTCTGGATTGAGGATTACATCCTCCACATACACATGGCTGGAGGATACGATCTCCATGCCATAAAACACTTACCCCTCAAACTCAAAGGGCCAGCTCGACATTGGCTTAAAAGCCTCCCCGAAAATACCATTGGAAGTTGGGAAGAGCTCGAGGACGCTTTTCGGGAAAATTTTCAAGGGACTTATGTCCGTCCTCCGGATGCAGAAGATTTAAGTCATATAACTCAACAAACCGGAGAGTCAGCCTGCAAATTCTGGAACAGGTTCCTCACCAAAAAGAACCAAATAGTCGACTGTCCGGATGCCGAAGCCTTAGCAGCCTTCAAACACAACGTCCGAGACGAATGGCTCGCCAGACACCTCGGCCAGGAGAAGCCGAGAACCATGGCCGCATTAACAAGCCTCATGACCCGCTTTTGCGCGGGAGAGGATAGCTGGCTAGCAAGATGCAGCACCAGCGACCCAAGTACATCCGAAGTCAGGGATGGAAATGGGAAACCACGGCGCAACAAGGACCAGCATCGGATTAAAGGAAACGGTCCAAAGAGCGCGGCAGTAAACTCCGGATTCAAAAGCTCACGGCAGAACAATAAAAAACTGCCCCTTAAGGACAATAGCGATGAGCTATCCAACTTAAAAAAAATCTTGGAAAGATATGTCAAATCCACAGTACTCGGAGGCTCGCAAACCATACCCACAGAGATTGTTGGGTCTTCAAACAGTCCGCAGACTCAACGCCGAGCACAAGGGGCTCGACACACCAAGTGAAGATGATGACGACCACCACAAGCAGAGCCCGGAAAACAAAAAGAATTTCCCACAAGAGGTTAAACAAGAAACTCACTTCACGTGATCAAAGGGAAAAATAGAGTGGCGCCCGCTAAAATGCGCGCCGCACAAACTACCCTAGCGGAGTACCAACACTGGTTGTCAAAACCAATCACCTTCAACCATCAGGACTATTCCGAAAGTATCCGGAACGCAGGATGGACTGCCTTGATATTGGATCCTATAATTGACGGATTCCAATTTACACAAGTCCTCATGGATGGTGGCAGTGACATAAACCTTATATATCAGGACATAATCCGTAGGATGGGGATAGACCCAACCAAAATTCGCCATAGCAACACCTCCTTCAAAGGGGTAAGGCCAGGCCAATTTTCCCATTGTACGGGCTCCCTACTGCTAGAAGTTGTGTTCGGTTCATCCGACAACTTCCGTCGCGAAAAGTTAGTCTTCCATGTCGCCCCATTTAAAAGTAGCTATCAAGCACTATTGGAACACGAAGCTTTCGCCCGCTTTAACGCAATACCGCATTATGCATCTCTTACACTTAAAATGCCCGGTCCACGCGGCATCATCTCATTAAAAGGGAGTATTAAGTGTCACCCGAGCACGGAAGAATGCGAGGCTGCCTTAGCAGCCCCACACCAATCTGGCTCCGCTAACCAAAGCACCTGAATAGGTAATTCGAACCCCGGACACGGCTAGACGAGTCCGGCGCCTACTAGAGGCATACCCCCATACAAGGGGCTGCATGCATGTACAACAAGAGACAATAAAGCTCAATTTTATTCACTTCTTCGAATCGTACTCTGTTTATTTAATATAAAGTACATCTTTCGCACGATCCTTTTTCTTTTAAACTAAGTTCCTCTCTTTTACAGATGAACAACATGCTACACCCGTCCATGATACGGCACAACGGAGACACAAGCACAGACGTGCAGTAGGGACCCGTTGCAAGGATTCTTTTCAGATTAAGGCCCTGCGTAAACCTTTTTTACTGTCTCTTGTTGATATACATCCCCCGGTTTCTTACTATAACCGAGGAGGAGGCTGGCGTTTTGGCATTGGCCGCACCAGAATTTTTGCGCGTACCTAGACAATTGTGGGCTTAGGGCATTATTCTGCCTGCTTTTACAAAGACCGAATACCTTAGGGAGTGTTCGCGCCTCGAAAGTTAGGCCTTATATGCATCAGCTCGAATCATGTCTTTGGTCAAATGTTGGGTTTGCCCGGCTCCTGTGTTTTGCTGCCTTACGTTCCGCTTTTATCGGCTAACGCGACACCGTGGAGAACTATCGCGATTGTGCCCCGTTCGCCGCAAGAAAGCACCTCAAAGAGAGAAAGCCGAAAACTGACTGTCATGATATAGCGAGAGACTGGTCAACCACTCGATGACTCACCAGAATGTTTAGAATTCCTGCGCATTAACGAAGGACCGGTTTTGGTCAGGCACATACGCACCCCGAATTCGGGAGAGTGCGGTGCCCCCAGGGGCTATATAGTAGCCCCACCCTCGAACCCCTTTGGCTAAGTGAAAGTGATAAAGCATTATAGTCAGGTTGCCTAGTTTGCTACGCTACCACCTCCTTAATAGGACCAAGACATTGGATTAAGTCTGCAAAAGCGCCTTCTTTGCAAACACCCCCGCACTATAATGCGTGGGCTGAAACCAAGGACTGCCATCTTTCAGGTTATATATACATATACATCAACGGCCACAGGAGTAGTTTACTACTTGAACGCACAAGTATAAAAAAGCTCTTATATTATATTGAAACATTGTTTTCACAAATCATACATGTCATTTAAACATAATATCCTTCGAACATCGCGTCTCTATTAAACGAGCGCCCTGCAGGACTTCCTCAAAATAGTGCTCGGCAGGTACTCGGCTTCTGTCCAAATCTTGGGATGCAACGTCGGTGGCCTTCATCTCCGCCCAGTATGTCTTGACACGGGTCAGAGCCATCCGTGCTCCCTCAATACACGCCGACCGCTTCATTGCGTCTATACGCGGTACCGCACCAAGGAACTGCTGCACTAAACCAAAATAACTCTTCGGGTCAGTCCGCTCGCCACAAATGAGTCATGACATGCTTCATGGCAAGTCCGGATAATCGATTCAGCTCGGCCCATTCGACCAACTGATCGGTCAACAGAAGAGGACGCTCCGGACTATGGAATTGCGACCAATAAAGCTCTTCCCTTCTGTGCCCCTTCTGGCCTCGCAAGTGCTCAATCGCGTCCGCAGCGCTCGCCGCTAAGTCCAGATAAGCATCCTCCGAACTCCACAACTTGTCCAACTGAGCATACTTCGGATCCGTATATTTCCTCCGCAGCAGAAACAGTTTTCCAGCCGCAATGGCCCCGGCCTGACTCAGCTCCTCCTTGGTAGCTCTCAAAGCAGAACGGGCATCCTTGAATTCGGCGGTAGCCTTTTTCAGGCCCTCTTGCTCCGCTTGACGTTCTTTTTCAAGAACCTCGCAGTGGTCGGTAGTATTCTCCAACTTTATGGCCATATCGGCCATTTCCTCTTTGCTTCGGGCAAAGGAGCAGCCCGTTCGCTTTTTAGCTCTTCGCCACCCTTAAAGCGGTCGCATTACTACTTACGGCTTGCTCTTTTCGCTCGGCGAAGTTCCACCCGCAGCTCCTCCACAAAGAGCGGCACCATCCGCATTAAGCATACAAGTAGTAAGGAATGGGCGTCAAGCTCCTTACCGTGTGTCCGCAGAATTCGCATACCTTGTGACTCGTCAAACCGTTTATTGACCAGCGATGTCCGTGATTCGCCTCGTCAAGTAGCCGCTTTAGTTCGGCTTATTCTGCAGTCCGGCTGGCCACCGGACGCCCGCCACCTATTTAGGAGCGGCGATATGTTATAACTGAGATTTTGATCCTCTGCACGCTGTCAATTTTGACAACATACCGAGTCTCGTGGGCTACTATCTATACAGGCGATTCGTATGCATAATCGCCGAAGGTACATCATTTTGCGTACCTCAAACCCCGCCAAGAAGCTTCTGACGGCTTCATGCAATCTGCTCTCCGCGGATGCAATTCTTTCAATCACCGTACCCATTAGCACACGGTGATCCTCTGAGATAGCCGCTCGCCCGAGCAGATCCTTCAGCTCCTCCGACCGCACACCACTTGGCGCCGGACCTTCCGGCCCCGCCGGACTTGGGGGAACCCTCCGCGACGACACCTCACGGTCGTCCGCCTCGCATGAGGGTGCGATAGGTGGAGGCGTTTCGCTCTCCATCATGTCCGGAAGAAGATCCCCTGAAGACGAGCTCTGATGAGAAGGGCTGAGATCTGAACTACAAGGTACAATTTCGGTTATCTTCAGAAATAAATACAGGGATGTTCCTTACTTACAAAACCCCTTCTTTTTTACTTACGGCTCGCTGGAGGGCTGATCCCCTTGGGGAAACAGTGTGGCTCGGGTACTTCCCAGCGCCGGACTCTCTGACGAAGATTTCTTTCCCCTCTTCGAGGCCTTGACCTCCAGATCTTCCGAAGCGGTCCTCTTCTCTCCTTGGAGGATGGGACTTTTGATCCCTCCTCCTCAAAGGCCTCCTTCGTGGAGGCAGTTGCTTCCCGCTCCTCGCCTTTCTTTAAAAGGCGCGGCCTTCAACATCTTGGCCAGCATGGGATCCGGCGTGTTCTCTGGGAGGGGAGCCGGACATCTTATTAACTTTGCCTTGGCTATCCACTCCTGTTCAAGAAACGGCTCCTTTAAAGGGCATGTATATGATAAATAAATGAACAACCTATCCGGTTACAGGACTACTTACTTAAGTATCTGGGCGATTGCAGCTTAGTCCTGCGTCCTCAGTCAGGTCCGGACACTTCTCTTGTGATCCGAAGAACAGTTTATACATCTCCACGGGCGTCGTACCCATAAAATTTTGGAGAGCTCGTGGTCCCTCCGGATTAAATTCCCACAGGCGGAGGGGGCGACGTTTGCAGGGCAGAAGGCGCCGAATCAACATAACCTGCGCCACTGCAACCAGATTGATCTCTCTTTCTTGGAGGTCTCGAATACGGCCCTGCAACAAAGGAACGTCCTTGGACGGCGCCGATCGATCCTTGTTGGCCCATGACGCCACCGCTGTGGTGGACCTGGCGGAAGGCGGAAGTGCCACCCATTTGGTGTCCCCGGGAGCGGTGATATAAAACCACTCCCGTTGCCACAAACCAAGCTCCTCTTGAAAAGAGCCGTCAGGCCACGGAGCATCGGCACATTTGCTTATGACCGCCCCTCCGCACTCTGCTTGCTGCCCCTCGATCATCTTTGGCTCCACCTTGAAGATCTTGAGCCACAATCCAAAGTGAGGGCCTCACATACGACAATGAATGACGAGATATGGAGGATGGACTCCGGAATCAAGTCATGGAAATCCAGCCCATAACAAAACATGAGCCCCCGCACAAAGGGATCCATCGGGAAGCCTATACCCCGAAGGAAGTGTGACGCGAACACCACGCTCTCGCCGGGCTCGGGAGTGGGAATGACCTGCCCTGGAGCAGGCAGCCTATGCGAAATCTCGCGGTCGAGATACAGGCGTCTCGCAGCTTTAGCACATCTTCTTACGTGACGGAAGAAGACATCCATCGGCAAGGTCTGATCGGAGCGGACATCGTCGAAGGTCCAAGCGCCTAAATCTGAAGCTTTGGGTGTCGAACTTCAAGCGCCGAGGCGAACTCGATGGAGGGTGTAAAAAAGAAGAGGGCCTTGGTCTCATTATAAAGAGGTTGAATACCAAGAGCCCTCCCCGTGGTCGATTAGGACTCGCCTTCGATAGAGGAGGCGTGCCAACGGGCATGTTTGGGTTACCCACGTCCGTATTGATGGGAATCCCGGAATAAGGGGGGTACGATCTAATCTATGCTTTGATAAGACGTGCCAAGGAAACCGCCTCGCTAAACGCGCTGAGGTGGGACAGTAAAAAACGATTCATATAAAGGCTTGGCCGGGGTGTGATGTCACGCCGCGGGATACGTCAGCAGATCTGTGCAAAAATTATTCTCTCTACGGTGGTATGTGGAAATTGTTTTGTAGAGCCGGACACTATCCTGGTGTTCAAAACCTTCTATGAAGTATTCAGAGGAGGAACCCGCCTTGCAATGCCGAAGACAATATGCGCGCTGGACTCGTCGTCATTGAAGCCTGGTTCAGGGGCTACTGAGAGAGTCCTGGACTAGGGGGTGTCCGGATAGCCGAACTATCATCACGGCCGGACTCCAAGACTATGAAGATACAAGATTGAAGACTTCGTCTCGTGTCCGGATGGGACTTTCCTTGGCATGGAAGGCAAGCTTGGCGATACGGATATGTAGATCTCCTACCATTGTAACTGACTCTGTGTAACCCTAACCTATCTGGTGTCTATATAAACCGGAGGGTTTTAGTCCATGGGACGAAGAACAATCATACCATAGGCTAGCTTCTAGGGTTTAGCCTCTCTGATCTCGTGGTAGATCTACTCTTGTACTACCCATATCATCAATATTAATCAAGCAGGAGTAGGGTATTACCTCCATCAAGAGGGCCCGAACCTGGGTAAAAACATCGTGTCCCTTGTCTCCTGTTACCATCCGCCTAGAGGCACAGTTCGGGACCCCCTACCCGAGATCAGCCAGTTTTGACACCGACACTAGGTTTTTTCTTATTCACGATGATGCAGCTATTTTACTGTATATATATATATATATATATATATATATATATATATATAGTCTTCGTAGTAAACCGGCCGAACCTTATGGTACATAATTGGCCGTCATGCAAATCACTATGTATGATCCGCATCATGGGCCCCGTCATCTTCGTCCATTAACAGGCCTAAATGTAAACTGGCCCACTAGTAGATTCAGGCCTTTAATAGGCCGAGTAAACTGTCGGCCCTATTTTTGCAAGAAAACTCAATGGGATTTTAGGAGGTTGTAAAGTAGGTTGGGCGTGAAACGTGCCGAACAACTCACGGGCCGGCAGCAGGCAGAAATAGACCCCGACCCATGATTGTGCCAATCATATCACGGGCTTTTAACAGGCCAAAATTGTCTCGGTCCTTGTTTGGCCCAATCAGATTATCGGCTGTGAGCAGGCCAGATGCAAATCGGGCCGTAGTTAGGCCCAACTATATGACAGGCTTTTAACAGGCTGAATTAAATAGAGTGCCGAAATGTTAAATGAGCCTTTAACAGGCCCAATTTCTAAATGGGCCTTTAGCAAGTGGGCCCAAAAGCATAGTGTCCAGTTGACGGGCCGAATCTGATATGGGCCATAATTTAGCCCAAAGCCTCTTAAAGGGCCGGACCTGATCATGGCCGTAATTTGGCCTAGAACATGGTAGGCTTTTAACGGGCCGGATCTCATATGGGCCTTTATTAGGACCGGAACATGGCAGGCTGTTAATGGACCGGATCAAATATGGGCTAGCATTTGGCCCAAAACATGGCAGGCTGTTAATGGGTCGGCCTACTAGTGTCCTCAAAATATTCTGGGCCTCCAGCTGGGCCGGCCCATTATGGTCGGCGAAATCTTGTGGGCATTTAGCTAGGTCGTCTCATTATGGTCGGAAACATCTTGTGGGCCTTTAGCTGGGCCGACCCATTATGGCCTGCAAAATCTCATGGGACTTTAGCTGGGTCGGCCCATTATGGTCCGCAAAATCTTGTGGGCCTTTAGCTGGGCCGGCCCATTATGGTCTGCAAAATCTCATGGGCCTTTAGCTGGGCCGGCTCATTATGGACCGCAAAATCTTGTGGGCCTTTAGTTGGGCCGGCCCATTTAAACTTTATGGGCCACTTTTGTGCCGGTCCATGTGTCAACATATCATAGGCGCACGCCCATTGGATGAGTGACACCTGTGCCAACGCGGAGCTGACACGTGTTTCCTCCAGCCAATGATGATTTGACACGTGGAAAATCCCCATTGGACGGGTTATCGGATCCAAAACCGGACCCGATAGCTTAACGGTGTTCCGTTACGGTGGATGCCACGTGTCGGTCACCCTTGACGAAAGCACTTTTGTGACGAGCGATTTATCGTCATGGAAGTGGACACTTCTATGATGATAACTTTAGTAATGTCATGGAACACTTCTACGACAGCACAGGTATGACTATCTTGATTCTGTCATAGAATCATCATGGATGTAGATGCATGACAAAAAACGCGACCTACTGTGACAAACACGTATCATCACAGAAGTGTATTTTTTTTGTAGTGCATCCATTTGATGCAATGTAAAACCATTGAAAGCATCATAAGCAAGTAAGATGTGAATAGATTCAAGACGGGCAACGGGAGCAAAGGTCTCTCCAAAGTACAAACCTTCAACTTGTGAGTACCCTTGTGCCACTAACCTTGCCTTGTTGCGGATGATTACACCATTCTCATCTTGCTTGTTCTTGAAAATCCATTTTGTTCCAATGACATTGTGTTCCGTAGTTGGCCTCTTAACTAATGACCACACTTGGTTGCGTTCAAAGATGTTCAACTCTTCTTGCATAGCAGTGAGCCAGTCGTTGTCCATCAATGCATATTGTACGTTGAGAGGCTCAACACTGGAAACAAACGAGAAGTGAGCACAAAAGTTTGTCAATTGTTTATGAGTGAATGTACCTTCCGATATGCCGGTAAGAATTTTATCAACATCAACACGACCGGTCACTCGGGGCATGATGGAGGTTAGGGTTTCGCGAGGTTCAACTTCATGTCTATCATCTACATCCTCAACATATGGATCATTAATGTGTGGCAGAAGATCTTCTTCTTCATATTGCATTTGTTGAGGTTCATCATCAATGATTGTACTTTCTTGTTCTTGCCCTTGATGACGATCTTGTTCTTGAGAATGATCATGATGAGGGGCTTGATCATCTTATTGTACTTGAATTATGGGCATTGGTTGAGCAATATGAGCTTGTGGTGGTATAGGTGCTGAAGTGGTTTGATGATGTGTGAAACTTCCATCTTCTTCTTCATCATCATGAGGTTCTTCTTCCATGGGAAGGAGAGTACCAACACCCATAGAAAAAATATCTTGAGACGAATGCTCTTCACCTACATCACTTAGATCAACTTGCTCCCCATGGGAGCCATTAAATTCATCAAACACCACGTCACAAGTTTCTACAACACATCCATCGTGGATCACCCATTTTACTCCACCAGAGAAAGCAACCTACACACAATTATTTCTTGGTTAGAGGCACCCATTTTGCAATGGGACCTCTCAAGTTAGTCAGAAGGGTCTTAGGGACCCAAATAGCATAAAACCGGAATGCATTTCGAGGACCAACAAATTTTGCATAAACTTCCCCATCCTTAGTTTTATGAAGTACATAGGATGGAGGCATGAACTCTTTTGGCTTGTTGAGAGTGGGCATACCCCTTGTGGCCTTCCTACTCACAACTTTACCTTTCTCCTTATCCTTTCTCATACAAATGTATGTTTTAGAGGAGTGGTGCACTTTTGGGAAGATGTCTTCTTCTTTCTTGTGCTTCGGTCAAACCCGAGCCCCTCTTTGGCAAACAGCTCATTGTGTTGGCTCAATACCTCATTAAGGTTCTTCTGTCCTTGAGCACATGTCATGAGTCCTTTCTCGAGCTGAGCCTTGAGAAAGCGATTCTCCTCAAGAATAGATGCTAGGTCACCACTAGAGTTAGCAGTACAAGCATCAACATTGATAATAGGAGAAGAGCAAGCTTTGGCTAGAGTTTCAAGATAAGTAAGCTTGAGTGTCTCAAAACTCTTTGTAAGAAGGGTGAGCTCTTCTTCCTTAGTCTTGAGGGACACAGATAGAAGCTCACAATCTTTAGAGGGAGAAGCATGAGACTTCACAAGCTTACTTTTATTATTCATCAACTCCTCGCAAGAGTCCTTAGCCTTTTTCAAGGAGGCAAATCTTTAGCATGAACATCAATGTTTGCACCAATTTTCAAGCATAGTTCATCATTTCATGCTTCCTCATATTGGACTTTCCGCTCAAGGATTTCATATTTTTCCTTTTCCTCGGTTACGAGGGTTTCGAGTTCCTTAATGGTGATAGTGTGCTTACCCACCATCTCCATAAGCATACGAAACATACTGAGCTTCTTTCCTTTGAGGGAGCACATGACCTTATTTAATTTAGCAAACATGGGGTCATCTATATCATTATCATCATAATTATCCTCCGCATCAAGATAATCATCACTAGGAGTCGAAGAAGTGAAAAGAGGAGGGTTTGATCATGGGGTTATCTTGACCTTGTCAGGAGAGTTTTGATCCTCTCCATCTTCCACCACGGCCTTTGCCATTAGGCACTTGTGAGCGTTGCCCTTGTAGTCTTTCATGTAGTTGTAGGTGACCACATCACCACTCTTGTTGACTAGCCTCAAAGTGTTTTGAGAATCTTTGTGTAGGATCGAAAGTACGTCTGTCTAGAGGGGGGTGATTAGACTTAACTAAATAAATATCTAACCTTTTTCCCAATTTTAAGTCATGGCAGATTTTAGCAACTTAGCACAAGTCAAGCAATCAACCTACACATGCAATTCTAAGAGTGTAGCAGCGGAATGTAAATCATTGCATATGAAGGTAAAGGGGAGGAGTTTGGAGGGAGCAAACACAATGTAGAAATGGAGATTTTTGGCGTGGTTCTGATAGGTGGTGCTATCGTACATCCACATTGATGGAGACTTCAACCCACGAAGGGTAACGGTTGCGCGAGTCCACGAAGGGTCCACGAGGAAGCAACCTTTGTATCCCACCATGGCCATCGCCCACGAAGGACTTGCCTCACTTGGGTAAATCTTCACAAAGTAGTCGATCTCCTTGCCCTTACAAACTCCTTTGTTCAACTCCACAATCTTGATGGAGGCTCCCGAGTGACACCTACCCAATCTAGGAGACACCACTCTCCAAAAGGTAATAGATGGTGTGTTGATGATGAACTCCTTGCTCTTGTGCTTCAAATGATAGTCTCTCCAACACTCAACTCTCTCTCGCAGATTTGGATTTGGTGGAAAGATTATTTGAGTGGAAAGCAACTTGGGGAAGGCTAGAGATCAAGATTCTTGCGGTTGGATTGGAATATCTTGGTCTCAACACATGAGTAGGTGGTTCTCTCTCAAAAAATGAGTCCTGGAAGTGTAGGCACGTTTTGATGGATCTTCCCATGAATGGAGGAAGGGTGGAGGGGTATATATAGCCTCCACACAAAATCTAACCATTACACACAATTTACCAAATTCGGTGGGACCAAATAGTGAAACTCGGTCACACCGATTCAGTTCAAAATGTGAACTTTGGGCTTTTCGGTGGGACCCACATGATCACTCGGTGGGACCGATGTGATAGGTTTAGGGCATAACTTTATCTCGGTGAGACCGATCACATGAACTCGGTGAGACCGATTTCAGTAATAGGCAAATAGAGAGTTGGTCAGGCAAACTCGGTGGGACCGATCGCTCATTTCGGTGAGACCGAAACATTACGAAAAGGAAACAGAGAGTTTGCATTGCGAACTCGGTGGGACCGATCGCTCATCTCGGTTAGACCGAAATGTTACAAAGGGAAACATAGAGTTTTGCAATCCCATCTTGGTGAGACCGAGATCCCTATCGGTGAGACCGAATTGATTGGGGTTTCTCGCCATGGCGATGTCAAATGAACTCGATGGTGCCAGATAGATCAAATCGGTTGGGCCGAGTTTTACTTTAGGTTTAGGACATATGTGGAATTGATAAAGTGGTTGAGGGCTTCTGTAGCATATCACTAAGCATTTTGAGCAAGCAAGCCATTAAGCAACACCTCATCCCCTTTTAATAGTATTGGCTTTTCCTATGGACTCAATGTGATCTTGGGTCACTAAAATGAAAATGTAGAGTCTTGAGCTTTTGCCAATATGTGTCCTTAGCATTTTGAGGGGTTGACATCTCTAGTCCATGCCATGCCAATCGTTGAACTTTCTGAAATGATCATCTTGAAAGAGTATTAGTTCAATGAGCTATATGTTGTTCAGAATTACCAAAACCACCCAGGGATTAGTTGCACTTTCAATACCCCTTTTTTGGTAATTGATGACAACGTATAGATCAAAGCTTCGACAAATGATAATAAGAATGAAATACATCGTCACTTTGAGAAGTATGTGATAAGCAAGAGCTCCCACTACATTTGTGCATTATTTAAAATTTGCTTTGGAATGCAAATGCACAATCGATTAGGAACATGGGTTACTCTTCCATGTCACATAAATCTTGGTGCAGCACTCAAAATGATAGCATATGAAATATACACTCATCACCAAGGCAAAGTGAATGATCATACATGAGAGATAGATAATATCATCATCCAAGCACAAACATTAAAGTATGATACGATCAAACACATGACCATACACGTATCTGACACACATAACCATAGTGTGTCAACCAAGCAAGCAAAACAAACAAGTAGCAAAAGAGGCAAAAAGAACAAATCTCTCTCTCTCTCTCAGTCTATGATCTATACACTTTCTCCCCCTTTGGCAACAAGTTACCAAAAAGCTTGAAAATGCATAGTGCTATGCGTCTCTTGTCGGTGTCAAAACCGGCGTATCTCGGGTAGGGGGTCCCGATCTGTGCATCTTAGGCTAATGGTAACAGGAGGCAAGGGACACAATGTTTACCTAGGTTCGGGCCCTCTCGATGGGGGTAAAACCATACTTCCTGCTTGATTGATATTGATGATATGAGTAGTGCAAGAGTTGATCTACCACAAGATAGTAGAGGCTAAACCCTAGAAGCTAGCCTATGATGATTATGATTGTGATCGTCCCTCTAAGGACTAAACCCTCTGGTTTATATAGACACCAGAGGGGGCTAGGGTTTACATGGAGTCGGTTACAAAGGAGAGTCCCATCCGGACACGGGACGAAGTCTTGAGTCTTGTATCTTCACGGTCCAACAGTCCGGCCAAAGTATATAGTCCGGCTGTCCGGATACCCCCTAATCCAGGACTCCCTCAGTAGCCCCTGAACTAGGCTTCGATGACGATGTGTCCGGCGCGCAGTTTTGTCTTCGGAATTGCAAGGCGGGTTCCATCTCCGAATAATCCAAAGTAATTATCGAACACTTAAACTGTGTCCGGATCTGCAAGATGATCTTCACATACCACCGTAGAGAGCATGATATTTCACAAGTGCTATCTGCTGACAACATTAGACAAAGCGATATGATACTATGGTCGAGTCATTATTTGAACCGTTTTCCCACAACCAGCCTCAGCGCATATCGCGAGGAGGTTTCCTCTACATGTCTTGCCGAAGCAGAGATCGTGTCCCCTTATTGCGGGATTCTCATCAATACGGACACGGGTAACCCAAACACACCGCTAATTGCGGCGAGTGGAGAACGAGCAGGTTCCACCAAGCAAGTGGGGAGGCGCAAAAGCTTTTACCGCCCCTATAAATAGATAAGGTCTCTTCCTTTTTACCCACACCCTTTCCCTTTGCTAGTCCATTCCCCTCTGCTCGAGCTCCAGCGCCCAAGCACTCTTCTTCTCCACCGAAGGGAGGTTCTCCGAAGATGTCCGCATCTGGAGCAGGAGGCAAATGGATGGCCTCTACCGTGCAGGAGAAGGATATCAAGAGGCTCTGAGAGGCTTGGTACCTCGGCAAAAAGATCAGCCACCTCTTGCGCCGGCGGGACAGATCGTCCCTACTCCGGAGACCCACGAGAGGGTCGTGTTTCTTCCTCATTTTGTCTGTGGGCTCGGGTTTCCCCTTCACCCATTCGTTCGCGGTATCATGTATTATTACAGGATTGACTTTCATGATTTGTCCCCCAATTCTTTCCTTAATATCTCGACGTTCATCATCGTGTGTGAGGCTTTTCTCCAAATTTCGCCTCACTTCGGCCTATGGCTGAAGATTTTCAATGTGAATCCCAAGGTGGTGAGTGGCGAACACGCCGAGTGCGGAAGCGCCATGGTGAGCAAGATGCCCAAGGTTGTATAGCCGACGGGCGCCTTCAATGACTCCGTCAATGAGTGGCAGCAGCAGTGATTCTATATCACCGAACCGCGCGGCAAAAAGTGGGCGGCGGCTCCTAAGTTTAGATCCGGAGCCCCACTGCGGCTCACGTCCTGGCCCGAGAAGGGCCTGAACTGGTCCTCGTCCGATGAGCTTTCACTGCTCCAGACGTGCGTCCAGAGTGTGGTCGATGTAGTCTAGGTGATGTTAGTTCGCCTGGTTCTCCCTTGCCAGCGTCGAGCCTGCAATTTGTGGGAATACGACCCAACCGAGCACCAGACCCTTCGGGAGCTCAATGGCTCCTCCCACAAGGATATCTGGAAGGTGCTCTTTAAGTCCAGCAAATCATGGCCGGGCTCCGCCGAGGACCGTGGGTATCAATTATCCCACTCTGCAAGTCCGGTAAGTTATTGCTATGCTCTGTACATCCACGCTTCAGTTGGCATGTCCTGAGGGAGACACTTTTAGCATGCTTTATCATCACCCCGAGGATGGATAAAAAAGGTGGAGCGGATACACTGTCCTACCCCGCTGCCGGAGGAACCGGCCGGACCTCTTCTGATGAAGATGCTGGTCCCAGCGCCTTAAGAGGCACCGAAGAAAGAGGCTTCTAAGAAGGTCAAGAAGACCCAGAGTGGCCTCCGTCGTCGCGATGCTTCGGACGCAAAATACGAAGACTCTAGCGACCATCCTTCTTCCGAAGACGAAGCGGAGGAGGCGGAGGAAGACGAGCCTCCCGCAATGGGTGGGAAGAAAAGGACGGCTTCCTCATCCCTGGATGCTGAATCGCCTAAGAGGGGGAAAGGTTCCCTCCCAGAGGCATCCACCACGGCTGCTGATAGCAGCCCGGAGTGGGATCCCAGGGTCCAGCCCCTAGAAAAGTCGTAAGTATATGAAATCAACACGCATACGCTCCCGAGGTTGTTTGAATGTAGTAATTTTAACTGTCGCCATATTTCGTACAGCCCGGCGGGGTCCCACGCCGGACAGTCCTCATTGGAGGATTCACTGAGCTCTAATGCCCTGGCGAGTGAGACGCCTCCAGAGGCCCCTTCCCCGAAGCCTAGGCACGACACTGAGGTGTCGTCTCAGCGAGATCTGGTCCAAGGCATATCCCTGGGGCCGGACACACAGGAGCAGCGGCTCCCAGGCATGTTGACGGCGGGAGCGATCTTGGGTTCAGACCGCAGCCAGAGGCGGTCCTGGAGAGCTTTAAAGCTCCAGGATCGGGCATGCAACCACCTTTGACGGGGGGAGGCTTGCCTACTCCGCCAGCAACCTCTGTCCAAGCAGAGGTGTCTGGTGGCCTGTCGACAGCGCTAAGAAGCGCGTCTATCGTGGATGAACATAGGACCCTCATGGTGGCGGTGATTGAGAAGATTCATTCCGCCGAGCGCGGACTGAATGAGTCCTGCCTTGGCCTTATAAAGGGCTTTGAGGTATGTTTTTAGGAACCTTTTGGAGATTGTCACAGTGTGAGTAGTAGCCCCTGATGCACTGTCCAGCGAAAGAGAGAGAGAGAAAGCCGGACAGGGGATCAAATCATCTGTGTTACAGGAGACTCAGTTAATGACGTGTACCCATTTGTTTGAAAACAGGCGTCTGCAGGGACAACCACCGCTCATAGTGTGGAGGTGTCCGAACTAAAGCAGCGTCTGGACTGGGCCGAAGAGGAACTTGGCCGTGTGAAGAAGCAGTTTGAGGAAAAGCAAGGTATGTCAAAACCTTGTGCTAAGTTGAGCACGAATTAGAAGTTGTGCCTGATTAAATATTTGCATTGTATGCTCTAGGGGCGAGTGCCGAAATTGAGGCACTGAAGAAGGCTGTGGCCGAAGCCGATAGTAAGGCCGCCACCGAACAGGCTCTTCGTGAGAAGCACGAGGCCAGGTTCATTGAAGCTGAGCGAGAGCTCCTGGAGGCCGTGAAGAAAAGCGAGGGCTTGGAGAAGAGTCTAGTAGGGAAAGAATCCGAACTCGCCCAATCTCTCCAAGCTGCAGAGGATGCTCGGGAAGAAGCCCGAGGTGCTTTGAGGGGCATTCAGGAGGCCCTGAAGGTTGCGGCTGGTAAGGCCTTTTGTATTCATGGCCATTTTTACATGATCACGGGAGGAACTCTAAGCGATAAGCTGAATTCTTGTTTTTCCAGGGGAGTTTGCAGATCTGCCTCACAGCATATCAGATGCCGCCCAATTCTAGCGGATCGAGGAGAAGAAGTCTGCGGAGAGGGATTTCTGGTCGCAGTATTTGGCGCCGAATTATCCGGTGCCCTTTATCGATCAGCTGAAGCAGCTGGTCGAACTGCACCAGGCAGCCGAACTAGCCATGAAGGACCTGGTTGTCCGGCTGTAGCCCGCGGAGCCAATTCCAAGCGGTTACTTCGGACTCGTGAAGCGGAATTTTGGCGCTTGCCCTCGGCTTGATGTCATTAAGCGATCGGTCTGCATAGAGGGTGCGCGCATGGCGTTTGCCCGTGCGAAGGTGCATTGGGGGAAGCTTGATGCTGAGAAGCTGATGACTGAGGGGCCGGAGGGTAAGGAGCATCGCAAGCCCGAGTTGTACTATGAAGGTGTACTAAAAGGAGCCCGCCTTGTGGCGGATAAGTTTACCAAAGACACTATATTTCCCTGAAGGCAGTCGTGCCATTCTTTGTAATGTGGGATAATGGCACTTTTATTATTTATTGCCTGTTTTGTTTGAATGTTTGTTCTTCCTGTGCGGCTGTTTAGTGTATGTAAATCCTGAGAGTTGGCCAGTCCTCGGCTTCTGCCCCCACGTAAAAAGTAAGGGGGTGTTTGGGACATACCTGAACACTCTTTATCCCATTGTTGGGTCCTTTTAAGGAGGTGTTCCTCACCATGAACCAGGCAATCAGACTATAGGGCTTTACCACTCTCACTTAGCCATAGGAATTCGAGTATGGTGGGCGCAGCCCCTAGTGTTTGGAAGGCCAAACTAGGGGCTCTATTGGCGCCTGATCAGAAGACCGATCCGTCGCACTTTGCATTTATAATGGCATTATGCGGAATAAATATTTAAAGATTTTACAACCTCTCGAACAGCTGACCAGCTCTCGCTGTATCATGACAGTCAGTTCTCGGCTTTTTCTACTGAGGTGCTCGTCCGGAAGAACCGGGACACAATCGTAGTAGTTCTCCCAGTGCTACCTTAGCCGATCGAGCGGAACGTAAGGTAACAAAACATGGGAGCCGGGCAAACCCAACTAATGACCCAAGACATGATTTCGAGCTGATGCATATAGTGCTATAAGTTCGGGGTGCCGAGCGACCGAAAAGGTGGTCGGACTTTATTGTCGTACTATGAAGCCCCTGGCATAATCGAGCATAACACAAGGCGTGGGTGCCGTTTGTCACAAAGAGGCTTCAATGAGAAACGACGGCCGTTAAGTGTTATTTAAGTCTACGCATTGTAGTAAAATGACATGTCTATGCATATGAGTGCAGTTTATGCTTATGAAAAGGAGTGTTTTTGGCGAACTGTCATGGCGGACCGGGAGGAGGCTGTGTGTGTATCTGAGGTGTATCCGGACTGCCTTATGTGTTCCTGCCTTGTGCGTCCGAGCTGATTCCGCGTCGCCAGTCTTGTTCTGCGCCAAAATTAGTCTGTAAAGACAAATGCTTAAAGGAAGCTGATGTACCGTTGTGGTTGAACCGCGGGTGCCTGAGCGGAGCCTGGCTGAACCATGCCATAAAGTAGTTCAGATTCCTCAATTGGTGTCCGGGTGTTTGGCTGCCAAATCAAAATTTGATAGACAGGCACGACTCGCTATTCCAGCGGCGGTATGATTTCCACTCTAAGGGTGGGGTTCGACCTTTCCCATAACTGTAACTATGTCACGCGGGACTGGCCTGATGTTGTACCTCGTTGAATCTAGCCAACGTGGTTCGTCCCGGTAGTATGTGGTAATTACTGTATAAGGGGATAATGTCGAAGACTTATTCTTCGGCGTGGTATTTGTTTGGTGATGCGAAGACAACCATTAGTATGGTGGGTCAGTTAAAACTTTCCCTTTGCACCTTGAATCTTTGAGGAGATGTTATTGATAGTTTTATGCCTGTGGGGGCTCGTGTAAAATGGAGCCCCCAAGCTACTGGGTAGATAGTGAGTGCAATAAAATTGCTAAGGCTGGCGTTGTCCGGACGGTCGATGTGATTAGAGATGATCGGCCATATTTTTGTACTGTGAGGGGATCTTCCTCACCATGTTTGACTGGTCTTTTGTTGTTTTAGACCTACCTTCATTGTTTCCGGCGCAAGATCGGCTGTTTTGTTTGGAAGATCCGACATTCTCTATTGGTATGCTTGGCCGCCCTTCTGGGGGTACCATGAATTTCACATGGTTGATCGAGTATGCTGCTTGGGCCGGATGGGCCTGAGCTGTTCTTTTTTCGCTGACCGGACTGGGGGCCATTGAATTTGGCACCAACTTCCCAAAACTTGACGTTTATGACGATTGCGCCGAGGCTTGAGGATGCCTCCTCATGTTTCCTTCGTATTGTCTTGGATCATGGTGGTATGTTGACGTCGGGGTATGTGCCTTAGGTTCTCCTTCTTAGGTTGAGGTAGCAAATTATGCCGTGTGTGCCCTTTGTCGGGGCGGTCGAGCCCGTATTCCTCGGCGGCCAGGGCGTTGGTCCATCTGTCCACGAGCAAATCTTGGTCAGCTTTGAGCTGCTGTTGCTTCCTTTGCAGGCTCCTCGCAGTGGCCATGAGCCGTCGCTTGAAGCGAACTTGTTCCATGGGATCCTCAGGCACGCCGAATTCGTCATCGCCGAGGCTTACCTCGTCTTCGGAGGGGGCATATAGTTGTTCCTCTACAAGTATCCGACCATGGCCAGTCCGGCCTGCTTGAAGGCAGGCTGGTCAGGGTTGTATTCATCTTTGGCACCATCCGGATTGTTTTCGTCTCTAGTGTCGGTATTGTTGTGGTGGGGCTTGGAGCGGCGTTGACGACGCCCATGCTTGGCCTTCTTCCCTGAGGGGTTATCCTCCATTGCCTCATCGCCATTGGTTTTCTTCGGAGTGTCCACCATATATATATCATATGAGTAGGTGGCTGTCCACCGCCCCGTGACCGGTGGTTCCTGTTCTTCTCATGCATCGTCGTCCATACCGTCGATGTCTTCGGAGTCGAAGTCAAGCACGTCGGTTGAATCATCGACCGTGGCAATGAAGTGGGTGGTGGGTGGGCAACGAATTCCTTCGTCGTCTGCTTCCCACTCGAGCCGGACATAGTTCGGCCAAGAGTCTCCTGACAAAGAGAGAGACTTTAACGAGTTCAGCACGTCGCCAAAGGGCGAGTGCTGGAAGATATCCGCAGCAGTGAACTCCATTACCGGAGGCCCACCAGGTTAAGCGGGCTCGGGAGCGCACGGACTGGAACCTACAGCCGGATACGAGTCCGGGGGTCCGGTGTCACAGGCTTCTCTGGGGGTGAGGCTTGTGTTCGGCTCTACCACCGATGAGTGTGCGCCCTCTGGGGTGGGGTCCATCCACCTGTCCTCGGGCGACGCAATCTGCTCCGGATTTAGGTCCGGGGCCCCTGCAGGGGCGATATCCCGAGCATTGTCCGACAGCAGGTTTAAGCCGTGCTCATCGTGACTGCCCGACGCTCCTGGCGCAGGCCCAAATCCGCTGAAGATCAAGCCTCCGCGGATATTGGCCGTGTGGTTCAAGTTTCCGAACCTGACCTGGTGGCCAGGGGCGTAGCTGTCGATCTGCTTCAGATGGCTGCTTAATTGGCCAGCGATGCGGCCGCCGAACACGAAGATCTGTCCGGGGAGAAAATTCTCAACCTGGACCGCGTTGTTGTTGATGATTGAAGGAGCCATCAAGCCTTGCAGCGACGACACAGAGGAACTCTCAATGAAAGCACCAATGTCGGTGTCAAAACCGGCGGATCTCGGGTAGGGGGTCCTGATCTGTGCGTCTTAGGCTAATGGTAACAGGAGGCAAGGGACACAATGTTTACCTAGGTTCGGGCCCTATCGATGGAGGTAAAACCCTACTTCCTGCTTGATTGATATTGATGATATGAGTAGTGCAAGAGTTGATCTACCACAAGATCGTAGAGGCTAAACCCTAGAAGCTAGCCTATGATGATTATGATTGTGATCGTCCCTCTAAGGACTAAACCCTCCGGTTTATATAGACACCGGAGGGGGCTAGGGTTTACATGGAGTCGGTTACAAAGAAGGAAATATAATATCTGGATCGCCAAGCTTGTCTTCCACGCAAATGAGAGTCCCATCCAGACACGGGACGGAGTCTTGAGTCTTGTATCCTCACGGTCCAACAGTCCGACCAAAGTATATAGTCCGGCTGTCCGGATACCCCCTAATCCAGGACTCCCTCAGTAGCCCCTGAACCAGGTTTCAATGACGATGAGTCCAGCGCACAGTTTTGACTTCGGAATTGCAAGGCGGGTTCCATCTCCGAATACTCCAAAGTAATTATCGAACACTTAAACCGTGTCCGGATCTACAAGATGATCTTCACATACCACCGTAGAGAGCATGATATTTCACAAGTGCTATCTGCTGACAACTTTAGGCAAAGCGACATGATACTATGGCCGAGTCATTATTCGAACCGTTTTCCCACAACCAGCCTCAGCACATATAACGAGGCGGTTTCCTCTGCATGTCTTGCCGAAGCAGAGATCGTGTCCCCTTATTGCGGGATTCTCATCAATACGGGCACGGGTAACCCAAACACACCGCTAATTGCGGCGAGTGGAGAACGATCGGGTTCCACCAAGCAAGTGGGGAGGCGCAAAAGATTTTACCGCCCCTATAAAGAGATAAGGTCTCTTCCTTTTTACCCATGCCCTTTCCCTTTGCTAGTCCATTCCCCTCTGCTCGAGCTCCAGCGCCCAAGCACTCTTCTTCTCCACCGAAGAGAGGTTCTCCGAAGATGTCCGGATCTGGAGCAGGATGCAAATGGACGGCCTCTACCGTGCAGGAGAAGGATATCAAGAGGCTCCGAGAGGCCGGGTACCTCGCCAAAAAGATCAGCCACCATCTTGCGCCAGCGGGACAGATCGTCATTACTCCGGAGACCCACGAGAGGTTCGTGTTTCTTCCTCATTTTGTCCGCGGGCTCGTAGTTCCCCTTCACCCATTCGTTCTCGGTATCATGTATTATTACGGGATTGACTTTCGTGATATGTCCCCCAATTCTTTCCTTAATATCTCGACGTTCATCGTCGTGTGTGAGGCTTTTCTCCGAATTTCGCATCACTTCGGCCTACGGCTGAAGATTTTCAATGTGAAGCCCAAGGTGGTGAGTGGCGAACACGCCGAGTGCGGCAACGCCATGGTGAGCAAGATGCCCAAGGTTGTATGGCTGACGGGCGCCTTCAATGACTCCGTCAATGAGTGGCAGCAGCAGTGATTCTATATCACCGAACCGCGCGGCAAAAAGTGGGCGGCGGCTCCTGAGTTTAGATCCGGAGACCCGCAGTGGCTCGCGTCCTGGCCCGAGAAGGGCCTGAACTGGTCCTCGTCCGATGAGCTTTCACTGCTCCAGACGCGCGTCCAGAGTGTGGTCACCAAGGACGTCAAACTCGTCGACTTAGTCTAGGTGATGTTAGTTCGCCTGGTTCTCCCTTGCCAGCGTCGAGCCTGCAATTTGTGGGAATACGACCCAACCGAGCACCAGACCCTTCGGGAGCTCTATGGCTCCTCCCACAAGGATATCTCGAAGGTGCTCTTTAAGTCCGGTAAATCATGGCCGGGCTCCGCCGAGGACCGTGGGTATCAATTATCCCACTCTACAAGTCCGGTAAGTTATTGCTATGCTCTGTACATCCACGCTTCAGTTGGCATGTCCTGATGGAGACACTTTTAGCTTGCTTTATCATAACCCCGGGGATGGATAAAAAAGGTGGAGCGGATACACTATCCTGCCCCGCTGCCGGAGGAACCGGCCGGACCTCTTCTAACGAAGATGCTGGTCCCAGCGCCTTAAGAGGCACCGAAGAAAGAGGCTTCGAAGAAGGTCAAGAAGACCCAGAGTGGCCTCCGTCGTAGCGATGCTTCGGATGCAAAATCCGAAGACTCTAGCGACCATCCTTCTTCCAAAGACGAAGAGGAGGAGGTGGAGGAAGATGTGCCTCCCGCAGGGGGTGGGAAGAAAAGGACGGCTTCCTCATCCCTGGAGGCTGAATCGCCAAAGAGGGGGAAAGGTTCCCTCCAAGAGGCATCCACCACGGCTGCTGATAGCAGCCCTGAGTGGGATCCCAGGGTCCAGCCCCTGGAAAAGTCGTAAGTATACGAAATCCGAACACGCATACGTGCCCGGGGTTGTTTGAATGTAGTAGTTTTAAGTGTCGCCATATTTCGTACAGCCCGGCGGGGTCCCACGCCGGACAGTCCTCATCGGAGGATTCACTGAGCTCTAATGCACTGGTGAGTGAGATGCCTCCAGAGGCCCCTTCCCCGAAGCCTAGGCGCGACACCGAGGTGTCGTCTCAGCGGGACCTAGTCCAGGGGGGGCATGTCCCTGGGGCCGAACACACAGGAGCAGCGGCTCCCAGGCGTCTCGACGGCGGGAGCGATCTTGGGTTCAGACCGCAGCCAGATGCAGTCCAGGAGAGCTTTAAAGCTCCAGGATCGGGCGAGCAGCCACCTTCGATGGGGGGAGGCTTGCCTACTCCGCCAGCAACCTCTGTCCAAGCAGAGCTGTCGGGTGGCCTATCGACAGCGCGAAGAAGCGCATATATCGTGGATGAACATCGGACCCTCATGGGGGCGGTGATTGAGAAGATTCAGTCCGCCGAGCGCGGAATGAATGAGTCCTGCCTTGGCCTTATAAAGGGCTTTGAGGTATGTTCGGGCCCTCTCGATGGAGGTAAAACCCTACTTCTTGCTTGATTGATATTGATGATATGAGTAGTACAAGAGTTGATGTACCACGAGATCGTAGAGGCTAAACCCTAGAAGCTAGCCTATGATGATTACGATTGTGATCGTCCCTCTAGAGAGTCGGTTACAAAGAAGAAAATATAATATCCGGATCGCCAAGCTTGTCTTCCATGCAAAGGAGAGTCCCATCCGGACACGGGACGGAGTCTTGAGTCTTGTATCTTCACGGTCCAACAGTCCGGCCAAAGTATATAGTCCAGTTGTCTGGATACCCCCTAATCAAGGACTCCCTCTATGCGGCTCTCTAAGCTTGATCTTCGGGAGGTGGCGTGGAGAGGAGTCCTGCAACAAATGCATCTGAAGAGGTTGAAGGAGCTGGTGGAGTTTCAACTGGAGGGGCAACAGAAGATGTGGCTGCAGGAGCTGAGGTTGTAGCTCTAGTATCTGTCACTGGCACTGCTGCAAACCTCTGCCTTCTGGGCACCCTTTGATATGCATCAGTAGTGGTCTTGTCACTCTTGTCCTCAAGCTCTTCTTGGATCTTCTCCACAGGAGTCTGAATCTCTGTCACCTTGACATCCAAGTCATGAAGTTTGGTCTCAAAGATTCTCTCAAGACTCTCTTGATTCTGAGTCAGGGTGATCAATCCTTTCTCAATCCTCAAAGTGGCTTGAATAAGATAGCCAAGTTGGTCTTGTTTTGACTTGAGAAAAACTTGTGAAGCTTCTTCAGCGCTTGGCATCTTGGCTGCCTTCTCTGCTTTTGCCTTCTCTCTCTTCTCCCGAGCCTCTACTGAAGTAGGATCTGTAGCATCCATGACAACTATGTTGTCCTCAAAATCAGGCCTCAAGGGAAGATGCTCTTTGTCCAACAGATATAAGCTTTTTCCCAACTTGGAGTTGATGAGCATCTGGATGTGTGGAGAATACCCACATGATCTCTTCTGATCAACAGCTATCCTCTTGATTGTCTCTACAATCAGTGTCATTACCTTGAACTTTTCTGGCACATCAAACATATGCAGCAAATTGATGGAATGTCCTCTTATCATCCTATGATCTCCACACTTGGGCAACAGAGTGTGCCTCAGGATAGTATTGATAGTGGGCAGTCCTGACAGGAGATAATAGACAGATCCAAACTGATGATGTTCCAAAGTTGCATCTGGAATCTCTTTATACATATGTGCCATGGAGTTGTGTCCTTTCCTCGGCTTGGCATATACATCAGTGTCATCTTCATGCTCTTCAGGGGCATTGATTAGCTTGGCCCACTCAAAGAATGAGATGGGTACCTTGTACCCTCAGGCATCCAAACTATTCTTCCATCTGGGTAGAAGTGAGCTGTTGAATAGAATTGCATGATAAGCTCATCATTCCACTTGGTCAATTTCTGACCCACAAAGGCATCAACTCCATTCATTCTGAAGCTCTCATGAACTCCAGGAAAGTGATCTTCATTGTCATCAATATATGACCAATCAACCCATTTCATATCACTAACTATGGGCTTCTTATCCAGGAGCACAGTCTCATAAAAGTCATGTTGTTCCTTAGTATGGAACATGTAGTCTAAAGAAGTCCTCCTTCTTGCAGCATAGGGATCTGACTGTCTCCATAGTTTGAGACCTGCATCCTTCCTGGTTTTCATGTTTTCAGCCACTAGATGTGTATCATCATGATCTGGGATCTTGGGCTTCAACTTCCTGAGCACTTGGGCTTCATCTTCTTCTTCCACTTCAGGCACTGGGGCCTTGTTCTTCTCAGCAGCTGGTATATTTCTAGTGGATCTCTTTGGGGCAGACTTGGTGGCTTGAGCAGTAGCTTTGGGGGCAGTCTTGGGTTGGATGGAGCAGCCCCAGACTTGATGGCATCCCCCATCAGCTTCTGAGCTTTAGGTGCTGGTGCAGCATCCTCTTCTTCATCTTCTTCCTCATCCTCAGCTGGGTCTCTCATCATAGAGGATCTGCCAATAACTCTGGCCATGGTCTTCTTGACCCTTTATTTTCTCTTCTTGCCCTCACCAGCAGCCTCTCCAACAGTTGATTTGGAGGCTTCAAGAGTTGAGGCTCTGGCCTTTGACATGGGCACTCTCTTGGCAGGAGCCTTCTTGTTCAGACCAGGCTTTTTTGAAGCTTCTGTGCCAAATTCTTTCTTGACAACTTTCTTCTTTGAGCTGACTTCTTCCTCAGCAGCAACATAGTCTTCATCCTCAGAGTCTGAGTTTCTCTTTCTCCTTGTTCTTGTTGCTGCCTTGGGCAAGTTGCTTGGCGTACTTTTGCTACCCTCATCATAGCTGCCAGAGGGACTAGTGCCCTCACTCAGGTTGACTTACTCCTCAGACTTGTTCTGGTTGTCACTTTGATCAGACATTGTTGACACTGCAAATTGAAAGTTGACCCTGTGAATAGATGTAGTTGAGATAGAGTGGATGAGCATCACAAAGTGCAGAGATTTTGAAAAACAAATTAGTCAAAAACTTAGTTTTAGTTTTCCACAGAAAGCATTTCATACCTACCGATTTGTTAAACTTGGTGACACCGAAGCAATATTAGAGTCTGAACTAGTGAGATCGGTCAGACCGAGACACAGTTCGGTGACTCCGAGATTGCTAGGGTTTCACTGAGAGTTGAACTCGGTCACACCGATTTGCAAGTTTCGGTCAGACCGAAAATTACAAGTGCAATGGCCTAAGCCAAATCGGTGAGACCGATTTTCCAACTCAGTCGGTCCGAGTGAGTACGGCGGAAACCTAACCCTAAATTTTCGAATCAAAACTAATCTAAAGGAAGTTTTTGTTGGATAGAATAATCTCATACGTGGTAAGAATCATGGCACTGTATTTGTGCTAAGAATCGTAATGAGAAAGCAGAAAGGATCGAACTCATACCCTAACTTGGCGATGAGCTCGCTACGGCGGCAACGGCGGTGAAGATTCCCGTTGACGGCGGTGGAGACCAGCGGCAAGAGGTCGCTAGCGATGAGGAGACGATCCGGAGAATCGGGTCGGCAAGGCAGGATACATGCGGGCGAAGGGTTTTGGAGGAATTTCCAAAATTGGACCCGTGGGTATTTATATCCTGACACTGTCGGTGTGACCGAGTGGAATGACTCAGTGGCACCGAGATGCAGAATTGCAAGCGGTTACTACAACTCGGTGTGACCGAACTGTTCTAATCGGTTGCACCGAGATTGAAAACCTAAATCAACTCAGTGAACTCGGTATGACCGAAAGGGATGAATCGGTCAGACCGAAATACACAGAGATGTTTTGGAAGTTTGAGCCTATGACAAATCGGTGGCTCCAAGTGCTCCTCACCCAGAGGGTTCAAAACTGATTTGATCAAACTTTATGATGTAGCATGAATAGAGTTTGAGACGAGAAAAGCATATATAGCGAGAGGAAGTTCTTAGGAATTCTTATACATCAATTTGGCAGAAGAAAATGAGGCAAACAATCAAAGCAACAAATGGATGTCCTCGAATGAGAAAAATATGCAATCAACATGCTCACACAATAAGATGGCAAATGAAATATGTGGCAAAGCATGCACAAACACTCTAGCATCTATCAAGCAATTGGCGATGACTAGGTCATCTATATATGAGTATATTGACTGAGGAGTCAAATGAGAACATTCGATCATAGGTCATACTCATCGTTTAAGTACAAGTGGGGTTACCACTTTTACATAAAGCATTGTTGTGTTCACACCATTAGAGTGCTTTAGCTCAATTCTTGGAGTAAAGCTCCCCCTAGATGTGATATCCCCCCTAAGAGGGATGAACTAACCTTGGGTTTTGTCGATGATGACTTCATGTAGATGTTGAAGATGTGGACGCTCAATGTTGATGTAGATCATTTGGAGAAATCCATTGGAGTGAGTTGCACTTTCAATACCTACATGGGTTAGTCCCACAAGGAACAAACAAGGATATCCAGAGACATAGAGTGAAGTACACACAAGATGATGTCCATGAAAGCATTAGATTACCTTGTCCCTTGTCTTACCAACAAGAGGGTTTGTGACTCCTTGAACTAGTGCAAGATGTGGAAGTTGTTTGCACTTGTTCTCGCCAAAATGATATGAGTGAAGTATGTTGGCGGAGTCACCCTCAAGAACTCTCTAGTTCTTCTTCTTCGGGATCCACATCAACTTGATGGGAATCCTTGGAGTTGTTGTCATACTTAATGAAGTAGAACTTGATGTATACTTGGGAACCCACTTGACCAAGGCCTTAGGACCTTCTTCAAATGCATCAATCTCCTCTTGAAGCTTGTCCTTGCCTTTTTGATTGTGGTCTTGTGGTGGTTGATCATCCTGAGCTTGTGTCCCCTTGAAGGAAGTAGGATCATACTTCTCTTGTTGATGAACAAACTTCGTCTTGGGGTATTGATCTTATTCCCACTCAACTCCATTAGAATTGAACTTTCGTTCAAAACCAACACCTTGATTCTTCCGATGCCTTCCTTGCTTGCATACAATTTCCTCAAATTGCTTACTTCTGGCAAGGCTCTTGTAAACACCTTTCTCTATAATTCCCTTCAATAAGCTATTTTCTTGCTCAAGTGTAACTTGGCTGAGAGAATCATTAGTGCAATCAAGAGAACTACTAGAAGCAACAATATTGGATTTAGCATGATTATTGTTACCACTAGATGAAGAATCTTTCTTACTCTTGTTGCTAGATTTTACTAGTGGCATGTAAGTAGACAAGAGTAAATGATTGGCAATGTAAGAAGAACTTTTCCTACGAATATCATCATTAATTGCTTTTAAGAACCCATGCTCTTGCTCTAGGTTGAGCTTTTCAAAGCGTAGCTTCTCACGAGTCTTTAAAAGCTCTCAATGATCGTCATTCGTTTATCTTGATTAGCATGATTAATAGCAAGTTCATCATAGTTTTCATCACTAGAGTTGTCAACAAGTAAATCATCATCACCTAGCAAATCATCTTCAACACTATTGAAATCAACATACTCAGGGTGTGATACCTTTGGGCCTTTAGCCATGAAGCATCTTCCAATTCCTTCATTTGGTGAGTCAAATATGTCATAGGAGTTGGTTGACACAAGTGCTAGACCGGCAACACCTTCATCTTGAGTATATTCTAAGTCGGAGTGATAACTTCTCTCGGGGTGGTGGTCGGAGTCAGAGCCGGAAACCCATTCACCAACATGAGCTTGATGTCTTTGCTTTGTATAGCTCCTTGATGACTTGTCCTTTCTTTCCGAATCGTTGCTTCTGCGAGAGGTTCTTCATTCATAACGATCATCTCTACTCCTTCTCTCCCTTGAAGGTGATTCTTCTCTTTTGCTTCCCTTGTTAGGTGATTCTTCATTTCTTTTGTAGGGAAACGTACACTCATTTGAATAGTGTCCGGGTCTTCCACAATTGTAGCAGTTACGTTCATGACTACAAGATCTTTTGTCATTGTAGGACCTTGACTTGGAACTTCTTTCTTTGCTTCTAATCTTGTAGAACTTGTTGAAGTTCTGCACCATTAAGATCAATTCTTCATTGACGGTTTTTTTCTCACTTAATGATGTAGGAGCATCACATGAGGCTTTGTAAGCACCACTAGACTTGTTGTGAAGTTCTTCTTTATCCTTGAGTGACATCTCATGAGCAACAATTCTCCCAAATGACTTCGGTTGGTTTGAGATCTTTGTAATTTGGCATCATTTGGATCAAAGTGCACACGTTATCATATTTTCCATCCAAGGCTCTTAGGATCTTCTTGATGATGAATTTGTCGGTCATATCTTCACTTCCTAAGCCGGCAATCTCATTTGTGATGAGAGCAAGCCTAGAGTACATTTCAGCGACCCCTTCACCATCCTTCATTTTGAACTTGTCAAGCTGACTTTGAAGAACATCCAATTTGGATTCCTTGACGGAGTCGGTACCTTCGTGCATATCAATCAAAGTATCCGAAATTTCCTTTGCATTCTCTAGACAGCTGATTTTGTTGAATCAGTGGGGCACAATTCGTTAAAGAGGATATCACAAGCTTGAGCATTGTATTGCAACATCTTCAATTCTTGTGAGGTCACTTCAGGGTTAGGTTCTCTCCCATCGAAGAATTCACCTTGCAAGCCAATACACACAATAGCCCAAACGGCGAGGTTATGTCCAAGAATATGCATTTTCATCTTATGCTTCCAACTAGCAAAATTAGTACCATCAAAGTAAGGACCTCTACGGTGATAATTTCCTTCACTAAACGCCATACTCTCCTAGGTTGTGAAACCAAGGCTATGATCACCAAAGCTATGGAAATCAAGGCAAATGGAGACCAAAGCTCTGGTACCACTTGTAGGATCGAAAGTATGTCTAGAGGTTGGTGATTAGACTACTTGACCAAATAAAAATCTAGTCGTTTCCCAATTTTAAGTCTTGGCAGATTTTAGCAACTTAGCACAAGTCAAGCAATCAACCTACACATGCAATTCTAAGAGTGTAGCAGCGGAATGTAAATCATTGCATATGAAGGTAAAGGGGAGGAGTTTGGAGGGAGCAAACGCAATGTAGACACGAAGTTTTTTGGCGTGGTTCTGATAGGTGGTGCTATCGTACATCCACGCCAATGGAGACTTCAACCCATGGAGGCTAACGGTTGCGCAAGTCCACAAAGGGCTCCACCACGAAGGGTCCACGAAGAAGCAACCTTGTCTATCCAACCATGGCCATCGCCCACGAAGGACTTTCCTCACTGGGGTAGATCTTCACGAAGTAGGCGATCTCCTTGCCCTTACAAACTCCTTGGTTCAACTCCACAATCTTGATGGAGGCTCCCAAGTGACACCTAACCAATCTAGGAGACACCACTCTCCAAAAGGTAATAGATGGTGTGTTGATGATGAACTCCTTGCTCTTGTGCTTCAAATGATAGTCTCCCCAACACTCAACTCTCTCTCACAGATTTGGATTTGGTGGAAAGATGATTTGAGCGGAAAGCAACTTGGGGAAGGCTAGAGATCAAGATTATTTTGGTTGGATTGGAATATCTTGGTCCCAACACATGAGTAGGTGGTTCTCTCTCAGAAAATGAGTGCTGGAAGTGTAGGCATGTTTTGATGGCTCTCCTCACAAATGGAGGAAGGGTGGAGGGGTATATATACACTAGTACGCGTCGGTGCTATGCAAACGGTCTTAAGCCCTTTCCGCGACGGCATTTGGGACCGCCGCCAAGTGAGTGTGTGCGATAGGGTGTCCTTCCCACAGGACCCAGAAACCATCGGCGATATGGAGCAGTGATCCAGAGGCCTTCCAAAATGTAATCGCGTGCGATGCAGCACACACTAAATTATTTCGCACGTGTGGTATCAGTGATTAAACGTTTCTAATAATGCAGTGAAACCATACGGTCTGTTGTAATGAACCGTTTGGGAAAAAGTATGTAAGGCACACGGGCGAACATACGAACCGTGTGCAATTTGTGCCCCATCGCCCGCGAGTTTTTTGCGTAACCCGTCTGCCACGCAAGACTCCAACACACACGTTTGCCAACTTTTACCGTCTGTGATAATGTTCTATCACAAACGGTTTAGGAGCCCCTTCGCACACATACAAGTGCTGCAGATAGTTTGTGATTTGGTGGGTATCACCGACGGTTGCCGCAAGAGTGACGTGTGCTTTTCGTATGGGATCCCAGACGTTTCCTGAAAAAATTACGACTGGATTGTATTTTACATTGGGCACGGTTTACTCCCAGTTCTCGTGTGCGATAACGCGATATCACAAACAGCTCTGGAGACCCTACGCACACGTAGTAGCGCTGCAAATCGTTTGTGATCTGCTATGTATCACCGACGGTTCCGCTACGATTGACGTATGCTTTCCGATGTGGATTGCACACACTCATTTAGTTGAACCGTTTGCAAAGCAATTTCCAGGTTAAAAAAATATCCCATTTTGAATAGGCATGCAATAAGCAAATTCGCCACAATATTCAATTGAACAAATAAACAAAAATATCATATTTTGAATCAGCACGCAAAAAGCAAATTCAGCACAATATTCAATTGAACAAATAAACAAAAAATATACCATTTTGAATCGGCACGCAGAAAGCAAATTCGCCACAATATTCAATTGAACAAATAGTGTCCATCGGAGGAACATTCATCATATTTCGCCACAACTGCAATTGAACATATGGTAGCTAAATTGCAATGATTTTTCCACACATATATGCATTACATAATTAATCATAGTGTACGAAATACGAACACCTCATCAGATGGAAAACAATGGATCCATGCGTTATATGTTTAGCGGCTAACTCGTACTCAATGTTTCAGGAGAAGTCATGCTGAAATCTTCATCATCACCAGTGGGATTGATGTAGTGATCCAGGAAGAAGTTGCTAATAAATCTCCAAACCATCAGCAATTCACCAGCCGGGAGCGGTTCAGGGGTCCTCGGTTTTAAGATGAGCTGCAGTATTTTTAAGATTAGAATGTGCCATATGAGCGGAGTAGAAGATATTAATTAAGATAGACTTACTGGTACTAATTCACGAGGATCGTCACAACTATCAGCAGATTTGCAGATGGAGATCATGTGTCTGCAAACATAGTACCACAAAGGTTGGTCCATGCTTCTTGCTGAGGACACTGAATTTTTTGTACAAAATTAGTCATGTATTTTGTCCTATTAGGAACAACCTAACCGGTGTTAGATGTATTATTTTTTCTTTGGAAAAATAGAACGAGGTTTATTTAGAAGCTTGAACATTTGACTATCGTAAGGAAAGGTATTTGCAGACCGTTGGATAATTTTTTTGAAAATAATGGATTTCGGTCTGTTACCGGAGAAACGATCTCGTGCTGCAGAGGTAGTTCCCTCTTGAACAGGTTCCCTGGTTTAGTTTTCCACAATGCGAGCACACTGCAAATGATGATGAATTTTGACAACATCAATTATTGAACCAGATATGGATGCAAATTAATTTCAACATCATAGAATTCAATACCTATACATGAATTTTTGAAGATGCATCAGATCCTAAGCATTTGTTGACTCTCTGAGAGAATCAATGTAGTAAACTATGTTCTTGTTCGGAAAAATGAATACCAATATGAAGTGATAGCTACATATTAAGAAAGCCATGAACTTACGTATTATATCAAAACATGAAAGACAATAAGTGTGTGTGGTTGTTTACTTGACTTACCCGTCATGATATAGCCAGAGAAATGATTATGCATGGGACGTGTTTTCGAAGAGACGGACGACCGTGTTAATGGCCCAGTCCCGTCGGTCCTTACCACGTATTGTTGTGCCATTTGCTAATTCAGGATTATTGAAATACACATTCTCCCTTTTTGTTCTCTACGCGTTCAAACCCCTGAGAGGAATAAAATGCAGTTAGCTGTTTATCATTTACAGCCTTGTATGGAGAAGTTGATCAGAGTTTGTTAAGTACTTACAAAATCAGGCATCTAACAAGAGTGGCATTGAGCATGTTGAAGTTGAAGAAGAGATGTAAGTCCTAGAAACTCACATCGATGGAACCAGCATCGTGTCGGAAATGATCTCTGTTGTAGTGGACTAGCAAACCATGATGACCTGCTCACATTAGATCCATGCAATATTCATGTAACTCACGGCAACTGGAGCTGCACTCATCAAAGTATTCGCCAACAAGAAATGGCTGGCCATGGACATAATAGCATGCTTGAAGTACTTCTGCTTTACTTTTAGCAAGCAACAAACATACTTCTTCATCATCCATGGCGTCAGAAACAATATTACTCCCCGATTCGAACAAGCTACTGCTAATTTGGTTCTGGGCGATGAGTGATTTAAATAAGAGGCAACCGTTCTCTTTCCTCTTAACTTTCCCGTCGCGCTTCCTCGTGGGCGTGGGTGTAGCCTTTTTGGCCACTTCCTTCTTGGTACTTGAAGCATTTCTGGCAGAACGTCTGGTTGCCTACAAGGTAGACTACCGAGCAGACGGTGAAGCTTGGACGGACTACTTAGCAGATGGTTTATCTATGCCGAACAGCTGAGCTAGCGGTGCTGTTGTGATGGACTGCTGGGCTATAGGAGCAGGGGCATCGGACTGCTGATCTTGCGTTGAAGCTATGTCGGGTTTCTGTGCAGGTGGTGCCAACTTGTTGGTATGCTGAGGAGGTCGTGCCAACGCATTGGTTTGCTGAGCAGGAAGTGCTGACGCATTGGTATGCTGATCATGCGACTGCGGACCGACGGACTGATGAGCAGTCGGTTCTTGACCTATAGACTGCTTAGCATGTGGTTTCGAAGCATCAGACTGCTTAGCATTCTGTTCCACCAGGTTGGTCTGATGAGCATGTGTTGCAGCTGGGTCTCCCCCCGTTGCTTCAGCGGCCGGCATCTGAAGGTGGTGCATCTTCAGCAGTTGTAGGCCTTGCCACTGGCTTCTTTGGGGCGGAGGATGACATGGCCTGTACGCCACAAAGTCGGGCCGGCTGATCACATGTTGATGCATCAGCCTGGGAGAGCAGCTGTGGCAAGGAGAGCGTCACTGATTGAGGGGCGACAGCGGTTGCTCTTGATGGGGCTTCAGGGATATCATCGATGAACTCTATTTCCTTTCGTGGGCATTGGATGTGATGTAACAGTGTTTCGCCCAAGGTCCTTTGCTCATTGAAGTCTCGTAGGACATTCTTCAAGGAAAATTCATTGAATCCAGGCTTTACTTCAGTCACATAGCACTTCACACAACCCAACTTCAATGGCACATTGTCCAAGAAGAGGCCATCTTCCAAGAAGGGTGGCAAACCCAGGCTGTTGCACATTTTAATGTACCTTCATAATGTGTAAGCACGCCCTTTATTCTGTAGTCTCAGTGTCGCTGGGGTCAGCTGATGCACAGCTACTCTTGTACAGTGTTGTCGCGCAATAAGCAACATCGTCCATGCCCACCTCTCCTCCCATCTGCTGGCTGTCTGTCAGTGTTAGAGTCTTTTGCATCAACATTGACTCCTCAACATCCTTTCGAACAGCCAGATAAATCTCCGTCCTCAACCTTTCAAACAATGCATTCTGCTTCATTTCACTCCTCGCTTTTTTCATGTTGAGCCTCTCTTCTTTGCTGAGTGCGAAAGCCCTCTTGTGCGGGACATTAACACCTATACCCCTTGCACGGCCAGGGGGCTCTTTTGTTTATAGAGCAATGGACAGGATGTCACATGGCCTTGAGTTCCTATAGAACCTTCCAAGGATTTTGGAAGCCTCTAACATCACTTTATACAGTTTGGCGTCACGTGAGTTTTCAAAGTAATAAGTTCCGTCATCATGCCTATTTGCACGTGCCCGCAAGTAGTCTCTGGCGCGTTCGCCCCTGATTTCACTAAAGGCCGGATTCCCACCCGCCGCTATTGCTTCTTTGTCCTCCTTTTCCCATATCAGTCTCATGTCGTAGTATCCTGATATGTCTCCAACGTATCTATAATTTTTGATTGTTCCATGCTATTATATTACCCGTTTTGGATGTTTATGGGCTTTACTTTACACAATTATATCATTTTTGGGACTAACCTACTAACCGGAGGCCCAGCCCGAATTGCTGTTTTTTTGCCTATTTCGGTGTTTCGAAGAAAAGGAATATCAAATGGAGTCCAAATGGAATGAAACCTTCGGGAGCGATCTTTTTGGAACAAATGTGATCCAGAGGACTTGGAGTGGAAGTGAAGAAACAAGCGAGGCGGCCACGAGGGTGCCCGGCGCGCCCCCTAGGGCTGGGCACGCCTCCACCCTCGTGGGCCCCTCGAGCGTCCACCGACCTATTTCTTCCTCCTATATATACCCATGTACCCCGAAAACATCACAAGCGACCACGAAAAACTATTTCCACCGTCGTAACCTTATGTATCTGCGAGATCCCATCTTGGAGCCTTCCCGGTGCTCCACTTGAGGGGGAATTGATCACGAAGGGCCTCTACATCATCTCCAAGGCCTCTCCGATGAGTTGTGAGTAGTTTACCATAGACCTTCGGGTCCATAGTTATTAGCTAGATGGCTTCTTCTCTCTCTTTGAATCTCAATACAAAGTTCTCCTCGATCTTCTTGGAGATCTATTCGGTGTAACTCTTTTTGCGGTATGTTTGTCGAGATCCGATGAATTGTGGGTTTATGATCAAGTTTATCTATGAGAAATATTTGAATCTCCTCTGAATTCTGTTATGTGTGATTAAGTTATCTTTGCAAGTCTCTTTGAATTATCAGTTTGATTTGGCCTACTAGATTGATCTTTCTTGCAATGGGAGAAGTGCTTAGCTTTGGGTTCAATCTTGTGGTGTCCTTTCCCAGTGATAGCAGGGGTAGTAAGGCACGTATTGTATTGTTGCCATCGAGGATAAAAAGATGGGGTTTATATCATATTGCATGAGTTTATCCCTCTACATCATGTCATCTTTCTTACTGCGTTACTCTGTTCTTCATGAACTTAATACTCTAGATGCATCTTTGGATAGCGGTCGATGTGTGGAGTAATAGTAGTAGATGCAGGCAGGAGTTGGTCTACTTGTCACGAACGTGATGCCTATATACATGATCATGCCTAGATAATCTCATAATTATTCGCTTTTCTATCAATTGCTCGACAGTAATTTGTTATTGTATTATCTGTTTTGAGTGCTTTCGGGCTTTATTATAAACTTTTATATTACTTTTGGGACTAACCTATTAACCGGAGGCCCAGCCCATATTGCTGTTTTATTGCCTATTTCAGTATTTCAAATAAAAGGAATATCGAACGGAGTCCAAACGGAATGAAACCTTCGGGAGCGTGATTTTTGGAACGAACATGATCCGGGAGACTTGGAGTACAAGCCAGGGAAGCTTCGAGGATGCCAGGAGATAGGAGGGCGCGCCCACCCCCTGGGCGCGCCCCCTATCTCATGGGCCCCTCGTGGCTCCCCTGACCGACTTCTTTCGCCTATATATTCCCATATACCTAAAACCATCGAATACGAAGATAGATCGGGAGTTCCGCCGCCGCAAGCCTCTGTAGCCAACAAAAACCTCTCGGGAGCCCGTTCGGCACCACGAGGGGGGAATCCCTCACCGGTGGCCATCTTCATCATCCCGGCGCTATCCATGACGAGGAGGGAGTAGTTCACCCTCGGGGCTGAGGGTATGTACCAGTAGCTATGTGTTTGATCTCTCTCTCTCTCTCTCTCTCTCTCTCTCTCTCTCTCTCGTGTTCTTGACTTCGCATGATCTTGATGTATCGCGAGCTTTGCTATTATAGTTGGATCTTATGATGTTTCTTCCCTTCTACTCTCTTGTGATGAATTGAGTTTTCCTCTTGAAGTTATCTTATCGGATTGAGTCTTTAAGGATTTGAGAACACTTGATGTATGTCTTGCCGTGCTTATCTGTGGTGACAATGGGACATCACATGATCCACTTGATGTATGTTTTGGTGATCAACTTGCGGGTTTCGCCCATGAACCTATGCATAGGGGTTGGCACACGTTTTCGTCTTGACTCTCCGGTAGAAACTTTGGGGCACTCTTTGAAGTACTTTGTGTTGGTTGAATAGATGAATCTGAGATTGTGTGATGCATATCTTATAATCATGCCCACATATACTTGAGGTGAAAATGGAGTATCTAGGTGACATTAGGGTTTTGATTGATTTGTGTCTTAAGGTGTTATTCTAGTATGAACTCTATGATAGATTGAACGGAAAGAATAGCTTCATGTTATTTTACTACGGACTCTTGAGTAGATAAAATAGAAAGGATAACTTTGAGGTGGGTTTCGTACCCTACCATAATCTCTTCGTTTGTTTTCCGCTATTAGTGTCTTTGGAGTGACTCTTTGTTGCATGTTGAGGGATAGTTATATGATCCAGTTATGTTATTATTGTTGAGAGAACTTGCACTAGTGAAAGTATGAACCCCATGCCTTGTTTCCTACCATTGCAATACCGTTTACGCTCACTTTTATCATTAGTTACCTTGTTGTTTTTATAATTTCAGATTACAAAAACCTATATCTACCATCCATATTGCACTTGTATCACCATCTCTTCGCCGAACTAGTGCACCTATACAATTTACCATTGTATTGGGTGTGTTGGGGACACAAGAGACTCTTTGTTATTTGGTTGCGGGTTGTTTGAGAGAGAACATCTTCATCCTACGCCTCCCACGGATTGATAAACCTTAGGTCATCCACTTGAGGGAAATTTGCTACTGTCCTACAAACCTGTGCACTTGCAGGCCCAACAACGTCTACAAGAAGAAGCTTGTGTAGTAGACATCATTCACCCACCGTAATACTTATGCTATCTTGAGAGAAGACACTAGTGAAACCTATGGCCCTCGGGTCTATCTCTTATCATATAAGCTTTCAATCTACTTTTATTTGCATCTTTACTTTTCTTATCTATCTCATAAAAATACCAAAAATATGTATCTTATCATATTATCTCTATCAGATCTCACTTTTGCAACTGGCCTTGAAGGGATTGACAACCCATGTATTGCATTGGTTGCGAGTTCTTGTTTGTTTGTGTAGGTGCGAGGGACTTCTAAGGAGCCTCCTACTGGATTGATACCTTGGTTCTCAAAAACTAAGGGAAATACTTACGCTACTGTGCTGCATCACCCTTTCCTCTTCGAGGAAAACCAACACAAGCTCAAGACGTAGCAAGAAGGATTTCTGGCGCCGTTGCCGAGGTGGTCTTCGCTCAAGTCAAGACATACCAAGTACCCATCACAAACTCATCTCCCTTGCACTTACATTATTTGTGATTTGCCTCTCGTTTTCCTCTCCCGCACTTCACCCTTGCCGTTTTATTCGCCCTCTCTTTCCCAATCTCCTCTCTCTTTCGCTTGCCTTTTTTTTGCTTGTGTGTTGGATTGCTTGTCGCTATGGCGCAAGATAATACCAAATTGTGTGACTTTTCCAATACCAATAATAATGATTTCCTTAGTACTCCGATTGCTCCTCTTAATGATGTTGAGTCTTGTGAAATCAATGTTGTTTTGCTGAACCTTGTTATGAAAGATCAATTCTCCGGCCTTCCTAGTGAATATGTCGCTACCCATCTAAGCAACTTTGTTGATTTGTGTGAGATGCAAAAGAAGAAAGATACGGATAATGATATTGTTAAATTGAAGTTATTTCTGTTTTCACTTAGAGATCGTGCTAAAGTTTGGTTTTCGTCTTTGCCGAAGAATAGTATTGATTCATGGAATAAGTGCAAAGATGCTTTTATCTCTAAGTATTTTCCTCCCGCTAAGATCATCTCTCTTAGGAACGATATTATGAATTTTAAACAACTTGATCATGAGCATGTTTCCCAATCTTGGGAAAGAATGAAATTGATGATTCACAATTGCCCTACTCATGGTTTGAACTTATGGATGATCATACAAAAAATTTATGCCGGCTTGAATTTTGCTTCTAGAAATCTTTTAGATTCGGCCACAGGAGGCACGTTTATGGAAATCACCTTAGGGTAAGCTACCAAACTCCTTGATAACATTATGGCTAATTATTCTCAATGGAACAACGAAAGATCTACTAGTAAGAAAGTGCATGCTATAGAAGAAATTAATGTTTTGAGTGGAAAGATGGATGAACTTATGAAATTGTTTGCTACTAAGAGTGCTCGTATTGATCCCAATGATATGCCTTTGTCTACTTTGATTGAGAATAATAATGAATCTATGGATGTGAATTTTGTTGGTAGGAATAATTTTGGTAACAATGCTTATAGAGGAAACTTTAATCCTAGACCGCTCCCTAGTAATTACTCTAATAATTATGCAAATTCCTACAATACTGATTATGGTAATTTTAATGAGATGCCCTCTGATTCTGAAAATAGCGTTGAAGAATTTATGATCTCTCAAAATAATTTCAATGCTTTGCTTGAAGAAAAATTGCTTAAAGTTGATGATTTGACTAGGAACGTTGATAGACTTTTGCTTGATGTTGATTCAGTGAAACTTAGATCTACTCCTCCTAAGCATGATATCAATGAGTCTCTCAAAGCTATGAGAGTTTCCATTGATGAGTGCAAAGAAAGAATCGCTAGATTGCGTGCTAAGAAAGATTGCTTTGTAAAAGCGTGTTCTTCTAGTTTCCATGAAAATAATGATGAAGATCTAAAAGTTATTGATGTTTCCCCTATTAAATCCTTGTTTTGCAATATGAATCTTAATAATGATGGGACTGGAGATGAGTCAACTTTATTTAAAAGGCGTCCCAATGATTCAGAGTTTCTAGATCTTGATGCTAAATTTGGTAAAAGTGGGATTGGAGAGGTCAAGACTTTAAATAGCATTGAACCCACTATCTTGGATTTCAAGGAATTTAATTATGATAATTGTTCTTAGAAGGTTGTATTTCCTTGTTTCAATCCGTTTTGAATTCTCCGCATGCTTATAGTCAAAATAAAGATTTTACCAAACATATTGTTGATCCCTTGATGCAATCTTATGATGAAAAACTTAATTTGGAAGTTTCTATAGCTAGAAAACTTAATGATGAGTGGGAACCTACTATAAAAATTAAAGTTAAAGATCATGAGTGCTATGCTTTATGTGATTTGGGTGCTAGTGTTTCCACGATTCCGAAAACTTTATGTGATATTCTAGGTTTCCATGATCCTGATGATTGCTCTTTAAATTTGCACCTTGCGGATTCCACCATTAAAAAGCCTATGGGAAGGATCAATGATGTTCTTATTGTTGCAAATAGGAATTATGTGCCCGTAGATTTTAGCGTTCTTGACATAGATTGCAATCTTTCATGTCCTATTATTCTTGTTAGACATTTCCTTAGAACGATTGGTGCGATTATTAATATGAAGGAAGGGAATATTAGATTCCAATTTCCATTAAGGAAAGGCATGGAACACTTTCCAGGAAAGAAAATCAAATTACCTTATGAATCTATCATGCGATCTACTTATGAATTGAGTGCAAAAGATGGCACTACTTAGATCTATCCTCGCTTTTATGCCTAGCTAGGGGCGTTAAACGATAGCGCTAGTTGGGAGGAAACCCAATTTTACTTTTGCTTTTTGTTTTTACTTCTGTTTAGTAATAAATTTTGCATCTAAATTCTGTTTATATGTGTTTTCATGTTTTAATTAGTGTTTGTGCCAAGTAGAACCTATAGGCTAACCTATGGTGATAGTTAATTTGATTCTGCTGAAAAACAGAAACTTTGCTCACATGAAAATAATTTTAGTAATTCACAGAAACGTGCGTTTGCGTTGATTTTTTTTGCTGTAGATCAATAGAAAAATTTCCAAGGAGTTCCTATTTTGGTAGGAGTTTTAGAGTTCCAGAAGTATTCGAGAGTTACATATTGCTACAGACTGTTCTGTTTTTGACAGATTCTGTTTTTCGTGTGTTGTTTGCTTATTTTGATGCATCTATGGCTAGTATGTAGGGGTATGAACCATAGAGAAGTTGGAATACAGTAGGTTTCACACCAATATAAATAAAGAATGAGTTCATTACAGAACCTTATGTGGTGGTTTTTGTTTATTGCACTAACGGAGCTTATGAGATTTCCTGTTGAGTTTTGTGTTGTGAAGTTTTCATGTTTTGGGTAAAGATTTGATGGATTATGGAATAAGGAGTGGCAAGAGCCTAAGCTTGGGGAATCCCATGGCACCCCAAAATATTCAAGGATAACCAAAAGCTTAATCTTCGGGATGCCCCGGAAGGCATCCCCTCTTTCGTCTTCGTCTATCGGTAACTTTACTTGGAGCTATATTTTTATTCGCCACATGATATGTGTTTTGCTTGGAGCGTCCTGTATGATATTAGTCTTTGCTTTTTAGTTTACCACAATCATTCTTGCTGTACACACCTTTTGGTAGAAGCCCACTTGATTAGAATTTATTAGAATACTCTATGCGCTTCACTTATATCTTTTGAGCTAGATAATTTTTGCTCTAGTGCTTCACTTATATCTTTTTAGAGCACGGCGGTGGCTTAATTTTGTAGAAATTGTTGATATCTCATGCTTCACTTATATTATTTTGAGAGTCTCTTAGAATAGCATGATATTTTCTATGGTTATAAAATTGGTCCTAGAATGATGGGCATCCAAGTTAGGTATAATAAAAACTATCATAGGAAGTGAATTGGATGCTATGATCAATTTGATACTTGATAATTGTTTTGAGATATGGAGGTACTGATATTAGAGTCATGCTAGTTGGGTGATTATGAATTTAAAGAATGCTTGTGTTGAAGGTTGTGATTCCCGTAGCATGCACGTATGGTGGACCACTTTGTGATGAAGTTGGAGCACAATTTTATTTATTGATTGTCTTCCTTATGAGTGGCGGTCGGGGACGAGCGATGGTCTTTTCCTACCAATCTATCCCCCTAGGAGCATGCGCGTAGTACTTTGTTTTCAATGACTTGTAGATTTTTGCAATAAGTATATGAGTTCTTCATGACTAATGTTGAGTCCATGGATTATACACACTCTCACCCTTCCACCATTGCTAGCCTCTCTTGTGCCGCGCAAATTTCGCCGGTACCATACACCCACCATATACCTTCCTCAAAATAGCCACCATACCTAACTATTATGGCATTTCCATAGCCATTCCGAGATACATTGCCATGCAACTTTCCACCGTTCCGTTTATATGACACGCATCATCATTGGCATATTGCTCTTTGCATGATCATGTAGTTGACATTGTATTTGTGGCAAGGCCACCTTCATAATTTTCATACATGTCACTCTTGATTCATTGTATATCCCGGTACACCGCCGGAGGCATTAATATTGAGTCATATCTTGTTCTAAGTATTGATTTGTAATCTTGAGTTATAAGTAAATAAAAGTGTGATGATCTTCATTATTAGAGCATTGTCCCAGAGAGGAAAGGATGATGGAGACTATGATTCCCCCACAAGTCGGGATGAGACTTCGGACTAAAAAAAGAGGCCAAAGAGCCACCCAAAAAAAGAGAAAAAAAAGAAAAAAAGAGAGAAGAAAGGCCAAAATAAAAACAAAGAGGCCCAAAAAGAAAAAAATGAAGAAAAAAATGAAATGTGAGAAAAAGAGAGAAGGGGCAATGTTACTATCCTTTTTACCACACTTTGCTTCAAAGTAGCACCATGATCGTCATGATAGAGAGTCTCCTATGTTGTCACTTCCATATACTAGTGGGAATTTTTCATTATAGAACTTGGCTTGTATATTCCAATGATGGGCTTCCTCAAAATGCCCTAGGTCTTCGTGAGCAAGCGAGTTGGATGCACACCCACTTAGTTTCTTTTGTTCAGCTTTCATACATTTATAGATCTAGTGCATTCGTTGCATGGCAATCCCTACTCACTTACATTGATATCTATTAATGGGCATCTCCATAGCCCGTTGATACGCCTAGTTGATGTGAGACTATCTTCTCCTTTTTGTCTTCTCCACAACCACCATTCTTTCCACATATAGTGCTATGTCCATGGCTCATGCTCATTTATTGCGTGAAAGTTGAAAAGTTTGAGATTACTAAAGTATGAAACAATTGCTTGGCTTGTCATTGGGGTTGTGCATGATTAAATACTTTGTGTGATGAAGATAGAGTAACAGCCAGACTATATGATTTTGTAGGGATAACTTTCTTTAGCCATGTTATTTTGAGAAGACATGATTGCTTGATTAGTATGCTTGAAGTATTATTATTTCTTATGTCAATATGAACTTTTATTTTGGATCATTTGGATCTGAACATTCATGCCACAATAAATAAAATTACATTCAGAATTATGCTAGGTAGCATACCACATCAAAAATTATGTTTTTATCATTTACCTACTCGAGGACGAGCAGGAATTAAGCTTGGGAATGCTTGATATGTATCCAACGTATCTATAATTTTTTATTGTTCCATGCTATTATATTACCCATTTTGGATGTTTACGGGCTTTACTTTACACAATTATATCATTTTTGGGACTAACCTACTAACCGGAGGACCAGGCCGAATTGTTGTTTTTTTGCCTATTTCAGTGCTTTGAAGAAAAGGAATATCAAATGGAGTCCAAACAGAATGAAACCTTCGGGAGCGATCTTTTTTGAACAGACGTGATCCAGAGGACTTGGAGTGGAAGTCAAGAAACAAGCGAGGTGGCCACGAGGGTGCCCGGCGCGCCCCCTAGGGCTGGGCGTGCCCCCCACCCTCGTGGGCCCCTCGAGCGTCCACCGACCTACTTCTTCCTCCTATATATACCCATGTACCCCGAAAACATCATAAGCGACCACGAAAAACTATTTCCACCGTCGTAACCTTCTGTATCCGCGAGATCCCATCTTGGAGCCTTCGCCGGCTCTCCGCCGGAGGGGGAATCGATCATGGAGGGACTCTACATCATCTCCAAGGCCTCTCCGATGAGTTGTGAGTAGGTTACCCGGGTCCATAGTTATTAGCTAGATGGCTTCTCCTCTCTCTCTCTTTGAATCGCAATACAAAGTTCTCCTCAATCTTCTTGGAGATCTATTCGATGTAACTCCTTTTGCGGTGTGTTTGTCGAGATCCGATGAATTGCGGGTTTATGATCAAGTTTATCTATGAGAACTATTTGAATCTCCTCTGAATTCTATTATGTGTGATTAAGTTATCTTTGCAAGTCTCTTTGAATTATCAGTTTGGTTTGGCCTACTAGATTTATCTTTCTTGCAATGGGAGAAGTGCTTAGCTTTGGGTTCAATCTTGCGGTGTCCTTTCCCAGTGAAAACACGGGCATCAAGGCACGTATTGTATTGTTGCCATCGAGGATAAAAAGATGGGGTTTATATCATATTGCATGACTTTATCCCTCTACATCATGTCATCTTTCTTAATGCGTTACTCTGTTCTTTATGAACTTAATACTCTAGATGCATGCTGGATAGCGGTCGATGTGTGGAGTAATAGTAGTATATGCGGTGAGTCGGTCTACTTGTCACGGACGTGATGCCTATATACATGATCATGCCTAGATAATCTCTTAATTATTCGCTTTTCTATCAATTGCTCGACAGTAATTTGTTCACCCACCGTAATACTTATGCTATCTTGAGAGAAGCCACTAGTGAAACCTATGGCCCCTGGGTCTATCTCTTATCATATAAGCTTTCAATCTACTTTTATTTGCATCTTTACTTTTCTTATCTATATCATAAAAATACCAAAAATATTTATCTTATCATATTATCTCTATCAGATCTCACTTTCGCAAGTGGCCTTGAAGGGATTGACAACCCCTTTATTGCATTGGTTGCGAGTTCTTGTTTGTTTGCGTAGGTGCGTGGGACTTCTGAGGAGCCTCCTACTGGATTGATACATTGGTTCTCAAAAACTAAGGGAAATACTTACGATGTTGTGCTGCATCACCCTTTCCTCTTCAAGTAAAACCAACGCAAGCTCAAGACGTAGCATATCCTGCCACACCCATACGGTGGGGTGTATGTTCTTCTTCTGAAGTTCTGTTTGCTTGAAACTCTTCTCAGCAAACTCTTTAGTTGCCCTGAACCTTTTGAATTCTGCCCGGTCTGCCTTTGTAATTTGGGGGTATGCGGGGATTGGATCCTTGCCTTCACTCAAGTACTTCTTGTACATCACATGCTTCCAGTTTCTCCAAGTATCTCTAGCCTTATTTAGTGCAGCGTGTTCCACCTGCATTCTCCACTGCTCTGGAACGTTGAAGTGAGCCATGATCTCCTGGACTATCCTTCGCCGTGTTTCTGTGTCAGCCTTCCGAAACCTTGGTAGATTAATGTTGAGCCTTGCCCTGCCAACAAATCCACACACACTCCTGAACCTCATGCATGCTTTATCTGGTTTAGTTGGAGCCCAAGACTTTAAATCAATCTCGGTTACTTCATATACACCTTTAGGCTGGTGTGTAGGCTTCCTTGGAGCGTTCCTCCATGTGCTGACCGGAAGGGTAATTGTTGCCGCTCTATCCCGTTCAAGATTACTTGATCCCTCACAATCTGCTGAAGACCTAGGGTTGTCCGAATCAGATGAAGATACATGGCCTGAAGCATGAGTGGTGTCGCTTCTACTCGGCATCTACAGAGAACACATGCAAAACTCAGGAAAGGAGGATAAGCATAAAACTAACAACTTGGTATCATGCTTTCTAAACATGCCATGCAATAATTTAGAAAATGTACGGCTAATTTGTTAAGTTTGTGTGACTCGGGCGCTCGCAATCTGTAAATAGGTAGTAACTTATTGGAACAAATACATCTTATATGTAGTAAGGAACATAGATAATGAACATACATACGCTCTCCGTTATTTTATAGCCAATTTGGGAACATACGGAACGAAATTGGTAGAGGGATTGCGAGGAAATATGCCTCACCACGATGGAGAGCAGTAACTAACAGGCTTCTTAATGCAAACCCGGCCGGACCACAGGAGAGGCGAGCGTTACTGCATCGATATGCTCGAGCTTGGCTGGCGAGCAAACGAAGACGGCGAGGCGCGGGCCGCTGCGTGTTGGGAATGGCAGTGGAGGTAGGCTTGACGCCGAAGAGCAGGCACATGACCTGGGTGAGCACGGCGGTGCCGGAGAGAGTTCTGTTGTGGATCTGGGGGAGGGGGAGCTGGCGAATGAGATTTTGTGGACTAGTTGCGTGAAACGCTGGCGGACGGTTGGGGGTGTTGGGGACTCCGGGTGTTGGCGGCCTAGGTGAAAAGGGTGAAAAATATCCTTGGTCATCGCGCGCGCAAAAAGGCCTATGCAAACGGTTGCCTCTAAGGACTCGTGTGCATAAACAGAATAATTTCGTTTGAAATGAATACGTACTAATTTTGAAATGAAGACGTGAGTTCATCGTTTTGCCTCTAAATTTTCCCACGTAAAGCAATCACAATTATACCACGGGTTTGATTTCCTCTCGCATTTCAGGTCTTGTGTGCTATATGTAAGATATTTTTTGGCATTTACCATGCATTTTGGCATATAAATCAATTCCTAGCCGGACTACATTTCCTGTCGAAAGGGATGAGGATTGCCACTCGATCTGGGAGCATCCAACGGTGCAGACGTACGATCCGTGGGGTTTGGGTTACGGCCAATCGAGCATACGACCGAGATCGCAGAAAAGGGGGGCATCGGCTACTGTTTGGTAGGCACACGGCTTTCATGTGTGAACCGTCATGTGCTATTTGAAAACATTTTTTGGGAGGGGCTATTTGAAAACATTTACATGTGCTATCGAAAGGGATGAGGATTGTCTTTCGATCAAGGAGAATGCAACGGTGCGGTCGTACGATCCGTGGGGTTTGGGTTCTGGCCAATCAGAATGCACGACTCAGATCGTGCGCGTGGCAGAGGGGGGTGGGGCATCAGCCACGGTTTAGTGGGCACACAGCTTTCATGAGTGAACCGTGTGCTCTTTGAAAACATTTACATTACCTAACATCATATTTTTGTTCGAATGAAAACATGAGTTCATCGTTTTGCCTCCAATTTTGTTCCACGGTAAGAAATCGCGAGTATAGTGGAGAGTATATATTTTCTAGTGTATGATGCTACCTTTAATTAATTATAGTGCATAGTATAATACATAGAGATAGTATCATAGATCATATTTATTGCCATTCATGACACAAGTTAGCATCGCATTTAACATGATACGGTATCTACCTATATGTTACTCTAACCCTCTCCATATGTATTTAATTCTTTGTCGCATCAGCATACTTGCTATTTTCGAGTGCATGACATCGTCGGCTATGACACCACCACTATGGCCAGCCTTATATAGTGGCGAGTATCATATAATATATATAGTATCATGCATATGATTCTACTGTATGATACTACGTACGTACCTTCATAGTGCATATATAGTATCATAGAGTAGTATATATCATAGATGACCGTATTTATGGCCATGCATGACACAAAGTAGTATAGCATTTATTATATAGATATATATGTACATGTTACGGTATCTACCTATGTTACTGCTTCTTTGCCACATCATCATATTTTCTATTCCCGAGTGCATGATACCGGCTATGATACCCCCACTATGGCCACCCTAATAAGGTTGGTCATAATATGGGAGTATCAAGCGGTATGATGCATGCCAACTAGACTTTTTGGATGATGTGGCACACAGTTAAATGAGGAAAGAGAGGGTTCAAGTATCATATCATGATACGTATCATATTAAATGTTGTACTACTTTGTGTCATGCATGGCAATTAATAGGTCAACCTAAGATACTAACTTATGATACTATGCATGCGCGCATTACGGAGTTATTACCGATCATATACTAGTATCATGCATATATACTCCCTACTTTTTGGTTTATAGGCTTATCTCAAATTTTTAGTTTTTCCATTTTATAAGGCTCAATTTGGTTGTTCCCCATCACATGTTCAGATTCCAAGGTGCATTAAATCATTGCATGCGAGTATTAAGAGAAAGTTGACCAATGCATGTACTTTATGCATGCATGTATTGCAATTAATACATTGGAAAACATAATTTTTTGAGGAAAACAAAAGCATTAATTGGGTGTTCTTGCAAACTACAAAAAGTATTCCACCACTCACCATCTTCCTTGGTTGGTGAGATTTTGAATTGAGCCCTATAAGGTCGGTTGTAATGGAGAGTATCATATACTAGCATCATGCCTATGATATATATATATATATATATATATATATATATATATACTAGTGTATGATACTACTTCCATAATGCATAGTATCATAATTAAGTTAGTATCTTAGGTTGCCTTATTAGTTGTCATGCATCACACAAAGTAGTACAACATTTAATATGATACGGTATCATGATAAGATACCACATCCTCTCTTTCCTCATTTAATTGTGTGCCACATCATCTAGAAAGTCTAATTGGCATGCACGATACCGCTTATGATACTACCATTGCAACCAGCCTAAACAGGAAAGGAGGGAGTATGATACTAGGTAGTCTATGATATACTAGCTACCTCACTAAGAGCATGGTTAATAATACAACCAACGGTCGGCTATAAGAAGTTGCCATGTCATATACAGCCAACCTCTTAGCGGGCATGTACAATAATAAGTTTTAAATACATACTAGTTTATCAATAGTTGGCTCACTTTACATCCTCACAAAGTGTCTTGGGTCTCGTGTTGGAGCTGGCTCTACTAACCAAGAGCCCGCTTCTCTTCTCTCTCCTCTTCTCTTTCCTGCAACTAATAAGCACATATATATTATTCTATTCCTTATAGCCTGCTTAATTATGTCACTCTATTGACTAGCCTTCTCTAAGACTAGCCACAATGGAGAGTAACACATACACTAGTAACATACACATATCCCTAGACTATGTTACTACCTTTCAGACTAGCCACAATTCATAGTAACATACACATATCCCTAGCCTATGTTACTACCTTCATATTGGGTAGTAACATAAGTGTGGTGTCATGCAAAGCTTCATTTATTAGGTTATATAGACTCATATTGCATTGGGACATGTGATGTTACGGTAACAAGCTAAGTTACTCAAACTACCTCTCTCCTCATTAACTCATTGCCACATAAGCAAATTTGCTGAGTGACTCGATGTTACTGCTGAAGTTACTCCCACTGTGGCTAGTCTCATAGTGTGTAGTACGTAACATAAGTATGGTAACATGCAAATCCTCATTTATTAGGTTATAGACTCATATTGCATTGGGACATGTGATGTTACAGTAACTAGCTAAGTTACTCAAACTACCTTGCTCCTCATTAACTCATTGCCACATAAGCAAATTTGTTGAGTTGGACTCGATGTTACTGCTGAAGTTACTCCCACTGTGACTAGTCCAATGCATAGTATCATCATAGATTAGCGAGTATCATATGTAGTAGTTTATTTATATTGTCATGCATGACACATAGTAGCATAGCATTTATTATGATACAGTTTCATGATATGATACTTAACCCTCTCTTTCTTCATTTAATTCTATGATAGCTCGTCGAAATTGCCTAGTTGGCATGCATGATACTAGCTATGATACCCCCTTACTATCAGCCTAGCAAAGAAGGTGTACAAATCATTTGTGCGTCGCTTTGTGAGTTTCATCCATTTTTTCGAGAAGCGGGGAGAAGTTTCAAACATTTCGGCCACGAGGTGCGGCCACTGACGTAGGCCTAGTTGGTATTTTAATTATAGGAAATTTAGATAGAGTTTTGGCATCATCAAAATCGATGTGTGCCCGTGCCGTGCTCTCACGACCTTGTGGAAAAAAATTGGTAAAGTTTGGCACAAGTTTTGATGACCGCTCCTTCCAAACCGGAGCATCTCACATGAAGGATCATGGTTTCCAAAAGGGGACGTGTCAATTAAAATCCGGTGGCCGATGACTTCATCGTTTGGCCTCATGAAAATTTCCACGGTACGCAATCACCATTATACCACGGGTTTGATTTTCTGGCGCATTTCAGTTATCTTTTGCTATATTTAAGACATTTTTATATTAACATGCATTTTGTGCATAAAAATAAAATTACAACCAGAACTGCATGTGTTGTCGAAAGGGATGAGGATCACCGGTCGATCTGGGAGCATCCAACGCTGCAGACGTACGATCCGTGGGGTTTGGGTTCTGGCCAATCAGAAAGCACGACTCAGATCGTGGGCGGGGTGGCGGGGTTTGGTCGACACACGGGTTTCATCAACGATCCGTGTGCTATTTGCAAACCAGATTGCATATTTTTCTTCACACATATTGTAGTGAGATCAATTGAGTGTGCTACCTCTATGATATAATAATAATAATAACAAAAAATAGTTCATATTCGTTGCTTGAGCTGACAGCATATCAAGGTCAACATATTAACGGTTCTTACATCAACAGAAAACCGGGCATAACTCACAAATTCAGTACACACGACAGTTCTAAATTGAACGAATTAAGTTGCAGGGTAGGCATAAAGACTAGTCTTATGGCTTAATTCCCAAGTACATGGGAGAACTTGGATCATTAAGTTGACCCCAAATGAACTTGGGGTTTTTGATGATTTTTACGCTCCTCTGTTACACGGGTGCGTGATCCTTTGGCTGGCAACTCATCAAATTCATCGTACTCATCCTCATCGGCAACATCATCGACACCCAATAGCTTTCTCTTCCCATGCATCGCTAAATGGAAGTTCTTATGCAAGGGGTCTTCCACAAAGAAACTCTGGGTAGCATCGCTGGCAAGAATGAATGGGTCCGCATGATAGGCCGTTGTCGTCCTGTTAACACAGGTCTTCCTGTACTCATCAATCCTTACCTGACCAAGAGGGATCCATGCGCACCTGAATAATGCCACCTTAACTTTCACATATTCAAGCTCCCAAATCTCTTTGATGGTTCCATAGTATACCCTTTTATCAGCTTCATTTACAGTCATGCATTCTATTTGAACATAGCTATTCTGATACAAGGTCTTCTGATCGCGTTCCTCAGTGTAGAACGTGTATCCATTTATGTCATATGCTTGGTACGTCAACACCATAGGTGATGGCTTTTGTGCCAACCACGTAGCAATGTCATCGATGGATCCTTGTGCCAAACGGTTCTTCAGCCATTCTGCGTAGTTCTTAGTGTGCTCCTTCATCTCCACATCTGATGAAGGCACCATTGGTAAGAATCTTTGGCGTAACTCCGCCAAGTGTTCTTCGGCATAAGTGCTGAGAACTGGGCTGTTAAGCAGTACCGTCAAATGAGCTTTCTCTGCCAATTCTCTGGGTGCAGCCATTTGCGTGCCAGCATGGACCGGCTTACCTTTCAGCCTTCCCACGTGGCGAGGGAGGGGAAAACCTATATGTCTTTATTTCATGTATTCGGTGCAAAACTCAACCACCTCCTTCGTGGTATAACCTTGTAGGATGCTTGCCTCTGGATGGTTTCGGTTCCGACAAAAGCGCTTCAGTATTCCCATGAACCGCTCGAAGGGATACATGTTGCGAAGAAACACAAGGCCACAATACTTTATCTCGTTGACAAGGTGCACAGTGAGATGGGCCATGACATCAAAGAATGACGGTGGGAAAAACATCTCTAGGTTGGACAATATTCTTGCAATATAATTTGCATATGATCCAACTCTTCAGGATCTACAACTTTCTGCCATAGTTGGTTGAAGAAATCACAAAGGTCAACGAGTGTGTTTCTTATATCTTTGTCCATCAGATTCCTGATGGCCACCGGGAGGATTTTTGTCAACATTACATGGCAATCATGTGACTTCATGTGTCCCAACTTCATTTTACCTAAGCTCACATCCACGAGACTGCTGATGTTTGCGCAGTAAGAAGAGGGTGTCTTAACTGACAACAAATAGGTGAAGAATTGTGTTGCTTCTTTTGTATCGAAATTGTAACTCTGGCGAGCTTTGATGAATTTGCCATCATCTTCTGCTTCAATCTTGCATTTTGATTGATCAGCAAGCATATCGAGTCATGAACCATCATCATCCTTTCTTTTACCTTTAATCTTGAGCAGAGTACCAAGGATGCTTTCACATACGTTCTTCTCTACGTGCATGACATCGATGCAGTGAAGTACACATAGAATCTCTCGGTAAGGTAATTTCCAAAACACCGGTTTCTTCATAAACACTTGACCCTTGGGTGTTTGTTTCACCGTCAAAGGGTGGTTCTTGCCAAGCACAACATTAATTTTTTTAGCCATGTTGTGGACCACCTCCCCATCATAGGGTCTTGGGGCCGCTCCTGCCTCTGTCGTACCATCAAATTCAGCTTTCATCTTTCGGTATGGGTGAGTTTTCCATAAGAACATATGATGACACAAATACATTGTTTTGTGCGAGTTGGGAAGTCTTCTGCTAGTTGTCCTATACATGCATGTGACACACCCTACATCTCCCTTTGTTTTCTGCCCTGATGTATTGCCTAATGCCGACCTATGGTGTGCACCATCATCGCATGTAGATCAAAAATATCCTTTCTACAAGCATCATAACATTTATAGCAGGCGCATCTATCCACACTGTTAGCAGTTCTTCTACCAGTAGCTGAAAGTAAATGTTGATGTCATTTCCAGGTTGCTTCGGGCCTTGGATAATCATTGACATCATAATGTATTTTTTCTTCATACACAACCAAGGAGCTAGGTTATATATGCATAGAAGCACAGGCCATGTGTTGTGATTGCTGTTTATATCGCCAAAAGGATTCATCCCGTCAGTACACTCCCCGAGCCTTATACTTCTAAGATCCTTGGCAAATTTTTCAAACTTGTTGTCGATTAATTCCCACTAAGCCCCATCTTTCGGGTGCCTCATAAACCTATCCACAATTCATTCATCATGATGCCACCGCAACCTCTTTGCCTCTCTAGGGTTTGCAAACAAACACCTCAACCTTGGAATTAGAGGCAAGTACCAAACAACCTTGAACGGGATTCTTGTCTTGATCTCGTCGTCCAATTTGTACTAGTCCTTTGCTCTCCTGCGCTAGTATCGTGCATGCTTGCATGTGGGACATGCACGCAAATCTTTGTACTCACTACGGTACAATATACAATAATTCACACAAGCATGTATCTTCTGTACTTCAAGTTCCAATGGGCAAACAATTTTCTTCGCTTCATTCGTGCTTCTGGGGAGCACATTATCTTCCGGAAGAATTTCTTTGAAAAGACCTAACATATCTGTGAAGACCTTGTTTGATAAACTGTTTGCTGCTTTAAATATGAGAAGCGCCAGGGTGGCACTCAACGTGGAATATTTCTTTTTGAAACCTGGATACAATTCTTTCTTGGAGTCCGCATCAATGGTTGGCAGATCCTTGTACCCAATCATATCCTTTTTGGGCCCTCGAAATCTGCAATCATCGCAGCAAAATCTGGCATATCAAGATCGTCATCATCTGCATCGACGTCTTGGTTTTCTAGTGGGATTTTTGGCTTTCCGGTGTTCCATTGGTTGCTTGACGCCTCTGCCCCGATGTTAGATTCAACATTCATGTGACACTGATCGGGGTTTGGCATCTCGCTTCCCTGGGTATCTTCATCCATGACCTCCTCTTCACCGTGTCTGGTCCAACGTGTATATCCATCCATGAATCCCTTAGAGACTAAGTGCATATGGACATCTGCAACTTCATGTGACTCTGTATTGGCACAATCAGTACATGGACACAGGATGTAATCCGCATCACCAATTCTCCTCTTTGTACTTTCAGCCAAATTCATGAACTCTGTCACGCCACTGATAAAATCTGCGGTTTTTTGATTCTTCATCCATCAAGATCGTTCCATCTTCAGCACACGAATGGTAATTAAAAACAAAACAACAACGTTAATACATGGATTAACTCCTGCCCAAAGATGCATGCATAAATCACAAGGTTTTATTTTCATAATTACTGAGGGCGCTCCATGTTGTTATCCAGACGTGCAGTGACAAAAATTAATGGCCAGTCAATTTACATGTAGAGTACTAGTACAACACTACCCTTAGGAATTGAATACCTTAATTAAGCCACTCACGAAAAGAATACCTTAATTAATTAGCCGTGCGGCGACCTCCACCCAGTAGACAAACAAGCGCGATGCGGTGGCACGCCGAGACAGCAAGGTCGAGGAGCAAAGCTTAGTGCGGCTGCCGCCTGAAGTTTGACCTCCACTATCCCGCAATCGACTACGACGGATGTGCTCGAATCACGCCGCCGCCGACCTTGATGGTTGAGCTCCTCCTATCTCCCGCCGCAGACTGAGGATTGACCCCCTATGACGCTGCCACCGCCCACCGATCAAGGATTGACCTCTTCTCCAGTTGCCGCTAGGCCGCCGCCGCCATCTCTATATGCAGAGCGACTGTTTTTTCTATGAAGATATCCGCAGAGCGGCTGTTTACACGATATCTCATCGTAACTCAATTATACAGACAAGGTAGTACATCACATACGGTTATGTAACGGCAACCGTGTCTAACCTACGTTGTATTCTCACACGGTTTTGTGCAGAAATCGTGTGTGACGTTGTCATACCTAACACAAACAACATGTATAAACAATGTGCCGTATACAACATATAGTGCCATAAGTAGTTCCCGACCGTTAGCTTATCTCCACAGTTTCCCAATTTCCCCCAAATCCCAACATAGCCTCCAAATTCCCTCGTGTGGCGTTGACATTGGGGGAATGCAGACGAGTGGTGTTGATGGTTTCGGTGCGGCTGCTCCTGCTCGTATCGCCGCCAGGATGGCGGTCGCCGCCGAGCACTTGCATAAGGTCATCAAAAGGCAGGTGTACTACGGATCCGAATCATCTTGTCAGGTTCCAATATATCCCGATCTTTTTTAGCATGTCCAAAGTATAGCTCCTTGCTGAATCCGTCCTGAATGACCCCCTCCCCCCAGGAAAGCTTTCTGCCACCAAATCTGGAGCATGACTCCAGACTCCGCAACACGAGTTCGACTCCGAGTTTTGCGCCACCGAGAAGTACCAAAAGCTGAGTTGTGTGCACGAGCACACTCCCTCTCGACGTGTATGCACGAAGGGATTTGACATTGGCAGGCGGTTTCTAAGTTGCCCCTTAGAGGTTAGTGCTAATTAAGTTCATCATTTTACTTCAGTTAATGCCACCGCTCATCCTGAATACTATTTAACATTGGCAGGGATATGAGGCTTGTGCCTTTGTTAACTGGCTGGGTAAAAGAATGGCACGGCAGGGCTCGGAGTGTTATCACCAAGCTTGCAGAAGATAACGTAAAGCTGAAGAAGGCACTGGCTGATCTGGAATGTACAATCAGTACGATGAAGCAAGAAAGACTCAATCACAGGCAACAGATGAAAGCAAGAGACAAGAAGGAACTAGCATGTGTAGTTGTGGTTGTCGCATTAGCCATGTTCTATGCGCTCTTTGCCATGATGATTAGGGGTTTTGTTTGACAGTATTGCTAAAGCACATCTAGATGTGCGCTAAGTAAATGCACATCTAGGTCCTATGCCATTGATGTTACGCGAAGATTCGTGTAGATATTTTTATTTGTCTTTTTTCTTTTCCTTTCTAGTTTGATTATTACTGGCTTTATAAATAAGAAGAGCTCAATGTATTACTTGCCAACTGTCCTACTCCGTTCGTATCGGTATCGGTGCATATTCCCAAAACTCGTTCCTTGTTTTTGTCCTGAAAAAGGAGACCAGCCAAATAGCCAATAGGAGTCCTGGTCAACCCCGGGAAATTGGAGCGAATGGGTACAAATAATTGCGGTTGATTATATCAACGGTTAGATAATATGTCAACCCCCGCTTCAATTCCCTCCCTCCCCCCACCCCCCCACCCCCCCCCCCCTGCCCCCCGTGCAAAAAAACCCCACTTCAATTGGCATTTCCTCTTCTCTGCATACCCCGCTTAAGTGTCCACCATCTTCATCATCCCCGGCAGGCCGCGCTACACACTGGCACACACTCTGCAACCATGTGGAGCGACATCGAGGACGACAGTTCGGCCAGCAGTCTGGCGCCCGATGATAGGTCAACATCAGAATCATCCCGCTCGTCTTCCATGAGTCCGACGTCGAGCCCAGACCTCAATTATATCCGGTTCATGGAAGGGACGCCGCCTCCGGAGTCGTCAGACGACAACCAGACGGATGAGGAGCCGTCGGAGGATGAAGAAGAGGACGACGATGATGAGGAGGAGGAATGGTCAAACGAGGAGGAGGAAGACGACGACAGCAATGACGATGACAACGGCGGCGGCGATGAAAAGCCAACAGTCAGTGGCAAGAAGCGTCCTCGCCAAGACGATGTCGCGGGGCCATCCAACAACAACAACAAGAAGAAGAAGAAGGACTAAATTAAGCAGACTGTATATATCTCTGTTTATCCTGTCAATCTCATCGCAGACGGTTAGTAATGCGTATTCAACGGAGATCTTCTAGATTATCGCCCACAGGTTGATTTGTTGACGCTGACGAGCACACAATTCACAAAAAACCTGTTTGCCGGGTATCACACACGTCTTGTTATGCCGAATCGTTTGTGTTCATCTCAGTCATCGCAAACGGTTCATCGAAGTGAACTGTATGTCGTATGTCGCACACACTTTGATCTAGCTGCCTGTTTCTGTTGTTCTGTCCCATCGCAAACAGTTTGTACAGATCAACCGTATGCCCCTCATCGCACACGCAACTAAAATCTGAACTGTGTTTGATGCATCCTCCATCGCAAATGTTTTGCACCTTTTTGACGGGTTTTTACACCACCGTTTGTGATTATGGCATCGCACATAGTTTCATCAAAGGGTCTCTGATTGTAGTGTCGCGTTAGCAGCATCCTGCAATAGTGATAGCCTCCACACAAAATCTAACCATTACACACAATTTACCAAACTCAGTGGGACCGAATAGTGAAACTCGGTCAGACCGATTCAGTTCAAAATGTGAACGTTAGGCTTTTCGGTGGGACCAACATGATCAACTCGGTGGAACCGATGTTCTAGGGTTAGAGCATAACTTGATCTCGGTGAGACCGATTTCAGTAATAGGCAAATAGAGAGTTTGTCAGGCAAACTCGGTGGGACCGATCGCTCATTTCGGTGAGACCGAAATGTTACAAAAAGGAAACAGAGAGATTGCATTGCAAACTCGGTGGGACCGATCGCTCATCTCGGGTAGACCGAAACGTTACAAAGGGAAACAGAGAGTTTGCAATCCCATCTCGGTGAGACCGAGATCCCTATCGGTGAGACCGAACTGATAGGGTTTCTGGCTATGGCTATGTCAAATGCACTCGGTGGCGCCTGATAGATCAAGTCGGTGGGGTCGAGTTTGACTTTAGGTTTAGGACATATGTGAAATTGAGAACGTGGTTGAGGGCTTTTGGAAGCATATCACTAAGCATTTTGAGCAAGCAAGACATTAAGCAACACCTCATCCCCTTTTAATAGTATTGGCTTTTCCTATGGACCCAATGTGATCTTGGATCACTAAAATAAAAATGTAGAGTCGTGAGCTTTTGCCAATATGTTTCCTTAGCATTTTGAGGGGTCCACGTCTCTAGTCCATGCCATGCCAATCATTGAACTTTCTGAAATGGTCATCTTGAAAGAGTATTAGTTCAATGAGCTATATGTTGTTAAGAATTACCAAAACCACCCAGGGATTAGTTGCACTTTCACTTGGGCTACTCCGGCAACACCACTAACATCATCCGGATTGGATTCTTCATGAGCAACCATTGCTTTCCCGTCTCTCTTCTTGAGCTTGGCGTTAAAAGGATTTGTCAACTTCCTCTTGGGAAAGGTCTTAGGAAACCTTGGTTTATCTTCTCTCTTCTCAAAAGGGCAATCATTGGAGAAGTGGTTGGTTTCTTCACAGTTGTAGCATTTTCTCACTTTCTTCTTCCGGAATCTTCCCTTGAATTTTTCCACGCTAAACTTCTTGAGAAAGAGGGCAATGTCTTCATATGAAGGACTCTCATCAGAGTCAATCTCATCACCATCTTCATCATCATCTTCTTCTTTTTCTTCACTTTGCTCTTATTCATATACATGCTTGGCCTTCAATGCAAGATTGATTTTTGATGTTGAGGTACCATGCATGGCAAGATGTTTTGTAGCATTTACCTTTGACTTTTCAAATAGTTGGAAAGTGGATATGATGTCATCCGGAGTCATTTCCTTGAATCCATGGTGTTGTCTTATGTCCCACACCATTTGATGATGATATGGAGCAAGTGCTTGAAGAAACTTGTCCACGAGAAATCGCTTAGTCAAGTTGAATCCATCTTGTGTCTTGTCACAATCACAAGACTCGATATCTGCGGTGAGAGTCATGAGATGCTCAAGGAGCTTCTTGGGGAATTCACCTTTCTCCATGCAAAAGTTTTGCAAATGACCCTTGGCAATTTCATATTGAGCAAGCCGGAGAGTGGAGGTACCGGTCTTGGTCCTCACAATGATATCCCACTATTCCTCGGCACTTGTGATGTGTATGTAAGGTCTCCTTTGCTTATCATTCATTCCTTTTCTTATCACATGATTGCGATGTCATTGAGATGCTTGTCATAAGTTTCTCTTGGAGTGAGATTCTTTGGGTCAACAGGGTTGTAGCCATGCTCCAGAATGTCCAACATTTCAACATTGGCGTACCTAAGATGGCCCTGCAAACCAACTCTCCACAAAGCAAAATCGAAATTGTCATCAAGCAATGGAGGTTTCCCTCTAGGATTATACTTAGGTTTCTCAACTTGAGGTCTAGCATATAACCATGGAACACTAGTTTGATCATTGCTATGAGGTTGTTGGCCAAGTGAAGGAGTAGGCACAGTTGGCCTTGAGGCCGCACCACCCGAAAGTGGCGCGAGCATCGTGGTTAATGTGGCAAGCCTAATTTGGACCATGGCCTCAACTGAAGCATCATGCTCCTCCTTTTGCTTAGCAAGGGCCCGTTCCAGATCCTCAGAAGTGAAGGACTTGACTTCCAAAGAAGCATTGCCCTTCTCCGTCGGATCTGCAACAAGGGGAGTCCCATTGGGGTTCATCTCGCTCTAGGGTGGTTAAGCCACAAGAATGGAGCACGAGGCTCTGATACCAATTGAAAGGATCGAGATGGACCTAGACAGGGGTGATATAGGTACAATAACAAATTTTAATTGTTACTTAGCAACTTTAGGCAATAATGCTGAATATGAATTTTAGCCTAACAATTGCAAATATGATGCTAAGATCTAAGCAAGGTAAACAAGTAACACACGTAAGTGTGAGAGCAAGCACAATATGATATAAGTACATACTAAGAGACAAGTAACCACAAGTATAGAGTTAGGGTTAGGAATAACAGCAACTCCGAGAGACGAGGATGTATGTCGATGTTCACTTCCTTGGAGGGAAGCTATGTCACCGTTAGAGAGGTGGATGTTACCACGAAGGCACACCAACGCCACTAAGGCTCACCCTATTCTCCCTTTGAGACAACACCACAAAGGCATTTCTCAACCACTAGTGGTAGACCTTGGGGTGGTCTCCAAACCCTCACAAACTTTCCGGGGGTAATCACAATGGTTGATTACTCTCTGAAAGACTCCTACCGCCTAGGAGTCTCCAACCTCCAAGAGTAACCCGATCGATGGGAAAAAGCTCAAGACTTGCTCAAATCACGAATTGTTTTGGTGCAAAGAAGGGGAAAGAGTGGATCTATCACTTGGATGGACAACTTCTCTCAAATGCTCTCAAATCCCTTGGGGATCTAAGATTTGGTGTAGGAGAGTGAGAGAGAGAGAGAGAGAGAGAGAAATGTGTTCTAGGGTTTGCTCAAAGTGAATGGTCAACCCTCTCCCGTGGGGGAAGAGGGCTATATATAGTGTGGGTACAAATATGGTCGTTGTAGTGTAAGTGACAGGGTAGGCCGGACATCCGTGACAGGGGCCGGACATCCGGCCTAGTGTAGCACTAGTGACGTGAAGCAGAAAACAGAGGACAAAACAGTGGGGCTGAACATCCAGCAAGTTCACAGATCCGAATCGCTCCCTGGATAGCACAAGCTGGACATCCGGCTTGGGCAGCCCAGAAATCTAGGGAGCAAGGACAGCCCGGACATCCGGCATGGAGGACCGGACATCTGGCAATAAAAATAGAATATGATGCACTCTAGATACACGGGGTCGAACATCCGGCTTCGGCAGCCCGGATATCTGGGGAACATGAAGGGCCGGGACATCCGGCATGGAGGGCCGGACATCCGGCGAAAACACCAACATACGGTGCATTCTGGACAGCAGGTCTCGGATATCCGGCGTGCAAGCCGGATATCCGGCATGCGGCCCGGACATCCGGCGTGAGGCTCGGACATCCGGCTTGAGAGCAGAACCAAAACTATTTGCACCAGAATATTTCGTGTGACCCTAAGATTCTGAGGCTAGGAATTTTGTGGCATGAGCAAGTCCTTCACAAAACCTACCGACCCCCTCTTAATAGTGAAGGACCCTATACTCAATAATAAAAAATATAAAATCATTTTGATACTTCTTTCTTGAGGAAAATCAGCTCCATATGTTCATGATCCACGCACCTTCGATGATCCGGGGACTAACACCTGAGATTCACTTGACGAACATAGTTAGTCCCTTACATGTATATTGTCATCAACATCAAAACATGATGTAATGGCATGATTGCACTTTCAACTTGTACTAAGTGGGAATAATGCTTGTGCATCCACTTCCATAAACCCAAAGTTGTTCCATATGAGTCCACCATACCTTCCTATATGCGGTATTTACCTGCCGTTCCAAGCTTTTCAAGTGCCAAACTCTAAACCTTCAAATGATAATCTGTTTTGTATGCTCGAATCACTCATGTACCAACTAGGGCTGTCAATATCTTCCATGCTAGGTAGGTTATTCTCACAATGAGTGGATTCCGCTCATCATTCACGAGAAAATGGTTGGTAACCGGGATGCCCGGTCCCATGATCAAATCAAATCAAAATAATTGCAAACAAAACTCCCCCAGGACTATTGTTAGTTGGACGGTACTCATAGTTTCGGACCCGCCATGGAATGTGCTTGTTGGTGGTGGGGGAGTATAAACTTTACCATTCTGTTTGGAAACCACCTATAATGTACTCCCTCTGTTCCCAAATAATTGTCTTTCTAGCCATCTCAAATGGACTACAACATACGGATGTATGTAGACATGTTTTAGAGTGTAGATTCACTCATTTTGCTCCGTATGTAGTCACTTGTTGAAATCTCTAGAAAGACAATTATTTAGGAACGGAGGGAGTATGTGGCATGGAAGATACCAAGATCTCTTGGTTGTTATGTTGACAATGAAAGAATACCTTAATGAAACCATGTTAGCATTTTCCACATTTATAAAATCTGGCAAATGGATGTCAAAACTGCATTCCTTAATGAATTTCTTAAAGAAGAGTTGTATATGATGCAACCAAAAGGTTTTATCAATCCTAAAGGTGCTAACAAAGTGTGTAAGTTCCAGCGATCCATCTATGGACTGGTGCAAGCATCTCGGAGTTGGAATATACGCTTTGATGAGGTGATCAAAGCATACGGTTTTATATAGACTTTCGGATAAGTCTGTATTTACAAGAAAGTGAGTGGGAGCTCTGTTGCATTTCCAATATTATATGTGGATGACATATTGTTGATTAGAAATGATGTAGAATTTCTGGATAGCATAAAAGGATACTTGAATACAAGTTTTCAATTGAAAGACCTCGGTGAAGCTGCTTATATATTAGGCATCAAGATCTATAGAGATAGATCAAGATGCTTAGTAGGACTTTCACAAAAACACATACCTTGCCAAAGTTTTGAAGAAAGTTCAAAATTGATCAGTCAAAGAAAGGGTTCTTGCCTGTGTTGCAAGGTATGAAGTTGAGTAAGACTCAAAACCCGACCAATGCAGAAAATAGAAAGAGAATGAAAGTCATTCCCTATGCCTAAGACCATAGGTTCTATAAAGTATGCTATGTTGTGTACCAGACCTGTTGTGTACCTTGCCATGAGTTTGGTAAGGGGTACAATGGTGATCTAGGAGTAGATCACTGGACAACGGTCAAAATTATCCTTAGTTACCTAAGAGGACTAAGGAAATGTTTCTCGGTTGTGGAGGTGATAAAGAGTTAGGTAAGTAAGGGTTACACTGATGCAAGCTTTGACACTGATCTGGATGACTCTGAGTCTCGATCTAGATACATATTGAAAGTGGGAGCAATTAGCTGGAGTAGCTCCATGCAGAGCATTGTAGACATAGAAATTTGCAAAATACACACGGATCTGAATGTGAAAGACACGAAACTAAACTTCTCTCACAAGAAAAACATGATCACACCTTAGTACTCTTTGTGTGTTAATCACATGGCGATGTGAACTAGATCATTGACTCTGGTAAACCCTTTGGGTGTTGGTCACATGGCAAGGTGAACTATGGGTGTTAATCACATAAAGATGTGAACTATTGGTGTTAATCACATGGCAATGTGAACTAGATTATTGACTCTAGTGCAAGTGGGAGACTGAAGGAAATATGCCCTAGAGGCAATAATAAAGTCGTTATTTTATATATCCTTATATCATGATAAATATTTATTATTCATGCTAGAATTGTATTAACCAGAAACTTGATACATGTGTGGATATGATACGTCTCCAAATCTATAATTTTTTATTGTTCCATGCTGTTATATTATCATTCTTGGATGTTATACAATCATTTTATAGCAATTTATATCATTTTTTGGTACTAACCTATTGACATAGTGCCAAGTGCCATTTGCTGTTTTTTGCATGCATCGCAGGAAATCAATATCAAAAGGAGTCCAAACACCGCGAAACTTTCTGTGGACTTTTTATGGACCAGAAGACTCCCGATGTGCCAGAGCAGCACCTGGGGGTGCCCCGAGGGGGGCACAACACACCAGGGCACGCCTGGGGGCCTAGGCGCACCCAGGTAGGTTGTGCCCACCTCGGTGGCCTCCCGCACCACCTCTTTGCACTATAAATTCCCAAATATTCCGAAACCCTTCGGGGTGAACCTAGATCAGAAGTTCCACTGCCGCAAGTCTCTGTAGCCACCAAATACCAATCTAGAGCCTTTCTGGCACCCTGCCAGAGGGGAGAGTCATCTCCGGTGGCCATCTTCATCATCCCGGCAGCCAGCACGATGAGGAGGGAGTAGTCCACCCTCGGGGCTGAGGGTTTGTACTAGTAGCTATGTGTTTACTCTCTCTCTCTCTCTTTCGTGTTCTTGAGATGTCACGATCTTGATGTATCGCGGGCTTTGTTAATATAGTCGGATCATATGGTGTTTTCCCCTCTCTATCTTGTTGTGATGAATTGAGTTTTTCCCTTTGAGATTTTGTTGTTATCTGATTGAATACTTTTATGGATTTGAGAACACTTGATATATGTCTTGAAATTGAATACTCGTGGTGATAATGGGGTATCGTATTGATTCACTTGATATATGTTTTGGCACTCAACTCGCGGATTCCCGAGGTGACATTGGTGTAATCTATGCATAGGGGTTGATGCACGTTTTTGTCTTTGTTTCTCCAGTAGAAATCTTGGGGCACTCTTTGAAGCTCTTTGTGTTCGATTGAGTATTATGAATATGAATTTGCTTTGGTGTTATTTTAGTACAAACTCTAGGATGGATTGAACGGAAAGAATAGTTTTGTGTTATTTTAGTACAAACTCTTGAATAGATCGAACGGAAAGAATAGCTTTGAGGTGGTTTCGTACCCTACAAACAATTTATTCTTATGTTCTCCGCCAGATAGGAACTTTGGAGTGATTCTTCGTTACACGTTGAGGGGTGGTTATATGATCCAATTATATTAGCACTGTTGAGAGATTGCACTAGTGAAAGTACGAACCCTAGGCCTCATTTTCAAGCATTGCAATAGCATTTTGGTGCCCGTTTACTATTTGCTACCTTGCTGTTTTTATTTATTCAGATTATAAACATATATTTCTACCATCCATATTACACTTTTATCACCATCTCTTCGCCGAACTAGTGCACCTATACAATTTGCCATTGAATTGTGTGTTAGGGACACAAGAGATTTCTTGTATTTGGTTGCAGGGTCGTTTGAGAGAGACCATCTTCATCCTACACTTCTCACGGATTGATAAAACTTAGGTCATCCACTTGAGGGAAAATTGCTACTATCCTACAAAACTCTGCACTTGGAGGCCCAACACGTGTCTACAAGAATAAAGTTGCATAGTAGACATCGGGATACATAGACAAAACACCGTGTCCCTAGTAAGCATCTACTAGACTAGATCGTTAATCACAGATGGTAAGGTTTCCTAACCATAGACAAGACATGAGTTGTCATTCGATTGATTATTATGAATATGGATTTGCTTTGGTGTTATTTTAGTACAAACTCTAGGATGGATTGAACGTAAAGAATAGCTTTGTGTTATTTTAGTACGAACTCTTGAATAGATTGAACGGAAAGAATAGCTTTGAGGTGGTTTCATACCCTACATACAATTTATTCTTATGTTCTTCGCTAGATAGGAACTTTGGAGTGATTCTTTGTTACACGTTGAGGGGTGGTTATATGATCCAATTATATTAGCACTGTCAAGAGATTGCACTAGTGAAAGTACGGACCCTAGGCCTCATTTTCAAGCATTGCAATACCATTTTTGTGCATGTTTACTATTTGCTACCTTGATGTTTTTATTTATTCAGATTATAAAAATATATTTCTACCATCCATATTACACTTTTATCACCATCTCTTCGCCAAACTAGTGCACCTATACAATTTGCCATTGTATTGGGTGTGTTGGGGACACAAGAGATTTCTTGTATTTGGTTGCAGGGTCGTTTGAGAGAGACAATCTTCATCCTACACTTCTCACGGATTGATAAACCTTAGGTCATCCACTTGAGGTAAAATTGCTACTTTCCTACAAAACTTTGCGCTTGGAGGCCCAACACGTGTCTACAAAAATAAAGTTGCATAGTAGACATCAGGATACATAGACAAAACACCGTATCCCTAGTAAGCCTCTACACTATCTCGTTAATCAAAGATGGTTAAGTTTCCTAACCATAGACATGACATGAGTTGTCATTTGATGAATGGGATCACATCATTGGGAGAATGGTATGATGGACAAGACCCATCCGTTAGCTTAGCATATTGATCGTTCAGTTTTATTGCTATTGCTTACTTCATATGTCATATACATATTCCTTTGACTATGAGATTATGCAACTCCCGAATATCGGAGGAATACCGTGTGTTCTATCAAACGTCACAACCTAACTGGGTGATTATAAAGATGCTCTACAGGTATCTCCGAAGGTGTTTGTTGGGTTGGCATAGATTGAGATTAGGATTTGACACTCCGAGTATCGGAGAGGTATCTCCGGGCCCTCTCATTAATGCACATCATAAGAAGCTTTGCAAGCAAAGTGACTAATGAGTTAGTTGCGGGATGATGTATTTCGGAACGAGTAAAGAGACTTGCCGGTAACAAGATTGAACTAGGTATGAAGATACCGATGATCGAATCTCGGGCAAGTAACATACCGATGACAAAGGGAATAACATATGTTGTCATAACGGTTCGACCGATAAAGATCTTCGTCTAATATGTACGAGCCAATATGAGCATTTAGGTTCCGCTATTGGTTATTGACCGGAGAGTTGTCTCGGTCATCTATACATAGTCTCGAACCCGTAGGGTCTGCACGCTTAACTCAATGACGATTTTGTATTATATGAGTTATGTGATTTGGTGACCGAATGTTGTTCGGAGTCCCGGATGAGATCACAAACATGACGAGGAGTCTCGAAATGGTCGAGAGGTAAATATTCATATATAGGACGATGATATTCGGACACCGGAAGTGTTCTGGGGTACCGGGTACATATCGAGTCATCGGAAGGGGTTCCAGGCACCCCCCCCCCCCCCGGCAACTATATGGGCCTAATGGGTCAAGAAGGGGACAGACCAGCCCCTAAGGGGCTGGTGCACCCCCATATAGGCCGAATAGGAGGAGAAGAAAAGAGGGGAATAGAGAAGGAAGGGGAGGGATTCGGCCTCCCCCTTCCTTCCCTCATCCCTCCTCCTTCCTTCCCCCTCCGAAAGTTATGAAGGGGGGAGGCCCGACACGTGTCTACAAGAATAAAGTTGCATAGTAGACATCAAGCTCTTTTCTGGCGCCGTTGACAGGGAGGTGAGTGCTTGAAGGTATATCTTTAGATCTTGTAATTTGAATCTTTTAGTTTCTTGTTTTTTCACTAGTTTTGTTTATAAAAGGAAACTACATAAAATTGGAATTTAGGTTGCACCATATTATTGATCATCTTTATAATATCTTTATTGAAAATGATGCTTCAGAAAATTTGTGCTCAATTATTATCAACTAAATAGTCATTTCTTGCTCGATTCGAGAGGTGATTTCATTCCACAGTGAAAATTCATGTTGAACGCGTCCTCTGGCATTTACGGTTAGAAGAAGAAGTCAATAAAATGCTTGGCACAAAATATTGAATGATGAGCATGATTGCAATGTTGTTAGTGTGAATTCTTTGAATATCGAAAATGCTAATGGTGATTGCACAAGTCATGACAAAAATGTTTCTTTTAAGCATGTCACTTTTTACGGAGTGTTGGGAGTGCCTTTGCACACCAAAAGGGAAGATAGATTTTGTAAGAAGCATAAATATTTAGAAACGAAAAATTTGCAAGAGAGCTAGATGATTGTGCTGAAAGATGGAAAAAAAATTTCCATCCTTGTGAACTTTGCAATGAACGTGGTCATTTAAATCTCCAATGCAAATTATTTCATGATCAAATCGTGTCCAAAAATTGTGATAACTTGATTACCCTTGAGCATCATAAAGAGCTTAGTCCCGGGAGATTTCTTGATTTTGATCTAGAAGAAATTTATATGTTTTGTGTGGTAAATTGCATTGAAAATCCTTATATTGCCAACTACCTAAAGACAAGAAAACAAATTGAATATGAAGAGAGTACTAATGAAAGGGAAAATGTTTCCCAATACCCTCCTAGTGTTTATTATGATAGATCAGGTAACAAGGAGGAGCTTCCTATCCAATCAATCTCTTCAACAAGAAGCATGAAAAAATTAATTAAACCCACACATGATATGGTGAAGAAGAAGAAAAGAAGAAAGAATAAAGGTATCTCTCCCAAATAATGTTGGTCCTATCACCATTGTGCCTCATGAAAGTGAATCGAATATGTCGATGAAGATGATGATATTGAGTATGATTTTGTGATACCTACTAGTTGTTGTAATGATTATCATTGGGAAGACAACCATATCCATTGTTATCTTGAAAATATTTTTAACACTTGCTTGGAAGAATATAATAATAATGTTTGCTATACTATTGGTGACATCCATGCTATTGATAAGAATGATTGTGATGATATGCAAAACCACAAGCTTGGGGATGCTATGTTTAATGAGTATGAAAAGTTTGAAGATTTATTTGCTTGAAATAATGCTTGTCCTAAGCTTGGGGATGTTTTGCTTAATGAATATGATCCTTTGATTCCTTCTACTTTCGATAAGAAAATTTATTATGATGATAGCATGCCTCCTATTTTATGTTGATTACAATGATGAAAGTGGGTTTGGAAGAGTGTCAACTCTAGGTAGTAGCGATCCCACTATTTTGGAGGGTGTTGAATATTATTAAAATATTGATGAAAGTGGATTTGGAGAGGTCATGACTTTATTTAGTGATACATCCACTATTTTGGAAGAGGTTTCAATTGACTATGGCAATGAACTTGTTATCTATGATGATTATTATTATGACATCTATGCCATAAAGAGTGATAGATCTTATTTGCTTGTGGATCATGAAAAGAGTTCTGTATGTGATGGTTATATTGTTGAATTTCTTCATGATGCTACTGAAAATTATTATGAGAGAGGAACTTATGCTCTTGCATATCTCAATAATATCAAGTTTCTTCTCTACGTGTTGATTGTTTTGAAGTTACACTTGTTTTGACTTCCTATGCTAGTTGATTCTTGTTCCCATAACTGTTTGCTCACAAAATCCCTATGAATAGGAAGTGGGTTAGACCTTAATGTGCTAGTCATATGCTTCATGATTCTCTTGTTATGTTTCAATTCATATCTTTTATGCGAGCATCATTGAAATCATCATGCCTAGCTAAAAGGCGAAAAACACTTGTTGGGAGACAACCCAACATTTACCCCTACTTTTTTGTGTGTTCACATGATTAGGCTACTGTAGTAATCATGTTTTATAGCTTTTGTTTCAGTAAAGTGCCAAGTAAAGCCTTTGGGATCATGTTGGGTGATAGTTGATTTGATCTTGCTGAAAAACAGAAACTCTTGCGCTCACAAAACTAATTCTTATTTTTAACAGAAGAGTGCTTTTGAGTTGATTCTTTTTGAGGAAGTTTAATATACAAATTTCTCACGTGGTCCTAATTTTTAATAATTTTTAGAGTAGCGTAAGTATGGTAGTTATCCAGATCATTACACACTGTTCTGTTTTTGACAGATTCTGTTTTCAATGCATAGTTTGCTTGTTTTCTAGTTTCTATGGCTTATATTGCTCAATATAAATTGTAAAAAAGATATGCTACAGTAGGCATTGTGTGGAAACAATTATCAATCTTGTCTTTGACAGTACCCAAAAGTGAAATGGTTTTGCTCTTTATCATACTAACATATCTCACAAAGTTCCGTTAAGTTTTGTGTGATTGAAGTTTTCAAGTTTTGGGTGAGATATTGATAGGAGGGGAATAAGGAGTGACAAGACCCTAAGATTGGGGATTCCCAAGGCACCCCAAGTTAATATACAAGGAATATTGTTGCGACCAGACCTCAGACGGTCAAGTCTCTGTGCATCAGTGTCATCCCTGGATCAGTAATGCTGACACGCACAGTACTCGAAGGATTTATAACAGAGTTGCAATCACACACTTATTACATCGAATGTCTCAAAAGAGAACTTATTACAATAAATATGGCTTAAGGCCATCTAATAAAGATAACAGCGGAAGGCTTGGAAGATAAGTGAGTCCATCAACTCCAACAGCATCACTGAGTATAGAACCACGACCTAAAAGGCTCTTACTCGTCATTTGAAAAGTCTGCAACATGAATTTTGCAGCCCAAAAATGGGTCAGCACATAGAATATGCTGGCAATGTAACACATAGAGAGTAATAACAGAAATATGCTATACTACATGCATATATGGCTAGTGGAAAGCTCTATGGTTACAGTTTTGTGTAAAGCCAATTTTCCCTACTGCAAAGGAATAAATTTTATTTAACTATCATGGTGGTTGTTAAACATTGAGAAGATAGACATCCTCTCAATCCCAATTAAGCATCATCATTAAACCCAACAAAATTTAAATTAAAGTAACATGATGAGATTCACATGATAATCCAAGTACTAGATACTCAAAACGTCCATAACCGGGGACACGACTAACCATGATTAGTTTATACACTCTGCAGAGGTTTGCGCACTTTTCCCCACAAGACTCGATCTCCTCCGTTGGGATTCTCGCACTACATGATGTTTGAGAAACGGATGACCGAGACATAGTCTTTCAGAAGCGTTTGCACCTTACGATCGGGTAGATAGTACCAACCTACAATCCCCTACATCTGCTAGTCTACCACTGTAAGAGTTCACATGACTTAATCAACTATGCTAGAGCCCATAGTAGCTTGTGGTTGCACATGGAAGTTTCTAGCATGAATAATCTCATGATCCCTTTGAGCCTTGGTGCGGTCCATAAAGAAAAACAGGCAATTGCTATAATACCCAGGTGCCTCAATCCACCCAGAGTTATTAAAGTTGCCACCTTAAATAAACCATTAATTTAACAATCTCACATCTGTCATGGATACACTCACCCAATCCACGTCTACTAGCATAGCATAGAAATATAAGCAAACGTAGAAGTAACTCCCAAGGGTTTGATAATAAAACAAGTAATAGGTACTACCTCATCTAATTCCCAAAACCCACAATTTAATTAGATCCTAATCATGCAATGTTTGAGGATTGATCTAATTCATAAAACTGGGTATGAAAGAGGTATGATCAAAGTGTTACTTGCCTTGCTGATGATCCGTGAAATCTAGAGATTCGAAGTAGCAAGCGGCGCACTCCGGATACTCTACCGCAAACAAACAAGCAAACAAGCATACAATCAGTACTCATCTAATGCACGGGTAAAACTCAAATAAGAGATCTAACCAGAAAGTTCAACTTAAGAACTCCGGTTTGCAAAACGAATCAAACCAAACGAAAGTCAAACGGCGAAAGAAACAAGCTTCGTTTACTAATCTGGACCTAAGTCAAATTTTAGAGTAGCAAAAACTTGTTTGAGTTTGTTAAACGGAAAGAGGGTTTCGAGACGAAACTCTAGGCGCTTGAATCGCCTGATTCTGATAAACGAGCGAAAATATAAACTAAAACAAAAATTGGATCAGAAATCGCAATCTGGAATAATCGCGGAAAATCCGAGAAAAAGACAAATTGATGAACAGTTTAACGAACGGACGTTCGTTAACTGAAACTAAACGATGAACTCATCCGTTAAAATGGACGAACGAGCGAACGCTCGCTAAATAAATAAACCGGGAAAAACTAAAAAAATGGCCTAAAAAATAAAATATATGGTTTTTTGAAAAAACCCGAATCGGTTTTATTAGAAAACCGGGGCGGCGGCTACCTCGTCAGACTCCGTGAGGTCCGCAATCTGTGGTCTGTGGGGCGGGCGGCGGCTGGGCGGCGGCGTTAAGCGGGCGGCGCGACACATGGCAGCGGCGGCTTAGCTGACGGCGGCGACGACTATTCTTCTTCTTTGTCGTGGGCGAGGCGTGGGAGGTGGCGAGGTGGGGAGGGGCGGCGGCGGGCGATATATAAGGAGGGGGGAGGTGGCTTGGGGGAGGGGCAAGGCGGCAGGGTGGAGTCCGGCTCGGACTCTGTCCGGGTCGGCGGCGGCGGGGGCGATCTCCGCGCAGGAGACGGCGGCGGGGAGGCGGGCCGGCCTGGCTCAACTAGGCTTCGGCCTAGTCGAGCGCGCGGGAGTTTTTTTAAAAACAATTCCGTCGAGCAGAAAAATAAATCCTAGAAAAATAAATAAAAATCTAAAAATGCCAAAACGAATTTTCACCGTCTAAATAAAATATTTAGAACGAGATGAACATTTTCTAGGCCCTAAAATGCAGTTTTGAAAAATGTGCAATTTTTCCTAAATTCAAATAAAATAGCGAAAAACTCCGAAATAAAATCTTATTTGATTTTTTATTAAATCCCCATTATTTCTTTATTTTGGGAAAGTCATTTTATTCCCTCTCTCATATTTTTATAATAGAAATAATTGAAGATAAAATAAATAAAATCAAATGATCCTATTTTCAAAATTTGAGAAAAACTCAAATATGAAAATAACGAAATCCTCAACTCTCTCCGAGGGTCCTTGAGTTGCGTAGAATTTCTAGGATCAGGCCAAAAGCAATTAAATATGATATGCAATGATGATCTAGTGTATAACATTCCAAATTGAAAAATTTGGGATGCTACAAACCTACCCCACATAAGATGAATCTCGCCCTCGAGATTCGGGTTGGCTAGAAAATAGGTGAGGGTGGTCCCTCAGTAGATCTTCCTCTCGCTCTGGCTTCATCCTCGGTATGGTGGCTCCACTTAACTTTGCAAAACTTGATAACCTTGCTGCGTGTGACTCGGCTGGCATACTTTAGAATCTTAACTGGTTTCTCCTCATAGGTCAGATCACTATCCAACTGAAATGTTTCCAGTGGCACTGTATCTCTCAGCGGTATATCAGCCATCTCTGCGTGGCACTTCTTCAACTGGGAAACGTGGAACACATCATGAACTCTTGACAATCCTTCGGGCAATTCCAATTTGTAAGCAACTTCTCCCATATGCTCAAAACTTTGTATAGTCCTACAAAACGTGGCGCTAACTTTCCCTTAACTCCAAAACGCTTAACTCCTCGAAGTGGAGATACACGAAGATAAACTTGGTCTCTGACTTCGTATGCTGTCTCCTTGCATTTAGAATTCGCATAGCTCTTCTGCCTGGACTGGGCTACCTTGAGCCTATCACAAATTAACTTCACTTTCTGTTCAGACTCCTTAATCAGATCTGGTCCAAACAACTGGCGGTCTCCAACTTCATCCCACAACAACGGGGTCCTGCACCTCCTTCCGTACAAGGCTTCGAAAGGGGCCATCTTCAAACTGGATTGATAACTGTTGTTGTAAGAGAATTCTGCATATGGCAAATTGTCGTCCCAACTAGATCCATAATCTAGCGCACAAGCTCTTAACATATCCTCCAAAATCTGATTGACTCTCTCGGTCTGTCCATCTGTCTGTGGATGAAAGGTTGTACTGAACTCTAGCCTGGTACCCAAAGTTTCGTGCAACTGATTCCAGAACTTTGAGGTAAACTGGGTTCCTCTATCTGATACAATGCTCCTCGGAACTCCATGCATACATACGATCCTGGTCATGTATATCTTTGCCAACTTAGCACTTGTGTAAGTGGTCTTCACGGGGATGAAATGAGCTACCTTCGTCAAACGATCAACTACAACCCAAATAGAGTCATAGCCTGAATGAGTCCTGGGCAATCCCGTGATAAAATCCATGCCTAGTTTATCCCACTTCCATTCAGGTATCAGCAATGGCTGTAGCAATCCTTCTGGCTTCTGATGCGCTGCCTTCACTCTCTGACATACATCACAAACTGCTACATACTCTGCAATATCCTTCTTCATTCCGGTCCACCAAAAAGTGTCCTTCAAATCCAGATACATCTTGGTATTTCCTAGGTGAATCGAATACGGCGAATCACGAGCCTCTTGCAGAATCAACTTCCTGATCTCTGGGTCATTAGGCACATAAACACGGTCCTCAAACCATAAGGTATCGTGTTCATCCTCACGAAATCCTTTAGCTTTTCCTTTGCTCATCTTCTCCTTTATAGAGGCAATCTCCTTGTCGGTCTTCTGAGCTTCTCTGATTTTTATCCATCAAAGTTGACGGAATCTCCATTGCTGCTACATAGCCTCTCGGAACTATCTCCCAACATAGCTCGCAAAGATCCTCGGCTAATTCCTCCAGTAACTCTCCGGTCAAGAGTGTGTTAACATGGCTCTTACAGCTCAACGCATCGGCTACTACGTTAGCCTTTCCTGGATGATAATGCAATCTCATATCATAATCCTTTATGAGTTTCAACTATTTCCTTTGCCTGAGATTCAGCTCCTTCTGCGTGAAAATATACTTCAAACTCTTGTGATCCGTGTACACCTCACAATGGTTTCCAATGAGAAAATGTCTCCATGTCTTCAACGCATGCACTAAGGCTGCTAACTCCAAATCACACGTAGCATAATTCAACTCATGGGGCTTAAGTTGTCGTGAGGCATATGAAACAACTCTTCCCTCCTGCATAAGCACTGCTCCAAGTCCTTGACGTGAAGCGTCGCAATACACCTCATAATCCTTGCGCTGATCTGGCAGAATCAACATGGGTGATGTAACCAAACATTTCTTCAACTCCTGGAAACTGGCCTCACATTCCTCAGTCCATTTGAACTTGGTATCCTTCTTCAATAACTCCGTCATGGGCTTCGCAATCTTCGAGAAATTCTCAATGAACCTCCGGTAGTATCCTGCGAGTCCAAGAAAACTCCGGATCTCTCCAACTGTTGTTGGTGCTTCCCAATTTGTCACAGTGACAACTTTGGTGGGATCTACTGTTATTCCTTCTCTGGATATAACATGTCCGAGGAATCCAACTTCCTTCAACCAAAACTCACATTTGCTGAACTTGGCATATAACTGATGTCCTCTGAGCTTCTCAAGTACCAGATGCAAATGCTCCTTATGCTCCTCTTCATTCTTTGAATAGACCAAAATATCATCAATGAACACCACGACGAACTTATCCAGAAACTCCATAAACACCTTCTTCATCATGTTCATGAAAAATGCAGATGCGTTAGTCAGACCAAATGACATAACGGTATACTTGTACAGCCCGTACCTGGTGGTAAAAAGCCGTCTTAGGTATATCCTGCTCTCGGATCTTCAACTGGTGGTATCCTGATCGCAGATCGATCTTGGAAAATACCTTAGCTCCTTGCAATCGGTCAAACAGATCATTGGTCATCGGCAACGGGTACTTATTCTCGATGGTCACTTCATTCAGTCCTCGATAATCAACAACCATCCTTAATGATCCATCCTTCTTTTCCACTAGAAGCACTGGCGATCCCCAAGGTGAAGAACTTGGGCGAATATAACCTTTATCCAGTAACTCCTTAATCTACTTCTTAATCTCCTCCAAATCTTTTGCGGGCATCCTGTATGGTCTCTTAGATATTGGCCCTGTGCCTGGCAAAAGCTCAATCAAAAACTGATGTCTCTATCCGGTGGCATGCCTGGCAACTCTTCTGGAAATACGTCAGGGAAATCCTTCACCACTGGTACTTCCTCCTATACAACTCCTGATAAAGAATTTACTTGTGTCCTCTTCGGCTCATGCCGGGATACATACTTGATCCTTCTTCCTTCTGGGGTGGTAAGCAAATCGACTTACTGGCGCATTCAATGTTCCCTTCATACTTCGATAACCAATCCATGCCTAATATCACATCCAATCCTTGCGATTCCATTACTATTAGGTCCGAGGGAAGCACATAGTTACCAATCCTTAATGGTAACCGATCACACCATAGACTAGCCATATACTCTGCTCTAGGCGAGATTACTAACATGGTTGACCTAAGGGCTTGGGTTGGCAGTTTATACTTATCCACAAATCCCCTTGATATGTATGAATGTGATGCACCAGTATCAAAAAGAACGAGTGCAGTAAATGACTTAACCAAAAACTTACCTATTACTGCATCTGGCTGGGCTTCAACCTCCTCCACGTTAACGTGGTTCACCTGTCCCTTGTTGAAAGGGTTCGGCTTCTTCCCAGAGCTTCCATTGCCATTTCCATTCTGGGCTTCAGGACATTCATTGGCATAATGTCCAGTCTTCTGACATTTATAGCAAGTGACTTGGCTCAGATCTCTCTTGGCTGGGGTTGATGGGTTGGTACGGTTCTGTCCGTTGCTTCCTCCATTCCCGTTACCATTCTTGTTGCCATTATGATTGTGCGAACTACCTCCTCCATGGGTATGCTGAAAATGTCCTCCTATTTTCGGGGTAAAACGTGGCTTCTGCTGAGCTCCAAAATTGTACTTCCCTTGTCCATACTTCCTCTTGCGGTTTTCAATCTGCTGCTGCTTCCCTTCAATCATGAGGGCTCTATCTACCAACTCCTGGTAGTTGTTGAAGGTAGCTACCATCAACTACATGCTCAGCTCATCATTCAGTCCTTCTAGAAACTTCTCCTGCTTAGCTGCATCCGTAGCAACGTCATCTGGGGCATAACGTGCTAGCTTACTAAAGACATCCACATATTGGCCTACAGTACGTCCTCCTTGGCGCAAGTTGTGAAACTCACGCTTCTTCATGGCCATATCTCCTGCTGAAACATGGGCAGTACGGAAAGCCTACTGAAACTGATCCCATGTGACAGTGTCGATAGGATAAGTGGCTATGAAATTTTCCGACCATGATGTTGCGGGTCCATCAAGCTGATGTGCGGCAAAATGCACCTTTTCCGCATCTGTGCATCCTGCAGTGGTCAACTCCCTTCCTGTCTTACGGAGCCAATCATCTGCAACTATTGGCTCGGTGCTACTGGAGAACACCGGGGGTTCAGTCTAAGGAAACGGGTTAAGTGACCAACAGGTGGTGGAGGTGGTGGATTGTTGTTGTTGTTGTTGTTGTTGTTGTTGTTGTTGTTGTTGTTCCCATGATTCTGATTCTGGACTAGTAACTGCAGCAATGCATTCTGCTGCTGGATCAACTGAGTGAGTTCCGGTGGGAAAGCAAATCCATTGTCACATCTCGGAGGCATCTGAGGGTTTAGAAAAGATGAGAATTCAAAATCGAATGAGGTGTAGAGAGAAAACACTACCCATATGCACATGAGACAAATGCAAACAATATCACTTCATTCAATCAAACAAGGGCATACAATCGATATAACTATCGTTACAAAGTGCTCGGACTATACTAGATAAATGGGGGAATACTACTACTGTTATGGTGGTCGACTAGAAAAACTGCTCCGTTGAAGATTCCATGATATCTGCTCCAACTTCATCAACATAGTCATCATCGCTATCATCTGGGTCCGAGTCGGTGTAAATGCGATGATGATGTAGTTCTCTGGGCAAGTGCAATCATCGTCTTCTCCAGTCGCGGGGAATCCCATGAATACCTTCAGCTTCTTCTTCAGATACTTGTTCTTCTCCACGAGTGTTGCTATTTCCTCCTCATATCCATCGCGTGTAGACTTGAGTTCTTCCTCCAATTCCATAATCTTGGTCATATCCTTCTTCAGATCTATCATGCCTGCGCACATCTGGTTCTCCTGGCGTCGAATGTGTTCGTTTAACTCCTGGATGAAAGCTGCAATTGATCTATCCTTCCTAGTACTGATCATGTCCCATTGATCATCTCGGCGCCCACAAATCTGGTAGATAGTATCCTTGAGATCCTTGTGGTAAACTTCTCCAATGCGTCCCATTGTGATGTGGGCTGCCATGCTCTTTCCTAGACTCCAGGTTGGTGCATCAAAGGAAAACTCTATGGGCTTAGTGACGGGCATGAACGTCCTTCCTGGAACTTGAACTTGAATCATCCAACGTTCCTCTTCTGGTAGTGTGGCGATGTAGGTCCCGGTGAAGCTTGGTACTCCGATGTTCAGGTAATTAGTGACTTCCTTCAAGTGGCGTCCAAAGGGTGTATCTTCATCCGGTTGCGTGAACTTGTTCCTTGCATCTGCCATCCTAAAAGAATAGAAAATATGAGGAGTCAGAAATGAGAAGAGTGAGCAGTGATCTAGGGCTTTAGCTTAGTGGTCATGTCCTACAGTCGGCGTGTGCTCTGATACCATCTTGTAGCGACTAGACCTCAGGCGGTCAAGTCTCTGTGCATCAGTGTCATCCTTGGATCAGTAATGCTGACACGCATAGTACTCGAAGGATTCATAACAGAGTAGCAATCACACACTTATTACATCGAATGTCTCAAAAGAGAACTTATTACAATAAATATGGCTTAAGGTCATCTAATAACGATAACAGCGGAAGGATTGGAAGATAAGTGAGTCCATCAACTCCAACGGCATCACTGAGTATAGAACCACGACCTAAAAGGCTCCTTACTCGTCATCACGAAAATGCGCAACATGAACGTTGCAGCCCGAAAACGGGTCAGCACATGGAATATGCTGGCAATGTAACACATAGAGAGTAATGAACATAAATATGCTATACTACATGCATATATGGCTGGTGGAAAGCTCTATGGTTACAGTTTTGCTTAAAGCCAATTTTTCCCTACTGCAAAGGAATAAATTTTATTTAACTATCATGGTGGTTGTTAAACATTGAGAAGATAGACATCCTCTCAATCCCAATTAAGAATCATCATTAAACCCAACAAAATTTAAATTAAAGTAACATGATGAGATTCACATGATAATCCTAGTACTAGATACTCAAAATGTCCTTAACCGGGGACACGGCTAACCATGATTAGTTTATACACTCTGCAGAGGTTTGCACACTTTTCCCCACAAGACTCGATCTCCTCCGTTGGATTCCCGCACTACATGATGTTTGAGAAACGGATGATCGAGACATAGTCTTTCAGAAGCGTTTGCACCTTACGATCGGTTAGACAGTACCAACCTACAATCCCCTACATCTGCTAGTCTACCACTGTAAGAGTTCACATGACTTAATCAACTATGCTAGAGCCCATAGTAGCTTGTGGCTACACACGGAAGTTTCTAGCATGAATAATCTCATGATCCCTTTGAGCCTGGGTGGCGGTCCATAAAGAAAAACAGGCAATCGATGGAATACCCAGGTGCCTCAATACACCCAGATGTGTATTAAAGTTGCCACCTTAAATAAACCATTAATTTAACAATCTCACGTCCGTCATGGATACACTCGCCCAATCCACGTCTACTAGCATAGCATAGCAATATAAGCAAACGTAGAAGTAACTCCCAATGGTTTGATAATAAAACAAGTAATATGTACTACCTCATCTACTTCCCAAAACCCACAATTTAATTAGATCCTAATCATGCAATGTTTGAGGATTGGTCTAATTCATAAAACTGGGTATGAAAGAGGTATGATCAAAGTGTTACTTGCCTTGCTGATGATCCGTGAAACCTAGAGATTCGAAGTGGCAAGAGGCGCAATCCAGATACTCTATCGCAAAAAAACAAGCAAACAAGCATACAATAAGTACTCATCTAATGCACGGGTAAAACTCAAATAAGAGATCTAACCAGAAAGTTCAACTTAAGAACTCCGGTTTGCAAAAAGAATCAAACCAAACGAAGCAACGAAAGTCAAACGGCGAAAGAAACAAGCTTCATTTACTAATCTGGACCTAAGTCAAATTTTACAGTAGCAAATTCTTATTTGAGTTGGTTAAACGGAAATAGCGTTTCGAGACGAAACTCTAGGCGCTTGAATCGCCTGATTCCGATAAACGAGCGAAAAGATAAACTAAAACGAAAATCGGATCAGAAATCACGATCTGGAATAATCGCGGAAAATCCGAGAAAAAGACAAACTGACGAACAGTTTAATTGAAAGGACAATTGTTAAATGAAACTAAACAACGAACTCATCCGTTAAAACGGATGTATGAGCGAACGCTTGCTAAATAAATAAACCGGGAAAAACTAAAAAACCGATCTAAAAAAATAAAATCTAGGGTTTTTCAAAAAAACGAATCGGTTTTACTAGAAAACCGGGGCGGCGGCGGCTACCTCGTCGGGCTCCGGCGAGGTCCGGCGGGTCTAGTGGGGCGGCGGGGCTCCGACGGCGGCGGCTGCAATGACAATGGCGGCGCTTTCAAGAACGGGCCGGTAGTCTTCTTCTTTGTCGTGGCGGAGACGGGTGGGGAAGGGCAGAAGCGGTATATAAGGAGGGGGGGGAGGTGGCTTGGGGGAGGGGCAAGGCGGCGGGGTGGAGTCCGGCTCGGACTCTGTCAAACAATTCTGCCAAACAGAAAATAAATCCTAGAAAAATAAATAAAAATCTAAAAATGCCAAAACAAATTTTCGCCGTCTAAATAAAATATTTAAAACGAGATGAACATTTTCTTCGCCCTAAAATGTAGTTTTGAAAAACGTGCAATTTTTCCTAAATTCAAATAAAATAGCAAAAACTCCGAAATAAAATCTTATTTGATTTTTTTATTAAATCCTCAATATTTCTTAATTTTGGGAAAGTCATTTTATTCCCTCTCTCATATTTTTATAATAGAAATAATTGAAGATAAAATAAATAAAATCAAATGATCCTATTTTCAAAATTTGAGAAAAACTCAAATATGAAAATAATGAAATCCCCAACTCTCACCGAGGGTCCTTGAGTTGCGTATAATTTCTAGGATCAGGCCAAAAGCAATAAAATATGATATGCAATGATGATCTAGTGTATAACATTCCAAATTGAAAATTTGGGATGTTACAAACATACAAGCAACTAAGCTTGGGGATGCCCCGGAAGGCATCCCCTCTTTCGTCTCCAACAATATCGGTAACCTTACTTGGAGCTATGTTTTCATTCGTCACATGATATGTGTTTTGCTTGGAGTATCATTTTATTTTGTTAGGATTTGCTTGCCGTTATTTAGAATAATGTTTTGCATCTTTCTTTTCAACAAAAATGTCATTGTTAGACTTTACTGTGCTTATTTTACAAGTCTTTATGTGGCTGTTTAAAAATAGAAACTTTATCACTGTTGCAAAAATTCCCCACAAAAGTCAAAATGTGATAAAAGGTTGAAACTTTTTGCAAAATAAGCTCTGATAAATTTTCTACAGTGTGATAAATTTTCATAATTTTGGAGTTAGGGAATTATTGATACTCTTGCATTCTTCTGATGCATCTTGTTTTGGCAGATTGCTGTTATGTTTGCATTGTTTGCATATGTTTACTTGTTTAGTGATTCTATTTGAGGATAGGAGTATTAAATATGCAGAGGAATTTAGTATGCAATGTTTAATAATAATTTTAGTGATTTGCTACAGTAAAGAATGATAAGGTTTTTGCATTGGTTTATACTAACTTACATCACAAGTTCTTGTTGAGTTTTGTGTGGATGAAGTTTTTAAGATTTAGGGACACCGTGATATAAAAGGAATTAAGGAGACAACAAAGGTCAAGCTTGGGGATGCCTAAGGCATCCCAAGATAATACTTCAAGAATTCTCAAGCATCTAAGCTTGGGGATGCCCCGGTAGGCATCCCACCTTTCTTCCTCAACAATTATCGGTTAGTATCGGTTGAACCTAAGCTTTTGCTTCTTCACATGATGTTTGCTATTTTTAGATTTTCATTTTATTTTATTTGGCTTAATGTTTTAATAAAATACTTAGAACTGAAAGTTTTTAAATAAGATAGAGTCCTCAAATAATTGCCAGGGAGGCTAGGTAAGCGGCACTTACATCCCGTTAACGAAGCTGTTTCTATGGAATGGCTCTAGTGCTTCACTTATATCTTTTTGAGCACGCACTCCTAGGGAAAACCTTATACACAGAATATTACCAGCAGCGCGGTTTAAAATAAGGCGCTGCTGCTACTTAGCAGCAGCGCGTGTGGATAAACATTGCTACTGCTATACAAGTAGCAGCAGTGAGCTAGTTACAAAACGCGCAACCATTAAAAATGCCACGATGTTGCCACCCTATTAGGTATAGTAGTAGCGCCTGTATCGTAGGCGCGCTACTGCTATTAAACTTAGCAGTAGCGATTTATTATATCCCTCGCTACTGCTAAGTTCAACTTTCCCTTCCCCAACCGGCCGCCCCCACTCTCCCTCTCCACTCTCATTCCCCCGCACCCCCCGTCGTCCGCCGTGCGCTGCCGCCATTCACCGACCACCGTCATCGCCGGCCGCCGTCGACGCTGCTCCTCCTCCTCCACTGAGGTAATCCCTCCTCCTCCTCCCTCCTCCCTTTCGCTCCCCTCCCTCCACCTCCGTCTGCCCCCTCTTCCCTCCTCCCTCCTCCTCCGGCCACCCCTCCTCCCTCCTCTCTCCTCCTCCGACCGCCGCCTTCTCCCTCCTCCCTCCTCCTCCGACCGCCTCCTCCCTCCTCCTCCTCCCCCCTCCACTCCTCCTCCGGTCGCCCCCTCCTCCCTCCTCCCTCCATCTCTCCTAAACCCTAAACTTTTTTTGTACCATTCTTGTATAATGTAGTTTTTTTTTACTGTTTTTTAGTAAGAAAAATAATTATTTTTATTTATAGTAAGTGCTTAGTTGAACTAATTGCATTAATAGAACTAGTTTGTTTTTAGTAAGAACATTTAGGTATATGAGATTTGATGATCTAATTAAAATTTTACTATAGAACTAGTTTATTTTTAGTAAGAAAATTAATAGAACTAGTTTATTTTTAGTAAGTGCTTAGTTTAACTAGTTGAATTAATAGAACTAGTTGAATTTATGTCATTATCACTTTCTCGTCAGAGAATGCTATATGAGATTTGATGATCTAATTAAAATTTTACTCGGTGGAATATGCATGCTTTCTAGAGTCGTGTCTCCTTGGAGTGATCGTCATCCGAGCTATCTCTACTTCCTCTACACCTGAGTCGGCGAGATAAAAGTCCACCTCCTCCTTCTCCACTCCTCGGTGTTGAATAAAGTAAAACTAGGGTACTTAGTTATGCTTCTTAACCAAATGAATTGTTCGGGTTATAAGATATATTAAAAAAAATGTCAATATTGAACCATTGAAATGCAATGAGCACCAGTTTATGCTCATGTGCGAAGTGTTGATTCATTTCCGAGTGGCCTATGTTTTGCCGGAGTGTTGATTCATTTCCGTTCCAGCAAATTTCAGGCGCTCGATATGTCCTATTTTAGCAAAGGTCATGCCGGGTTTTTCCATGAATTTAAGCATGACTTGTGCTAGAATATGTAGGAAATATCGAGTGCCCCGGATTTGCTAGTAAGAGAATCAAACGACGTTTTGAGTTGACTTTAAGTAGCGTGTGTTTCAACTATGGACATAGGAAATGTCTGACGACGAAAAGGATTTTGGTATGTGCCAATATTGCGAAGACGAACGCGGCCTGTGCGACATAAATTTCCTAGTTGATGGTAGGCGCTTCAGCATCAAGCTGGATGAGACATTCGAAGTGGATACAGCAAGTCACAATGACAAGTCTTTTTCGGCATGACTTCTTCTTCTTTTGCTTCAACTTATAATTTTAATTTTTTACAATTCTACTAGTGTATCCCATGTCATGCAAGAATTTTTGTCCTGGATAAGATTGGTTTCAGTCCTATGAAAATTATGGAGGTAAAGAGAGTTAACTTGAAGACCGAGCATGGTTATACTTTTGACGCAAAATTATACAATGCAGACTCCTACACCTATTTTAAATGCAAAACTTGGCAAGCACTATGCAAGGCTTATGCATTTGAGCCCGATATGGTTATCACCTTTGATATTCGTCCGGAAGATGATATTGAAAGTAATATCGACATCTTGTCGATGTGCAGACGCCTCCAGTTCTACCATTATGTGAGTTTCTCAACCATATTTATGTCTTCGATATTGTTTATTCAAAAATAGTTGACAACTAATTTCTATTGACAGCTTACTTCCATTCAAGCAAACATGTCCGGCGCTTGGTAGACAGGACCTTCCACTGTCCCGGGCCTGAACTAAACTGCAAGGAGATAAGTCATTATGTTTCATGGCTGGAGGATCTTGATGTTGTCAAGAGAAATTATTTTCCTGGACTTGAAAATCTTAGTACTCAAAACGTGCGACCAATAGTGTTCGTATTGAACTACGGTCACATCTATTTAAGAAAGATGGTAAGATTTTTACTATTTCTCCTCAGTGCATATTTTGCATACATTATTTTTAAGCTAAATTTCATTGGTAAGTATGTTACTACGATGTTCTTCAACAGGGACTCCCGATGATAGTTATGCCTCATTGGATCGACACTAAAGGTTGCATGTCCGTGATTAGCTTACGTCCCAGACATCCTACATTGCACTTTAGTGCATTCAAGATTACTAAAAGCGAGCAAGTCTTAATTAATAGTCAAAGACTGGAGCAAAATTGTGAAGGATCGCCGAGAAATACTAGGGGGCGGCAATCAGAAGCGCAACCCACAATTAGGAGACAGGTTCATCGGCATGCTCCAATATGATGAAGCAGGAGTGATACGTCTCCTACGTATCGACTTTATCTCACGCTTTTCCTAATGAAACTAACCCCGGACTGACGTTGTATTCAGCAGAACTACCATGGTGTTGTTTTTATGTAGAAATAAAATTCTCGGAATGGAATGAAACATTGCGAGGAATATTTATGGGATAAAAGAGGATTTTTCGAGCCAAGACCCACCAGAGAGGGGCCCCTGTGTGGGCACAACCCACCGTAGCGCCTTCTCTCTGGCGCGCCAGTGGGTTGTACCCACCTGGTGGCCCCATTGACGATCCCCCTGATACTATAAAATCACATTATTCCAGAAAAAATGGGGGAGAAAGAATTATCGCGATCCACGAGACGGAGCCACCGCCAAGCCCTATTCTTCCTCGGGAGGGCAAATCTGGAGTCTGTTAGGGGCTCCGGAGAGGGGGATCTTCGTTCTTCGTCATCACCAACCCATCTCCATCGCCAATTCCATGATGCTCCCCACCGGGAGTACGTAATTCCTTCGTATGCTTGCTGGTCGGTGAGGATTTGGATGAGATTCATCATGTAATCGAGTTAGTTTTGTTAGGGCCTAATCCCTAGTATCCACTATGTTCTTAGATTGATGTTGCTATGACTTTGCTATGCTTAATGCTTGTCACTTTGGGCCCGGGTGCCATGAACTCATATATGAACTGTTTATGAATTCATCATTATATCCATGTTTTAGATCCGATCTTGCAAGTTATAGTCACCTACTACGGTTATGATCCGACAACCCCGGAGTGACAACAACCGGGCCCACTCTCGGTGATGACCGTAGTTTGAGTACTTCATGTATTCACTATGTGTTAATGCTTTGTTCCGGTTCTTTATTAAAAGGAGGCCTTAATATCCCTTAGTTTCCAATATGGACCCCTCTGCCACGGGAGGGTAGGACAAAAGATGTCATGCAAGTTCTTTTAATAAAGCATGTATGACTATTTACGGAATACATGCCTACATTATATCGATGAATTAGAGCTACTGCCATATCGCCCTAGGTTATAACTGTCACATGATGAATATCATCCAACAAGTCACCGATCCAATGCCTACGAATTTATCTTATATTGTTACTGCTAAGTTACTAATGTTACATCGCTATCGTTCTTTGCTACAAAATATTGCTATCACTCTTACTGTTGCTATTGTTGTTGTCGCTACTATATCATATTACCGCGCTACTGATCACTTTGCTGCAGTTAATTAATCTCCATGTGTGATTGAATTGACACAGCTGCTAATACCTTCAAATATTCTTTGGCTCCCCTTGTGTCGAATCTATAAATTTGGGTTAAATACTTACCCTCGAAAACTGGTGTGATCCCCTATACTTGTGGGTTATCAAGACCTTTTTCTGGCGCCATTGCCGGGGAGCATAGCTATATTTGTTGAGTCACTTGGGATTATTATCAATTTATCACTATGAAGAATCTGAAGGATCCAAAGACTAATATATTTCCCTCAAAGACGAGGGGAGGTAAGGAACTGCCATCCAGTTCTACTATAGATTCACCTTCTGTTATGAGTAAACTTGCAACACCACCACCACATGCTATTAATTCCAATATGTCATAAGTTATTGATGATGCTACTTCTACTATGAATGATGTTTATGATGATGCTAGTACCATGCTTGATAATGATGATGTGCCCCTTGGTGAGTTTCTTGATGAACAAATTGCTAGAGTAATACAACATGAGGTTGAATCTGATGATGAGCTTGAAACTGAAACTCCTGAAACACTTGCTAGAGCTAGCCCTCCTAGATATGAATTGCCTAAGGTACCGGAAGGCTATGTTATGAGTGAAGAGGCAACTAGAGATATTCTTGCTTGTAAGGATAGAGATGATCTAGAGAAATTATTACACAAGTATAAAGAAAAATCTATGAATGCTAGAATGAAATGTGATCCTAAGTTTGCTACTTCACCTATTTCTATTGCTGATGAAGATTATGAATTCTCTGTCGGCCCAGAGTTGATTACTTTGGTTGAACCTGATCCTTTCCATGGTTATGAAACTGAAACTATTGTGGCACATCTTACTAAGTTGAATGATATAGCAACCCTTTTTACTCATGATGAGAAAACTCGATACTACTTTATTCTCAAATTATTTCCTTTCTCATTAAAGGGTGATGCTAAAGCTTGGTACAATACTCTTGCTCCGGGTTGTGTGCGTAGTCCCTGGGATATGATTTACTACTTCTCTAAAAAATATTTTCCTGCTCATAAGAAACAAGCTGCCTTACAGGAAATATTTAACTTTGTTCAAACTAAAGAAGAGAGTCTCCCACAAGCTTGGGGGAGGCTTTGCCAGTTACTCAATGCTTTGTCTGATCATCCTCTTAAGAAAAATGAAATACTTGATATCTTCTATAATGGAATGACCGATGCTTCTAGGGACTTCCTAGATAGTTGTGCTGGTTGTGTTTTCAGGGAATGAACTATGCTCAAGCTGAAGAATTATTGAAAAACAAATTGAAAAATTATGATGATTGGAATATTCCTGAACCACCGCCTAAACCCACTCTGAAGAAGAGGGGTATCTTATATCTCAGTCTTGAAGATATGCAAGAGGCAAAGAAATCTATGAAGGAAAAAGGTATTAAGGTCGAGGATGTTAAAAATTTACCACCTATCGAAGAAATACATGGGCTTGAAGCACCACCACCACCCTAGGTGGTAGAGGTAAAATCTTTAACGAAATTCAATGATAGTGATGATCCTCATAATAAACATCCTAGTCAATGCCTTTATGAGTTTGATAATTACATTAGGAAGCAAGATCACTTCAATGCAAATGTTATGAAACAATTGAAATGTAATTCTGATATGGTTGCTCGCTTGAGTGACTTGTTATTTAGAATCTCAGATGATGTTAGAGGTGTTGGAAAAACATGCTTCTATGGTTCAAACCCAGTTAGAACAAGTTGCTAAATCACAAAGAGAATTACTTGATGAAATGAATCATAATATACATGACTTTGCTGTTAGAGTTGCAACTAGAGGAGGTAAAATGACTCAGGAACCACTTTATCCCGAGGGACACCCAAAAATAATTGAACAAGATTCGCAAAGAAATAACACTAGTGCACCTAGTACTTCTAAAAAGAAAAAGAAAAATGATAGGACTTTGCATGCTTCTAGTGAACCTGAAATAGACAAACCTCCTGATAATGAAAATGAAACTTCTACCTCTGATGCTGAAACTCAATCTGGTAATGAACATCCACCTAGTGATAATGAAAAAGATAATGATGAGGTTCATGAAGACACTCAACCAAATAATGATAAAGAACCAGATAATGATGTTGAGATAGAACCACTTGTTGATCTTGATAACCCACAACCTAAGAATAAAAGATATGATAAAAGAGACTTCATTGCTAGAAAACACGGTAAAGAAAGAGAATCGTGTGTTCAAAAACCTATGCCTTTTCCAACCAAGTCAACTAAAAAGAAAGATGATGAAGAATTTGAACGCTTTGCTGAAATGCTGAGGCCAGTCTTTTTGTGTACTCGCTTGACTGACATCTTAAAAATGCCTCCTTACGCAATGTATATGAAAGATATCATCACAACTAAGAGAAAAATACCGGAACCTGGAATCTCCACTATGCTTGCTAACTATACTTTCAAGTATGGAGTACCTAAAAAACTTGGAGATCCGGGTATACCAACTATACCTTCCTCTATCAAAAAGAATTACGTGAAAACTGCTTTGTGTGATTTAGGAGTTGGTGTTAGTGTTATGGCTTTCTCTTTATATAAAAGACTTGACTTGAACAAACTCACACCTACTAAAATATCTTTGCAAATGGCTGACAAATCAACTGCCATACCTATCAATATCTATGAGGATGTGCCTGCTGTTGTTGCTAATGTTACTATTTTGACTGACTTTGTTGTACTTGAGATGCCCGAGGACAACAACATGTCGATTATCCTTGGTAGACCCTTCTTGAATACTGCAGGGGCTGTTATTGATTGCAATAAAAGCAAGATCACTTTTCATATTAATGGTAATGAGCACATGGTGCACTTTCCGAAGAAACAATTCCAAGTGAATGGTATTAATGTTATTGAAAAATCTCCGACAATCACTATTGGAAGTTTTCAAAATGCCTCTACATACTGTCAAAAAGAAATATGAAATTCTTATTGTTGGGGAAATGCATATCCCCATTGATGTAACTTAGTGATTTACGAAAGTTCTTCGGTTTCATGATAATCGAAAGTGGTTGTTAATAAGACCAGATCAACCTTATTAATGAATCATTTTTGAACGGTATGAAGTTGATGAATTTAGTAAGCACTACCTTCTGTCCCTACCTTTTGTTTTCTGTTTTTATTGGTTAAATAAAATAAAATGCCATGATTTGTTTGTTTTCTGAATTTCTCGTGCAATAAAAAATGACCCAAAAATAAAAGCTCTTAGAATGCTCTAAAAACCTGACACAATTTTTTTCTGAATATTTAAGAATTTTGGGTGCAAATTATACCTGAGGGAGGTGCACAAGGTGGGCACAACCCACCTGGGCACGCCAAGACCCCCAGGCACGCCCTGGTGGGTTGTGGTCCCCACGTGGGCCCCCTCACTTATCTCTTAGCCCACATCATCACTTACCTCCAGAAAAGAAATCTCCATTGCTCTCTCTCCCGTGTTCTTGAGCTCAAACCCGTGGATTTCGATCTCTTAGCTTGAAGCTCTGTTTCTGAAACTGTTTCGGGGGATTGTTTCTTGGTATGTGACTCCACCATTTGTCCAATTAGTTTTTGTTTTAGTGGTTTATACTTTGAATAATTAGCTACTCTTGGTCCTGTTGTATATGAGCTTGCATGATGAATTCTTAGTGTTCTAAGTAGTTTGAATGCTTGATATGGCCTCTATGTATCCCTAGGAGTAGTTGCTATCAATTTTGTGAAGTTTTGTCGACAAATTTTTGTCACCTCAGAATTTTTATTTTTCAGAAATTGTACGCGAACATGAATATCTTCAGGAAGTTTGGCTCGAGGAAGAACTCCAAGGGTGTTATTGGGGAGTCTTCTGACAGTGATCTCCACCCTCGGAGGTTTGCGGAAGTACGGTCGTGCAAATGGCCGCACATCCCGTTCCTATAAGAGGCTGGAATTTTTGAGGAGTTCATGCAATATATTGCTAATGCCGGCCTCACCGACTTCATTGCACATGAGTATGATCAGCACCAAATCCTCACAAACATCTTTGTTCAAAGTTTTACTTTCCTGCCTAGGAATGATCCCCCTGAAGTGAGCTTTGATTTATATGTTGAAAATCATCAGATGCCACTTACTAAATTTTGTAACATATGCATGATCCCTTTTGATGGGAGCTTGGTTGAGCCTAGGTCGGCCGAGTTTGAGGCCTTTTATCGCACTTTGATGGTGGGGGGTGATAGAGGAGTGTCGGCCACCACGGCTACTAGCTTAAACTTTCCTGCTGTACATTATTTTGCTCTATTTTTTGCTAAGTGTCTGCTTGCTAGAAATAAAGTAGGCACGCTCAGCGCACCAGACTTTGTTGTTTTACACCGGGCACTGGAGGGTGAAAACACTTATAGCTTGGGAGCTATTGTGGCTCGTCGCCTGCATCTTAATAAATCTCAGGCTCAAATACATGGTGGGATTTTTTCTAATCGTTTGGCGGCTCACTTTGAGGTTGAGATACGCTCTCATGACTACCCTCTGACCAAGGTTTACCTAGACCGAGCAGCCATGGATCACCACCATTTCACTGATAATAAACCTCCTAACATCCCCATTCCTTATAACCTAGTTTTTACTATAAGAACTCATGATATTATTCTGTTGCCTGCTCCTTCCTTGTTTGATTCTGTTGCCAGGGCGGATGTAGGATTATGCCTGCAGACATCATCGCCTACCGGAACGCTCAGGCTGCTGCGAAGGCAGCACAGGAGGAGCCTCAGCAGTGGGATGCGTGGATGCCCGCTCCTCAGCATCCCTTCTACCCTCCAGGCTACTGATCGACTACCAAGTTAGGCCAAAAGCCTAAGCTTGGGGGAGTATGTGTTTCCACCGACCTTACATTCATGTCCACATACTTCACTAGTCGGTGTTCAAAATTTTTCATTGTATTATACATGCTTAGATTTATTTTCCTGCTTTCTTCTTGTGTGTTTGAAAAACTTTAGAAAAAAACTAAAAAATATATTATTAGTTGTAGTAATTTACTTTCTATGCATGCTTAGTAATAGAATTAAAAAGAAATTCCAAAAAGATTTCCTTGTTCTTCTTTTGCTTGTTGGGAGCTTTCCCGTGTAAATAGTTTTTCTCATTTTTGCTTTACCCTTTTGTTTGCCCGTTCTAGAAAATCAAAAACTCCAAAAATATTTCAGTGGGTTTTCTCTGAACTTCTTTTCTTTTTATTCGAGTCTTACCAAGGAGAAGACCACGATGAAAATGTTGAGTGGCTCTCATAAGAATAATTGTTGAACTAATAAGAGCATATTTTACCTCGTCTTATCCTGTTGAATAAAATGTCTACAGATTCCAGCTTAGTCCACGGTACTCTTGCACTATTATTATTTTCTTATCATCTGGTCGTGCAAGTGAAAGGCAATAATGACGCCATCCGATGAACTAGCTGTGGTAGGGAGAAACGGGTATGAACTCGACTTATTCTGTTTTTGTAAATATGTTTAACCTAGTATCCATGATTCAGCCCATTATGATTAAACATGTTTGCAATGACAATTAGAGATCATAGTTTCTCATGCCATGCATAAGTAGCTGGGAGTTGATAATGATTTATCTCGGATATCAACATAGCGTTAAAATGATTGTGATGTAGTATGATAGTATGGTATCCTCCTCTGAATGTTCGAGTGGCTTGACTTGGCACATGTTCATGCATGTAGTCGAATCAAAACCAACATAGCCTCTCTGATATTTATGTTCATGGCCATATCCTACTCATGCTACTGTCCAATGTTACTTACGCATAATGCATGGTTATGATCGTTGTTGCTCTCTAGCTGGCCGCTTCTCAATCTTAATTGCTAGCCTACGCCTGTGCTAAGTGGGAATTCTGCTTGTACATCAAAAACCTTGAACCCAAAGTTATTCCAGATGAGTCCACCATACCTACCTATATGCGGTATTACCCTGCCATCCTAAGTAAATTTGCATGTGCCACCTCTAAAAACTTCTAAAAATTATCCTTTTTGTGTGCCTGGATCGTTCATGGAACGACAGGAGGTGGTCGGTATTTTCCATGCAAAGCGGGTTATTCTCAGCTCGAGTGTTTATTCACTCGCCATCGCACGAGAAAATGGGCGGTAATAGGGATTCAAAGTCCCGAACTAAAAAATGCAAATAATTAAACAAAACTCCCCCGGGACTGATTTTGGTATGGACGGCACCCGTTGTTTCGGACAAGCCATGGAGTGTGATTGATGGTGGAGGGGGAGTAAACCTTTACTTTTATCGCTTGGGAACTGCCACTAGCGTGCTTAGCATGGAAGATATTGATAGCGATGGTTGTGAAGTGAATAAGAAGGGTGCATGTCTCAAAATATCATTTATCTTTGTTTTAAAAATTGAGCTCTAGCACCTCTGCAAATCACTGCTTCCCTCTGCGAAGGGACTATCTATTTACTTCGATGTTGTGTCACCACCTTCTAAAACAAGCGCCAGAAACTGAGTAGAGCACGGCTGTCATGATTTATGCGTTATGTGTGCATCATGATTGGATCTTTTCTACCATGAATTACAATGTTTAGTCGCTGCTTGAACTTTGGAGGTGCTCTGCTTTTATGTGTTGCGGTCTCAGAAAGGGCTAGCGAGATACCACTATTGTCATATTATATCATGGTTGTTTTGACAACGTGCTGCTGTTTGAGATACTTCATTATTGCTCGCTAGCTCATTATGTCATTGATATGAGTCATTATAATCTTTAAATGTTATTGTTGACATGGTTAGTTATAACGTTGGCTAAAACCCTAGGTGTTGTTTAAGCTTATTTATGCAAACAAGAGCAAAAGAGTTCGTAAAAGTTATTATTTCTCACTTTTAGTTTATCAACTGAATTGCTTGAGGACAAGCAAAGGTTTAAGCTTGGGGGAGTTGATATGTCTCCAACGTATTGAATTTTTCTCACGCTTTTCCTCTTGTTTTGGACTCTAATTTGCATGATTTGAATGAAACTAACCCCGGACTAACGATGTTTTCAGCAGAACTACCATGTTGTTGTTTTTGTGCAGAAATAAAAGTTTTCAGAATGGAACGAATCTTTGCGGGGAATTTTTATGGAATAAAAGAGGACTTTTGGCGCCAAGACCCACCAGAGAGGGGCCCCTTGGTGGGCACAACCCACCAGGGCACGCCCCCCTCTACTGGCGCGCCCACGTGGGTTGTACCCACCTAGTGGCCCCGTTGACGATCCCCCTGATACTATAAAATCACATTATTCCAAAAAAATGGGGGAGAACTAATTATCACGATCCACGAGATGGAGCCGCCGCCAAGCCCTGTTCTACCTTGGGAGGGCAGATCTGGAGTCCGTTTGGGGTTCCGGAGAGGGGGATCTTCGTTCTTCGTCATCACCAACCCATCTCCATCACCAATTCCATGATGCTCCCCACCAGGAGTGAGTAATTCCTTCGTAGGCTCGCTGGTCGGTAAGGAGTTGGATGAGATTCATCATGTAATCGAGTTAGTTTGTTTAGGGCCTGATCCCTGGTATATCCACTATGTTCTTAGATTGATGTTGCTATGATTAATTCTTGTCGCTTTGGGCCCGGGTGCCATGAACTCAGATCTGAGCCGTTTATGAATTCATCATTATATCCATGTTTTAGATCCGATCTTGCAAGTTATAGTCACCTACTACGGTTATGATCCGACAACCCCGGAGTGACAACAACCGGGCCCACTCTCGGTGATGATCGTAGTTTGAGGAGTTCATGTATTCACTATGTGTTAATGCTTTGTTCCGGTTCTCTATTTAAAAGGAGGCCTTAATATCCCTTAGTTTCCTATATGGACCCCACTCCCACGGGAGGGTAGGACAAAAGATGGCATGCAAGTTCTTTTAATAAAGCACGTATGACTATTTACGGAATACATGCCTGGATTATATCGATGAACTGGAGCTAGTGTCATATCGCCCTAGGTTATAACTGCCACATGATCAATGTCATCCATCAAGTCACCGATCCAATCCCTACGAATTTATCTTATATTGTTACTGCTAAGTTACTACCGTTGCTACTGCTATCATTACTGCTAAAAATACTGCTATCACTGTTAATTTTGCTATTGTTGTTGTCGCTACTATCAAAACTATCATATTACTGTGCTACTGATCACTTTGCTGTAGATAATTAATCTCCAGGTGTGGTTGAATTGACAACTCAGCTGCTAATATCTTCAAATATTATTTGGCTCCCCTTGTGTCGAATCTATAAATTTGGGTTAAATACTTACCCTCGAAAACTGTTGCGGTCCCCTATACTTGTGGGTTATCAAGGAGTGATACACATGTTTTATGCTATTTTACCTGAGAGAGAGCAGCAGGAGTGATTAGCTAGCTAGAATGAGTTTGAAGATGATAATGTGCCACACTATGACTATGATGATTAAATAGCTAGTGTTGGTGGTAATGACTATGACGGTTATTATTAGCTAGTGTTGGTGGTGATTAGATAGCTACCGTAGTTAGTGTTGGTGGTGATTAGCTAGCTAGAATGAGTTTGAAGGTGATAATGTGCTACACTATGACTATGATGATTCTATAGCTAGTGTTGGTGGTAATGACTATGATGATGATTAAATAGCTTGTGTTGGCGGATTCGATTCAAGTCGAGGCAACGTGTGGTGTACATCGAAAGTACTACTAATCCAAACTAGATCAAGTTTGGATTAGTAGTATAGTTTCGAGATGCACCACACATGCTGCCTCCACTTGAAACTAATCCACCTTCATTTCACACACTGTTATGGACATAATGATATAACAACCTCATAATTGGTACTGTACCGAAATTTGTATAATGGCGTATAAATACACTAAAAAAAGTATACTAGTAGCACTGGACCAGAAACACGCTACTACTAGTTAGAGTAGCAGTAGCGCTGGAAGAAACACACACTGCGGCTATGTGTCTTAGCAGTAGCGTGTGTTGCACGCGCTACTACTAACGAAAAGCTGTAGCGCCTTACTAGTAGCACGGTGACATGTGCTACTAGTAGGCTTTAAACCCGCGCTACTACTAGGCTTTTTTTCCCTAGTAGTGAGTGTGCTTTAGTATTTTGAAGAAATTCTATCTTGCTTCACTTAAATTAATTTGAGAGAAAGAAATATCATGCTCATGATCTTCACTTATATTTGTTTGATCTTATCAAAAGCAACACATGAAAATTAGTTCCAAAGTGATAGATAACCAAGAAGGATATAATAAAAACTTCCATGAAGATCATTGGACAAAATAAACTTGATTCCTTGTAATAGTCTTGAGATATGATGATGTGATATGTGAGTCATGTTGATGAGTAATTATGCTTTAGTAAGAATATTTGTGTTAATGTTTGTGATTCCCTATGCAAGCACGAAAGTCAATATTTATGCAATGAAATTACATCATATTTGTGGTGCATTATTCGGTGTTAAATATGCTCAATGCTCGCTTATGAGATTATTTGTTTCTTGGTTCGTCGCTTCTCAATATTCTGCTAGCTTTCATTTTTCCCTAAGTATGATCACTACTTGTGCATCCAAAATCCTTTAAACCAGTTTTGCCACATGAGTCCACCATACCTACCTATACGCGATATTCTTTTGCCGTTCTAAGAAAATTTGTATGTGCCATCTCTAATTTTCAAAATAAATTTCTCTTTTGTGTGCTCGTACCGCTCGCGAGGCGGAGAGGGGTGGCCAATATTTTCCATGCTAGATGTGTTATTCTCACGAGTGTTTATTCACTTTTCATTGCACGAGAGTAAGGCAAAGGTATTAGGTATGCCCAGTACCGAAATGAAAAATTAATTTATTTTATGTTGTCAAATAATAAATTCCTTGGAAAGTGTTGGTATGGAGGGCACCCGTGGATACGGTTAGCCATGGAAAGTGAAAGTATGGTGGAAAAATGTTTTTATCTCACAATTTTCACTTTGATCTCTGACAACTCTACAAATCACTACTTCTCTCCGCGAAGGGCCTTTTCTTTTAATTTATACAATTTTTATTTTTAATTTAAGTCTCCATCTTCTCTTATAAAGCACCAACTAGGGGCACTATGATCGTACTTGAGCATTGGGTGTAGTTAATATGCGAGTGTGTTTCATGAATGGATCAATGATTGAGCATGATGGGTTAGGGATAACTTATTTTAGCGTTGATATTTTGGAAGAGATGGTTGCTTGTTGGTAAGCTTGAGTATCTAAATTATCATGTCAAAACTAGACTATTTATTTGAACCATATAAAAGTCCAAATGTCCATGCTACAAAGGAAAGAATATGACATGAGATGATAGGCAGCATTCCACATAAAAAATTCTATTTTTATCATTTACCTACTTGAGAACGAACAAGAATTAAGCTTGGGGATGTTGATACGTCTCCAACGTATCTATAATTTTTGATTGTTCCGTGTTGTTATATTATCATTCTTGGATGTTTTACAATCATTTAATAGTAATTTTATATCATTTTTGGGCACTAACCTATTACATAGTGCCATGTGCCAGTTGTTGTTTTTTGCATGTGTTTTTACATCGCAGGAAATCAATATCAAACGGAGTCCTTACACCGCGAAACTTTTTGTGGATTTTTATGGACCAGAAGACTCGATGGGCGAGTAGCACTGGGGGTGCTCGAGGGGCACAACCCACTGTATGCCGCTTGGGGGCCCAGGCGCACCCAGATGGGTTGTGCCCACCTCGGTGGCCTCCCACACACCCTCTTTGCACTATAAATTCCCAAATATTCTGAAACCCTTCGGGGTGAACCTAGATCAGAAGTTCCACCACCGCAAGGCTCTGTAGCCACCAAAAACCAATCTAGATCCTTTGGGCACCTCACGGAGGGGGGAGTCATCTCCGGTGACCATCTTCATCATCCCGGCGGCCACCACGATGAGGAGGGAGTAGTCCACCCTCGGGGCTGAGGGTTTGTACCATTAGCTATGTATTTAATATCTCTCTCTCGTGTTCTTGAAATGTCACGATCTTGATGTGTCGCGGGCTTTGTTAATATAGTCGGATCATATGGTGTTTTCCCCTCTCTATCTTATTGTGATGAATTGAGTTTTTTCCTTTGAGATTTCGTTGTTATCGGATTGAATACTTTTATTTATTTGAGAACACTTGATATATGTCTTGCAATTGAATACTCGTGGTGACAATGGGGTATCGTATTGATTCACTTGATATATGTTTTGGCACTCAGCTCGTGGATTCCCGAGGTGACATTGGGGTAATCTATGCACAAGTGTTGATGCATGTTCTTGTCTTTGTTTCTCCGGTACAAATCTTGGGGCACTCCTTGAAATTCTTTGTGTTGGATTGAGTATTATGAATATGAATTGCTTTGGTGTTATTTTAGTACGAACTCTAGGATAGATTGAACGGAAAGAATAGCTTTGTATTATTTTAGGATGAACTCTTGAATAGATCAAACGGAAAGAATAGCTTTGAGGTGGTTTCGTACCCTACAAACAATTTATTCTTATGTTCTCCGCCAGATAGGAACTTTGGAGTGATTCTTCGTTACACGTTGAGGGGTGGTTATATGATCCAATTATATTAGCACTGTTGAGAGATTGCACTAGTGAAAGTACAAACCATAGGCCTCATTTTCAAGCATTGCAATACCGTTTTTGTGCCCGTTTACTATTTGCTACCTTGCTGTTTTTATTTATTCAGATTATAAACATATATTTCTACCATCCATATTACACTTTTATCACCATCTCTTCGCCAAACTAGTGCACCTATACAATTTGCCATTGTATTGGGTGTGTTAGGGACACAAAAGATTTCTTGTATTTGGTTGCAGGGTAGTTTGAGAGAGACCATCTTCATCCTACACTTCTCACGGATTGATAAAACTTAGGTCATCCACTTGAGGGAAAATTGCTACTATCCTACAAAACTCTGCACTTGGAGGCCCAACACGTGTCTACAAGAATAAAGTTGCATAGTAGACATCGGGATACATAAACAAAACACGGTGTCCCTAGTAAGCCTCTACTAGACTTGATCGTTAAGCACAGATGGTTAAGTTTCCTAACCATAGACAAGACATGAGTTGTCATTTGATGAACGGGATCACATCATTAGGAGAATGATGTGATGGACAAGACCCATACGTTAGCTTAGCATATTGATCTTTCAGTTTTATTGCTATTGCTTTATTCATATGTCATATACATATTCCTTTGACTATGAGATTATGCAACGCACGTATACCGGAGGAATACCTTGTGTGCTATCAAACGTCACAACATAACTGGGTGATTAAAAAGGTGCTTACAGGTATCTCCGAAGGTGTTTGTTGGGTTGGCATAGATTGAGATTAGGATTTGTCACTCCGAGTATCAGTGAGGTATCTCTGGGTCCTCTTGGTAATGCACATCATAAGAAGCCTTGCAAGCAAAGTGACTAACGAGTTAGTTGCGGGATGATGTATTTTGAAACGAGTAAAGAGACTTGCCCATAACGAGATTGAACTAGGTATGAAGATACCGACGATCGAATCTCGGGCAAGTAACATACCGATGACAAAGGAAATAACGTATGTTGTCATAACGGTTCGACCGATAAAGATCTTCATAGAATATGTAGGAGCCAATATGAGCATCTAGGTTCCGCCATTGGTTATTGACCGGAGAGGTGTCTCGGTCATGTCTACATAGTTCTCAAACCCGTAGGGTCCGCACGCTTAACTAAATGATGATTTTGTATTATATGAGTTATGTGATTTGGTGACCGAATGTTGTTCGGAGTCCCGGATGAGATCATGAACATGACGAGGAGTTTCGAAATGGTCAACGAGTAAAGATTCATATATAGGACGATGATATTTGGACACCGGAAGTGTTCTGGGGGTACCGGGTACATATCGGGTCACCGAAAGGGGTTCCAAGCACCCCCCCCCCCCCCCCCGCCGCCGGCAACTATATGGGCGTAATGGGCCAAGAAGGGGACAGAGCAGCCCCTAAGGGGTTGGTGCACCTCCATATAGGCCGAATAGGAGGAGAAGAAAAGAGGGGGAAGAGAGAAGGAAGAGGAGGGATTCGGCCTCCCCCTTCCTTCCCTCATCCCTCCTCCTTCCTTCCCCCTCCGGAAGTTATGGAAGGGGGGAGGCCGAATTGGGAGGCGCCAAGTAGTATTCCTAGTACTTGCTGAGGCGCCCCCTTGGCTGCCTATCCTCCCCTCCAACCTATATATATTACTAGATGATACCCCGCGCGTTGCTGCAGGATATTTGCTCAGTCTTTTGGGGGCATGATATTTGCTCGAATAAAGTTCTATGATGAATTTAAACTTTTAGCATTTACATGGTATAACTAAATTTTACACATAGAAAATTGGGGGCTCGCAGAATATAGTTACAACATTTTGGCTCTAATAATTTCTTAAAAAAAATATGCAACAAAAAAGGTTAAACCGATCTGATAGTTTCACACCGAAAATTAATGTACACACATACAACAGGGGTGAAAGTACAATATATTCAATGGAAAGAAGTAACGATAAGTTGCATAGTTGAACAGTTTCTGAAGTAGAAGTTGATTCATTCCGATGTATGCGAATATTTGTTGGTTATACCAAGAGATAAACAATCAGCTTAATAGTCAAAGAACCTACCTGCAAGTATATATATGAGACAAAAAGAATTATATTAGCATTGCAAGTATATACAGTCCAAAAACACTGAAAATGAATGTACACACAGACACACTTAGTTAAAGCATCAGATTAGTAGTCAAAGAACCTACCTGCAAGAATATATATGAGATAAAAGAACTGAAAACAACTCCAAGATGGAGATGAGATAGGCCATCATTAAAATTAGTGCTCCCTGTCCTGAAACAAATTTAACTGCGTGTAAGTATATATCTACTTATCTATCCATCTCTTGTGGTGGAAATATATTTTACTAAATCTAAAACTTGCTTACCATTGTCACCGCATGAATAAAGTAGGGGTGCACTCACCTGTCCATACAACACAGTTCGGAAAAATGAAATTTCGGGTATTGATTCATCTTTGTCACGACAAAGCAAATCTGTAGCCACTTCTTACCCCAATAGTTTCTTCATTTATCGGTCGAGCATGGTGGTTGTCATTTTCAATGGTCTTTGGTGAGGCCGTGGGATGACCACATGCGCTGCTTCTCTATTACGATAAAGCCGGTGATGATTAAATTGACCGAGTCGTAGGAGTTAATCCCCATAACGTTGTCTGACTGCTTTGAGCGGCATGCATCGATTAGTGGCGGTAGTAGGTTATCCTAGTGCGAGAAGCTTGTGGTGGAGGTGGCGGTGAGCAGGGCTCGGATCATGATGCCGGGCGAAAGCGAGTTGATGAGGATGTCGCGTTGCTCGCCTACGAGATGGACTGGAGGTACTACTACCGTGGTGCCGGCGTCCTCGATGGCTCGTAGAGACGTTGACGATGACTTTGAGGGAGGAAGAAAGGGAACGCGATGGAGCAGGAGGTTGTGAAAGTCGCCGTTACTTGGAGGTAGGCTGTGGAAGGATTTATAGGGATGAAGCCAAGGGAGATGGACCGACGGGCTTCATTGGGGAGGCCTCTGCGTCTGTTACCATGCACGAAGAAGGAGAAGAGACAGTAGTGGGATCTAATGGCGAGTAAAGAAGGCGAAGAGGGAGAGAAAAATCAAGTTTCGTTTGTGTATGGAGAATCCTCGAGGAAAAAAAGAACGATGCCATACGTGAAGACAGGAACGCTGCTCTGCTGTTGAATCCTTTTGTTCGGTATATGCTCATTGTCGCTGGTAATGAAACACACCGAGGTGAGGACGTGGCATGCGTTTTGTATGTGCAAAATTGCTGATCTGAGTGGACCAGTGACGTGAAGGTTACATGTTAAGAGAGCATTGATATGGCATCATGCTGATGTAGACAGTGCACATGTAGAAAAAATTGCTATAGTGGGAAGCAATTTCTTAAAAATGGTAGATTCCGTTACCGTCGCTCCTATAAGCGCCCGATCGCTGGAAAAAAGAAGAACGAGGCAGCCCAGCCCAACTCTCCGAGCAGATCGTCCTCACCCCCCACCATCCTCTCCTACCTCCCACCCCATCGCCGCCCCACCCACCTTCTCCGCGGCTCCCGCCGGCGCCTCGCCCTCCGCCACCTTCTCCGCGGCTGCCACTGGCGCCTAGCCCCCTACCTTATCTTCGGCTCCCGCCGGCGCCTTGCTTTCCACCTTCTCCGCGGCTCCCGCCGGTGCCTAGCCCCTTACCTTATCTCTAGCTCACGCCAGCGCCTCGCACCCCACCTTCCTCGCGGCTCCCGCCGGCGCCTCACCCCCACCATCTCCCCGGCCCCCACCGGTGCCTCGCCCCCAACGTTCTCCGAAGCAACCGCCAGCGCCTCGTCCCCACCTACTCGCCAGGTCCCATGTGATGCTGCTCCTCCGTGCTGCCGTCCTCCCCATTCTGAACTGCCACTGGCCGCCGGCTTGATCTTCACCAGAGTCACCATCCCCCCTGTTCTCCACTATCATCCGTGGCTGCGCTATCCTGCTGACATCCTCTGCTACCTCCGCCTAGGCTGCACCACCATTAGTTCCTCCCACTGGCATCCTCCTCTGCACCAAGTTGCTGCGGTTTGCAACCAGTGAAAAAGCTATTCGGCAAGTGCACTGCAGCAGGTAGCTAGAAACAAGATGAAGCTTCTTTGGTATGTTACTGACCTTGTGCGCCTACTGAACTTGAGTGGCTATTTTTGTTGAACTTGAATGTGTTGTGGTATTATCGAAGTGTAGAACTTGTATTATGGTTGATTCTAAACTGCTGTTGGTTGCATTTGTGATGTTTTTTCTTGTGCAAAAAAAAAAACTAGTGTCTTGTTTTGCTTATGCCGATCCCACAGTCGCTGTCGTCTGCGCCCCACATCCCCGTGCCACCCGTCGTCGGCTCCTGCTACGCAGAGATCCGACGAATATAATTTTTGGTTAATTTTTGGTCAGTTAATATTTCGGTGACGTGCTCAGTTCAGTTTCTTAATTTACTTCAGTGCAATTTCTTATTTTGGTTGGGTTCAAATTCTTATTTCAGTTCAGTTCAGTTTAGCAAGAAGAATATCTTTGCTGTAACTTGTCTCGGCTTTATTAGTGCCATACTTTCCTACAAAGCGAAAGCATAATGTTGTTTCACGTCATAAGGTTTTCTCTGAAACATAGAGAACCTAAGATAATGAAGCAATATAAACTCTACTGTCTCATCAAGATCTTATCATGATACTTATTTGAACAATTCATCCATTTTGTTGGGGTTCAACCTACCGGTTCCAATATTCAAGTTTATTGAGCTTCTGACTTCAAATTCTGAACATCTTATGTTACTTGTGCATACAAGGGGGAAACTGATTCTGAACATCTTGCGAGGCTCCCTGCTGGATATCGGCGCTAGAGGGGAGCGGACACCGTCGTTGCCCCGCGCCCATAGACTTCTCTTCTGCAATGCAAGGTTCATTTTCCTCTTAAACATTCACACGAAAAGAATAGAGCTACTCCGTACACATTCTGCGTCGGTGTCAGAACATGTTATACTAATTAGTAAGTTCAGGAACTATGTTCCAAACTGAGCTTAGACAAGGAGACAGGGATGTATTGACAAAGTGTTGTGTTGTGTGCTATTAGTTCAGGGGGGAAAAAGCAGATACTCGTCATGGGTTATGAAGTAGACAGAGTACATAAGATGCCTACCATGGTCTATGAAGTACAGGCAAAAAGGTGCCACTCGCCGTCGGCGCTCTCTTGTCGTGACGAACATGCCAAGCAACGCGACTACGTGAGAAGGGTTAGCATTAGCGGGAGCAGGGTATGGATGGGGAAGGAGCAGCAATATCTTCACTTCTGCTGCTGATTTGTTTCCATCCTAGTACAATTAGTTGACCATCTCAGTACAACAATTATTGGGTGTACCAAAACTAGATGCTTGACTGCCTTATTATTTTCACTAGTGCTTTGTTTTCAGATTGCTCCTTCAGTCCAACCTGACCCCGCGTCCCACTCAGCCATTCGGTCTGACATCATCTTCGTATTCTTCTTCTCCTCTCACTCCACAGGATTTTTGCCCATTTTTCAGTTCTACACTAACGCTGCTTCTAATGGGTGTATGTGTGATTATTGGTTCGTGCTTGTCTTAGTCAGCGCTAGGAGGAAATTTTAGAAAAAAATGTGTTAATGGAGATGCATGGGAGTTGTGCCTCTTAAGTGTTTTCTTTTATAACTGACGACACCAAGGTGGGGGGAAATTTTGTTCTTCAGTTATACGGAATTATTCATCGTTCATCAGTTGCTTAGAGGATGGTTTCCTTGGAGAAACATCTCTACTGAATTAGGTATTGAAAATGTTTTCTTGTGAATATTTCAGTGGGGGCTCAGTTTCTGCTCTAAATCGAACAATTTGGAGGAGGAATGCGTGAGAAACAAGTCTCCCAACGATGACAAGGTTAGCCATGTATTCCCATTCTTTTAGTTATCTCTGTTTCAACCATACAATTCAGCTAGCATAAGGTGGAGAAGGCAAAAAGAGTGGAGACACTGAAATTCATATTTGGCATAGTAATAATCAGTCAGAACCTTTACGGTCTTGCAACATATTCAGAATCAATATTCTACTCCAGTCAGATTCTATGTAAATCCTATTAGTCATGGCTTGTCTCAAAAAAAATTATAATGAGGACATAAATAAGTGAGTGGGAGGATTTCGAATTATAGAAGTAAACAATCCTTGAGAAGGAATTAATTTCTGACTTTCTGTCCGATATTTTTTCTCAGGAAGTTAAACTAAAAAATAATTCAAGAGCGATTAGAGGAAGTGTCAGACACATTTACGATGTAGTCATTTTTTGAACTGTTTGCTGTGAAATTCTTACGTTTTGAATGGAATGGTTACCATGCATCCAGGCTTATGTATAGCAAGATTGTATGGTGTTGGAGATCACAAGAACGCATGCACTGCAGTGTCCACCTGTTGTCACTTCCCATCTCCTGTATTTTTCCGTCTCTAGCTCAGTCGGTTGTGCCTTGCTAATGCACTTCTATTATTTGATGAAACAAATAAAAAACGCCCTGCTGGTGCCTGTGAAGGCAAATGATGCACTGGTTTTGTGCTTTGCTCACTCCATTGCTGCACTGGTTTGTGCCTCGGAATAGAGTAGGTTTATCAGTCCAACATGCATTTTGTTCATAAAAAAAACGTAAATGACAGTTTGATGTGTGTGTGTGTGTGTGCAAGAAACGGAAAATTCATTTTGAATTAAAAACAAATGATCAGTTCGAATTGAAGAAAATTATCAGTTTGAATTAAAGAAAATGATCAGTTTGAATTAAAAACAATGATCAGTTCAAATTTAAAACAATGACCAGTTTGAATTAAAAACAAGAAAGAAAAAAAAAACGGCTCCAAAAAATATAAACATGGTAGTCTGAATAAAAACCATGACCAGTTCGATGTTTCAAAAAAGATTTGAATCTAAAAATCCAGCCGCCACCTTGTCGCCATCTCCTCCCTGACCCCTGTCGCTGTCTAGCCCTGCCTCCCACGCACCGTCGGAGGCCCCCGCGCGGGTCGTCCTAGCTCCTCCCAAGACCAACGCGTGCAGTCGCTGGCAACCTGGCCCCTGCCGGCCGCGTTCCTCCATGCCTCCCCGATCCACCGCGCATCGCTACTGCTGCTCCGGCGCCCAGACCATTCACATCCGCCACACCAGTCCGTTCGCCACTGCATGTGTTAGGTGTATCCGTGTATGTTTTATTTTATGATCTGGACGCTGCTACAATTCTGAATTTATTGTTGAGTCGTACTAGTACTGATGAAATGGGAAGCAAGGTTGAATGGGATGCAAGTGTCACATGGATCCTCAACTTAAATGAGATGGAAGGTTCCACCTCCAGCCTACCCAAAACCACCATGTCATCAGTTCAAAAGTCCTGGGATGTACCTATAGAATTCTGAAAATGTGACTACATAATTGTTTTCTTGTGCTACTATATCATCAGTTCAAAGTGTACTAATGATACAGCCCTAGGTGTGTTGTGGTGCGTGCTTAATTGGTTATTGGTGTGTGTAGGGTACGACCGGCGACAACGAGTAGGTGGCACGTGTACCACAGCGACGAGTTTGAGGTATGAAGCAGATGTGCGTGGTGAGCTCTCGTTTCATAAGTTCAAGTGCTTACCCCCTATAAAGTTCAGAGAAAAAACATTATGTTGCTTATTGCTCGGCCCTATAAGGAGCAAGCGGAGGAACTCCCACCTAATCTACCTTGTCCCTCGACCTGATCTGCAACACCAGCCCGCCACCGCGACCTCTCCTCCCACAGCGCGCCGCCGCGGCCCCTCCTGCCCCAGCACGGGGCCTCCCCCTCCAGCCCCAGCGCGCCGTCGAGGCCTCCCCCTCCCCGCAGCGCGCCGCCGTGGCATTTGTCCAGCACACAAACAGAGTGTGAGGTACCAAAGAACGTCAGGCGGGAGGATTTTGGAAGAAATGACACACAACCGTGAGACTTGGTGCATTTTTACATAACTTTCTCTGGAAGAACTGTCTGTTTGGTTTATTATCTTTTACCATGTACATAATTCGCTTTATAATTTGTTGTTTGTGTACAAATGACTTGCATCTGGTGTACAAACAAATCTATTTTCAATTTCAGAAAGTTCGAAAAGAGTAGTCTTGGAAGTACAAGGGCAAAATTTACTGGGTTCAACAAAAACGAAAATGTTAGTTTCTCTTTTATGTGATTTTCAGTTCTTCCCCGCGCTCTTTTGTGATGCTCTGGCAAAAAGATGACTATATTTATAGAAAAAATAGTACAAACTTATTAAAAAGTTTATTTTTTGAAATTCTCCCAATTAGTATACTGAACTTGATTAGCTTTTTAACAGTACTTGCATCAGCTCGTCGGAATTGGTGTGTGTGCTTGTAACACAATCAGTTCAGATATCGAGAGACCATAAGTTTATTGACAAATATGTATATTAGTTCATATCTCAAGAGTCCATAATTTTGTAAGGCCAGAAAATGCAATGGCTTAGTACATCACAGCAGCTCTCCGATGTAGAAAGGATGGCTCTTCTCAAGTCAGCAGCTAACCAAACTGGGTAAGTTTTCATAAATTCATTCTAGTGTCAAACGTTGGTGAGATTCTGATCAAGACTTTTGTCTATTCCAGCAACTTTAGGGTAGCTCAGTCAAATATAGGAGTTGTGCAGTAAACAGATTCAGTGGAGAAATCAGCAAGTTGTAATGCATAGTGTCTTCCAGGCACCTGTCCTAATTCCTAAAATATTCTACTCAACTTCAGTGCCATGCTCGGTCCAACCACATGGCTTCAGGGTGCCCGAGTTCGTCGCCACCATTAGTTCGGAGACTCTGCCACTGCGTGTGTCGCGACCATGGCCACCTGCGTCACTGCATGCTCTGTCAACAGCCTCCCGCGCAAGGAAAAGCAACAGGAGTAGAGCCGTCTGAGATGCTCTGTTCTAGCGAGGTGGCTTATTATGTTTGTCAGTTTGTAATACTTTGGCCGCAATGTACTTGTGTATCTTTTTCTGAACGGAGCACGACCAGAGATTATGTCATTATGAACTTTGATTGTGATGGTACTACAAACTCTATAAAAACACCAGTAATCCATTTTTACGGTTACTTATCTTTTATACAATTCATATACGAACTATGGTACAAAAATGCACTGTGCTCACCATTTTCTTTTAGTTCGTTAGTTTGTAATGCTTTAAAAGAGAGGAGGTAAAAGTGAACCATTCAGTTTTGTATTATAAAAAGTGTTAACGTGAGAAACTTCAACAACATCTTGTTTAATAAGTTCTGCTTGTTCTGTGTATAGTATTTATTGAGCTAAAAATGGTGTGGTTCATACATTCTCGTCGATCTCATTGTAATCGTCCTTGTTTTTGTGAGTTTCCTGATGCAAGTTTTGTGGTCAGTCCAAATGGGGGAAGGTGATCCGTCCAAAGTGTAATTCTGTGACGTTGACGTCCAAGTTCTACAACTGATCTGTACAAACAAAAACGGTGGTCCGTTCTACAAAGTAGAAATGATTGAATTAACAATATTGATCGGTACAAATTAAAAATGGTGGTCCATTCGAAATAAAAGAAATGATAGAAATTCAACTTGTAAAAGTCCAAGCAAAAAGAAACCCCATGCAATTAAAATGGGAGAAGTACAAGTAGTAAAATAAGAGAAGTCCAGAACATCGTTGTAAAAAAATGCTTAGTTCAATAAAATAATTAAAAAAATATTTTTTTGAAAAAACTATCATTCAGTTCGATGATATAAATCATGCAAGTACAGGAGCGAAGATACAATAAACCGTTGAAAACTTACGAGCAAAAATATTACCGGAAACAGAGCAAAGTCTAGTTAGTGAAAACACGCTTAGTACAAACCCATGCAAACATCAGTTCAAGTACTCTTCTTTTCAGAACCTTTCAAAATTACTCTCCAAAGAATACATCAGTACAAACGCACACGTAGATCAGTACAAGTACTCTGTTTTTTCTAATGGAAAAACAACATGATGGGTCTCACCGTAATCTAAATTACTCTTCAACGGTTGCGAATTTGAGAAATTATTCAACATGACTAAGTTTCATATTTTCGATATCTATCCGATCGTATATTATTTGCCTCATTTCGACAAACTTCTAAAAAAATCGCGTTCGAAATTAAATTTGACCGTATTTGAATTTGTTTTTAAAGCGTAAAAAATTAGAAAAACATTATAATACAAAAAAGTTGCGCATTTTCCATATCTTTCCAATGTCGTATCATTTGCATCAATCCGACAAACCGTTTGCACAAACTTGCGAAAATACGTTTCGCCCAGAATTTCACCGTTTTCCAAATTAATTTTAAATCTTATAGAATTAGAAAAAACTTTAGATATATGAAAGATGCGTATTTTCACAAGCTTTCCAACGCCATCTTATTTGCTCAATTCAGACAAACCGTTTGAAAATTGAGTCCAAAATACGATTCGTGTTTTCGGTTTTGGAAAAAAAAGGTTTTTCAAAACTGCTCTTAAACCATAATGATTTTGCAAAAATGTTCAATATACCTGAAATATAGTTGTCAAGAGCTTTCCAACGATATATTACACGCCCTGTTCCGACAAAAAAATTGCAAAAAAAATTTGAACCAAAAAAAAAACGATCTATTAAACAGAACTGAAAGCATTAGTTCAACCGCTCGAAAATCATCAGTACAACCGGCTGAGACCGTCAGGTCAAGTAGGGTAATAGAATATATATAGGTAAAATAGATGGGACACCTAGGTGCCCGGGCACCTTGATTGTTTTAGGTAAGTATCGTTGCACAATGATTGTTTGATTTCTTTCCTATCTATTTTTCATGCAAGGCTTTCCATGCTTACATTTTGTTTCCATTTTTAACTACTAGGCATGCAAGACTTGCCATACCATAAATCATATTAATGTTTGATTTTTTCTAAACTACTGTGGGTATCCAATACACGTATTTTTGTCTCCTAACTATCTAATACGGGTATCTAATACTTACTAAGGAAATTATGTACATAAGCGGGTATTATATACCCAGTAAATTAATTTATAAACTACTATGTTATTTTTTTGTTTCCTAACAATTCAATATGAGTATCTAATACGCGGGTATGTATATATCCAATAAATTATTTTAGGTTCTAGCTAGTAACGAAATTATATACATACGCGGGTATGCATATACCTACTAACAAAATTATATACATGCATGGGTATGTATATACCTACTAAGAATTTATTTACATACGCGGGTATGCATATACCAGGTAATGAAATTATGTATATATGCGGGTACCATGCAAAAAAATAATATGTACGAGTATGTGTATACCCAATTATGTGGTGTGTATATATGCGGGTACTACTGAAATTACGTAAAATACACGAGTATTTACATACCTAGTGACTTATTTTACGAAACAATAAGTTTTAATTTTTATACAGTATGCTATTTTAATCTCTTTCCTTTTTATGAGGTGACATGCATGCATGGGATGGTTAAAGAATTAAAGCCTGCCAATTTAACTAGTAATTAAGGCATTTACATTTGTTGCCAAATCATCCGCTGAACATGATCCAACGACGGATAGCCAAGGTGCCTGGGCACCTTGCCTAGAAACCGTTGGATTACATTGAGATGTGTGCATGTGTCACTAGTGTTAACAATAATTGAAAATTATTAACTCTTTTATTAGGAAAGAATTATTGCTAATTATTGCTTTATATGGACACTTAATGCCCAGACTAGGAAAGATAGAGAAATCACCAATTAATAGTTCATTAAGGCCATGCATGCTCCATGACACGTGCCCTTCTTTCTCTCTTATTCATGCATTACTTTCTTTTTTACATAATAAAATACGAAGTCATATATACAGTTATATACTTAGGTATATCATCGTCTTGGGTATATAAGGTATGGTTATCTTTTGTCTCCATGGAAAAATACCCATGTATGTACGGGTGTAAAACGTACGTGTCCTTGAGCACGTCTCCTTTCAAAGTATATCATTTTGGGGTATGTGTCCAATACTATTAATGGGTATGTCTTCAAGCATATACTTTATATTCAAAAAAGAGTATATTCTTATTTTTGGGTATGTCACCACTAAAACTACAAAATTTTCGGGGTATGTCTTGAAGGCAATATGTGTATTAAAAACCCAGATGTTGGAAACATCTATTTTAAGGAAGGAACATCATGCACGGATAGGTATGTCATGCACCATGGGCCTAGGTGCCCCAAACATTTCACCTATATATATATATATATATATATATATATATATATATATATATATATATATATATATGGTGGGTCTATTGTGATAACACCCTTAAGACCTTATTCGCATACAGAACCTTATTACGCTAACACTTTAGCACCGCTCTATGGACCAAACCAAACTGCAGACAAGGATTAAAAAACCCACACCCACCCCGACCCACCTTCTTCCGTCGTGACTTCTACCCCGCACGACCCAATCCCCCCGGCACCAACCTCCCTCTTCCTGATCCCCACCTCCTACCTCCACCGGTGCTGCCCCCACCGCGCCTCGCTACGCGCCAACGCCGCCTCCTAGTCGCCGGAGCTAGCGCCGCGCGCCACCGCGCCCAGGCACCCAGATCTGCCCCTTGCTTCCCACCCGCACCCACCCCACCTCCCTGTCGTGCTTCCCCTTCCTTCCCCATGGCCCGTAGCCTTCGTCCCTTCTCCTCCTCCCCCTCGCCGGCCATGGAGCGCCTCCCGACACACAAAAAGGGCCTCGCGTCCCCCCGACCACCTCCCATCATGAGCTGCCAGCCACCCGATCCAAACACCCGCCAGATGCAGGCCGCCGCGACGCCGCATCGCTGGATCTGCCCATCTCGGACAGCGACCTCTAGCTCCCTTCTCCTCATCCACCCCCAGCGACGAGCTTGACGACGGCCTCCCCAACCACCCCATCGCCGGCCTTGCCTCGGGCTAGGACCCTTCTTCCTTCCCTTCTTTCTTACAGGCCCAGCCAGGGGTGACACTAGTAGAAAACAGGGCTTTCGTCCAGGCCAGTTTAGCCCATTAGTCCCGGTTCAATCCAGAACCGGGACCAATGGAGCTATTTGCCCAGTTCGTCAGGAGCCTGGGGGCCGGCCGGGCCACGTGGGCCATTGGTCCCGGTTCGTCCGGACCTTTTGGTCCCGGTTGGTGGGACGAACCGGGACCAATGGTCCTGGCTCCTGGCCCACCACTATTGGTCCCGGTTGGTGGCATGAACCGGGACCAAAGGCTTCCCTTTAGTCCCGGTTCAAGCCACCAACCGGGGTAATGGTTCTGCTTATATATAGCCCCTCACAAGAAGCAGAGCACACTGCTCTATTTTTTTCCGGCCGAGGGGAGAGGGCTTGGTGGTGCTCTAGCTCACCTCCTATGCACACAAGGTGTTCGATGGAATGCCCGAGCCACACTACTTAAGGTTTCTCCTCTCCAAGATCGACCGCCAAGCTCCATTTTCCTCAATATTTATCTAGGTTAAGCGGTCCGTCACGCCCCGTCCCCGTCTTTCATCGCTGCCGATCACCCGCCGATCTCATCGCCCGGCACCACCGTGGTGAGCCTCTTGTTCTTATCTTCTTTACGAAAGGAAAAATATTATTACTTGTTTGTTTAGATAGATACTTGTATTATTTTCTTAATTTTATTATTGCATCTTATATAGTGCGATGGTTTTGGTATCCGCCCCGTCGGCCCCTCGTCCCTGCTCTATGATTCGGATGTGGTATATATTATCTTTTCATAACTATTGGTTCATTTATTGTTTATGAAAATTATGCGACCAACGTGACATAGATTTTATTTATCTAGGAGGTTGTTGAACCGGAAATTCCAACCGACCCTATTGTCGAGAGGTTAAATTTAGTTGAAGAAGAAAACAATTTCTTGAAGGAAAAATAAAAAACTTGAGGAGGAGAAGATGATATTGGAGTTGCATGTTGCGGATGTCGTCGATGATCACAAGATCAAGATGGATGCAATGCGCTTGAAGATGAGAAAGATTAGAAAATATGCCATTCATACCAAGGCTTGGTATCATTATGCCGTTGGATCGATTGTTACATTGGTTGCGATTATGATCGTATTTGTTTTCGCATTGAAATGTTTTACATAGTTTCAATGTATGGTTTAATTAATTTAGATGCTCTGCAGAGCTTTATGTTGTTAGATGAGAACTATGTATGTACTTTGGTTTTTATGTGATGATGAACTTCTATTAATTTGGTCACTTAATTATCTATTCATGATGTTCTGTAATGATTTTTGACACACTTAATTATATATAATGCACGCAGATGAACCGGCAATGGATGTACGGTGACAGACACACCTCCGAGTACATTAAGAGCGTGCATGATTTTCTCGAAGTGGCTGAGGCAAACAAGCAGAATGGTTTTATGTGTTGTCCATGCCCTATATGTGGAATACGAAGTCTTACTCTGACCGGAAAATCCTTCACACCCACCTGCTTTACAAGGGTTTCATGCCACACTATAATGTTTGGACGAGGTACGGAGAAATAGGGGTTATGATGGAAGACGGCGAGGAAGAAGAGTACGATGACAACTATGTGCCCCACTGAATACGGTGATGCTACTAAACATCAAGATGCACTGACGATGTGCACGATGGTGCCAAGAACGGGCTAAGCTTTGAAGATCAAGAGGAACCAGACGATGTGCCCGATGATGATGATCTCCGCTGGTCATTGTCGATGCAAGGACACAATGCGAAAGTCAAAAGGAGAAGCTGAAGTTCGATCGCATGTTAGAGGATCACAAAAGGGTTGTACCCCAATTGCGAAGATGGCACCACAAAGCTCGGTACCGTACTCGAATTGCTGCGAGTGGAAGGCAGAGAATGTCATGGCTCGATAAAGGATTTGAGAAGCTCTGAAAATAATGAAGAAGAAGCTTCCAAAGGATAACGAATTGCCCGACGGTACATACGCAGCAAAGAAGGTCGTATGCCATCTAGGATTGGAGGTGGAGAAGATACATGCATGCCCTAATGACGTGCATCCTCTACCGTGGTGCCTACAAGGATCTGAACGCATGCCCGGTATGCGGTGCATTGCGGTATAAGATCGACGAGATGACCTCGGTGATGTTGACGGCGAGCCTCCCAGAAGAGGGTTCTGCGAAGGTGAAGTGGTATGCTCCTATAATACCACGGTTGAAACGTCTGCTCGTAAACGGAGAGCATGCAAAGTTGATGCGATGGCACGATGAGGACCGTAAGAAAGACGGGAAGTTGAGAGCACCACGACGGGTCGCAGTGGAGAAAAATCGAGAGAAAGTACTAGGATGAGTTTGCAAAGGACCCAAGGAACGTATGGTTTGCTTTAAGCGCGGATGGCATTAATCCTTTCGGGAGCAGAGCAGCAATCACAAAGACTGCCCGTGACTCTATGTATGTATAACCTTCCTCCTTGGATGTGCATGAAGCGGAAGTTCATTATGATGCCAGTTCTCATCCAAGGCCCTAAGCAACCCCGCAACGACATTGATGTGTACCTAAGGCCATTAGTTGAAGAACTTTTACAGCTGTGGAATAGAAACAGTGTACGTCGTGGGATGAGCACAAAAGGAGGAATTTGACCTAAAGGCGCTATTGTTCGTGACCATCAACGATTGGCCCGCTCTGTAACCTTTCGTGACAGACAAACAAGGGATACCACGCATGCACGCACTGTTTACTTGACACCGATAGTATATACCGGAAGCTGCGGGAAGAATGTGTACTGGCCATCGTCGATTTCTTCCGACCAACCATCAATGTCGAAAGAAAGGCAAGCATTTCAAAGGCGAGGCAGATCACCGGAAGAAGCCCGCCATGCGCATCGGTGATCACGTACTTGCTATGGTCAATGATTTACACGTAATCTTTGGAAAGGGTCCCGGCGGACTAGCTGTTCTGAATGACGCTGAGAATCACGCACCCATGTGGAAGAAGAAATCTATATTTTGTGACCTACCCTACTGGAAAGACCTAGAGGTCCGCTCTTCGATCGACGTAATGCACGTGACGAAGAACCTTTGCGTGAACCTGCTAGGCTTCTTGGGCGTGTATGGGAAGACAAAAGATACACCCGAGGCACGGGAGGACCTGCAACGCTTGCACGAAAAAGAGGGCATGCCTCCGAAGCAAAGATGAAGGTCCCGCCAGCTACGCTCTTTTAAAGAAGAGAAAGAAATATTCTTTCAATGCCTGCTCAATATGAAGGTCCCGACTGGATTCTCGTCGAATATAAAGGGAATAATAAATATGCGGAGAAAAAGTTCCGAACCTAAAGTCTCATGATCGCCACGTGATTATGACGCAATCGCTTCCGGTTGCATTGAGGGGGCTTCTACCGGAAAACGTCCGATTAGCCATTGTGAAGCTATGTGCATTCCTCAATGCAATATCTCGAAGGTGATCGATCCAGAAATCGTACCAACGCTAAGGAGTGATGTGGCGCAATGTCTTGTCGGTTTCGAAATGGTGTTCCCACCATCCTTCTTCAATATCATGACGCACGCCCTAGTTCATCTAGTCGACGAGATTGTCATTACGGGGCCCGTATTTCTACACAATATGTACCCTTTGAGAGGTTCATGGAGTCCTAAAGAAATATGTTCAGAATCGCCGCTTAGGCCGAAGGAAGCATCTCCATGGGCCATCAAACAGAGGATGTCATCGGGTTTTGTGTTGAATTCATTCTGGCCTTAAGAAGATAGGTCTCCCTAAATCGCGGTATGAGGGGAGACCGACCGGAAAAGGCACGCTTGGAAGAGACTCAATAATATGCAGGGACGGATATTCTTGGTCTCAAGCACACTACAGCTTCTCTGAACTCTACCTTGGTGACCCGTATGTCGATGAACACAAGAACGATCTGCGCCCAAACACCGGAGTAAAGGCGACGATCGGATTACATGTGAACACATCAGGACTTTCAGCAGTTGGTTGGAAACACGTCTCGGAGGTGACAAAGACTGTTTGTGATGAGCTGTACTTGTTGTCCAGGGGACCATCTTCGATTGTAATGATTTGGAAAGGATACGAGATAAATGGGAATACATTTTACACGATTGACCAAGATGAAAAGAGCACCAACCAAAACAGCGGTGTCCGCTTTGATGCAGCAACCGACAAGGGAAATGACACATATTATGGTTACATAGTAGACATATGGGAACTTGACTACGGAGTAGATTTTAAGGTCCCTTTGTTTAAGTGCAAGTGGGTCAATCTGTCAGAGGCGAGTGCAGTGTAGACCCACGACGGAATGACAACAGTGGATCTGAAAAATCTTGGGTACACCGACGAACCGTTCTTCCTAGCCAATGATGTGGCACATGTTATCTATGTGAAGGACATGTCTACCATCGAGGAAAAGAAAAGATAAGGAAGCGAATACATCATACAATGAGCCAAAGCGCCACATAGTTCTTCGGGAAAAGGGACATCCACGGGAGTGGAGGGCAAGACGGACATGTCTCAAGAGTATGAAAAGTTTCATGAAATTCCCCTTCAAAGTCAAGGCTGACCCAAGCATCCCGATAAACGATGAAAATTATCCATGGTTACGGCGCAATAAGCAAAGCGACACAAGCGAAGAAAAAGTGAAGACTTTCTCTACGCAACTATTATGATGATACCATGCCAACTTTGTAATGCATTTAGTATGATACCATTGTCCGCTTTGTACATGCACATGCTATGCCAACTTTTCAGGGTTCATTTGAAAACTATGAATTTGAAAACCTCGCCAACCAAGGGCGCTCACACCGGTTTATAAGCCCGTCCCTCTACACACCGCTTTTGTTGTAAGCGTAAACAAAATAAAATAAATAAAGCAACAAAGAAAACAAAAAAGTGTTTTCAAATTTGAAAACTAATGGCACTAACAAAAAGTTTATAATTTTCTAAAACTAAAAGCAAAAAGAATTAAAAATAAAGCAAAAAACAACAAAAACTAAATAATGCGTAAAATGTAACAAAAAACTGAAAAAAAATAAAAATAGCAACAATAAGTATTTTGTTGTAAGTAGAAACAAAATAAAATAAATAAAGCAACAAAGAAAACAAAATCTAAAACTAAAAGCAAAAAGAATTAAAAATAAAGCAAAAACAACAAAAACTAAATAATGCAGAAAAGCAGAACAAAAACTGGAAAAAAAATAAAAATAGCAACAATAAGTATTTTGTTGTAAGTAGAAACAAAATAAAATAAATAAAGCAACAAAGAAAACAAAAAAAGAGTTTTCAAATTTGAAAACTAATGGCACTAACAGAAAGTTTATAATTTTTCTAAAACTAAAATAAAAAAGAATTAAAAAATAAAGCAAAAGACCAAAAGAAAAATAAACCAAAACCAAAATAAACTAAATAAAGCAACAAATAAAACAAAAAAACAAAAAAGGTGCCACCTACTGGGCAGCCACGGCCTGAATACGACTAGAAACCCTACCATGGGCCAGGATTCAGGCCCGCGGGAGGCCCAGTAGGCCCACAGGCACATATTGCACGTTTAGGCCCGAAAGCCTGCTTTAGAGAGGAGCTCGACAGGGAAGGCGCACCGCACCTTATAAACTGGTGCGGCTCCCTCTCAACTAGCGAGGTGGGACTAAACATTTTGGCGGCTGAAGACAGGCCTTTGGTCCCGGTTGGTGGCACCAACCGAATAAAGGGGAATTGGTCCCGGTTGGTGCCACGACCGGACTAATGCCCCTTTAGTCCCGTTGGTGCCACCAACCGAACCAAAGGTCGCCGCTTCCCGCCATACGGGTCTTGAAAATTGGCCTTTAGTCCCGCCAGGCACCACCCGGGACTAAAGGGGGGAATTAGTCCCGGGTCGTGGCACGAACCGGGACCAAAGCCTTTTCTATATAAGCAAAGACTTGGCGTTTTTTCAGATTTCATCGCCAGTTCCCCGCCCCGACGACGCCGCCAGGCTGCCCGAGCTCGCCGTCGCCGCCGCCGCCGCCCGTGCTGGCCGCGTCGCGCCGCGCCCGCCGCCACGTGCTCGTCGCCTGCCCCTGCCCGCCCGCCAGCGCTGGCGCCTCGCCGCCCCGCCGTCGCCTCGAGGTCCTCACTACGGGCTCGCCGCCGCCCGCCTCCTCGTTGCCGCCGCCTGCCCCGTCCGCCACGCCGGGCGCCTCGCCGCCTCACACATGAGCCGCCTACTCTTTTTTTTTTTTTATTTCTTTAATTTTTTTCATATATATATATATATATATATAATGTTTAAGCTCTTTTTATTTTTATGCTCTGTTTTTTATGTTTTAATTTTTTGTTCATATGTGATGTATATGTGTATGTGGCTATAATGTATATGTGTATGTGAACAATGCAAAAGATAGTTTTTAGAAAAAATAGGATTTTTTCTGTTCATAGATTTTTTGGTGATATTAATTATTGTAAATATGCAAATGTTTGTATATTCATATGAACAATGAATTAGGCAATACTACTTCATGTATTTTTAAGAAGGAAGAAGAAGAAAAGAATGAGAGGAAAAAGGAAATAAGAAGAGGAAGAAAGGAGAAGAAGATGTGAGAGGAAGAAGAGGAGAAATAAATAAGAAGAAGAAAAAAGAAGAAAAAGAAGAGGAGAAGAAGAAAGGAATAGAGGAGAAGAAGAAAAAATAGAAAAAAATTCTATTTTTTCTTCTTCTCCTCTATTCTTTTCTTCTTCTCCTCTTTTTTTTCTTCTTCTTTTTCTTCTTCTTCTTCCTTCTTCCTCTTTTCTTCCATTTTGCTTATTTTCCTTTCTCGAGGGATAAGAAGAAAAAGAAGAGGAGAAGAAGAAAGAAAGGAATAGAGGAGAAAGAAGAAACTTTGACACGAGGGGGGGGGGTACCGATACCCCCTCCCCGATAACATTATTTTCCCATGTATATGTATGTTGCGTCGTTGTCGATATAACGAGGGTGTCGAGGATCGCCGAGGGGCCGAGGGTCGGGAACAAGGGTAGAGGGTCGAGGGTCGTTAAGGGGTCAAGGGTCGAAGGTTTCAGGGTCGAGGGTTCCTATAGTGTCAAAGTATTGAAGAAATCCATGGCTTCATCATTAGCCGGAAGTAACCACGGCATGATGGTACGAAGTCCTCGAAAGTTATTCTGGAATGGAGTCCCGGATAGGATAATTTGCCTTTTTGTACGAATCTCAGCAAAGGGATTTCAAATAACGATATTCGGAAGGTTCTTGCTTAACTTTGTACCATAAAGTGAATTATCCTATCTGGGACTCCGTTCCAAAATAACTTTGGAGAGCTTCGTACCATCATGCACCTGTTACTTTCGCCTAATGATGAAGACATGGTTTTGTTGAATCCTTTGACACTAGGCAACCTCCCGACCCCTCGGCGATCCTCCACCCCTTGACCCTCGACCGCTCGGCGATCCACGACCCTCTACCCTACATGCAAGGCGTCGATGCCCACGTCACTTGTGGGACATAGATGTAGTGTTCAACGCCGACCCTCCCGATAGCTTCAACACGTGGGGGGGCGATATTACCCCCTCCTAGCTTGAAGCGTTCTCGAGGCCACACCTAACCCTTGAAGCGTTGTCGAGGCCACCCCAAACCCTAGAGAAGCAGCGTCGAGGCCACTAATATGATTCCTTATTGTGATTAGCTAGCTAGTTCTACGTTTGCCACTAATATATCCATATCTGTCATGTTTGAATAATAATTGCCATGTTGTAAAAAATTTGTAGAAACTATGGACACCCCCCAAGACGAAGCACAAGAAGCGTTGTTGAGGGACATAATCGCACAAGGAAGTGATGCCGTCTCCTCGTTGATGTTTCTCAACGACAACGATGGTCTGGAAGGAGAGGGTGAAGAAGCAGCTGGCTATGATTTACATGGCTCCGATGACCCAATGCCGATGCAAGAAGGAGAGGGTGAAGAAGTAGACCGTGAGGACGGCTCGGTGATCACCAAACCGAGTCCGCCAGGTATATATATTAGTTAAGCCTGTGTTGACTAGCTCTCGCCTTTGTTTTGGTATGTACACATATTAATTAACTCTCGTCTTTGTTCTTTTTTCTAGCCCTCCGGATCGAAAGCACAACTTCAAAGAAAAGAGACGAGGCCCAAGAAAAAGTTGAGCTCGGATGAAAAGTTTGAGATCATACAAATCGCGCGATGGCCAACCGATTGAACCCTACCGGACAAAGAAGGCATTTGTTGCTCGGTCACGGGGTTACGGTTAGGGACAAGATCCCGATCAGCATCCACCAATGGTATAAGCCTAAGAACGAAGACCACGAGGTGTCTTGTGTCAATGATATGCGTAAAAATGATCTTTGGACCGAGCTGAAGTCAAATTTTACCCTACCGCTAGAGGATGATCCGGAGAAGCCAAGAATAGAGCCATTAATCAAGTCTTTTGCTCTTAAGAAGATGGCAGAACTATTCAGGAATTGGAAGAAAGAACTCAATACGTATGTCGAAAAAATGAGACACCAGAATTCAAGGGCAAATATGAGAAGATCAGAGATGATCGCCCGCATTTGTGGCCTACAAGACATCGGAAAAGAGTAAAAAGATGTCGGCGACAAACAAGAGAAATGTCAAGAAGAAGAAGCTTCACCATCGCAGACGGGTCGTGGCTACCACGAGTTCGCCTAAGTGGGCCAAGGCTGAGAATGATCCGCTTCATAAAGGGAACAAACCAGAGATAATGAATCGCTGACTGCTGTCGGACTTGGTTCTTCGGGCGGCGGATCCTTGGACCCTATAACAGGAAGTGCATTTGGACGGACGAACAATTGGACATACCGGTCAAGAGGCTTCAAAGATTATATCGAAGCAAGCAGCAAGGGAAGTTTGTTCCGCATAAGGAGAAGGACGAGCTCACAATGGCCCTCGGGAATCTCGAGCACCACAGACGGACACGAGGCACGGCGAGTCTGCTTTCGTGGAAGGCTGGATTTTCGGACGCAGGGGTTACAAAACCCATGAGAGGAGGAAGAAACCGGAGCAGAGCCTAATGCAGCGCTGCACGAAAGGGTAATGGGGCTAGAGGAACGAGAAGAGGAACGAGAAGCGAGATCACAACAAACGACCTGCCAAGCTTCCCGGCTACCCCGCCATCTCAGCGGAGAAGCAGCGTGGCTTCCACCGAGCTGCTTCAGCCAGAGCAGCATGCCTTGACGGCTCCTGCCAGCTATCCCGTGGATGCTATCACGGATGCTGAAAATTGCCACCTTATGGGGCAATGGAGCAATTTGAAGGTCAAGGCGGCTGTTGGCTCTGTTTATCCTACTAAACCCGACTCAACTTTTCATTGCCGGCCGATTCCAGAAGGATATGCTAAGGTGATGGTCGATGAAATAACGGAGGGGTTTGAGGACCTCCGGCTTGACCACCCTACCGGTGAAGGGGAGTATCGGCTGGGTTCTCGCCTCAAGACTCCATGCCTATGGCGGAAGGATCTCATCAACCTTCCGAACTGGACGCCTCCGCCTCCTCCTCCTCCTCCGTGAGTCAGGCACTCCGCCTCCTCCACCGCCTCCTCCTCCGTGAGTGACGATCAGGCACTCGGCCGGCTCCTTCTCCGGCGTGGCGACACTCCGCCTCCTTCTCCGCTTTGCACCGGCGCGCCCGAGCAGCCAGCCTCCTCCTTCTCCTCCGCGTCGGCAAGGGCGGAAGAGACCCGCCGCCCGCTCTGGCTGCTCCGTGGCGTCGTAGTCCTTCTCCTCCGCCTCGTAGAAAGGAAAGAAGACATCCGCCTGGCTCGCTCTGCCGGGCGTCTAGCAAGACAGCCAAAGGCGGGAGCAGATATAGATTCGGTCCTTCTCTGAAGACTCGGAGAAGTTACCGTCTGAGAGGAGCGAGGAGGAAAACGCGAAGATCGCGCAGATCAAGTGGATGACTGGTTTCAAGGGTTGAAAGCAAAGAGACATCCACCTGCGGAGGAGAAGGTAGATCCGGTCAAAGCGAAGCGCACTCTGGCTGCCCGGACAAAACCACCCAAGTCTCCACCGAAAGGCAACTTTGAGCGCATTATTGGAAAGGCATTTGCGAAGCGGAGAGGTCGGGAAGTACTGTCGATGATCAAAGGATGAAAGAACGACGAGCTGGGAAACAAATTGCCCAGCTCGGCGAACAAGCCAAGCAATCGTGCCCCCACTCAAGGTGCCCGCTAGCGACATCGCCGATCCGAGGATGGTGCCCGGTTATGGCAATCCTGCAGATTACCTGCCCGACGATGTACATTATGATTTCTTGGAGGTGCAGATACAAAGATACGAGTACGGGAAGCCTCTCGTTAAAGATGAAAGCTCTCTATCAACGATGATGCGAAGATTGCATGATTGGTACATGAAAACCTGCAAAGAGTCTGAGGGGAGGAGTACTTTGTATGTGAGAGTTAAAAAGGAGCATGACCTCCTTGGAATTGAACTATTGCCTATTCCATTTGAGGAGTTCTATCAGTTTTTCAATCAATTGGCCCTCGATAAAGCAACGGTCACCTGCCATCGTCTGTAAGTAGTACTACTTACATCATTAAGTATCTCTATATAACTCAGCTCTTTCATTGCATGTATTTATAAATATCCTCACTATATTATGCAGATTGAAGATCGCCAAAATGAAGAAAAAGACAAGTGGGTGATATTGGGTTCATTAACACATATCTCATAGATGCAAATGAGGTTAAATATCGTGCCGACGAAACCGAGGCCAACTTGCTACGATCGTTGGAAATAAATGAACACAAAAATATAATACTCTTTCCTTACAACTACAAGTGAGTGTTCTTGTCTTGTGGCATATTCGGTTTCCTTATTAGTCCAGGTTATAGTAATGTAATATTGATGAGTTATGCATGCGCGCAGCTACCACTATATTCTCCTAGAGATTAAGCTTGAGCAGGGAGTAGTAACTGTCTTAGACTCGAGACGAAAAAGATCCCAAGGAGTATGCGGACATGACTGAAATGCTCGAGAAGTAAGTTAAATCGATCATTATCCACCATATCAGCAACTTTGTTCATTTCTGATATCAAGTAATTGTTTTCTTTGTATGGCAGGGCTTGGGAAAATTCACCAAAAAGCTCGGGACTACCGAAGAAGCTGCAATTTAGACACCAAAGTAAGTACTATATAGTAGCATATTCCACGCATCTCCTAGTGATTCAAGCACTAGTTTCATCAATACCATTTAGAATGCTTGCTAATTATCAGTTTGATTGACCTCTGTTTCTTGTAAAGTGGTTGTGGCAGGAACAAGGGAATGATTTATGTGGATACTACGTTTGCGAGTCCATCCGCCACACGACCTGTGAGAGGGGCTACTCCGACAAACAATATGAAGTGCGTAAATAAAAATATTCACAATTTTATTTTATTACCATCATTTGTGTTGAGTTTCATTCATTCATATATATATGTATTGACCCCTTCTTAAAATTAGATGTTTCGGATGCGGGATGAACTACTAGCACCAGATCGCCTGTGAGCAATTCAAGAGGAATTGGCGGCATTCTTTCTTGACCACGTGATCGCTGAAGACGGAGAATACTATGTGGACCACGCGTCCGTATTGTAAAAGATAATTATTGTATATATGTAGCGGTAGTGTCGGATAGATATACGAGAACTTGTTGTTCGACCAATCTCTCGAGAGAAGGAGAGGTGGTCGATATCACTTCTCTCTGTATGCATATATGTTCATGACGATCTTACATTTGCTTAATTACTAGCTAGCTAGCGTGTCTAGCTAGTCCTCTCTATATGTATGTATAGTACGTAGCGTCGACCAAGCACGGACAAAAGAGAGGACACTTTTCTCTATTAATTAGCTAGCTATAGCACAATATATGAAACACCTAAATTAACCCCCCAAAACCCCAACCCCCCCCTTTTCAAAAAAAAAAAAAAAACCACAGCCATAGAAATCTTGTGGACGTGGATGCCTATTGGTCTCGGTTGGTGCCACCAACCGGGACCAAAGGCCCTCCCGCTCGGGCTCCGGACAAAGCCACATGGAGGCCCATCACCCCAGCTGGATTGAACCGGACTAAAGGGCTGTATTAATCGAAACCCTTTAGTCCCGGTTCATGAACCGGGACTAAAGGCCCCCACCAACCGGGTCAATAGGCCCCTTTTCTACTAGTGTGAGGTCACCGTGCTCCAAGTTCATAGGCATCCGCGAGGAGGACGAAGCGTCTTGGACGCCAGCTTGCACACCCATGCTCAACGAGAATTTGCAGCTCGCTCGCGAGTGACTCCCTACAACGACCACAACAGGGAGGTACCCCCTACTGCACCGATCTGGTCCCGACAAGGAGCCCCCCTCCCGTTTCTTCTCCATGCGCCCTTTGCCACGGTCGCGCACCGTCGCGGCTGCACTAGATTCGGGGGTGGACTGCATGGCCAGTTGTGACCCCTCCAGCGAGCGGCCACCAGCGCAGGATGGATCCGGCCGCTGCGGGAGATGCCGCCACCGGTCTCCACTGACCGGCAGCCACAGGTCTAATCCCCGATTTAGTCCCTCCTCCCCCGATCTGATCTTCTCAACTACCACAGAGGTGGTTCAGTTTAGTTGTTGTGGCCAACAGCCTCGATTTGCCTCTCTGCCGGAGGCCACCGCTCCAGATGGTGTTGCTTCCTGAATATGCCGTGCAGTCCGGCGCCCGTGGTTGTGCAGTGCGGCGCGTGGGTGCGTGTAGTTCGCGAGGATGACCGTGGAACACCAGACGACGAGCACCACCTCCCCGCCACTGCTGTCGATGGCCGTAGTTGGAGGAACCTCTTGCCTGGTCGCCACTCTCCTCTACTGGATGCATCTGCGAGCGGTCTCCAGAGCAGGTTGCCACCCCCGTTCCTCTGCAGTAACAACGCCAGGACGACAAGCACAGCGACGAGGGTGTGCTTATGCAATGGTCAACTCCACTCTATGGCATGCAGTGCACTTCATCACATTCTTTTGGATTGTGCACTTCATCCCGTCAGGTGGTTGTAGTTGAGAGCGCGTGTGCGCGCAGAGGAGGACATGTGCTTGTAATTGAGAGCGTGTGTGCGTGCAGTGCGCCCGTATAGCGTCGGTACATAGTTTGTCTCATCCACAGATTCAACAGTGCAGTTAGTTGCGAGTGTGTGTGCGTGTTTTCTCAACCAAAAACGTATAATTGTAGAGTTTGGTTCACTTATTCATTTTTTTTGATGTGGTTCACTTTGTAAAACAGAGAGAAAAACAAACCCATCAGAAGTTCATTTACTTTTCATTAACTTCATCCCATCTGCAGTACTGATGTCTTGCTTGAAAAGACAAAAAAATTAGTTTACTCCAAATTGCTCATTACCCCTCTTTATAAAGTGCAATTTGTTTCGTGGTGTCTCAAAATTCAGTTGACTACATCAACATTTGCGACGATATGGTTCACTTTTGAGAGTGATGATGTTCGATTGCACAAAGCGTGGAAGTGTGAAAAAAATTAGCGAAACAAAAAATAGTAATGTGGTTCACTTCCATGTATGTCGAGGTTCATTTGCACTCGCCTCTGCGGTCCACTCTCGTTTATAAAAATGTTTAAAAAAGAAAACAAAAACTTCGTTTGAGAAAATTTACGTCCAACAAAAAGAAATCATGAAGTTCGCTTGACTTTCCGATGCAAAGGCGGTTTTCCGCTCAAGCGGTGCGTTCTTTCATAAAAATGACGACAAAAACTCACAAAAGCTCGCTCGAGAAAATTTACACCCGACAAGAAAATCATGAAGTTCGCTTGATTCTTTGATGTAGTGCGCTTTTCCGTCTAAAAGCAGTGCGGTTTTCTTCCTCGTCTTAAAAAATTTACGTCCCACAAAAAGGAAACCATGCAGTTCTCTTACCCGTGTGATGCAGTGCGTTTTTTCGTCCGTTGCAGTGCGGTTTTCAATCGGATGAAGTACCCACGTTGATTTGGGTGTCGCGAAAAACAGAGTGTCCGCATTTTGGTAAATTTAAAACTGCTCTTAAACCGTAAAGAATTAGAGAGTGTTCTACATGAAAGAGTTGCGTATCGTCGATATCTTTCGAACGGCGTATCGTTTGAATCATTCCGAGCAGCGGCTTGTAAAAAATTCACGAAAAACAGCAGCTGCCACTCATCGTCCGCCACACGATTTTCAAAATTAACTTAAAACCGTAAGGAATCTCAAAAACATTGCAACATATGAAAGCTGCGCCTCGTTCGTAGCTTTCCAACGGCGTATCACACGCCTCGTTATTCGACAAACTGTTCAAAAACTGGAGCGAAAACAGTACCGAAAATTTGATTTTTTTTGAAAAACAGAGTTCCGCGATATAGTAAATTTGAAACTGCTCTTAAACCGTAATGAATTAGAGAAAAATTTATATATGAAAAACATGCGCCTCAACGATATCTATCCAACTGCGTATCATTTGCTTCGTTCCGACAAGCGGTTTAGAAAAAAATGCGAAAAAACGCTCGCTGCCACTCGTCATCCGCCGCACTATTTTCAAAACTGCTCTTAAACCGTGTGGAATCTCGAAAAGTGTTCAACATGTCGAAGTTGCGCCTAATCCAGTGCTTTTCAATGATATATTACACGCCTCATTCTGATAAACGGTTAAAAAATTAGAGCGAAAATAGTACCGAAAAAATAACGCGTGCAGTTTTTTCCGACGAGAAGTTCACTAGTCTCTATTGCAGTGCTCGTCGTCAAAATGATGCGATGCGCTTCTGTTGAGCGTGCAGTGCGAAGTGATGTGCAGAATAATTATTCTGCTAATATTAGCAGAATAGACCGTTTGTATATATCTATATATATATATATATATATATATATATATATATATATATATATATATATATATATATATATATGTATGTATGTATGTATGTATGTATGTATGCGGCACCCCCCTCCACAGTTTATGCCTCCGGTCATATTCACGTAGTGCTTAGGCGAATCCCTGCGCGGATAACTTCACCACCACCGTCACCACGCCGTTGTGCTGACGGAACTCTCCATCGACTCTTTGCTGGATCAAGAGTTTGAGGGATGTCATCGAGCTGAACGTGTGCAGAACTCGGAGGTGTCGTATATTCGATGCTTGATCGGTCGAAACGAGAAGAAGTTCGACTACATCAACCGTGTTGTCAAACGCTTCCGCTTTCGGTCTACAAGGGTACGTAGACACACTCTCCCCCTCTCGTTGCTATGCATCTCCTAGATAGATCTTGCGTGAGCGTATAATTTTTTTAAAAATTGCATGCTACGTTTCCCAACCGAAATTGGAGTCACACGAGCTCATCTACAATGCAGAAAATCACCGTCAAACTACCTCTCCAACCCCAATATAAAAACGTCAAGTTTGATCGAATTTTTACCTTGGGGAATTTCGTCGAACACCTTGCTTGCGGGTGGACGAAATCGGCCGGGTGCGGGTTGGGAAGCCGTTTGGCGGCGGCGGGTGCGGGTGGCGGCGACAGCTCGATAGAGGAGATGGACGCAGCTCGGCAGAGAAGACGGCGGGAGCTCAGCACTGCGAGCGGACGGCTCCCGCTGCCGTACGAACGGCCGAGGCTGGCGGTTTGGCGCGCCTCCATTACCTCCGGCAGGGGGTCTTGTCTAGGTAGAAGCCTAGCCCAACGACGACCTCGCCGTGGAAGGCATTATACTAACAGGACCGTCGGAGAAGCTTCGACACGAGGCGGGAGGCCGAAAAGGAATCGGCAACAGCGGGCGGCGGCGGCGGCGGCGATTTTGGGAAAAATCTGCGGGCGGCGGAGTTGGGCAGGAACAGGCGGTTGCATGGAAAGAAATGGAAGGCAGCTGGGAGGTTGGCACGCGGTCGTGAATTTTACATCTCCAGTCGGCGGAGATGCAAATTTGCAATAAGATGTGTTGTATTTTACATTTCTAGGAGGGGGAGATGTTTTTTTTTTGCATATACATCATCTGTTGAAGAGGCGGATTTGGGCTCTGAAGATGCAAAACTTAGTTAATTTTGCATCTACATCTTTTATTGGAAATGCTCTTAGTAATAAAAAATAATTATCATAAATGTTGTGGTGGACCGTTGATGATGTGGCATGTGTGCATGTTAAGATAAAAAACACTAGTAATTAAGGATGTGAACTAGGAAAATTCAATTCTGAGCCCGTGCCCAGATACTCCCGATATCCCTGCCATCAGTTATCCTCGTGATCGCAGCCATGTCCCGTATTTCTCTCCTGTATCTCTTGTGTATTTGCACAGAAACATATCCATCGCATTTATTGCAATTATTAGGTGGGGAAATACAGGAAACAGCCTAATAATCAACGGACTTCGTCAGTGATGAAGCCTTCCTAGTCCCTTCCCTATACGCGTCCGCTCTTCTTCACCATTGGCGGATGGGCGTAGCTCATCGTGCACCTGCAACCTCGACGGCACCAGGTCTGGTTGCTCCGTGTTGGCGAACTCTTCCCCGAACGGGAATCTACAAGTCGCAAGCGAGATTCGCGCCGGCTAAAATCAAAGTCATCTTACAAAAGATGCTGAGTACGGGCCTGCCCGCCCCTTCTATCTTCGCACGCCAGACGTCGAGCAGTTCGCGGCCTTTCCACTCCTTGCAGGGGGATGCCACAGTGAATAGCTTTCGCTCGACAGCCATCTCCGACCGCACCCACCTCCAATTGCCGGGAAGGGCCTCCCCTGCCCGACATGCGGGGCCTGCACCTCGGGGGAGCACGGAAGCGCCCGAGCACCGCCCTTGGAGATGGCCGCAAATGCTAGCGGCGAGTCGGTGGCATTGGACGGGTCGAAGAGCACGCGTGCTTCAACGGAGAGCCGCAAGCCCTGGGGTGCCTCACGTGTTGTTGGAGAGGCTGAGCTCCTGGGGCCCACGCGCGTAGGCGACGTCCGGGAGGGCGCAGGAGAGGTTGTTGCCGGCGAGCGAGAAGACACGGAAGAATCTGCGTTAAGCAGCAGCGCGGCAGGCAGGATCCCGTTGAGGTCGTTCACGGAGAGGTCGAGGTGGCAAAGGTGCTCGACGCGGGCCGGCTCGGCGGAGAACGACACGGATAGATGCCACAGGGAGGATCAGGCCGATGACCCGTAACACCTTCACCACCGCCAGTGACGTCTTGAAGTGTGCCGTTCGCGCCGCAGGCGATCATACTGAAGTTCTCATTCCTGCTGCCGTCGGCGGCTGAGGTGGAGGTGAGGTTGACCGTGGACGCCTCCGTCTGCTGGGGTGGCACGAAGGTGTTGCATATGACGTCGTTCCAGAGAGCACTTCGAGCGGGCCAACAGTGACCGCGCGCCGGAACGTCATGAGCAGCTCCCCGTTGGCGTCTAGCTGCGTCGCGCCATGGCCGCACAGTAGCTGGACCTTGGTCTACGACTGCGCAAACGTTCTGTGCCATGGCACACCTCACAGGCGCGCGGCCGAACCCATTCAAATCGATCGCGTGCGCTGCACAAATGGCCCACTGTAGATCACTATTCCTTCGTGTATTGAAAGAACATGCGGTGCCCCCATGTTTGGTTTTGGTAATTGATGACAATCTCTATGGGCTAATGGTTGCCTTGAGTTATATTTGAAGGTTTTGTCCATAGGCTTTTCTTGGAGTACATGTGTTGGTTTCAAGGAGAGTTTGTGTTGACCAAGGTGCTATTAAGGAATTATCCAAAGATTGGTCATGTGAGAGTTGAGCTTATTGAAAGCATGTCTTGAATAAGAAGATTGTGTGATCATTCATGTTTACCTTCAAGACATCATCCAAATGAAGAGAGTTGGAAATATTCAAGGTTGATCAAGACTAAGTCAAGAGTGAATCAAGTTGATCAACTCACAAAGCGTAGAAGATGTACCGAGAGGGATCAAGTGATCCCATGGCATGGTAAGCATTGTCCATTGTGCTTTGTGTACTAACCCATGGTCTATGCGAGATTTCTATGTGGGGTTAGGTACGTGTTCATGGGCTTGCGTCAAGAGGAAGATATCACTCAACCCATGGAGAGGATGACATCAAGTGGTGATCGTCATCAAGATTATTGTGTGCAAGTTCAAGTGGAGCATCACAAAGAGATCAAGTGCTTGAAGCTTTCCATCCATTGTGGTGTCAATGGACTTCTGAAGATGTGCCGAAGAGTGGCTCACCCATAGTGGAGTATGGGGGAGCAATCATCTAGTCTCCATCGACCCAACGTAATCAAGAAAGGTGGTCCATCTTGAGGAGGACAAGATCGTCATCATCTAGCTCAAGTGGATCATGTGCAAGGCAAAGGTTTGCCCTTGATAGGTTTTCTATTTTACCGGTCTCATGGTGGTAGTTGGGAGACCGGGTTATAGGATCGATAGCCGTACTATCAAGGGGGGCTCTCAAGTGAGTAGCTTGATCGTATCGTTCGTCGAGAGCTCAAACCATTGCATCCTTGCATCATGTTTCTTGGTTGTTGTTTGGTTCTCCTTGTGATTCTTAGAGCTTATGGTCATCTTGATGACAAGCTTGAGTACATCGAAAACGGAGTTTGCATGCGTCTTCTATGATGTTTTCGGTGTTGGAGGTTTTACCGGTCTTATCCGAGGAAGAGTTCTAACCATTTTCTTTTGGGCCTTTTCTAAATTGCTTCTTATTGATAGTTATATCAATGTTGTGTTAGCCCTTGTCGCTAGCTTTCTAACAAACTTGGTTTCGTCGAATTCGAAGTCCGTTTGCAGAAGTTGTGTCAGTTTTGGTGTTCTGAAAAGGCTGCAGCGGTACTACTGCGGACAGGAGCGGAAGTAATTTTTTACTACCGCTCTTGGGAGCGGTACTACCGCTTGGAGCAGTACTACCGCGGCTACTTCCGTGGCTACTTTCGCTCGGGACCAAAAACTCGTGTTTTCTCTCTCATTGGGCTGTTTTGACCGTGCTAAGCGGCAGTACCGCTCCTCCAAGCGGTAGTACCGCTTGTGCATGACCTGAGCACATAACGGTTGGATTCGGGAGGTCCTATAAAAGGGGGTCTTCTTCCCCAATGAACCTTATCCTTTGAGCTCGTGTTCTTCCCCCATTGTTGACCTTCTTCGAGCTTGCTAACTCTCAATCCCTCCATGGATTCTTGCTAGTTTTGAGGGAAAAGAGAGGAGATCTAGATCCACATTTCCACCAATCACTTTCTCCTTTATGTGAGGGGAACCCCTTGGATCTAGATCTTGGAGTTCTTGGTGTTCTCCTTCTTGTTCTTCCTCTCATTTTCTTCCCTAGCATTAGTTGCTTCGGTGGGATTTGAGAGAGGACTTGGGCACTCCGTGTGCCCTTGCCATTGCATTTGATGCATCGGTTTGAGTTCTCCACGATGATACGTGGAAGTTACAAGTTGAGAAGCTTATTACTCTTGGGTGCTTGGTGCCCTGGAGCTTGTTCCACTTGGGTGCTTGGGCGCCCTAGACGGTTGGTGGTGTTCGGAGCTCAATCATTATGGTGTAAAGCTCCGGGCAGGCGTCGGGGTCTCCAATTAGGTTGTGGAGATCGCCCCGAGCAATTTGATGGGCACCGGTGACCGCCCCCAAGGGTTGCCATTTGTACGGGTTCGGTGACCGCCCTCAAGGGTCCCTTAGTGGAATCACAACATCTTGCATTGTGCGAGGGCGTGAGGAGATTACGGTGGCCCTAGTGGCTTCTTGGGGAGCATTGTGCCTCCACACCGCTCCAAACGGAGATTAGCATCCGCAAGGGTGTGAACTTCGGGACACATCGTCATCTCCGCATGCCTCGGTTATCTCTTACCCGAGCCCTTTACTTATGCACTTTACTTTGTGATAGCCATATTGTTTCTTGTCATATATCTTGCTATCACCTAAGTAGTTTTTCCTGCTTTGCATAAGTTGTTGGTGCACATAGGTGAGCCTACTTGTTGTAGGTTTTGTGCTTGACAAATTAACCGCTAGGTTTATTCCGCATTTGTTCAAGCCTCAACCGTAATTATTTTAAAGCGCCTATTCACCCTCCCCCCTCTAGGCGACATCCATGATCTTTCAATTGGTATCAGAGCCTCGTCTCTCTTTGTTAGGCTTAACCGCCTAGAGAGTAAAGATGTCGACTAGGGGGTTAGGATTCTCTGACACTCTTAGTTTAGATGGCACAAATTTTGATGTTTGGGTAATTCGCATGCTTAATCTCTTTAGGGTCATGGACCCAAATCTAGAGTGAATTGTAGATATGGGTTTTTCTCCTCCAAAGTATCCCCAAAGATTATCTTTAGAGGATGAGAAAAAATCTTATCTCAATGCTCAAGCTTCTAATGTGCTTTTCGATGCTTTGAGCAATGTAGTTATATTTCAACTCATGCCGTTCCGGGATGCTCATGAGTTATGGACAAAGCTTCAAGATAAATATGGTGTGTCCAAGATTTGTGGGGATGATTGTTCTCCCTCCACCTTCGGCCGTGTTGCCTTCTCAACTTCTTCTACTTCACCCACATGTGGATTGCCACAAGGTAATGCTAGGGTGAGTAGTGTGGTCATTGCAATGATGATAGTGTGCTTGTTCTTGGTGATCCTTCATCATTATCTTATTGCAATGGTCTCTCTTTGGACTTTAACACTTCGAGCACCTTACATGTTTCACATGCTTGTGTTGATAGTCCTTGCATATCATGTAGAAATTGCTTGACTAAATCTCATGATGATATGCTTGCTATATCTTGTTGCCATAATAAAAATGCATGTTTCTCCTCGAGTTGTTGTGCTAACAATGTAGAGGAAACCCAACACTCCATGGAAGAAGATGTGGTCTTGAATGGTGTTTCAAGGGATCCTACATCATCATCTATTGCATTTTGCCTTATGGCCAAGGCTTCAAAGGCATCTCCCACTTTGAATCCCAATATATCTTGTCATCATATTGATGATGGCAAGAATGATGTTGATGTTGATTATGATGAAGATAATGATAATGTTGCCTCCTTAAAAATTAAGGGGAAAATGATTTTTAAAGCTCTTCTTAAGAATAAAATTGGTCGTTCCAACTTCATGGAAATCATGTCTATTGCTATTGAGGGCAAGAAATATATTGATGAGTTGTAATCTCGTCTTGAGGAGCATGAGGTCACCATTGATCAAATGGAAGGTCATGAGCGTGATTACGCTAATGAGATTATGGACCTCTCTCAAGCTCTTGAACTTGAACAAACCACCCAGGAATCTCTTGAGGAGACTTTTGCTCTCGAAGTATGTAGAGTGAGGGAATCTCGTGGTAGAGCTCTTGAGGTGGCCAATGATTGTGTGACTAGAAATGAGGAGCTTGAAGTGGCGCATGCTAAACTCCTTGAGGACTTTGAGCACCTCGAAAATGGCTCAAGGGTCATTAAGGGTGAGCTCATCAAACTCACCGAGTCTCATGCTCAACTTAAAGCTTCATATTCAAAAGAGCTTGCCAAGTTGTCTTGTCCTCTTGTTGCTAATGATGATGCTTGTGCTACTAACTCTATCTCTTGTGAAGCATCCATATTGAAGGAGAATGTTGAGCTAAGGACTCAACTTGAGTTGCTATCTAGCAATTATGGGATGTTGGAAGAAAATCATGTAAAGCTCGCAAGCTCTCATGATGATCTCCTAGTATCCCATAATGTGCTAAAGTTAGCTCATGAGGCTATGATTGCTAAGGTAACATCGAGTGAGCCTCATGTGGACATTAACACTACTTTTAGTCAAAATGCTATATTGCCTTGTGCTAGTCCTCGTAATTGCCTATGCATAACATTGGTACATCTTGTGATGAATTGCTTTCCTTGCCTTGTTGCTCCAATGATGAAGCTTATACTTCCTCTAGTACTTGTGTTGAGACTAACCATGTAGAGGAAATCAAAGAACTCAAGGCCCAAGTCACTTCCTTGAAGAAAGACATGGAAAAGTGTCATGAAGGGAAATCCACACTCAACAATATCTTGAGTGTGCAAAAATCCCCCAATGACAAAAGTGGACTTGGATTCAACTCCAACAAGAAGAAGAAGTCCAAGATGAACAAGAAGAAGGGCCAAGAACACGTCAAGAATTCGGCCAAGATTATTTGCTTCAAGTGCAAAATTGAAGGGCATCATGTTAGATCTTGCCCATTGAAGAAGAAGGCCGTTAGTGACAAGCAACAAGGGAAGCGGCTACAAGTGCATTCTCATGCTCAACCTCAAGTTGAAGAAAGGCGTCTTCCCAAGAAGATTCAAGCTATTGCTTCTCAAGTTGAGAAATCAAGTGAGAAGAAAGTGAAGAGTAGACGTTGCTACATATGTCGTGAGAAAGGTCACCTCGCTTCTTCATGCACTAGTGGTAACTTGTCCAACCCAATTATTATTGATGATGTCTATTCTCTTAGGAAGGATAAGGTTGGCAATGTGGTTGCCAAGTTTGTTCGTACTCAAAGCGGTTTGAAGCAAAGAACCATTTGGATAGCCAAGCCTATTGTGACTAACCTCTTAGGACCCAACTTGGTTGGGGACCAACTAGCTCAAACTTGATCAATAGGTGTTGTTGGAGGTCATTGGAGATTTGGCTACATTATGAAGAATTAAGGGGACTTCATCATTCTTATTGTCTCAAGCCAAGTCAATTGGGTTATCAAGTTTCTATCTTATATCCAATGTGCCTCCTTGCGGTAACTTGTACTTAAATTGTTTACATTGAAATTTAGTTGCCCCTTTGCATGTTTTGGTTTTGTTCCTTGCATGTGTTTGTATGTGTTGTGTCTCCAAATTTCTTATCTTGAGTAATCAAGTTTATGTATGTTGGTTTGCACTTCATGTACATGTGTGTCGTTCGTTGAGCCTTTATGCATCTTGTTTGTATCTCAGTTGGCTCTTGTGAGAGATTAATGGAATATCCCATTATGGGGAGTGATGTGCTTTGTACACCTCACAATCCTATAAATGTGTGTACATGAGTAATACCATCTAGTATTTATATTACAAGATTATCTAGTCTCTATGTGGTATGTCTTCTCATGAGAAATTCAAATTCTAATTTGCCCATTAATTATCTCGTGTTGGGTATTTATTTTGCCTCTTTTTTATCTTTAATTGGTATCACATTATGGGGGAGTAATATTCTATGTGTATATTACTAGCCTAGAAAATGTGTACATTTGAGATATTGTTACCTAGAATTGATATTGTAAATTATCTTGTTCCTAGGTGGCATGTTAGCTCTACAAGTTGTAATTTGCTTGTGTTTGGTGTGAAGATGATGTCGGATATCCTTGCTATCTACCACCGGGAATTATTTCCAAATACTTCTTGTCTTTTGACAATTGGTACTCACTTATGTGTGGTAGTAATTATTGATCATATTCACGTTGGCGTTTGCTTTTTATTTGCCTTATCTCTTGCCAAGTTTGTGTCAACTCCCATTGCCTTCCGTGCTACTTGAGGATCTTGCTGTTTTCTTGATCTTGTCTAGTGTTTTCCTTGATATAGTGAACGTGGTGATCATACCTTGTGTATTTTGTATTCAAATGCAAATTCTCTATAATGCACAACTCGTGGGGAGCTATCCTATTTTCTATAAAACACTAAACTTGTGATCCATTTTAAGTGTGTGTTGGTGGAATGACAAGCCGTTTCTTTTTGGTACTTGTGCCATCATGAAACTTTGCAGAGAGCTTGGTTTGTTTGGAACCATCCTCTCTTTTGGGAGTTTGATATCGTTTTGTGGGTTCCAATGGATATCTCATTCCTTGATGTATCTTTTAATGATATCTTCCAAGTGATGATTTCTCCTTTTGGTATTCTTTTCACTTGGTATTTCCTTGTATTTTGGTATCGGTTCTTGAAAGTCTTGAGCATGCATATTAACTTCATGTAGTTTCCTTGGCATGCTTTCTCTCTTTGACCCAATATATAGGGGAAACTCCACCAAGTATAAAATTGGATGAGATGTGCATGAAATTCATTTTCATATCTATATGCACATATTTATGTGGAGTTTTTCATATGTATTGTTGGTTTGCTAACTTTGGTCCCAATGATTTTGGGTACCATTTTGTTTGTGGTGTTGTTCTAGGAACAACTAGAGATGCATTGGATGCTCGGCTCATTCACAAGGAAGGTGGTGTCACCATGTGCTTATTGGAGTCAAGCTAGGATACTCAATGAACTACTATCTATTACCTTCAATTGGTTTCTTCTACATCCTTCCAATGACATCTCGGTAACAAGTATCTATTCATGCATTCTTTTCTTGCATTCAACCTTGTGTAGGTTGCATCTTGGCATGATATTCATTCCATCTTGTGATACTTGTTTCCTTTCTCAAAGCATCTCAACGATGATCTCATGTTACTAGTTGTGATGTCTTTGATGGTTGTGTGGTAGGAATTCATTTATATACAATAAGACCTTATCTAGCCATGTGCTATGCTTCCAAGCAAATATCTTATTGGTATATCCATGACTTCCTTTTGGATATCTTGTTCCTTCATGTTGTAGCTATTTTGGGTGTACATCCTTCTTTGTAGATATATATCATCATGATTTCAACTACCTAGAACCTTATACACTTGAGAGAAACTACATCTCTAGATGATATCCTTTCTTTCACGTCCACCTTGTCTTCCTTATGTTATTTCTTTGGTGGCTCCGTGAAAGCTTTTGCCTTGAGTGCGTGTCTTATCTCATTGCATCTTGATGCACTCTTGTGTGGTGAAGACTATTTTCCTCGTGCTTATCTCTACGAGGCTTTTGCCATCTTAATTGGTATCCCTCGTCTTGATGAGGCTTTCATCTTCTATCTTCACCATGGGTTGTGGCAAGCTTTGTTGTTATCCTTTTATTGAGCTTGTGAACCCATTTGCTAGTGGGTGTGTGTGGGAATGATAGGCCTTGCACCGTGTGCCTCATTCTTTCAAGACATTATTGATGCTTAATGCTCATACGTACATTAGTCTTCTCAAGTGCATTGCCTTGACTCACACACATCATTTTGGTTGAGACCACTCTTAAGGTGCCTCTCTTACTTGTTGCTCAACCATGTGTTTGTTGCAAGAACTAGGCTTAGTTTCCTATATGCTCACTTGCACTTGTTGTAAGTTTCTATTGATTTTGGGGGAGCTATGATCCTATTTTGTGCACTTGGTATCCTAATACAAAAAATTATTATGTGTGCACAAATCATGGGGAGATTCTCTAGTTTCTTTAGATCACTCCTTTGCTCTTATCATAATATCCTTTATTCATGTGGCTCGTAGGATCATTGGCCTAGTTGGTTCAATTGGTATCTTTTGATAGCTTGCTTCAATAGGTATCTTTTGATTTCTTGATTGCTTGTTTCTCTCTTTGTTATGTCTTTGTGGCATATCTTCCTTTTGTAATCTTTGGGCATCAATATAGTTTGTCTTCCTCCAAGTATTGACCGTTGGATATGTGTATTGCATTCCACTCTCTTATTGAGAAATACACAAATTATGGAGGAACACAATTTATATTGGCCTTCTAAGCTTTTCTCCCATTTTGGCAATCAATGCCAACAGGGAGAAGTTTCAGAGAGTTTTGTGGAGAAGTTTAGAGAATTCTATCCTCTTGCTTTGGTTTTGTTCCTAAGCATTTGCATCTCTTACTCATGCATCATTGGTTGTTGCATTGCATGGTGATGCATAATTCCTTATACAAACTCTCTTGAAAGTGATTGTCATTAATTACCAAAATGGGGGAGATTGAAAGAACATGCGGTGCCCCCATGTTTGGTTTTGGTAATTGATGACAATCTCTATGGACTAATGGTTGCCTTGGGTTATATTTGAAGGTTTTGTCCATAGGCTTTTCTTGGAGTACATGTGTTGGTTTCAAGGCGAGTTTGTGTTGACCAAGGTGCTATTAAGGAATTATCCAAAGATTGGTCATGTGAGAGTTGAGCTTATTGAAAGCATGTCTTGAATAAGAAGATTGTGTGATCATTCATGTTTACCTTCAAGACATCATCCAAATGAAGAGAGTTGGAAATATTCAAGGTTGATCAAGACTAAGTCAAGAGTGAATCAAGTTGATCAACTCACAAATCGTAGAAGATGTACCGAGAGGGATCAAGTGATCCCATGGCATGGTAAGCATTGTCCATTGTGCTTTGTGTACTAACCCATGGTCTATGTGAGAGTTCTATGTGGGGTTAGGTACGTGTTCATGGGCTTGCGTCAAGAGGAAGATATCACTCAACCCATGGAGAGGATGACATCAAGTGGTGATCGTCATCAAGATTGATGTGTGCAAGTTCAAGTGGAGCATCACGAACAGATCAAGTGCTTGAAGCTTTCCATCCATTGTGGTGTCAATGGACTTGTGAAGATGTGCGAAGAGTGGCTCACCCATAGTGGAGTATGGGGGAGCAATCATCTAGTCTCCATCGACCCAACGCAATCAAGAAAGGTGGTCCATCTTGAGGAGGACAAGATCGTCATCATCTAGCTCAAGTGGATCATGTGCAAGGAAAAGTTTTGCCCTTGATAGGTTTTCTATTTTACCGGTCTCATGGTGGTAGTTGGGAGACCGGGTTATAGGATCAATAGCCGTACTATCAAGGGGGGCTCTCAAGTGAGTAGCTTGATCGTATCGTTCATCGAGAGCTCAAACCTTTGCATCCTTGTATCATGTTTCTTGGTTGTTGTTTGGTTCTCCTCGTGAGTCTTAGAGCTTATGGTCATCTTGATGACAAGCTTGAGTTCATCAAAAACGGAGTTTGCATGCGTCTTCTATGATGTTTTCGGTGTTGGAGGTTTTACCGGTCTTATCCGAGGAAGGGTTCTCACCATTTTATTTTGGGCCTTTTCTAATTTGCTTCTTATTTATATTTCTATCAAGATTGTGTTAGCCCTTGTCGCTAGCTTTCCAACAAACTTGGTTTTGTCAAATTCGGAGTCCGTTTGCAGAAGTTGTGTCAGTTTTGGTGTTCTGAAAAGGCTGCAACGGTACTACTGCGGACAGGAGCGGAAGAAATTTTTTACTACCGCTCTTGGGAGCGGTACTACCGCTTGAGCAGTACTATCATGGCTACTTCATGGCTACTTCCTTCGGGACCAAAAACTCGTGTTTTCTCTCTCGTTGGGCTGTTTTGACCGTGCTAAGCGGCAAGACCGCTCCTCCAAGCGGTAGTACCGCTTGTGCATGACCTGAGCACATAACGGTTGGATTCGGGAGGTCCTATAAAAGGGGTCTTCTTCCCCAATGAACCTTATCCTTTGAGCTCGTGTTCTTCCCCCATTGTTGACCTTCTTCGAGCTTGCTAACTCTCAATCCCTCCAAGGATTCTTGCTAGTTTTTGAGGGAAAAGAGAGAGGAGATCTAGATCCACATTTCCACCAATCACTTTCTCCTCTATGTGAGGGGAACCCCTTGGATCTAGATCTTGGAGTTCTTGGTGTTCTCCTTCTTGTTCTTCCTCTCATTTTCTTCCCTAGCATTAGTTGCTTCGGTGGGATTTGAGAGAGAAGGACTTGGGCACTCCGTGTGCCCTTGCCATTGCATTTGGTGCATCGGTTTGAGTTCTCCATGGTGATACGTGGAAGTTACAAGTTGAGAAGCTTATTACTCTTGGGTGCTTGGTGCCTCGGAGCTTGTTCCACTTGGGTGCTTGGCGCCCTAGACGTTTGGTGGTGTTCGGAGCTCAATCATTGTGGTGTAAAGCTCAAGACAGCGCCGGGTCTCTAATTAGGTTGTGGAGATCGCTCCGAGCAATTTGACGGGTACCGGTGACCGCCCCAAGGGTTGCCATTTGTACGGGTTGGGTGACCACCCTCAAGGGCCCCTTAGTGGAATCACGTCATCTTGCATTGTGCGAGGGTGTGTGGAGATTACGGTGGCCCTAGTGGCTTCTTGGGGAGCATTGTGCCTCCACACCGCTCCAAACGGAGATTAGCATCCGCAAGGGTGTGAACTTCGGGATACATCGTCATCTCCGCGTGCCTCGGTTATCTCTTACCCGAGCCCTTTACTTATGCACTTTACTTTGTGATAGCCATATTGTTTCTTGTCATATATCTTGCTATCACCTAAGTAGTTTTTCTTGCTTAGCATAAGTTGTTGGTGCACATAGGTGAGCCTAGTTGTTGTAGGTTTTTTGCTTGACAAATTAACCGCTAGGTTTATTCCGCATTTGTTCAAGCCTCAACCGTAATTATTTTAAAGCGCCTATTCACCCCCCCTCTAGGCGACATCCATGATCGTTCAGTAAGTCATGGTTCCCAGACCTAATATCATTGTGATGATCATAAATTTGTTTGCCCAGTTATTTATTGCGAGATGTTGCAATGGTTCCTCCTATCCATAGGAACAAGAAATTCCACCTGATATACTCTGTCCGAGTCTCGCAGTTAATTAGAAATAACCTTGATCTACATAGCATCAATTCCAAGGGTGTTCGATGGGTTTTAAAATATTGCAGGGCTTACTGGAAAATAGAAGAGCAAAACAACTCAATCCTAATGTATAATATTCTTTATGATATCTGACATTGACAGCCACTAAAATAAGAATGGAGAGCAAGATATATTTGATCTTTCATTCCCCATGCATTGTAAGTTCTACATGTTAATAAATGCCTAGACACCTTCCCCCGAATAAAACTAGAAGAATGCCTAGACTCTTATTTAGTTGATTTGCAGAATGTTCTCTAAAAATAATCAATGCATTTCTCTGAAAAGATCAACATTGTTTTAGAAAACCATGGAAAAAATCATTAGCAATCTTTGTTCTTTCAGGGGATCAGCTATATTTGATGGCATGCATAAAGTAAGTATATTCCAATATTCTGTGAGCAAATGCCCAACTAGTAATTCCCATTCAACAACATGGACTATATGAATATTTTCTTGTGATCCGGACAAAAGGTTCAAAATTAGCCAAAATACTGAAGGGAGATGTCCCGGTAGCTACACAACTTTCTATGGCCAGAATCAGTGGAATCAGATGAGGGCATGCGGCGGCCAAAGACTTGGTAGCGGACATCACGAGCGGCAGGGTGGTGGCGGGGCTGAGACGTTCGATTGAGGGGCTGTTTGTTTGCCGGCCGCACCTTGCCACGCCAAAGGTGCGGCGCGCCACAGCTACCTAGGCTGCCGTTTGGTTTCCTACTAAGGTTAGGCTTGCCATAACCTGCAGTGTGTTTTGCAGCAGATTTTCTTGCCAAAAGTGTGCCGCTGGTTTTGGCCGCCACACTCTGCGGCGCGCCACAAGTGTGGCTGGATAACTGTGGCAATTTAAGATACCAACCAAACAGCCCCTCAGTCGCGGCGGCGGCATGCTCTGCGACAGTCGATCAAAGTAGGTGTGTGGTGGCGACTGTCGGCGGTGGGGTAGTCTCATCGCGAGTGGTTGGGTTCCCGCTGCATTGTTTTTGGTTTCAGCGCAGCTCCTAGATGCATGTGTGTAGCAAAATTTTGGGTAATTTTCTTTTGCAACATATAGGTATATAGGGCATCTTTTGGACACTTTTTTTTGCCCAAAGTGACCTAAATGACAAATGTTTTCACACAACAGCTATTTTACACTATCCGTTGAATATGCTCCACTACAAGAAAGCATATTAAGCCGAGTGTGCAGACCACCTGACAAAGGCTGATTTCACCTCGGCGGGTTTGACACTCAGCGTAACGCACTCAGGGTACATCATGTCGGCATACGGACGTAAGCGGAGTGTTAAATGGCAGAACAAAACATTGTAGGGTGTGTGATAGGTTGTCCGATTGTGAATTATGTCTGGTGTGAAGATTGGAGAATAATTGTTGTATTGATTGGGGCCTCAAAGGGCTGCTTATATAAAGTACAAGTCTTGGAGTCCAAGAATACTAGGGATAGGTTAAAAGTTAAACTACCAAAATTGTATAAACCGACTATACTCTAAGACCCCCCCCCCCCGTAGTGTCAACGTCAGGTGAAACGATGTTGAGACTGGAGCGTATATCGGTGAAGGATGCAGTCGGGAGCCCCTTGGTGAAAATGTCAGCAAATTGTGCACTCGTTGGAACATGGAGAACACGGACCTCGCCAAGAGCCATTTTCTCAAGAACAAAGTGGATATCAATCTCAATGTGTTTGGTGCGACGATACTGAACAGGATTGGACGCCATATAGAGTGCATAAATATTGTCAGAGTAAACAATGGTGGCACGGTCAACTGGTCGATGAAGCTCGACAAGAAGCTGACGGAGCCACACGCCTTGGCCACGGAATGAGCAACAGACCTGTATTCAGCTTCTGCAGCGGACCTGGAAACTGTAACCTGCCTTCTAGAAGACCAAGAAACAAGATTATCACCCAAATAAATGAAATAGCGGGATGTAGATCGTCGAGTATCTGGACAACCTGCCCAGTCTGCATCAGAGTAAACTGTCAAGCTTGTTGGAGAGGAAGAGTTGAGAAGAACACCATGGTCAATGGTGCCTTTGAGATACCGAAGGATTCTCTTGATGTGAGAAAAATGAGGAATACGGGGATCATGCATGTATAAGCATGCTTGTTGAACAAAGTAGGCTATTTCAGGACGAGTGAGAGTAGCATATTGTAGAGCACCGTTGATACTACAATAGAGAGTGGGCTTAGAAACAAGATCATCGTCGGCTGACAATTTGGCGCCGACGTTAGCCGGCGTACGATAGGGTTGACAGTCAGTCATACCTGCACGAGATAGCAAATCAAGGAGATATTGACGTTGAGAGAGAAAAAGTGTAGAGGGTGTTTGAGAGATAGTAATCCCAAGAAAGTGATGAAGAGGACTGAGATCAGTCGTCGAGAATTCACGATTAAGAGAAGAGATAATATGGTGGAGAAAAGAATCAGAAGACGCAGTGAGAAGGATATCATCAACGTAAAGCAAAAGATATGTTGTATGAGTGGAGGAATGAAAAATAAAAAGAGAATAATCAGATTTAGAAGGTGTAAAACCGATGGTTTGAATAAAGGTGGCGAAGCGATGGAAACAAGCACGAGGAGCTTGTTTAAGACCATATAAAGATTTGTGAAGAAGACAAACAAGATCAGGAGAAGAGGGATGCTCAAAACTAGAAGGTTGCTGGCAATAGACGGTTTCATTGAGAGTGCCATGAAGAAAAGCATCTTTAACGTCGAGTTGATGAATCGGCCAGGAAGAGGAGACAGCAAGACTAAGAACAACATGAATCGTACTCGGTTTGAAAACGGGAGAAAATGTCTCATCAAAATCAACACCGAGTTGTTGGGAAAAACCACGACATACCCAACGAGCTTTGTAATGTGCAAGGGTGCCATCAGCGTGATATTTATGGCGAAAAACCCATTTGCCGGAAATGATATTGACACCGGGTGGTTTGGGAACAAGGGTCCATGTGTTGTTTTGCTGAAGGGCATCAAATTCATCACGCATAGCAGAATGCCAAAGAGGATCAAGAAGAGCGCGATTATAACATGTGGGAATAGGAGAGATAGTCGGTGTGGCCGTGAGGTTAAGGTGACGTGTAGGAAGATGGAAACCGCGCTTGCCACAAGTGCGCATGACGTGGTCATTTGTGGGGGTAGGATAGGAACAACATTAGGTGGAAGAGGTGGTATGGAGGAGGAAGGGGAAGAAGATGCAACTGTGGAAGAGACGTCTGCGGTGGAGGTTGACGTGGTGGAGGCTGACGCGGCAGGAGTGTGGGGTGGTGACGCGGCAGGGGTGGGGGTGGTGACGCGGCAGGGGTTGGGGGCACCGTAGGCTGCCGTGGGTTCACTGAAGTGTGATGCTCGGTGATACGTCTCCAACGTGTATAATTTTTTATTATTCCATGTTGTTTTATTATCAATCTTGGATGTTTTATAATCATTATATAGTCATTTTATATCATTTCTTGGTACTAACCTATTGACATAGTGCCAAGTGCCAGTAGTTGTTTTCTGCATGTTTTTTTACATCGCAGGAAATCAATATCAGACGGAGTCCAAATGCCACACCAATTTATGATGATTTTTTATGGACCAGAAGGAAGAAGTTGGGCCCTGGTTGCACCTGGGGGGAGTCCCGAGGAGGGGATAACCCACCGAGGCGCGCCAGAGGCCCAGCGCTCCTCGGTGGGTTGTGCCCACCTCGGGTACCCCCTGGACCGACTCTTTGCTCTATAAATACCCCAATATTCCAGAAACCCTAGAGGAGTCGACGAAATTTTCATCTAGTCGCCGTAGAGTCCAGAACCACGAGATATAATCTAGACACCATCACGGAGGGGTTCACCACTTCCATTGGTGCCTCTCCGATGATGCGTGAGTAGTTCTTTGTAGACGTTCGGGTCCGTAGTTAGTAGCTAGATGGCTTACTTACCTCTCTCTCTCTCTCTCTCTCTCTCTCTTGATTATCAATACAATGGTCTCTTGGAGATCCATATGATGTAAGTCTTTTGGCGATGTGTTTGTTGGGATCTGATGAACTTCGAGCTTATGATCAGGTATATCTTTTTATATCCATGAAAGTCATTTGAGTTCTTTGATCTCTTATATGCGTGATCTCTTATAGCCTCGTATTTCTTCTCCGATATTTGGGTTTTGTTTGACCAACTTGATCTATTTATCTTGCAATGGGAAGAGGTGCCCGGTAGTGGGTTCGATCTTACGGTGCTTAATCCCAGTGACAGAAAGGGAACCGACACGTATGTATCATTGCTACTAAGGATAAAAAGACGGGATCCATGTCCGCCGCAATAGATAAACGGATCTTGTCTACATCATGTCATCGTTCTTATTGCATTACTCCATTTTTCCATGAACTTAATACACTAGATGCATGCTGGATAGCGGTCGATGTGTGGAGTAATAGTAGTAGATGCAGGCAGGAGTCGGTCTACTAATCTTGGACGTGATGCCTATGTAATGATCATTGCCTGGATATCGTCAGGATTATTTGAAGTTCTATCGATTTCCCAACAGTAGTTTGTTCACCCACCATTTTTTATTTTTCTCGAGAGAGGCCACTAGTGAAACCTACGGCCCCCGGGTCTTCTTTCTCATATATTTGCCTTGCGATCTACTTTTTCCTTGAGTTTATTTTCAGATCTATTAAACCAAAAAATACAAAAATACCTTGCTGCAATTTATTTGTTCCGCGATCTCTTGATCCCATCTACAAATTTACCTCACGTCCTTTGCCTATCTTGAGGCGCCGTACCCCGAAAGGGATTGATAACCCCTTTAACACATCGAGTTACGAGGTGTTGTTCTTTGTGTGCAGGGGCTGTTTTCGTTGTGTTGCTTGGTTCTCCTACTGGTTCGATAACCTTGGTTTCATATCTGAGGGATATACCTACCTCCACTGTGCTGCATCATCCCTTCCTCTTTGGGGAAATACCGACGTAGCTTCAAGCGACATCAAAAGGAATTTCTGGCTTCATTGCCGGGGAGGATCTTCAACATAACCAAGTTCCTAATCACAAATCTCATGCCCTTTCAATTTACATTATTTGCCTCTCGTTTTCCTCTCCCCCACTTCACAAAAATTTGCCGTTTTATTCGCCTCTCTTTTTTCGTTCGCCGTTTTCTTGCCGGATCTGTTTTCGTGTGTGTTCTCGTTTGCGTAGTCATGATGCGTCAAAGAAAATATTATGATGTTCCTTACCCAAATATTTTTCTTGAAATTGAGAAAAGTACTAAGGAATATACGACTAAACAATTTGAGCATAATAAATATTTTACTAAAGAAGTTAAGGAACAGTCCGTTGTGTTAGAAGCTATAACGAAACAACTGGATGATATTAGTAGAGAAGTTTGCAATCTTCAATCTAAGTATGCTTTTGCTGAAAGTTTGTTGGAAAAAATATCCGATGCACAAGCCACTTTAGTGAATCAAATGGCGATAAACCAATCTTGTTAGAAGATAAAAGTGATGAAGATCTTAAAATGATTGGTGTTCCTGCTATTGATTCCTTGTTTAGTAAAATTAAGATTGATGAAAAAGGGACTGGAGAAGAGTCAACTTTAGGCAGAAGGCGTCCCAATATTTCAGAGGGTTAAAATCTTGTTGAGAAAATTGATAAAAGTGGGTTTGAAGAGGTAAAAACTTTAACTAGTGATGTGCCCACTCTTTTGGATTACAAAGACTTTAATTATGATAGTTGCTCTTTAATTGATTGTATTTCTTTGTTGCAATCCATGATAAATTCACCCCATTCTTATGAGCAAAATAAAGCTTTTACTAAACATATTGTTGATGCCATGATGAAATCTTTTGAAGAAAAATTGGAATAAGAAGTTTCAATTCCTAGAAAATTGCATGATGAATGGGAACCTACTATAAAAGTCAAGATTAAAAATTATGAGTGTTTTGCTTTATGTGACTTTGGTGCTAGTGTTTCTACAATTCTGAAATCTTTATGTGATGTGCTTGGTCTTACCGATATTGAAGAATGCTCTTTAAATTTGCACTTAGCGGATTCTACTATCAAAAATCCTATGGGAAGAATTAATGAAGTTCTTATTATTGCAAATAGAAATTATGTGACCATATATTTTACTATTCTTCATATTGATTGCAATCCGTCTTGTCCAATTATTCTTGGTAGACCGTTTTTACACACTATCGATGCAGTGATTCATATGAAAGACGGCAATATTAAGTTCCAATTTCCATTGAGGAAGGGTATGGAAAACTTTCCTATAACAATAATTAGGCCACAATATGAATCAATCATGAGGGCATTTTATGGATCTAGAACCAAAGATGACAAAACTTAGATCCTTGCTTTATGCCTAGCTAAGGGCATAAAACTATAGCACTTGCTGGGAGGCAACCCAATGAATAAAATTTATTTTTGCTTTGATTTATGTTCTTTAGTGTTAGCAAAATTATGCTACTGTTCTGATTGTGTTTTTTGTGTTTTAATTATTGTTTGTGCCAAGTAAAGCCTTTAGGATCTTCTGGGGTGATAGTTGTTTGATCTTGCTGAAAAAGACAGAAACTTTATGCTCATGAAAATAATTATCATAAATCACAGAAAAGAGATTTTGCCCTCATTCATTTTCAAGAAGATTAATATACAAATTATGCTGGTATTCCTAATTTTGTAGAATTTTTGGAGTTACATAAGTATTCTAAAGTTCCAGATTACTACAGACTATTCTGTTTTGACATATTCTGTTTTCTTTGTGTTGTGTGCTTATTTTGATGGCTCTATGGTTTTCTTTGATGAGTTTTTGCCATAGAAAAGTTGGAATACAGTAGATATAATACAAAAATAAAATAATAATTTAACACATCACTTATAGTAGTGGTTTGCTTTCTTTTACTAATGGATCTCACAAGGGTTTTGTCGAGTTTTGTGTGATTGAAATTTTCAAGTTTTGGGTTATCTTACGATGGTTGAAAGAAGGATAAAATAGCCTAAGCTTTGGGATGCCCCGGCATCCCAATCTATTATCCAACAATGAGCAACCAACTAATCTTGGGGATTCCCCCGAGTGGCATCCCCTCTTTCTTCTAACGACCATCGGTATTTTACTCGAGACTATATTTTTATTCGTCACATGATATGTGTTTTGCTTGGAGCGTCTTGTATGATATGTGTCTTTGCTTGTTTTATTTTGTGTTTTAAGTCATAAATCCTTGCTGGACACACCTATTTGAGAGAGCCAAAATTATGTCATGACTTGTTAGAATTGCTCACTATGCTTCACTTAAAATTTTATGAGCAATGGACTTGCTCTAGTGCTTCACTTATATCTTTTTGAGCACGGTGTGCTTAGTATTTTTGAAGAAATGCTCTGTTGCTTCACTTAGATTTATTTGAGAGTTAGTAAAATTTGAAGAAATCCTCTCTTGCTTCACTTAAATTATTTTGAGAGAAAGAGAATATGTTATGCTCATGATCTTCACTTATATTTTTTTGAGCTTATGAAAAGCAACACATGAATATTAGTCCCAAAGTGATAGATATACAAGAAGATAAAGAAACAAAAAAAATATGTCATGAAGATCATTGGACAAAATAAACTTGATTCTTAGTAATAGTTTTGAGATATGATGATGTGATATGTGAGTTGTGTTGATGAGTAATTGTGCTCTAGTAAGAATATTGGTGTTAAGGTTTGTGATTCCCAATGCATGCACGGAAGTCAATAATCATGCAATGAAAATTATATCCTACTTGTGGTGCATTATTCGGTGTTAATTATGCTTAATGCTTGCTTATGAGATTATTCGTTTCTTGGTTGGTCGCTTCTCAATCTTTTTGCTAGCCTTCATTTTGCACCAAGTATGACCTCTACTTGTGCATCCAAAATCCTTTAAACCAGTTTTGTCACATGAGTCCACTATATCTACCTATATGCGGTATTATTTTGCCGTTCTAAGCAAATTTGCATGTGCCAATTCTATTTTTCAAAATAAAATTCTCTTTTGTGTGTTTGTTTCGCTCGCCGAACTGTAACGGGTAGCTAATATTTTTCATGCTAGATGTGTTATTCTCACGATGAGTTTTTATTCACTTGTCATTGCACGAGAGTAAGGCAAAGGTATTAGGGATGCCCAGTCCCGAAATGCAAAAATGAATTTAATTTATGTTGTCAAATAATAAATTCCTTGGAAAGTGTTGGTATGGAGGGCACCCGTGGATATGGCTAGCCATGGAAAGTGAAAGTTATGGTGGAAAAAGGAATAAACTTTATTTTCTGTTTGGGAACCGCCTATGATATATCTAGCATGGAAAGTGTTGGGATGGTCCAAGTCGTTTTCGTTGGTGGGATGGATACACCTCCCAAAATGTTTTTATCTCTAATTTTTTGCTTTAAGCTCTAGCACCTCTACAAATCACTACTTCCCTCCGCGAAGGGCCTTTCTTTTACGTTGCGCAATTTTTATTTTTGAATTTGAGTCTCCATCCTCTCTTATAAAAGCACTAACTAGGGGATAATTTGATCGTACTTAAGTATTGGGTGTAGCTTATATTCGAGTGTGTTTCATGAATGGATCAATGCTTGAGCATGATGGGCTAAGGATAACTTGTTTTAACATTGATATTTTGAAAGACATGGTTGCTTGTTGATATGCTTGAGTATCTAAATTATTATGTCAAAACTAGACTATTGCTTTGAATCACATAAAGGTCCAAATGTCCATGCTATAAAGAAAAGAATATGATATGACTTGATAAATAGCACTCCACATAAAAAATTCTGTTTTTATCACTTACCTACTCAAGGACAAGCAGGAGTTAAGCTTGGGGATGCTGATACGTCTCCAACGTATCTATAATTTTTGATTATTCCATGTTGTTCTATTATCAATCTTGGATGTTTTATAATCATTATATAGTCATTTTATATCATTTTTTGGTACTAACCTATTCACATAGTGCCAAGTGCCAGTTGCTGTTTTCTGCATGTTTTTTACATCTTAAGAAATCAATATCAGACGGAGTCCAAATGCCACGCCAATTTACGATGATTTTTATGGACCAAAAGGAAGAAGTTGGGCCCTGGTTGCACCTGGGGGGAGTCCCGAGGAGGGGACAACCCACCAGGGCACGCCAGGAGGCCCAGGCGCGCCCTGGTGGGTTGTGCCCACCTCGGGTGCCTCCTGGACCGACTCTTTGCTCTATAAATACCCCAATATTCCAGAAGCTCTAGGGGAGTCGACGAAATTTTCATCCAGCCGCCGCAGAGTCCAGAACCACGAGATCCAATCTAGACACCATCGCGGAGGGGTTCACCACTTCCATTGGTGCCTCTCAGATGATGCGTGAGTAGTTCTTTGTAGACCTTTGGGTCCATAGTTAGTAGCTAGATGGCTTCCTCTCTCTCTCTCTTGATTATCAATACAATGGTCTCTTAGAGATCCATATGATGTAAGTCTTTTGGCGATGTGTTTGTTGGGATGTGATGAACTTCGAGTTTATGATCAGTTATATCTTTTTATATCCATGAAAGTTATTTGAGTTCTTTGATCTCTTATATGCGTGATCTATTATAGCCTCATATTTCTTCTCCGATTTTTGCATTTTGTTTGGCCAACTTGATCTATTTATTTTGCAATGGGAAGAGGTGCCCGGTAGTGGGATCGATCTTATGGTGCTTAATCCCAGTGGAAGAAAGGGAACCGACACGTATGTATCGTTGCTACTAAGAATAAAAAGACGGGATCCATATCTGCCGCAATAGATAAACGGATCTTTTCTACATCATGTCATCATTCTTATTACATTACTCCATTTTTCCATGAACTTAATACACTAGATGCATGCTGGATAGCGGTTGATGTGTGGAGTAATAGTAGTAGATGCATGTAGGAGTCGGTCTACTAATCTTGGATGTGATGCCTATGTAATGATCATTTCCTGGATATCATCATGATTATTTGAAGTTCTATCAATTTCCCAACAGTAATTTGTGTTGGGGAACGTAGTAATAATTCAAAAAAATTCTACGTGTCACCAAGATCAATCTAGGAGATGCTAGCAATGAGGAGAGAGAGAGAGAGAGAGAGAGAGGGAGGGAGTGCATCTTCATACCCTTGAAGACCGCTAAAAGGAAGCGTTACAAGAACGCGGTTGATGGAGTCGTACTCGCGGCGGTTCAAATCGCAGAAGATCCGAGCTAGCGCCGAACGGACGGCGCCTCCGCGTTCAATACACGTACATCCCGGGAAAGTCTCCTCCTTCTTGATCCAGCAAGGGGGAAGGAGATTTTGAGGGAGAGCTTCGGCAGCACGACGGCGTGGTGGTGGAGCTTGCGATTTTCCTGCAGGGCTTCGCCAAGCTCTACGGAGGAGGAGGAGGAGGAGGTGTTTGAGGAGGGAGGGACTGCACCAGGGGAAGGGTATGGCAGCCGTCTCGCCCCCCCACTATTTATAGGGGAAGGGGGCTGGCGCTCCGAGATCCCATCTACAAGGGGGGGGGGCAAGGGGGGACTTGCCCCTCAAGTTTGGTGGGAGGCGCCCCCACCCCCTAGAGTTTCCAACCCTAGGCGCCTTGGGCCCTTGGGGGGAACACCAGCCCACTAGGGGTTGGTTCCCACCCTTGTCCAGCCCATTAAGTCCCCCGTGGCAGGTGCCCCCACCCAGTGGACCCCCGGACACCTTTCGGTGGTCCCGGTACAATACCGATAACCCCGGAAACCATTCCGGTGACTGAAACTGGACTTCCCATATATAAATCTTTACCTCTAGACCATTCCAGAATTCCTCATGACGTCCGGGATCTCATCCGGGACTCCGAACAACCTTCAGCAACCACATACAATTTCCCATAACAACTCTAGCGTCACCGAACCTTAAGTGTGTAGACCCTACGGGTTCGGGAACCATGCAGACATGACCGAGACATCTCTCCGGCCAATAACCAACAACGGGATCTGGATACCCACGTTGGCTCCCACATGTTCCATGATGATCTCATCGGATGAACCACGATGTCGGGGATTCAATCAATCCCGTATACAAATCCCTTTGTCCACCGGTATGTTACTTGCTCGAGATTCGATCGTCGGTATCCCCATACCTCGTTCAATCTCGTTACCGACAAGTTTCTTTACTCGTTCTGTAATGCATGATCCCATGACTAACTCCTTAGTCACATTGATCTCATTATGATGATGCATTACCGAGTGGGCCCAAAGATACCTCTCCATCATACGGAGTGACAAATCTCAGTCTCGATTCGTGCCAACCCAACAGACACTTTCGGAGATATCTGTAGTGCACCTTTATAGCCACCCAGTTACGTTGTGACGTTTGGTACACCCAAAGCATTCCTACGGTATCCAGGAGTTGCACAATCTCATGGTCTAAGGAAATGATACTTGCCATTAGAAAAGCTCTTAGTAAACGAACTACACGATCTTGTGCTATGCTTATGATTGGGTCTTGTCCATCACATCATTCTCCTAATGATGTGATCCTGTTATCAACGACATCCAATGTCCATGGTCAGGAAACCACAACCATCTATTGATCAACGAGCTAGTCAACTAGAGGCTTACTAGGGACATATTATGGTCTATGTATTCACACATATATTATGGTTTCCGTTTAATACAATTATAGCATGAACAGCAGACAATTATCATCAACAAGGAAATATAATAATAACCATTTTATTATTTCCTTTAGGGCATATTTCCAACAGTCTCCCACTTGCACTAGAGTCAATAATCTAGTTACATTGTGATGAATCGAACACCCATAGAGTTCTGGTGTTGATCATGTTTTGCTCGTGGAAGAGGTTTAGTCAACGGATCTGCGACATTTAGATCCGTATGCACTTTACAAATATCTATGTCTCCATCTTGAACATTTTCACGAATGGAGTTGAAGCGACGCTTGATATTCATGGTCTTCTTGTGAACCCTGGGCTCCTTGGCTAGTGCAATAGCTCCGTTTTTGTCACATAAGAGAGTCATCGGGCCCGACGCATTGGGAATAACTCCTAGGTCGGTGATGAAATCCTTCATCCAGATTGCTTCATGTGCTGCCTCCGAGGCTGCCATGTACTCCGCTTCACATGTAGATCCCTCCACCATGCTTTGATTGCAACTGCACCAGCTGACTGCCCCACCATTCAAAATGTACACGTATCCAATTTGTGACTTGGAGTCATCCAGATCTGTGTCGAAGCCAGCATCAACGTAACCCTTTACGACGAGCTCTTCGTCACATCCATAAACGAGAAACATATCCTTAGTCCTTTCAGGTACTTCAGGATATTCTTGACCGCTGTCTAGTGTTCCATGCTAGGATTACTTTGGCACCTCCCTACCAGACTTACGACAAGGTTCACATCAGGTCTGGTACACAGCATGGCATACATAATAGACCCTATGGCCGAGGCATAGGGGATGACACTCATCTTTTCTCTATCTTCTGCCGAGGTCAGGCATTGAGCCATATTCGATCTCACACCTTGCAATACAGGCAAGAACCCCTTCTTGGACTGATCCATATTGAACTTCTTCAATATCTTGTCAAGGTATGTGCTTTGTGGAAGACCGATGAGGCTTCTCGATCTATCTCTATAGATCTTGATGCCTAATATGTAAGCAGCTTCTCCAAGGTCCTTCATTGAAAAACACGTATTCAAGTAGGCCTTTATGCTTTCCAAAAGTTCTATATCATTTCCCATCAATAGTATGTCATCTACATATAATATGAGAAATGCTACAGAGCTCCCACTCACTTTCTTGTAAACACAGGCTTCTCCATAAGTCTGCATAAGCCCAAACGCTTTGATCATTTTGTTAAATCGAATGTTCCAACTCCGAGATGCTTGCACCAGCCCATAGATGGAGCACTGGAGCTTGCACCAGCCAAGCGAATGTTCATTAACTTCCTCTCCAGCCGGCGCAGGCACCATAGAAACATCTTCTTGAGCTGCGCTACTCTCCGGTTCGAGAGGCAGTATTTCATCAAGTTCTACTTTCCTCCCACTTTCTTCTTTCGAGAGAAACTCTTTCTACAGAAAGGATCCGTTCTTGGCAACAAAGATCTTGCCTTTGGATCTGAGGTAGAAGGTATACCCAATGGTTTCCTTAGGGTATCTTATGAAGACACATTTTTCCGACTTGGGTTCGAGCTTTTTAGGTTGAAGTTTCTTGACATAAGCATCGCATCCCTAAACTTTTAGAAACGACAGCTTAGGTTTCTTCCCAAACCATAATTTATACGGTGTCATCTCAATGGATTTAGACGGTGCCCTATTTAAAGTGAATGCGGCTGTCTCTAAAGAATAACCCCAAAATGATAGCTGTAAATCGGTAAGAGACATCATAGATCGCACCATATCCAATAGAGTACGATTACGACGTCCGGACACACCATTACGCTGAGGTGTTCCAGGCGACGTGAGTTGTGAAACAGTTCCACATTTCCTTAAGTGTGTATCAAACTTGTGACCCAAATATTCTCCTCCACGATCTGATCGTAAGAACTTTATTTTCCTGTCATGTTGATTCTCTACCTCACTCTGAAATTCCTTGAACTTTTCAAAGGTCTCAGACTTGTGTTTCATTAAGTAGACATACCCATATCTACTTAAGTCATCAATGAGGGTGAGAACATAACGATAGCCACCGCGAGCCTCAACGCTCATTGGACCGCACACATCAGTATGTATTATTTCCAACAAGTTGGTTGCTCGCTCCATTGTTCCGGAGAACGGAGTCTTGGTTATTTTACCCATGAGGCATGATTCGCACGTGCCAAATGATTCATAATCAAGAGACTCCAAAAGTCCATCTGCATGGAGTCTCTTCATGCGTTTGACACCAATGTGACCAAGGCGGCAGTGCCACAAGTATGTGGGACTATCATTATCAGCCTTACATCTTTTGGCATTGACACTATGAATATGTGTAAGATCATGTTCGAGATTCAACAAAAATAAACCATTGACCAGCGGGGCATGACCATAAAACATATCTCTCATATAAATAGAACAACCATTATTCTCGGATTTAAATGAGTAGCCATCTCGCATTAAACGAGATCCAGATACAATTTTCATGCTCAAAGCTGGCACTAAATAACAATTATTGAGGTTTAAAACTAATCCCGTAGGTAAATGTAGAGGTAGCGTGCCGACGGCGATCACATCGACCTTGGAACCATTCCCGACGCGCATCGTCACCTCATCCTTCGCCAGCTCCGCTTATTCCGCAGCTCCCGTTTTGAGTTACAAATATGAGCAATCGCATCGATATCAAATACCCAGGAGCTACTACGAGCAATGGTAAGGTACACATCCATAACATGTATATCACATATACCTTTGGCATTGCCGTCCTTCTTATCCACTAAGTACTTGGGGCAGTTCTGCTTCCAGTGACCATTTCCCTTGCAATAAAAGCACTGAGTCTTGGGCTTGGGTCCATTTTTTGGCTTCTTCCCGGCAACTGATTTACCGGGCGCGACAACTCCCTTGTCGTCCTTCTTGAAGTTCTTTTCACCCTTGCCTTTCTTGAAACTAGTGGTCTTATTCACCATCAACACTTGATGTTCCTTTTTGATTTCCACCTCCGCTGATTTCAGCATTGAATATAACTCAGGAATGTACTTCTCCATCCCTTGCATATTGTAGTTCATGACAAAGCTCTTGTAGCTAGGTGGGAACGACTGGAGGATCCTGTCAATGACCGAGTCATCTAGAAGATTAACTCCCAGCTGAGACAAACGGTTGTGCAACCCAGACATTTTGAGTATATGCTCATTGTAACTGTTTTCCTCCATCTTACAATCAGAGAACTTGTCGGAGACTTCATATCTCTCGACCGGGCATGAGCTTGGAAAACCATTTTCAGCTCTTGGAACATCTTATATGCTCCGTTCTTCTCAAAACGCTTTTGGAGCCCGGTTCTAAGCTGTAAAGCATGCCGTGACCGAACAGGGAGTAATCACTACGCTGATCGCCAAAGCGTTCATAACGTCTTGAGTTGCTGGGAAAATGGGTGCGTCACCTAGCGGTGCTTCAAGGACATATGCTTTCTTGGCAGCTATGAGGATGATCCTCATGTTTCGGACCTAGTCTGTATAGTTGCTACCATCGTCTTTCAGCTTGGTTTTCTCTAGGAACGCGTTGAAGTTGAGGGCAACATTAGCGTGGGCCATTTGATCTACAAGACATATTGTAAAGATATTTTAGACTATGTTCATGATAGTTAAGTTCATCTAATCAAATTATTTAATGAACTCCCACTCAGATAGACATCCCTCTAGTCATCTAAGTGATACATGATTCGAATCAACTAGGCCATGTCCGATCATCACGTGAGACGGACTAGTCATCATCGGTGAACATCTCCATTTTGATCGTATCTGTTATACGACTCATGTTCGACCTTTCAGTCTCTCGTGTTCCGAGGCCATGTCTGTACATGCTAGGCTCGTCAAGTCAACCTAAGTGTTTTGCATGTGTAAATCTGGCTTACACCCGTTGTATGCGAATGTTAGAATCTATCACACCCGATCATCACGTGGTGCTTCAAAACAACGAACCTTCCCAACGGTGCACAGTTAGGGGAAACACATCTCTTGAAATTTTTAGTGAGGGATCATCTTATTTATGCTACCGTCGCTCTAAGAAAAAATATGTAAACATTACAAACATCACATGCCAATCATAAAGTCACATGATATGGCCAATATCATCTTGCACCTTTGATCTCCATCTTTGAGGCGCGGCATGATCACCTTCGTCACCAGCATGACACCATGATCTCCATCATCGTGTCATCATGAAGTTGTCTCGCCAACTATTACTTCTACTACTATGGCTAACGGTTAGCAATAAAGTAAAGTAATTACTTGGCGTTTTCATTGACATGTGATAACCCACAAGTATAGGGGATCAACTGTAGCCTCTTTCGATAAGTAAGAGTGTCGAACCCAACGAGGAGCTAAAGGTAGAACAAATAATCCCTCAAGTTCTATCGACCACCGATACCACTCTACGCACGCTTGACGTTCGCTTCACCTAGAACAAGTATGAAACTAGAAGTACTTTGTAGGTGTGATAGGATAGGTTTGCAAGATAATAAAAAGCACGTAAATAAAAAGTAGGGTCTGTTTAGATGAAGACACAACTAAGTTAGTTTTAGTAGAGAGCTTTTTGTCACGAGAAAGTTATTTGTCCCTAGGCAATCGATAACTAGACCGGTAATCACTATTGCTATTTTATTTGAGGGAGAGGTATAAGCTAACATACTTTTCTCTTCTTGGATCATATGCACTTATGGTTGGAACTCTAGCAAGCATCCGCAACTACTAAAGATCATTAAGGTAAAACCCAACCCTAGCACTGAAGTATCAAGTCCTCTTTATTCCCATACGCCATGACCCACTTACCCGTGTTTGTGTTTCAGTCACTCACGCAACACAGACAATAAGCAAACCATGAAAATATTGCAACACCCTACAGCGAGAATCCCTCACGCTTGCACGACACAGAGAGCACCATAGGACAGCACCAATAATAAAACATGCAACTCAAACCAATCACGATCATCAATTAACCTATAGGACAAAATGAATCTACTCAAACATCATAGGATAGCCATACATCATTGAGAAATAATATATAGCGTTGAGCACCATGTTTAAGTAGAGATTACAGCGGGTAAAAGAGGGGTTACACCGCTGCATAGAGGGGGGAAGAGTTGGTGATGAGGGCGATGAAGTTGTTGGTGTAGATCGCGGTGATGATGATGGCCCCGGCGGCGTTCTGGCGCCACCGGAAGAAAGGGGGAGAGACCCCCCCCCCCCTTCTTCTTCTTCTTCTTCTTCTTCCTTGACCTTCTCCCTAGATGGGAGAAGGGTTTCCCCTCTGGTCCATAGCCTCCATGGTTTGGGAGGGGCGAGTGCCCCTCCGAGGTTGGATCTGTCTCTCTGTCTCTCTCTGTTTCCGCATTCCTGATTCTGCCCTTTCACCGATTCTTATATATCCGGAGATCCGTAACTCCGATTGGATTGAAACCTTCAACACAATTTTTTTCCGGAAATTAGCTTTCTTGCGGCAAAAGAAGAGCATCAACCGCCTTACGGGGTGCCCAGGAGGGTCAGGGGCGCACCCACCCCCCTGGGGCGCGCCCCCTGCCTCGTGGCCCCTCAAGCATCGTCTCGCGTTGATTCTTCTTCCCGAAAATCATAGATATTCCAAAAATATTCTCCGTCCATTTTTATCCCGTTTGGACTCGTTTGATATGGGTTTTGTGCGAAATAAAAAACATGCAATAAATAGGAACTGGCACTAGGCACTGGATCATTATGTTAGTCCCAAAAATAATATAAAAAGTTGCCAAAAGTATGTAAAAGTTGTAGAATATTGGCATGGAACAATAAAAAATTATAGATACGACGAAGACGTATCAGCATCCTCAAGCTTAATTCCTGCTCGGCCTTGAGTAGGTAAATAATAAAAAAGATAATTTTTGATGTGGAATGCTACCTAGCATAATCTTGATCATATATCTAATCATGGCATCAATATTAAGACACGAGTGGTTCAAAGCAATAGTCTATCATTTGATATTAAGATAATAGTACTTCAAGCATGCCAACCAAGCAATTATGTCTTATCGAAATAACATAGCCAAAGAAAGCTTATCCCTGCAAAATCATATAGCTTGGCTACGCTTCATTTTTGTCACACAAAATGCTCCCATCATGCACAACCTCGATGACAAGCCGAGCAATTGGTTCATACTTTTAACGCAGCTTGACTTTTTCAACCCTCACGCAATACATGAGCGCAAGCCATGGATATAGCACTATAGGTGGAATAGAATATTATGGTGGAGGTTTATGTGGAGAAGACAAAAAGGGAGAAAGTCTCACATCGACGCGGCTAATCAACGCGCTATGGAGATGCCCATCAATTGATGTCAATGCAAGGAGTAGGGATTGTCATGCAACGGATGCACTAGAGCTATAAGTGTATGAAAGCTCAACTGAAACTAAGTGGGTGTGCATCCAACTTGGTTTCTCATGAAGACCTCGGGCATTTGAGGAAGCCCATCATCGGAATATACAAGCCAAGTTCTATAATTAAAATTCCCACTAGTATATGAAATTGATAACTCAAGAGACTCTCTATATGAAGAACATGGTGCTACTCTGAAGCACAAGTGTGGTAAAAGGATAGTAACATTGCCCCTTCTCTCTTTTTCTCTCATTTTTTTATTTTCTTTTTTTGGGTGGGCTTCTTTGGCCTCTTTTATTTTTCATAAAGTTCGGAGTCTCATCCCGACTTGTGGGGGAATCATAGTCTCCATCATCCTTTCCTCACTGGGGCAATGCTCTAATAATGATGATCATCACACTTTTATTTACTTACAACTCAATATTACAACTCGATACTAGAACAAAAATATGACTCTATATGAATGCCTCCGGCGGTGTACCGGGATGCGCAATGATCTAGCATAGCAAAGACATCAAAAAACGGACAAGTCATGAAAACATCATGCTAGCTATCTTACGATCATGCAAACTAAAGCAATATGACAATGAATGCTCAAGTCATGTATATGATGATGATGGAAGTTGCATGGCAATATATCTCAGAATGGCTATGGAAATGCCATGATAGGTAGGTATGGTGGCTGTTTTGAGGAAGATATAAGGAGGCTTATGTGTGATAGAGTGTATCGTATCATGGGGTTTGGATGCACCGGCGAAGTTTGCACCAACTCTCGAGGTGAGAAAGGGCAATGCACGGTACCGAAGAGGCTAGCAATGTTGGAAGGGTGAGAGTGCGTATAATCCATGGATTCACATTAGTCATAAAGAAATCATATACTTATTGCAAAAGTTTATTAGCCCTCGAAGCAAAGTACTACTATGCATGCCCCTAGGGGGATAGATTGGTAGGAAAAGACCATCGCTCGTCCCCAACCGCCACTCATAAGGAAGACAATCAAAGAAACACCCTATGCTTCAAATTTGTCACATAACGGTTACCATACGTGCATGTGATATGTCTCCGTCGTATCTATAATTTTTGATTGTTCCATGCTAATATTATTCAACTTTCATATACTTTTGGCAACTTTTTATATTATTTTTGGGACTAACATATTGATCCAGTGCCAAGTGCCAGTTCCTGTTTGTTGCATGTTTTATGTTTCGCGGAAACCCCATATCAAACGGAGTCCAAACGGGATAAAAATGGATGGAGAATTATTTTGGAATATCTATGATTTTTGGGGAGTAAAATCAACGCGAGACGGTGCCCGAGGTGGCCACGAGGCAGGGGCGCGCGCCTGCCTACCCTGGGCGTGCCCCTGACCATTGTTGGCCCCTCATAATGCGGTTGACGCTCTTCTTTGGCCGCAAGAAAGCTATTTTTTGGAAAAATATCTGGGCGAAGGTTTCAATCCAATAGGAGTTATGGATCTCTGGATATAAAAGAAACGGTGCTAGGGCAGAATCCGAGAACGCAGAAACAGAGAGAGACAGAGAGACAGATCCAATCTCGGAGGGGCTCTTGCCCCTCCCACGCCATGGGAGCCAAGGACAAGAGGGGAAACCCTTCTCCCATCTAGGGAGGAGGTCAAGGAAGAAGAAGAAGGGGGGCTCTCTCCCCCTTGTTTCCGGTGACGCCGGAACGCCGCCGGGGGCCATCATCATCACCGCGATCTACACCAACACCTCCATCATCGTCACCAACATCTCCATCACCTTCCCCCATCTACATTCAGCGGTCCACTCTCCCGCAACCCGTTGTACCCTCTACTTGAACATGGTGCTTAATGCTTCATATTATTATCCAACAATGTGTTGCCATCCTATGATGTCTGAGTAGATTTTCGTTGTCCTACCGGTGATTGATGAACTGCTATGATTGGTTTAATTTGCTTGTGCTTATATTGCTGTCCTATTGTGCCCTCCGTGTCGCGCAAGCGTGAGGGATCCCCGCTGTAGGGTGTTGCAATACATTCATGATTCGGTTATAGTGGGTTGCTTGAGTGACAGAAGCATAAACCCGAGTAAGAGGGTTGTGGCGTATGGGATAAAGGGGACTTGATAGTTTAATGCTATGGTTGGGTTTTACCTTAATGATCTTTAGTAGTTGCGGATGCTTGCTAGAGTTCCAATCATAAGTGCATATGATCCAAGAAGAGAAAGTATGTTAGCTTATGCCTCTCCCACATAAAACTTGCTATCAGTCTAGTAAAGTAGTCAATTTCTTAGGGACAATTTCACAACTCCTACCACCACTTTTCCATACTCATTATATTTACTTTATTGCTTCTTTATCTAAACAGCCCCTAGCTTTTAGTTACGTGCTCTTTATTATCTTGCAAACCTATCCAACAACACCTACAAAGTACTTCTAGTTTCATACTTGTTCTAGGTAAAGCGAATACTAAGCGTGCGTAAAGTCGTATCAGTGGCAGATATGACTTGAGAGAATATATTTGTTCTACCTTTAGCTCCTCGTTGGGTTCAACACTCTTAGTTATCAAAAGAGGCTACAATTATCCCCTATACTTGTGGGTTATCAGCATGCTACGGGACCTGCAAACCTCAACACAAGTAATTCTCAATTTCACAATTACTCAACTAGCACGACTCAAATATCACCACCTTCATATCGCAAAACTATTGCAAGGAATAAAACATATCATATTCAGTGATCTACAAGTTTTATGTAGGATTTTATGACTAACCATGTGAATGACCAATTCCTATCATCTCTCTAAATAGATATAAGTGAAGCAAGAGAGTTTAATTCTTTCTACAAAAGATGTGCCCACACTCTAACAAATATAAGTGAAGCAAAAGAGCATTCTACAAATGGTGGTTTTCTATGTGAAGAGAAACATGCAATCCAAACTTCAAATGATATAAGTGAATCACATGAAGCATTCTATAAAGCCATACTCAAAAGATTTAAGTGAAGTGCAATGCGCATTCTATAAATCAACCAAGGACTATCTCATACCAGCATGGTGCATAAAATAAAAGTGAAAACTAAATGCAAAATACGCGCCAAGATTTGCACATATCACATGAACGAAACGAATCCGAAAACATACCGATACTTGTTGAAGAAAGAGGGGATGCCTTCCGGGGCATCCCCAAGCTTAGACTCTTGAGTCTCCTTGAATATTTACTTGGGGTTCCTTGGGCATCCCCAAGCTTGAGCTCTTGCCTCTCCTCCTTTTCCTCATATCGAGAGCTCCTCGATCTTCGAACACTTCATCCACACAAAACTTCAACAGAAACTCGGTAAGATTTCCGTTAGTATAATAAAGAAAATCACTACTTCAAGTATTGTTGCAAACCAATTCATATTTTTTTTGGCATTGTAGCTACTGTAATATAGCTTTTCCATGGCTTGATCCACTGATAGAAATTGATAGTTTCGTCAAAACAAGCAAACTATGCATCAAAAACAGAATCTGTCAAAAACAGAACAGTCTGTAGTAATATGAACATTCACCATACTTCTGGTACCCCAAAAATTCTGCAAAAATTAGGAAACATAAATAATTTGCATAGCAAAACAGTGCAAAAAAGTTTCAGAACCGTTTGACATTCCAGTAAAAAATGTAAAATCGCGCACTACAGCCAAAGTTTCTGTCCTGCACCGCACAAACCAACAAGCATTGTAAACATCCTAAAGGCAAACCTTGGCACATTATTTTTATAATACAATGGAATTGTACAAGGGGATAATTATTTTTGTTGAAAAGTTTCTGTAATCAATATTCACAAAGTTTCCGTGAGCATGAACAAAGTTCAAGGCTAGCTCCCACTTTAACAATGCTCGTCTTTCTCACTTTCGCTTTTCTATTTGAAAAAGTTTTGGGTTCCCCTCTTTAATTTTTTTTAAATTTATAAAAGCACTCAACAGAAATAAATGACTCTCGAAAACTTCCGGGTTGTCTCCCTGGCAGCGCTTTCTTTAAAGCCATAAAGCTAGGCATATAGTGCTCAGGTAATGGATCCACCCGGATCCCAAGGTATATCAAAGCCAATTTTAATTAACAATGATTTGTAATTGGTAGTGAGCACAAAGTAACATATATCATGCAACAACGAAGTCTAACTCTCTTCCTATGCATCGGCATGTCATAAAAGAACAATTCATGCACACATAGTAAAGGCCAATGCATAGTATAAGCAATTTCTTGCAATTTTATCATATTGGAAGCATAGAGAGGTGGAGATATAGTTCCTCTCTCATAATAATTGCAAGTAGGAGCATCAAGCACATGCATATTATATCTATCACAATCATCATGTGTAGTAGTAAAAGGCAACCCATCGATATAATCCTTAATAAGTGCAAACTTCTCCGATATAGTGTAGTCGGCAGAATTCAAAAGGATAATAGGACTATCATGGAGGGGTGCAATAGCAACAATTTCATGTTTAACATAAGGAACTATAGCAAGTTCATCTCCACAAGCAACATTCATATTCGCATCATGGCCACAAGCATAGAAAGCATCATCAAAAAGGGATATTTCAAGAGAATCAACGGGATCATAACAATCATCAGAGCAATCATCCTTCGGTAAGCATGAAGGGAAATTAAACAATGTATGATTTGAAGAGTTATCGCATTAGAAGGTGGGAACGGGTAGGTAATCCGCTCTTCCTCCTTTTGTTCTTCGCTCTCCTCATCATCTTTTTCATCCAATGAGCTCACAGTTTCATCAATTTCTTCTTCCATAGACTCCTGCAAAATATTAGTCTCTTCTTGGACAGCGGAGAAGTCCTCAATATATGGTTCAATATAAGGATTAGAAGCATAATTATCATAGCAATATTTAAGTATGGCCATATTTTCAGATTTGTAAAGAGTAGCATCATAATTTTCAATCAAAGAAGCAATTTCATAAGCACCCTTAAAAGCAACAAATTCTTCAATTTGTTGAACATCATAGTAATTATAAACACCCTTAGCATACAAAGATACTATTCCATTTCACTAAACTCACATTGGTAGGGAAGGTGTTTCTTAAGGTTTTCAGAACAACAAGTAACATCATATATCTCAAATAAATTCCAAGCATAGCATTGCAAACAATGAATTTGATCCAGTAAAAGTTTCCCTTTTTTAGATATGCAGTGTTGCACATAACAAGCATGCTCATCTGAAGATTTGCCCTCAACTAAGCTAGTTGGGGTTTCAGCACGAGCACAAATGGATCGAAGATGATCCAAGTAAAAACCTTCAGTAGTGTGATAGATTTTGAGTGGTTCTTCAACCATTGGTGTAGTAGGTACAACTATTTTTTTTGGTATTTTGCATTTCCTACCCATAACTAAAGATAGAAAACAACTAAGAATAGAAAATAAAAATTACTTAGTGATAAAGCAAACAAGCACACACAAGAATATTCACCCCATGCTATGACTCCCCGGCAATGGCGCCAGAAAAAGGTCTTGATAACCCACAAGTATAGGGGATCAATTTTTGCCTCTTTTGATAAGTAAGAGTGGTGAACCCAACGTCGAGCTAAAGGTAGAAAAAATATTCCCTCAAGTTCTATCGACCACCGATACAACTCTACGCATGCTTGACGTTTGCTTCACCTAGAACAAGTATGAAACTATAAGTACTTTGCAGGTGTGATAGGATAGGTTCACAAGATAATAAAAAGCACGTAAATAAAAAGTAGGGGCTGTTTACATGAAGACACAACTAAGTTAGTTTTAGTAGAGAGCTTTTTGTCACGAGAAAGTTATTTGTCCCTAGGCAATCGATAACTAGATCGGTAATCACTATTGCAATTTTATTTGAGGGAGAGGCATAAGCTAACATACTTTCTCTTCTTGGATCATATGCACTTATGATTGGAACTCTAGCAAGCATCCGCAACTACTAAAGATCATTAAGGTAAAACCCAACCAAAGCATTAAAGTATCAAGTCCTCTTTATTCCCATACGCCATGACCCACTTATCCGTGTTTGTGATTCAGTCACTCACACGACGCAGACAATAAGCAAACCATGAACATATTGCAACATCCTACAGCGGGAATCCCTCACGCATGCGCAACATGGAGAGCACCATAGGACGGCACCAATAATAAAACATGCAACTCAAACCAATCACGATCATCAATTAACCCATAGGACAAAACGGATCTACTCAAACATCATAGGATAGCCATATATCATTGGGAAATAATATATAGAGTTGAGCACCATGTTTAAGTAGAGATTACAACGGGTAAAAGAGGGGTTACACCGCTGCATAGAGGGGGGAAGAGTTGGTGATGAGGGCGGTGAAGTTGTTGGTGTAGATCGCGGTGATGATGATGGCCTCGGCGGTGTTCCGGCGCCACCAGAAGCAAGGGGAAGAGATCCCCCCTTCTTCTTCTTCTTCTTCTTCTTCTTCTTCTTCTTCCTTGACCTTCTCCCTAGATGGGAGAAGGGTTTCCCCTTTGGTCCATGGCCTCCATCGCTTGGGAGGGGCGAGAGCCCCTCCGAAATTGGATATGTCTCTCTATCTCTCTCTGTTTCTGCGTTCCTGATTCTGCCCTTTCACCGTTTCTTATATATCCGGAGATCCGTAAATCCGATTGGATTGAAACCTTCAACACGATTTTTTTTCTTTCGGAAATTAGCTTTCTTGCGGCAAAAGAAGAGCAACAACCGCCTTACGGGGTGCCCACGAGGGTCAGGGGCGCGCCCCATGCCTCGTGGCCCCCTCGAGCATTGTCTTGCGTTGATTCTTCTTCACGAAAATCATAAATATTCCAAAAATATTATCCGTCCGTTTTTATCCCGTTTGGACTCTGTTTGATATGGGTTTTCTGCAAAACAAAAAACATGCAACAAACATGAACTGGCACTGGGACTGGATCAATATGTTAGTCCCAAAAATGATATAAAAAGTTGCCAAAAGTATGTAAAAGTTGTAGAATATTGGCATGGAACAATCAAAAATTATAGATACGACGGAGACGTATCAACATGCAGGTCATACAATAAATTAAGACAACTCCTATGGCTCCTGCCGGTTGTCATACTCGTCGACATGAAAGTCGTGATTCCTATTACAAGAATATGATCAGTCTCATACATCACATATATCATTCATCACATCCTTTTGGTCATATCACATCACATAGCATACCCAGCAAAAACAAGTTAGACGTCCTCTAATTGTTGTTGCATGTTTTTACATGGCTACTATGGGTTTCTAGCAAGAACGTTTCTTACCTACGCAAAAGCCACAACAGTGATATGCCAATTGCTATTTACCCTTCATAAGGACCCTTCTCATCAAATCCGATACGACTAAAGTGGGAGAGACATTCACCCGCTAGCCACCTTATGCAACAAGTGCATGTTAGTCGGTGGAACCTGTCTCCCGTATGTTTACGTGTAAGGTCGGTCCGGGCTGCTTCATCCCACAATGCCGCCGAATCAAGATAGGACTAGTAACGATAAGAAAATTGAACAAACCATCTCCCACAACTACTTGTGTTCTACTCGTGCATAGGATCTACGCATAAACCTAGCTCATTATGCCACTGTTGGGGCACATAGTAATAATTCAAAATTTTCCTACGTGTCACCAAGATCAATGTAGGAGATGCTAGAAACAAGAGAGAGAGAGAGAGGGAGTGCATCTTCATACCCTTGAAGATCTCTAAGCGGAAGCATTCCAAGAATGCGGTTGATGGAGTCGTACTCGCGGCGATTCAAATCGCAGAAGATCCGATCTAGTGCCGAACGGACGGCGCCTCCATGTCCAACACTACAGCCGGGGACGTCTCCTCCTTCTTCATCCAACAAGGGGGGAGGAGAAGTTGAGGGAGAGCTCCAGCAGCACGACGGCATGGTGGTGGAGCTTGCGGTTTCCTGAAGGGCTTCTCCAAGATCTACGGAGGAGGAGGAGGCGTTGGAGGAGGGAGGGGCTGCGCCAGGGGAAGGGTATGGCAGCCCTCCCACCACCCAATATTTATAGGGGAAGGGGAGAGGCCCCCCCCTAGATCCCATCTACAAGGGGGCGGCGGCCAAGGGGGGACTTGCCCCCAAGTTTGGTGGGAGGTGCCCCCACCCCTAGGGTTTCCAACCCTAGGTGCCTTGGACCCTTGGGGGGTGCACCAGGCCACTAGGGGCTGGTTCCCACCCTTGTTCATCCCATTAAGTCCCCTGTGGCAGGTGGCCCCACCCGATGGACCCCCGGACACCCTTCGGTGGTCCCGGTACAATACCGATAACCCCTGAAACCATTTCGGTGACTGAATCTAGACTTCCCATTTATAAATCTTTACCTCTGGACCATTCCGGAACTCCTCGTGACGTCTGGGATCTCATCCGGGACTCCGAACAACCTTCGACAACCACATACAATTTCCCATAACAACTCTAGTGTCACCGAACCTTAAGTGTGTAGACCCTACGGGTTTGGGAACCATGCAGACATGACGAGACATCTCTCTGGCCAATAACCAACAGCGGGATCTGGATACCCATGTTGGCTTCCACATGTTCCACGATGATCTCATCAGATGAACCACGATGTCGAGGATTCAATCAATCCCGTATACAATTCCCTTTGTCCACCGGTATGTTACTTGCCCGAGATTCGATCGCCGGTATCCCCTTACCTTGTTCAATCTCATTACCGGCAAGTCTCTTTGCTCGTTCCGTAATGCATGATCCCGTGACTAACTCCTTAGTCACATTGAGCTCATTATGATGATGCATTACCGAGTGGGCCCAGAGATACCTCTCCGTCGTACGGAGTGACAAATCCCAGTCTGGATTCGTGCCAACCCAACAGACACTTTCGGAGATATATGTAGTGCACCTTTACAGCCACCCAGCTACGTTGTGAGGTTTGGTACACCCAAAGCATTCCTACGGTATCCGGGAGTTGCACAATCTCATGGTCTAAGGAAATGATACTTGACATTAGAAAAGCTCTTAGCAAATGAACTACACGATGTTGTGATATGCTTAGGATTGGGTCTTGTCCATCACATCATTCTCCTAATGATGTGATCATGTAGGACCGCAAGTATGTCTAGAGGGGGGTGATTAGACTACTTGACCAAATAAAAGCTTATCCTTTTCCCAATTTTAGTCTTTGGCAGATTTTAGCTAACTTAGCACAAGTCAAGCAATCTTAACACAATTCAAGCAAGCATGCAAAGAGTATATGAGCAACGGAAAGTAAAGCATGCAGCTTGCAAGAATGTAAAGGGAAGGGTTTGGAGAATTCAAACACAATTGGAGACACGGATGTTTTTGTCGTGGTTCCGATAGGTGGTTCTATCGTACATCCACGTTGATGGATACTTCAACCCACGATGGGTAACGATCATTGCCTTGAGTCCACGGAGGGCTCCACCCACGAAGGGTCCATGAAGAAGCAACCTTGTCTATCCCACCATGGCCGTCGTCCACGAAGGACTTGCCTCACTATTGGTAGATCTTCACGAAATAGGCGATCTCCTTGCCCTTACAAACTCCTTGGTTCAACTCCACAATCTCTTCGGAGGCTCCCAAGTGACACCTAGCCAATCTAGGAGACACCACTCTCCAAGAAGTAACAAATGGTGTGTTGATGATGAACTCCTTGCTCTTGTGCTTCAAATGATAGTCTCCCCAACACTCAACTCTCTCTCACAGGATTTGGATTTGGCGGAAAGAAGATTTGAGTGGAAAGCAACTTGCGGAAGGCTAGAGATCAAGATTCATATGGTATGAAAGGAATATCTTGGTCTCAACACATGAGTAGGTGGTTCTCTCTTAGAAAATGTAAGTTGGAAGTGTAGGTTCGTTCTGATGGCTCTCTCCACAAATGAAGAGGAGGTGGAGGGGTATATATAGCCTCCGCACAAAATCTAACCATTACACACAACTCGCCAATCTCGGTGGGATCGAATTGAGAAACTCGCTCAGACCGATTCAGCAAATCTAGTGAACGTTAGGATTTTCGGTGGGACCGACATGCAACTCGGTAGGACCGATATGGTTAGGGTTAGGGCATAACGTAATCTCGGTGAGACCGATTACACAAACTCGGTGGGACCGATTTTGGTAATAAGCTAACTAGAGAGTTGGTCCGGTAAACTCGGTGGGACCGGTTCGCTCATTTCGGTGAGACCGAAATGTTACGAAAGGGAAACAGAGAGTTTACATTGCAATCTCAGTGGGACCCATCGCTCATCTCGGTGGTACCGAAACGTTACGAAGGGAAACAGAGAGATTACAATCCCATCTCGATGAGACCGAGATCCCTATCGGTGAGAACGATTTGCCTAGGGTTTGTGGCAGTGGCTATGACTGAACTCGGTGGCGCGGGATAGAAAGAATCGGTGGGGCTGAGTTTGACTTTTGGTTTAGGTCATATGTGGATGTGAGAAAGTAGTTGAGGGCTTTGGAGCATATCACTAAGCACTTTGAGCAAGCAAGCCATTAAGCAACACCTCATCCCTCCTTGATAGTATTGGCTTTTCCTATAGACTCAATGTGATCTTGGATCACTAAAATATAAAATGTAGAGTCCTGAGCTTTGAGCATGAGCCAATCCTTTTGTCCTTAGCATTTTGAGGGGTCCACTTTTCTCATCCATGCCATTCCAATCATTGAGCTTTCCTGAAATATTTATCTAGAAATAGCATTAGCTCAATGAGCTATATGTTGTTAGTAATTACCAAAACCACCTAGGGATAGTTGCACTTTCAATCTCCCCCTTTTTGGTAATTGATGACAACGTATGGATCAAAGCTTCGACAAATGATAATAAGAGTGAAAAATATTGTCGCTTTGAGAAGTATGTGAAAAGTAAGAGCTCCCCCTAAATTTGTGCATAGTTTAAGATTTGCTTTGGACTGCAAATGCACAATAAGTTAGGATCATGGGTTACTCTTCCATGTCACATACATCTTGGTGGAGCGCTCAAAATGATAATAATTAAATACATGCACTCATCACCAAGCAAAGTGAATGATCATATAGAGATAAAGGATAATGTCATCCAACAAGCATTAAGGTAGCATATGATCAAACACATGATCATCCAAGTATCTCACAAAAGCAAATAAAGAATCTCAAACAAGCCAATAAAGTTCAACCACCAAAACAACACTCTCTTTCGAAGCCTATGATCTATACATTTTTCTTCCCCTTTGGCAACAAGTTACCAAAAAGTTCATAGAAAATGCATAGTACTAAATCGACTCTCAGGCTTGGTCTTCAGCTGGTGGTGTAGAAATAACGCCAAGGACGAAGGCATCAGTTGATGAAGATGGAGCTGGTGGAGTAGGTCTTTGGAGCTGGTGGCCTTGAAGGCTGTAGCTGGTGCGAGATGAAGTTGCTCCGTGTCCGGAGCAGGCACTGCAGCTGATCTCTGTCCTTTGGGCACTCTAGCAAACGCATCAGTGGTAGTCTTGCCCTTCCTCTCCTGCATGTCATCCTGAAGTTGCTCAACAACTGACTGTATCTCAGTAACCTTCACATCTAAATCATAGGACTTCTGCTCCATGATCCTCTCCAAGCTCTCTTGGTTTTGAGTCAGGGTGGCCAATCCCTTCTCCATCCTCAGAGTGGAGGCAATCAAGTAACCAAGCTGATCTTGCTTGCTCTTCAGGAAATACTGAGATGCCTCATCAATATTTGGCATCTTTAATTGCAGCCTTTTCAGTCCTTGCCTTCTCCTTCTTTGCTTGTGCTTGCATAGAAGATGGTACATTTTCATCCATAACCACTGTGTTGTCCTCAAAATCTGGGTAGATGGGCATGTGTTCCTTGTCCAAGAGGTATGTGCCAGTGCCCATCTTGGAGTTGATCAGCTCCACGGATCCGTGGGGCATACCCACAACTTCTCTTTGGTCAAGAATTGTTCTCTTGATAGTTTCCACTATGAGGCTCATGACCTTGAACTTTTGAGGCACATCAAATATGTGAAGTAGGTTGATAGCATGGCCCCTGATCATCTTGTGATCACCTGACTTAGGCAAAAGAGTGTGCCTGAGGATCCAGTTGATTGTTGGCAATCCTGACAGAAGGTAATGTACTGATCCAAACTTGTGTGTCTCAACAACAGCATCTGGGATCTCTCTGTACATATGTGCTATGGAGTTGTGATCCTTCTTCTTCTTGGCATAGACATCCAAGTCATCCTCATTCTCCCTAGGAGCATTGATCAATTTTTCCCATTCTTCAACTTTTGATTGGTACCTAGTACCTTCAGACATCCAGACAATCCTTCCATCTGCATAGAAGTGAGCTGTGGAGTAGAACTGCATAATAAGCTCATCATTCCACTTTGTGACCTTCTGCCCAACAAAGTCATCCACTCCACAAGCATTGAAACTGTTATAGACTCCTGGATAGCTCTTCATTCTTCCTGATGTACTACCAGTCCACCCATCTCATATCACAGACTACTGGCTTCTTGTCAAGGAGCACTGTCTCATAGAAGTCCTGTTGTTCCTTTGTATGGAACCTGTAGTCCACAGCAGTTCTCCTCCCGACTGCATAGGGATCAGTCAATCTCCACTGTCTGAGTCCTGCATCCTTCCTCGGCTTCATATCCTCAGCTACAGGATGAACATCATTGTGATCTGGAATTTTGGGCTTCAACTTTCTCAAGACATGTTCCTCATCATATTCTTCTTCAACAACAGCTTCAGACACTGGGGCCTTGTTCTTCTCTCCAGCAGGAATGTTCCTTGTATTCCTCTTGGGTGCGGCTTTGGGCTTTGGAGCAGCTGCCTTGGGAGCTTCTTTGGGCTTTGATGAAGCAGCCCCTGACCTGATGGCATCACCCATAAGCTTTTGAGCTTTAGGTGCTGGTGCAGCAACCTCTTCCTCTTCCTCTTCTTCCATCATGGAAGGCTTTCCAACAACCCTGGTCATGGTCTTCTTGACTGTCAGTGTCAAAATCGGCGGATCTCGGGTAGGGGGTCCCGAACTGTGCGTCTAGGCGGATGGTAACAGGAGACAAGGGACACGATGTTTTTACCCAGGTTCGGGCCCTCTCGATGGAGGTAATACCCTAATCCTGCTTGATTAATATTGATGATATGGGTAGTACAAGAGTAGATCTACCACGAGATCGGAGAGGCTAAACCACGGAAGCTAGCCTATGGTATGATTGTTGTTCGTCCTCTGGGCTAAAACCCTCCGGTTTATATAGACACCGGATAGGGTTAGGGTTACACAGTCGGTTACAATGGAAGGAAATCTACATATCTCAGACGCCAAGCTTGCCTTCGACGCCAAGGAAAGTCCCATCCGGACACGGGACGAGGTCTTCAATCTTGTATCTTCATAGTCTAGGAGTCCGCCAAAGATGATAGTTCGCTATCCGGACACCCCTAGTCCAGGACTCCTCGGTAGCCCTGAACCAGGCTTCAATGACGCATTTAGTCCGGTAGCGCATATTGTCTTCGACATTGCAAGACGGGTTCCTCCTCCGGATACTTCATGGAAGGTTTTGAACACAAGGATAGTGTGTGGCTCTGCAAAACAAGTTCCACATACCACCGTAGAGAATAATTTTTGCACAGATCTGCTGACGTATTTCGCGGCGTGACATCACACCACGGCCAAGCCTTTATTCGAATCGTTTTCTTGTCACCTTTCGGTAGCGTTTAGCGAGGCGGTTTCCTTGGCACGTATTATCAAAGCATAGATCGTGCCCCCTTATTCTAGGATTCTCATCAATACAGACGTGGGTAACCCGACCGTGCCCGTCGGCACGCCTTCTCTATCGAAGGCGAGCCCTAATCGACCACGGGGAGGGCTCTTGGTATTAAACCTCTTTATAATGAGACCAAGGCCCCCTTCTTTTTTCACCCTCCATCGAGTTCGCCTCGCGCTTCGAGTTCTAACACCCAAAGCTTCAGATTTAGGCGCTTCGGACCTTCGACAATATCCAGCTCCGACCAGCTCGGCCGATGGATGTCTTCTTCCGTCACAGAAGAAGATGTGCTAAAGCTGCGAGACACCAAGTATCTAACCGGCGAGATTTCGCATAGGCTGCCTGCTCCAGGGCAGGTCATTCCCACTCCCGAGCCCGGCGAGAGCGTGGTGTTCGTGTCTCACTTCCTTAGGGGTTTAGGCTTCTCGACGGATCCCTTTGTGCGGGGGCTCATGTTTTATTATGGGCTGGATTTCCATGACTTGAATCCGGAGTCCATCCTCCATATCTCGTCATTCATTTTCGTATGTGAAGCCTTCCTCCATATTACCCCTCACTTTGGATTGTGGCTCAAGACCTTCAAGGTGGAGCCGAAGATGATCGAGGGCAACAAGCGAAGTGGAGGGGCTGTCATAAGCAAGTGTGCTGATGCTCCGTGGACCGAGGGCTCTTTTCGGGAGGAGCTTGGTTTGTGTAGCAGGAGTGGTTTTATATCACCGCTCGGGGGCACCAAATGGGTGGCGCCACCCGCCTTTCGCCAGTCCACCACAGCTGGTGGCATCATGGGTCAACCGGGGCTCGTGGGGGCCGTCCAAGGACGTTCCTACATTGCGAGGGCCGTATTCGAGACCTCCAAGAAAGAGAGATCAATCTGGTCGCGATGGCGCGAGTTATGTTGATTCGGCGCCTATACGCCTGCAAACGTCGCCCCCTCCGTCTGTGGGAATTCAATCCGGAGGGACCACGAGCTCTCCAACGTTTTATGGGTACGACCCCCATGGAGATGTATAAACTGTTCTTCGGATCACAAGAGAAGTGTCCGGACCTGACTGAGGACGCAGGACTAAGCTGCAATCGCCCGGATACTCAAGTAAGTAGTCCTGTATCCGGACAGGCTGTCCGTTCATTTATCATAGACTTGCCCTTAAAGGAGTTGTTTCTTGAACAGGAGTGGATAGCGAAGGCAAAGTTGATAAGGGGTCCGGCTCCCCTCCCAGAGACCACGCCGGATCCCATGCTGACCAAGATGTTGAGGGCCGTGCCTTTTAAAGAAGAAGCGAAGGGGGAGCAGGAAGCAAGCGCCTCCACGAAGGAGGCTTTCAAGGAAGGAGGGATCAAAGTCCCACCCTCCGTGGAGAGAAGAGGACTGCCGGAAGATCCGGAGGTCAAGGCCTCAAAGAGGGGAAAGAAATCTTCGTCAGAGAGTCCGGCGCTGGGAAGTACCCCAGCCGCACTATTTCCTCAAGGGGATTAGCCCTCCAGCGAGCCGTAAGTAAAAAAAAGGGGTCTTGTAATAAAGAACATCCCTGTATTTATTTCTGAAGATAACCGAAATTGTACCTTGTAGTTCGGATCTCAGCCCTTCTCAGGAGAGCTCGTCTTCGGGGGATCTTCTTCCGAAGATGATGGAGAGCGAAACGCCTCCACCTGTCACACCTTCATGCGAGGCGGACTACCCTAAAGTGTCGTCGTGGAGGGTTTCTCCGAGTCCGGCGGGGCCGAAAGGTCCGGCGCCAACTGGCGTGCGGTCGGAGGAGCTAAAGGATCTGCTCGGGCGAGCGGCTATCTCAGAAGATCACCGTGCGCTAATGGGTATGGTGATTGAAAGAATTGCATCCGCTGAGAGCGGATTGCATGAAGCGATCGAAGCTTCTTGACGGGGTTCGAGGTACGCAAAATGATGTACCTTTCCGGCAGTTATGCATATAGAATGCGCCCTGTATAGATAGTAGCCCCTGAGACTCGGTATGTTGTCAAAATTACAGCGTGCCGAGGATCATAATCTTAGTTATAACATATCGCCGCTCCTAAATAGGTGGCGGGGCGTCCAGTGGCTAGCCGGACTGATGATTTTTCCGAACTAAAGCGACAACTTGATGAGGCGGATGCGGACATCGCGCTGGTCAATAAACGGTTTGACGAGTCACAAGGTATGCGACTTCTTCGCGGACACCTGGTAAGGGAGCTTGACGCCCATGCCTTACTGCTTGTATGCTTTTGATGCAGACGGTGCCGCTCTTTGTGGAGGAGCTATGGTGAACTTCGCCGAGCTAAAGAGCAAGCCAGAAATAGTAATGTCACGGCCGCTTTAAGGGCGTAGAAGAGCTAAAAGCCGAACGGGCTGCTCACTGCCGAAGCAAAGAGGAAATGGCCGATATGGCCATAAAGTTGAAGAATGCTACCGACCGCTGCGGGGTTCTTGAAAAGGAACGACAAGCGGAGCAAGAGGACCTGGAGAAGGCCACCGCCGAAGCCAAGGATGCCCGCTCCGCAATGAGAGCTGCAAAGGAGGAGCTGCGTCAGGCTGTGGATTTAGCTGCTGGAAAGCCTTTTCTGCTGCGGAGGAAGTTCACGGATCCGAAGTATGCTCAGTTGGACTGGTTGTGGAGTTCGGAGGATGCTTATCTGGATTTAGCGGCGAGTGCCACGGACGCGATCGAGCACTTCCGAGGCCAGAAGGGGAACAAAAGGGAAGAGCTGTTTTGGTCGCAGTTCCATAGTCTAGAGCGTCCTCTTCCGTTAGCCGATCGGTTGGCCGAATGGGCCAACCTGAATAGGTTGTCCGGACTTGCCATGAAGGCTGTCGTGACTCATTTGTGGCCGAAAAGCCCCAAGCCGAAGAGTTATTTTGGCTTGATGCAACAGTTCCTTGGTGCGGTGCCGCATATCGATGCAATGAAGCGGTCAGCATGCATAGAGGGAGCGCGGATGGCTCTTGCCCGTGTCAAGACATACTGGGCGGAGATGAAGGCCACCGACGTTGCATCCCAAGATTCGGACAGAAGCCAAGTACCTGCCGAGCACTATTTTGAGGAAGTCCTGCAGGGCGCTCGTTTAATAGAGACGCAGTGCTCGAAGGATATTATGTTTGAATGACATGTATGATTTATGAAACAACGTTTCAATATAATAGAAGAGATTTTTATACTTGTGCCTTCAAGTAGTAAACTACCTCCTGTGCGGCCGTTGATGTATATATGTATATAACCTGAAAGATTGCAGTCTTCGGCTTCAGCCCCCACGCACATAGTGCGGGAGTGTTTGCAAAGAAGTCACGTTTTCACACTTAATCCAATGTCTTGGTCCTATAAAGGAGGTGGTAGCGTAGCAAACTAGGCAACCGGACTATAATGCTTTATCACTTTCACTTAGCCAAAGGGGTTCGAGGGTGGGGCTACTATATAGCCCACAGGGCACCGCACTCTCCCGAATTAAAGTGCGTATGTGCCTGACCGAAAAACGGCCCTTCGTTAATGTGGAGGAATTCTAAACATTCCAGTGAGTCATCGAGTGGTTGACCAGTCTCTCGCTATATCATGACAGTCAGTTTTTGGCTTTCTCTACTTAGGTGCTCGCCCGACCGAACCGGGGCACAATCGCAGTAGTTCTCCTGGTGCCACGTTAGCCGATAGAACGGAACGTAAGGCAGCAAAACACAGGAGTCGGGCAAACCCAACATTTGACCAAAGACATGATTCGGAGCTGATGCAGATAAGGCCTAACTCGAGACGCCGAACACTCCCTAAGGTAGTCGGTCTGTTATAAAGTGGGCCAAACAATGCCCTTGGTAACAAGCCCACGTGTCCAGTGCGTGCAAAATTACAGCGGCCGATGCCAAAATGTCGACCTCCTCCTCGATTATAGTAAGAAACCGGGGATGTGTATCAACAAGAGACAGTAAAAAGGTTTACGAGGGTCTTAATCTGAAAAGAATCCTTCTGACGGGTCCCTGCTGCACGTATGCTTTGTGTCTCCGTTGTGCCGTATCCTGGCGGGTATAGCACGGCGTTCATCTGTAAAGAGAGGAACTTAATTTGAAAAGAAAAAATATCGATGCGAGAAAAAATGTACTTTATATTAAATAAACAGAGTACAGTTGAAAGGTGAATAAAATTGAGCTTTATTGTCTCTTGTTATGCGTCGTGCAGCCCCTTGTATGGGGGTATGCCGCTAGTAGGTGCCGGACTCGTCTAGCCATGTCCGGGGTTTGAATGACCTATTCAGGTGCTTTGATTAGCGGAGCTGGATTGGTGTGGGGCTGTCAAGGCAGTCTCACGTTCTTCCGTGCTCGAGTAACACTTAATACTCCCTTTTAACGAGATGATGCCGCGTGGACCGGGCATTCTAAGTGTGAGAGATGCATAATGCGGTATTGCGTTAAAGCGGGTGAAAGCTTCTCGTCCCAGTAGTGCTTGATAGCTACTTTCGAATGGGGCGATGTGGAAGGTTAACTTTTCGCGGCGGAAGTTGTCGGATGAGCCGAACACAACTTCTAGCAGTAGGGAGCCCGTACAATGGGTATACATGCCTGGCATTACCCCTTTGAAGGAGGTGTTGCTATGGCGAATTTTGGTTGGGTCTATCCCCATCCTACGGATTGTGTCCTGATATATCAGGTTTATGTCACTGCAACCATCCATGAGGACTTGTGTAAATTGGAATCCGTCAATTATAGGATCCAATATCAAGGCAGTCCATCATGCGTTCCGGATACTTTCGGAGTAGTCCTGATGGTCGAAGGTGATTGGTTTTGACAACCAGTGTTGGTACCCGCTAAGGGTAGTGCATCTTGGCGGCGCATTTTAGTGGGCGCCGCTCTGTTTTTCCCTTTTATCACTTGAAGTGAGTTCACTGTTTTGACTTTTTGTGGGAAATTCTTTTGTTTTCCGGGGCTCTGCTTGTGGTGCTCGTCATCATCCTCACTTGGTGTGTCGAGCCCCATGTGTTCGGCGTTGAGTCTGCGGACTGCTTGAAGACCCAACAATCTCTGTGAGTATGGTTTGCGGGCTTCCGGAGTCTTGTGGATTTGGCATATCTTGTCCAAGATTTTGTTTAAGTTGGATAGCTTATCGCTATTGTCCTTAAGGGCAGTTTTTATTGTTACTGCCGTGAGCTTTTGAATCCGGCGTTGGCTGCCGGCGCTCTTTGGACCATTCCCTTAATCCGACGCTGGTCCTTGCTGCGTCGTGGTTTTCCATTTCCATCCCTCACTTGGATGTACTTGGGTCTGATGCTTGCATCTTGCCAGCCAACTATCCTCTCCGTGCAAAACCGGGTCATGAGGCTTATTAATGCAGCCATGGTTCTCGGCTTCTCTGGCGAGGTGTACATGAAACCATTCGTCTCAGACGTTGTGTTTGAAAGCTGCTAAGGCTTGGCGTCGGACGATCGACTATTTGGTTCTTTTGGTGAGGAACCTGTTCTAGAATTCTTGGGCTGACTCTCCGGGTTGTTGAGTTATATGACTTAAATTATGCGCATCCGGAGGACGGACATAAGTAAACGAAAATTTGTCGAAAAGCATCCTCGAGCTCTTCCCAACTTCCAATGGTATTTTCAGGGAGGCTTTTGAGCCAATGTCGGGCTGGCCCTTTGAGCTTGAGGGGTAAGTATTTTATGGCGTGGAGATCATCTCCCCTAGACATGTGTATGTGGAGGATGTAATCCTGAATCCAGACTCCAGGGTCTGTTGTTCCGTCGTATGCCTCTATGTTTACGGGTTTGAATCCCGCTGGAAATTCATGATCCAGCACCTCATCGGTGAAACATAGAGGGTGCGCAGCGCCCCTGTATTTGGGTGTGCCGTGATGTTCGGATATTTGACGTGTTGTATTGCTTTGAGGAGTTTGCTTTCTCGGCCCATAGATGGACCTAACTGGGCCATCCTTTTGATGCGAATCCTTATGCGGATCGCGTACCGGCTTGTGTGCGGCGCCATTTGCCGCTCTCTGTTTGCCGTGGGGTCGTCCATCCGACCGGGTGGCCTTCTTGCTTTTTGATTGTGGGGGCTCTCGGCCTCCTCCTTGGTCGGGCAGTAGTTTTCCCTTTGGGTAGCTCTTTGTTCGGGCGATCGCCGCCGTATTTGTCTGCGGTGTTGAGTACTTTGCTCCATCTGATTACGAGTGCATCTTCCGCTGTTTTGAGCTTCGCTTACGCTTTTTCAGGCTACAGCGCGATGGCGGCGAGCCTTTTGTGGAGGTTCTTCTGCTCCAACAATTTGTCCCGGCGTGAGATCGTCCGGACTATTATCTTCTCTGAGGCGGGTTGTTTATCCAAGTTGTCTTGTTCGGACGGTTGCTTTCGATAGCATGTTAAATGCGTCCACCGGTTCGCCCTGCTCTATGGCTGGGTCTTTGTCGAGGCGGGACTTGGTACGGCGTACGTTGCCGTTTTGAATGCTTTTCGAGGGATTTATCCTTCGTAGTGTCCCGTTGTTCCTCGTTGTCACTTCCTTTAGGTGTATCCACCATGTATACATCGTGGTATGAGGTGGCTGTCCAGTATCCTATAGGTGCTGGTTCCTGGTTGTCTCCTACATCGTCGTCCATACCGTCGATGTCTTCGGAGTCGAAATTGAGCACGTCGTTTAAACTTTCGACAGTGGCTACAAAGTGGGCGGTGGGTGGGCGTTGAATTTCTTCGTCGTCCGCATCCCAACCTTCCTGACCGTAGTCCGGCCAGGGCTCTCCTGATAAAGAGAGAGACTTTAGTGAATTCAGGATGCTGCCAAGAGGCGAGTGCTGAAAGATGTCCGCGGCAGTGAACTCCATAACCGGCGCCCAATCGGATTCGACTGGCAGGGGCGCGGGAGTTTCGGAGTCCGGAAAGGAGTCCGGCACCTGGGAGTCACGAGCTTTGCAAAGGACAGGGATGGTGTTCGGCTCAATCGTCGTAGATATTTCAGCCTCCGAGGTGGTGTCCAACCAACCATCCTCGATCGGCGAGATCGGCTCCGAATCAATGGTCAGAGCGGACACTAGTGCGGCCTCCAGGACACTGTTCGGCGGCAGAGTTAGATCATGCCCATCGAGATAGTGCGGCGCGCTTGGCTGCGGTTCGAATCCGTTGAAGATCGAGTCTCCGCGGGTGTCGGTCGTGTAGTTTAAACTTCCAAACCTAACCTGATGGCCAGGGGCGTAGCTTTCGATCTGCTCCAGATGGCCAAGTTAATTGGCCCGCAGTGCAAAGCCGCCGAATACAAAGATCTGTCCGGGGAGAAAAGTCTCACCCTGGACTGCATCGTCGCTGATGATTGGAGGAGCCATCGGGCCTATAGGTGACGACACAGAGGAAATCTCAATGAAAGCACCAATGTCGGTGTCAAAACCGGCGGATCTCGGGTAGGGGGTCCCGAATCGTATGCGTCTAGGCGGATGGTAACATGAGACAAGGGACACGATGTTTTTTACCCAAGTTCGGGCCCTCTCGATGGAGGTAATACCCTACTCCTGCTAGATTAATATTGATGATATGGGTAGTACAAGAGTAGATCTACCACGAGATCAGAGAGGCTAAACCCTAGAAGCCAGCCTATGGTATGATTGTTGTTCGTCCTACGGACTAAAACCCTCCGGTTTATATAGACACCGGATAGGGTTAGGGTTACAGAGTCGGTTACAATGGTAGGAGATCTAAATATTCAGTATCGCCAAGCTTGCCTTCCACGCCAAGGAAAGTCCCATCCGGACACGGGACGAAGTCTTCAATCTTGTATCTTCATAGTCTAGGAGTCCGGCCAAAGATGATAGTTCGGCTATCCGGACACCCCCTAGTCCAGGACTCCCTCATTGACCCTTTCCTTCCTCTTCTTCCCTTCTGCGGCAGCTTCTTTGGGTTCAGATTCCAAAGGTACTTGAGTGCAGGCTCTGGCTTTAGACATGGGAATTCTTCTTGCAGGCGCTTTCGTCTTCATACCAGGCTTAGTGGCAGTAGCTGTGCCATACTCCTTCTTGAGCACCTTCTTCTTGGAAGTGGCCTCATCCTCAGCAGCCACATAGTCTTCATGCTCAGAATATGAGGTTCTCTTCTTTCTGGCCCTGGTGGCTGCCTTTGGCAAGTTGCTGGGTGCGCTCCTGCTTCCATCATAGCTGCTTGAGGGACTAGTGCACTCACTCATGTGAACCTGTTCCTCGGACTTGTTCTGGCTGTCACTTTGATCAGACATGTTGCAAACACTGACAGCAGACCCTGTGAATAGATATAGATGACATAGATAGGATGAGCATCACAAAGTACAGAGATTTTTGCAAAAGAATGAGTCAAAAACTTAGTTTTAGTTTTCCACAGAAAGCATTTCGGATCTACCAATTTGAAAACTCGGTGATACCGAAAGAAGCTTTTGGAACCTAAACTAGTGAACTCGGTTAGACCGAATCAGAGTTTGGTGGCACTGGGACTGCTAAGGTTTCACAAAGTCCTGAACTCGGTCACACCGATTTGCAATTCTCGGTCAGACCGAGAATCACATGTGCAATGGCCTTGGCCAAATCGGTGGAACCGATTTCTATAACTCGGTTAGTCCGAGATGGTTTCGGCGGACCTAACCCTAAATTTTCAATCCACAACTAAACTACGGAGTGTTTTCACTAGATAAGATGATCTCAATCGTGGCAAGATACATGGCAAAACAATGTGCTAGGAATTCGGAGTGGGATTAGCACAAGGATCAAGTCCATACCCTAGTTCGGCGATGGACTTGCTATGGTGGCAACGGCGGAGACGATTCCCGTTGACGGTGGCGGAGACCAGTGGCGGGAGGCAGCTGGCGACGAGGAGGACGATCCGGAGACCCAGGGAGGCAGAGCAGGCTGAGCGCGGGCGAAAGAGTTCGGAGAAATTTCCAAATTTTGGCCCGTGGATATATATAGCCTGACCCTGTCGGTGTGACCGAGTGGAACAACTCGGTGGCACCGAGATGCATAATTGCAAGCGATTCTGCAACTCGGTGTGACCGAAAGTTCAATCGGTTGCACGAAATTGAAAACCTAGATCGACTTAGTGATATCGGTATGACCGAAATGGAAGAATCGGTCGGACGAAACGCCTAAAGAAGTTTTGGAAGTTTAAGTCTATGATGAATCGGGGACTCAAGTGCTCCTCACACAGTGGTTCGAATCGACTTGATCAAACTTTGTGATGTAGCATGAATAGAGCTTGAGACAACAAAAGCATAGATAGCTAGAGAAGGTTCTTAGGCATTCTTGTCCATCCACTTGGCAAAAGAAAGGAAATCAAACAATCAAAACTACAGGTGGATGTCCTCGAATGAGTGAAATATGCAACCAACATGCTCACACAATAAAATGACAAATGAAATAGCATGCACAACCATTCTAGCATCTATCAAGCGATTGGCAATGACTAGGTCATCTATATATGAGTATATTGACTTAGGAGTCAAATGAGAACATTTGATCATAGGTCATACTCATCGTTTAAGCTCAAGTGGGGTTGCCACTTTTACATAATGCATTGTTGTGTTCACACCATTAGAGTTGCTTTAGCTCAATTCTTAGAGTAAAGCTCCCCCTAGATGTGAGATCCCCCCTAAGAGGGATGAACTAACCTTGGGTTTTGTCGATGATGACTTCATGTAGGTGTTGAAGATGTGGATGCTCAATGTTGATGTAGATCATTTGGAGCAATCCTTTGGAGTGAGTTGCACTTTCAATACCTACACAGGTTAGTCCCACAAGGAACAAACAAGGATATCCATAGACATAGAGTGATGCATACACAAGATGATGTCCATGGAAGCATTAGGTTACCTTGTCCCTTGTCTTACCAACAAGAGGTTTTGTGACTCCTTGAACTAGTGCAAGATGTGGAAGTTGATTGCACTTATCCATTCCAAAATAGTAAGAGTGAAGTATGTTGGCAGAGTCACCCTCAAGTACTCTCTAGTTCTTCTTCTTCGAGATCCACATCATCTTGATGGGAATCCTTGGAGTTGTAGTCGTACTTGATGAAGTAGAACTTGACGTAGTCTTGGGAACCCACTTGACCAAGGCCTTAGGAGCTTCTTCAAATGCATCAATCTCCTCTTGAAGCTTATCCTTGCCTTTTTGCTTGTGGTCTTGTGGTGGAAGATCATCTTGAGCTTGTGTCCCTTTGAAGGAAGTAGGATCATACTTCTCTTGTTGAGGGACAAACTTCGTCTTGGGGTATTGATCTTCTTCCCACTCAACTCCATTGGCATTGAACTTTCGTTCAAAACCAACACCTTGGTTCTTCTGGTGCCTTCCTTGCTTGCGTACAATTTCCTCGAATTGCTTACTCCCGGCAAGGCTCTTGTAAACACCTTTCTCTATAATTCCTTTCAATAAGCTATTTTCTTGCTGAATTGTAACTTGGCTAAGATAATCATTAGTGGAATCAAGAGAACTACTAGAAGCAACAACATTGGATTTAACATGATTATTGTTACTACTAGAGAAACAATGCTTCTTGTTCTTGTTACTAGACTTGACTTGAGGCATGTAAGTGGATAAAAGTAAACGCTTGGCAATGTAAGAAGAATTTTTCATGCGAAGATCATCATTGTTTTCCTTTAAGAACTCATGCTCTTGCTCAAGGTTGAGCTTTTCAAAGCGTAACTTCTCATGAGTCCGTAAAAGTTCTCGATGATCCCCTAAGATAGTTTCATGAGCTAGCTTAAGAGTGTTTAGTTCTGTAGTTAGGAGCTCAATCTTCTCCTTATCATTGTCATTCGTTTCATCTTGATTAGCATGATTAATTGACGTTTCATCATAGTATTCATCACTAGAGTTGTCAATAAGTAAATCATCATCACCTAACAAGTCATCTTCATCACTATTGAAATCAACATACTCGGGGTGTGTTACCTTTGGGCCTTTAGCCATGAAGCATCTTCCAAGTCCTTCATTTGGTGAGTCAAATATGTCGTAGGAGTTGGTTGACACAAGTGCTAGACCGGTAACACCTTCATCTTGAGTATGTTCGGAGTCGGAGTGATAGCTTCTCTCAGAGTGATTGTCGGAGTCGGAGCCGGATACCTATTCACCAACATGAGCTTGATGTCTTCAATTTGTGTAGCTCCTTGATGACTTGTCCTTCCTTTTCGAATCCTTGCTTCTCCGGGATGTTCTTCATTCATAACGATCATCTCTACTCCTTCTTTCTCTTGATGGTGATTCTTCTCTTCTACTTCTTCCTTTTGGAGAGTCTTCTCTTCTTTTGTAGGGTGCCGTACACTCATTGGAATAGTGTCCGGGTCTTCCACAATTGTAGCAATTACGCTCTCGACTAGAAGATCTTTTTTCATTGTAGGACCTTGACTTGGAACTTCTTTCCTTGCTTCTACTCTTGTATAACTTGTTGAAGTTCTTCACCATTAGGCTCAATTCTTCATTGAAGGTTTGTTTCTCACTTGATGATGTGGGAGCTTCACATGAGGCTTTGTAAGGACCACTTGACTTGTTGTGGAGTTCCTCCTTATCCTTGAGTGACATCTCATGAGCAACAATTCTTCCAATGACTTCCGTTGGCTTGAGATCTTTGTAATTGGGCATCATTTGGATCAATGTGCACACGGTATCATATTTCCCGTCCAAAGCTCCTAGGATCTTCTTGATGATGAATTTGTCGGTCATCTCTTCACTTCCTAAGCCGACAACCTCATTTGTGATAAGAGCAAGCCTAGAGTACATTTCAGCGACACCTTCACCATCCTTCATTTTGAACTTGTCAAGCTGACTTTGAAGCACATCCAACTTGGATTCCTTGACGGAGTCGGTACCTTCGTGCATATCAATCAAGGTGTCCCAAATTTCCTTTGCATTCTCAAGACGGCTGATTTTGTTGAATTCTTCAGGGCACAATCTGTTGAAGAGGATATCACAAGCTTGAGCGTTGTATTGCAGCATCTTCAACTCATCCGCGCTAGCTTCACGGTTCGGTTCTCTCCCATCAAAGAATTCACCTTGCAAGCCAATACACACAATAGCCCAAACGGCGGGGTTATGTCCATGAATATGCATTTTCATCTTATGCTTCCAACTAGCAAAATTAGTACCATCAAAGTAAGGACCTCTACGATGATAGTTTCCCTCGCTAGACGCCATACTCTCCTAGGTTGTGAAACCAAGGCTATGATTACCAAAAGCTATGGAAATCAAAGCAAATGGAGACCAAAGCTCTGATACCACTTGTAGGACCGAAAGTATGTCTGGAGGGGGGTGGTTAGACTACTTGACCAAATAAAAGCTTATCCTTTTCCCAATTTTAGTCTTTGGCAGATTTTAGCTAACTTAGCACAAGTCAAGCAATCTTAACACAATTCAAGCAAGCATGCAAAGAGTATATGAGCAGCAAAAATTAAAGCATGCAGCTTGCAAGAATGTAAAGGGAAGGGTTTGGAGAATTCAAACGCAATTGGAGACACAGATGTTTTTGTCGTGGTTCCGATAGGTGGTGCTATCGTACATCCACGTTGATGGAGACTTCAACCCACGAAGGGTAACGGCTGCAAGAGTCCACGGAGGGCTCCACCCACGAAGGGTCCATGAAGAAGCAACCTTGTCTATCCCACCATGGCCGTCGTCCACGAAGGACTTGCCTCACTAGCGGTAGATCTTCATGAAGTAGGCGATCTCCTTGCCCTGACAAACTCCTTGGTTCAACTCCACAATCTTGCCGGAGGCTCCCAAGTGACACCTAGCCAATCTAGGAGACACCACTCTCCAAGAAGTAACAAATGGTGTGTTGATGATGAACTCCTTGCTCTTGTGCTTCAAATGATAGTCTCCCCAACATTCAACTCTCTCTCACAGGATTTGGATTTGGTGGAAATAATATTTGAGAGGAAAGAAACTTGGGGAAGGCTAGAGATTAAGATTCATATGGTAGGAATGGAATATCTTGGTCTCAAGACATGAGTAGGTGGTTCTCTCTCAGAAAATGTAAGTTGGAAGTGTAGGTTCGTTCTGATGGCTCTCTCCACGAATGAAGAGGAGGTGGAGGGGTATATATAGCCTCCACACAAAATCTAACCGTTAGACACAACTTGCCAATCTCGATGGGACCGAATTGAGAAACTCGATCGGAACGATTCAGCAAATCTAATGACCGTTAGGATTTTCGGTGGGACTGACATGCAACTCGGTAGGACCGCTATGGTTAGGGTTAGGGCATAACGTAATCTCGGTGAGACCGATTACACAAACTCGGTGGGACCAATTTTGGTAATAAGCTAACTAGAGAGTTGGTCAGGTAAACTCGGTGGGACCGGTTCGCTCATTTCGGTGAGACCGAAATGTTACGAAAGGGAAACAAAGAGTTTACATTGCAATCTCGGTTGGACCGATCGCTCATACTAGTGGTACCGAAATGTTACTAAGGGAAACAGAGAGATTACAATCCCATCTCGGCGAGACCGATATCCCTATCGGTGAGACCGATTTGCGTAGGGTTTGTGGCAGTGGCTATGACATCTGAACTCGGTGGCGCCGGATAGAAAGAATCGGTGGGGCCGAGTTTGACTTTTGGTTTAGGTCATATGTGGATGTGAGAAAGTAGTTGAGGGCTTTGGAGCATATCACTAAGCACTTTGAGAAAGCAAGCCATTAAGCAACACCTCATCCCTCCTTGATAGTATTGGCTTTTCCTATAGACTCAATGTGATCTTGGATCACTAAAATATAAAATGTAGAGTCTTCAGCTTTGAGCTTGAGCCAATCCTTTTGTCCTTAGCATTTTGAGGGGTCCACTTTTCTCATCCATGCCATGCCAATCATTGAGCTATCCTGAAATATTTATCTTGAAATAGCATTAGCTCAATGAGCTATATGTTTTTAGGAATTACCAAAACCACCTAGGGATAGTTGCACTTTCAGATCCCGTTATCAATGACATCCAATGTCCATGGTCAGGAAACCACAACCATCTATTGATCAACGAGCTAGTCAACTAGAGGCTTACTAGTGACATATTATGGTCTATGTATTCACACATGTATTACGGTTTCCAGTTAATATAATTATAGCATGAACAACAGATAATTATCATGAACTAGGAAATATAATAATAACCATTTTATTATTGCCTCTAGGGCATATTTCCAACATCTTCCGCAATAGATAAACGGATCTTTTCTACATCATGTCATCGTCCTTATTGCATTACTCTGTTTTCCATGAACTTAATACACTAGATGCATGAAGGATAGCGGTCGATGTGTGGAGTAATAGTAGTAGATGCAGGTAGGAGTCGGTCTACTAATCTTGGACGTGATGCCTATGTAATGATCATTGCCTAGATATCGTTATGATTATTTGAAGTTCTATCAATTGCCCAACAGTAATTTGTTCACCCATCGTTTGCTATTTTTCTCGAGAGAAGCCACTAGTGAAACCTACGCCCCCCGGGTCTTCTTTCTCATATATTTGCCTTGCGATCTACTTTTTCCTTGCGTTTATTTTCAGATCTATTAAACCAAAAAAAGTACAAAAATACCTTGCTGCAATTTATTTGTTCCGCGATCTATTTATCCCATCTACAAATTTACCTCACATCCTTTGCCTATCTTGAGACGCCGTAACCCGAAAGGGATTGAAAACCCCTTTAACACGTTGGGTTGCGAGGTGTTGTTCTTTGTGTGCAGGGGTTGTTTACGTTGTGTTGCTTGGTTCTCCTACTAGTTTGATAACCTTGGTTTCATATCTGAGGGAAATACCTACCGCCGTTGTGCTGCATCATCCCTTCCTCTTTGGGGAAATACCGACGTAGCTTCAAGCGAAATCACTCGGCTGCGCTAGAGGTGGTGGTAGGAGATAGCATAGGGAGGAGTTTAGATTTTATGTTATCGTGGGAGGGTTGGGGTGCAGGTGTGGTTTTGGTGGTAGCATAGGGATAGGTGTTTTCATCAAATGTAACATGACGAGAAAGAATAACAATGCCCGAGGAAGGATCGAAGCAGCGAGAACCTTTATGATCATCGAAGAGAACAAGATAGATGTAGGGTAAAGACCTGGGTGAAGAGGTGGTGTTAGGAAAGCAGAGACAGTCAAAGATACAAAGAGAATGATAGTAGGGATGAGAAATAAAAAGAGATTGGAACGGAGTATAAAGAGGACATGTTTTGGTTGGCCTAATGTTGAGAAGAAAGGTAGAAGCGCGTAGAGCTGCAACGCAAAAACAGGGAGGAAGAGAGGCTTGAATTAGCAATGTGCAGATAATGTCATTGATTTAGCGTAGCGATTGTTAAACTTTGCCGTTTTGAGAGGATGTATAGGGGCAAGAAAAGCGAAGAAGTATGACTTGAGAGAGAAAGAAATTGCGGTTTTTAGTGTAATCAAATTCACGCCCGTTGTCACATTGAATAAAGCGAATTGGGAGACCAAAGTGCGTGAGAACATACTGACGGAAGTTAAGAAAAATTGTGTGTACATCGGACTCGGCTCGTAGAAGAAAGGTCCAAATATAATGAGAATAATCATCAAGAATGACGAGATAGTATTTATATTCCGAGACACTAGGAATCGGAGAGGTCCATAAATCACAGTGAAGTAATTCAAACGGGAAAGTGCTAACAGTAGAAGAGGTGCCAAATGGTAGCCGAACATGTTTGCCGCATTGACAGGCATTACAAAGAGAGGAATCATGAGAGACACTAGAACTAGGGATACAAAATTCCTGAGTAAATATGATAGTGTAGTTTCATTGGGATGACCAAGCTGACGATGCCATAAATCAACTGATGTAAGCATGGCACGAGGAGTGGAAGTTGGTGCACCATGAAGTGGATAAATATCGCCCATGTTATTGTACCGAGCGAGAACCTCCCCTATTTTCAGATCGTTCACAAATAAACCAAAGGGGTCAAAGGCCAAAATAACTTGATTGTCAATGGTAAACCGTCGAACATAGATAAGATTAGCGATTAAAGATGGAACAATGAGAATATTGTGTAAGAGAAAATTGGCATGGGAATAGGGTGCTGGGAATGTAGCATGCAATTTGAAAAAATCCTACGATCATGCAAGATCTATCTAGGAGATCCATAGCAACGAGAGGAGGAGAGTGTCTCCACATACCTGAGGGAGTCCTGGATTAGGGGGTATCCGGACAGCCGGACTATATGCTTTGGCCGGACTATTGGACCGTGAAGATACAAGACTCAAGACTTCGTCCCGTGTCCGGATAGGACTCTCCTTTGCCTGGAAGACAAGCTTGGCGATCCGGATATTAGATTTCCTTCTTTGTAACCGACTCTGTGTAAACCCTAGCCCCCTCTGGTGTCTATATAAACCGGAGGGTTTGGTCCGTATAGGGACGATCACAACATTCATAATCATCATAGGCTAGCTTCTAGGGTTTAGTCTCTACGATCTCGCGGTAGATCAACTCTTCTAATAATCATATCATCAAGATCAATCAAGCAGGAAGTAGGGTTTTACCTCCATCGAGAGGGCCCGAACCTGGGTAAAACATTGTGTCCCTTGCCTCCTGTTACCATTAGCCTTAGACGCACAGATCGAGACCCCCTACCCGAGATCCGACGGTTTTGACACCGACATTGGTGCTTTCATTGAGAGTTCCTCTGTGTCGTCGCTGCAAGGGTCAATGGCTCCTTCAATCATCAACCACAACGCGGTCCAGGGTGAGACTTTTCTCCCCGGACAGATCTTCGTGTTCGGTGGCTTCGCACTGCGGGCCAATTTGCTTGGCCGTCTGGGGCAGATCGACAGCTACGCCCCTGGCCATCAGGTCAGGTTTGGAAACTTGCACTACACGGTCGATATCCGCAGAGACTTGATCTTCGACGGATTCGGGCCTGCGCCAGGAGCGCAGAACAGTCACAATGAGCACGGCTTAGACCTGCTGTCGGACAATACTCGGGATATCGCGCCTGCAAGAGCTCCAGACCTAAATCCGGGGCAGATTGTGTCGTCCGGGGACGGGTGGATAGACCCCGCCTCTGAGGCTGCACACTCATCGGTGGTAGCGCCGAACACATACTTCACCCCCAAAGAAGCCTTTGTCCCCGGACCCCCGGACTTGTGTCCGGTCGTAGGTCCCATACCGCACGCCCCTGAGCCCGCCGAATCTGGTTGGGCTCCGGTGGTGGAGTTCGCCGCTGCGGATATCTTCCAGCACTCGCCCTTTGGTGACATGCTAAACTCATTAAAGTCTCTCTCTTTGTCAGGAGACTCTTGGCAAAACTATGTCCGGCTCGAGTCGGAAGCAGGCGACGAGGGAATTCGTTGCCCACCCACCACCCACTTCATAGCCACGGTCGATGATTTGACCGACGTGCTTGATTACGACTCTGAAGACATTGACGGTATGGACGACAATGTAGGAGAAGAACAGGAACCACCACCCACGGGGCGCTGGACAGCCACCTCCTCATATGACATATATATATGGTGGACACTCCAAAAGAAACCAATGGTGATGAAGCAATGGAGGATAACCCCTCAAGTAAGAAAGCAAAGCATGGGCGTCATCGGCGCCGCTCCAAGCCCCGCCACAACAATACCAGCACAGGAGACGAAAACAATCCGGATGGTGCTGAAGATGAATACAATCCCGATCAGCCTGCCTTCGAGCAGGCCGAACAGGAGGACGGGCAGGTTAGCCCAGACGAACAGGCGACAGACGGATACCCGGAGGAGGACAACTACATGCCCCTTCCGAAGACAAGATTAGCCTCGGCGACGACGAGTTCGGCGTGCCTGAGGATCCGTGAAGCGAGGCGCTTCAAGCGGGCTTATGGCCACCGCGAGAGCACGAAAAAGCAGCAGCAGCTCCAAGCTGATCAAGACCCGCGCACAGACAGATGGACCGAAGTCCTGGCAGCCGAGGAATATGGACTCAAGCGCAACACGGCTGACCGGCCACCTCATGGCCGGGATAAAACGGCGTATCTACCCGAATACCAGCCCGCACCCCCACGCCAATACACTACGGCCCGGGGCAATAGGCAGGACCTGAGAGATATACTAGAAAACAAGGCAGGACAGCCAAGATCCTTCTACGGATCGCGGTAGCTTCAACACATGACGACGATCGTCATGCGGATACACTATCAACAAGTCCGGCCGGGCGAACACGATAACCGGACTCATTCAAATTGCCTAGCCACATAGCCCGGCATAGAGGCGCCGCACACCCCCTCTGCTTCACTAACGAAGTGATGGATCATGAATTCCCAGAAGGGTTTAAACCCGTAAACATGGAATCATACGATGGCACAATAGACCCCGCAGTATGGATCGAAGATTTCCTTCTCCACATTCACATGGCCCGCGGTGACGATCTACACACCATAAAGTATCTTCCCCTTAAGCTAAAAGGACCAGCCCGGCACTGGCTAAATAGCATGCCGGCAAATTCCATTGGCAGTTGGGAAAACCTGGAGGATGCTTTCCTCGACAACTTCCAGCGCACATACGTACGACCACCGGATGCTGATGACTTGAGCCACATTACCCAACAGCACGGAGAGTCAGCCAGAAAATTCTGGACTCGGTTCCTAACTAAAAAGAACCAAATTGTCGACTGTGCGGACGCCGAAGCCCTGGCGGCCTTTAAGCATAATATCCGCTACGAGTGGCTCACCCGACACCTCGGCCAGGAAAAACCGAAATCCATGGCGGCCCTCACGACACTCATGACCCACTTTTGTGCGGGCGAGGACAGCTAGTTGGCTCGCAGTAGCACCACGCCATTAAACTCCAGCACTTCAGATATCCGCGACAATAACGGCAAGCCACGGTGTAACAGACATAAGCGTCAGAACAATGGCGACAACACTGAAGACACGGCAGTCAACGCCGGATTCAGTGGCTCAAAATCCGGTCAGCGGAAAAAGCTAATCAAAAGAAACAATCAGGGACCATCCAGTCTGGACCGCATACTCGATCGCTCGTGCCAAATTCACGGCACCCCGGACAAACCAGCAAACCACACTAACAGAGACTGCTGGGTGTTCAAACAGGCCGGTAAGATAAATGCCGAGAACAAGGACAAGGGGCTGCACAGCGACGATGACGAGGAACCCCGGCGTCTGAACACGGGGGACGGAAGAAATTTCCTCCCGGTGAAAGCGGTCAACATGATCTCGCCACCCACATTCCCAAACGGGAACGAAAGCGAGCACTGAGGGACGTCTACGCGATGGAGCCAGTCGCCCCAAATTTCAACCCATGGTCAGCCTGTCCGATCACCTTTGATCGTAGGGATCACCCTACCAGCATTCGTGACGGCGGTTCAGCCGCATTGGTCCTAGACCCAATCATTGACGGATTTCACCTCAGACGAGTCTTTATGGATGGCGGCAGCAGCCTGAACCTGCTTTATCAAGACACAGTGCAAAAATGGGCATCAATCCTTCAAGGATCAAGCCCACCAAAACTACCTTTAAAGATGTAATTCCAGGGGTAGAGGCCCCTTGCACGGGCTCCATAACAATGGAGGTGGTCTTCGGATCCCCAGATAACTTCCGAAGCGAGGAGTTAATCTTCGACATCGTCCCTTTCCGTAGTGGCTATCATGCACTGCTTGGACGAACCGCATTCGCTCGATTCAATGCGGTACCACACTATGCATACCTCAAGCTCAAGATGCCAGGACCTCGTGGGGTCATAATAGTCAACAGAAACATGGACCGCTCTCTCCGTACAGAAGAGCATACTGCAGCCCTCGCGGCATAAGTACAAGGCAGCCTTCTCCGGCAAACCACCAATCCCGCGACAACAACTCCTAACACCGTCAAGCGAGTCCGGAGTACCCCCGCAACAGGATCGCCAGGAACGCCAACGGCGTGACTAGCAATCTGGCCTCCACCCCAGCCCCACTAAGGCAGCATTCGTGCCGCGCGTACACAATGACGCACTCAAAATACCATGTGCATAGACGAAGGTGCAATAGTGACACTGTCAACAGTGTGGTTCAGCCGCAACATACTTTAATAACCCCCTTTATCTTTCAGGACCCTACTTTCGGGCAGCCTCTTCAGATAACCGAATCATCGGACTCCTCACAGGAGGGAGAACCAAGGAGGCGAAAGGCTTCGCGCACAAAGGGAATACCCAGGTGCTATCTGTTAACGATCGTTATACCTGTTTTATATACCTACATGCGGCCCGCCCTTGGATAGGACATGTCAAATAGTCCTATTTACCTCTGCTTAACGCATTCATTGTAAACATACGCTTAGACGTATTATTCATCAATGGGAGATTATATATAGCGTCAGCTCATTATTCCTATCTGAACATTTTTCCTATAAATGTCTATTTACTATTGCATCCGTACACCTTGGTACGTTCAGTTTGCCAGGGGCTTCTTACGGCGCCCCTTAGTACGGCAAGATAAGTCCGAACACTTCCGACAGTGCGGCACCCCGAACTTATAGAATTATATGCATCAGCTCCGAATCATGTCTTGGGTCAATAGTTGGGTTAGCCCGGCTCCCTTGTTTTGGTACCTTACGTTCCGTTATATCGGCTAAGGTAGCGCAGGGAGAACATCTGCGATTGTGTCCCGGTTCCGGACGAGCACCTCGATGAAAGCGAAAACCGACCCGGCATGATGCGGCGAGAGCTGGTCGTTGTTCGAGAGGTCTTAAAATCCCTAAAGATTTTTCCGCTTTAGGCGAGGAATCGGCCTCGTCCGATTTAGGCGTATATAGCGCCCCAATTCGGCTTTTCGAATTCTAGGGGCTTCACCAAAATTTAAAATTGTAGACTTCTATGGCTAAGTGAAAGTTATAAAGCCGCATAGTCCGATTGCCTTGTTCGCTACGCCAAACACCTCCTTCAGGGACCAAATATTTGGATAAAGAGTGTCTGGGTTTTCCACGAACACCCCAGTACTAGTTACATGGGGGCAAAAGCCGACGACTGGCCTACTTTCAGAATTTTACAAACAGCCGCACAGAAGGTAATATTTTAAATCAACAAAGCGCTATATATCGCAAATAACTTCGTTTTTCATATTACAAAAAACAATAGGAATACATTCACTCAAAGATCGTGTCCTTGGTACATTCATCAGCCACGAGGCGAGCACCTTTCATAACGCCATCATAATATTTCTCGGGATAGCGATGCGCCTTGCCCTCCTGCAGTCCATCCTTCACTAGCTTCTCCGCATCCAGCTTGCCCCAATGCACCTTCGCACGGGCAAAGGCTCGGCGGGCACCCTCAATGCAAATGGATCGCTTGATCACTTCAAGCCGCGGACAGGCATTCACCATCCGCTTTATCAGGCCGAAGTAGCTGGCAGGCAGGGGCTCACCAGGCCACATCCGGACTATGAAATCCTTCATAGCCACTTGACATACATGGAGTTCAACCAATTGCTTCAATTGGTCACTCAGAGGCATCGGGTGTTCAGCTCCAGCATACTGGGACCAGAACAGCTTCTCCGTTGAGCTCCCCTCTTCGGCATGGCAGAACTCCGCAGCATCCGATATGCTGCGTGGCAGATCTGCGAATGCCCTTGGGGAACTCGAATTGAGTAAGTAAAAGCGCCTCCTCCACATGCTTGCTTTGCATAAAGAATGTCTTACCCACATTGTCTTCTTGGCCACTGGATTTCCTGCCGGGCCTTTTAAACCCGGCCTTGGCGTCTTTCATGCTCAAAAGGGCTTTCGCAAGTTCAGACTCCTTCGTCTTGAAGTCACGCTCCAAGGACTCGAACTTCTTGCCGAGCTCCTGGAGCTCTTGCTGTAACTCGCCCACCCTAGCATTTTGCTTTTCACACTCAATGCGCTACATGGCTGCCTTGTTTTCAGCCTCGGATAGCGCTTTCTTCAGGGACACCACTTCGGTCGTGGCCCCTATTGCAAAATCATGACGTTTTTTTAGCGTCACCAATTTTTTATTCTTTGTGATATGTGAACGGGGTATCACTCACCTTTGTTCTCTTCGAGCTGCCTCTTTGTGAGGCTGAGCTCTCCCTGGGTCTACTCCAGGTCCCGCTTGAGTCCGGAGGCCTCCGCCATGCGCGCAGCAGCGGCAAGCAGCACCGCCTACTTATTCACATAGACACCTAATATTAGACTCCTGCGGATTAAAATTGACCCTCCGTTTGGCTTTTCTTTCCGAACACCAAACGGAGTATCAGGGGCTACTGTCTATCGGGTGATAATTTCACACACTTTTGATTACTTACCTCAAAGCACATGCAGAGGCAGGTGCGAGCTTGGTCAATCCGCTTTTGGCGGACCGAACCTTCTGAATCACCGCACTCATAAGTATGCGGTGCTCTTCATCCATGGAAGCGCTGCAAGCGCTTCAATGAACTATCCTCGCCTGCAGGCGTGACGGAAGTCATCGGCACGGACGGCCCGCCCTCCTTAGCGAGGGGCTGCTTGCCCAAATCCGGAACCTTTGGTGGTTCCGGTACAGTGTACGGCTAGGAGGCCGACTTGCTGCGGCTCCCATCAGCACAATCTGCGGGGATCTTGCGCCCCGTGTGCCCGGCGTCTGGAATTTCGCCTTGGGGCGTCTCCAGAGTCGCCTCCCCTTGCTCAGGGAGCCTTTGGGACAGCACCTTCGTGTCATCCGCAGGCCGAGAGGAAGTGGCCGTTGGGAGCAAATTCATCGCCGAACCGCTCAAAGACCCATCCGAAGGGGATACCTCGGGATGGGCCCTGGCCGGACTGCATATGCGTGTTCGGCGTTATAACAGACTATGAAGCAAAGTCTCACTAAAGTACAACAGAAGTGCGGATACTTACGATCTTACTAGGGGCTTCCCCCTAGGCATCCACTCCTCCTCGCTGTAGGCAGCCGTGGTGGAGTAATCCGGAAGGGACGCCTTTCCCTTCTTGGGCGTCCTAGCCTCCCCCTCCGGGGCGGCTTTCCTTTTCTTCTCCTCCCCAGTGCGGGGAGGTGGAATTTCTTCGTGATCCCCCCGCCTCCGCGGGAGGAATCTGCCTCGTCGTCCTCGGACGACGAGCCTATAACAACCTTCTGCTGGGGTCCTTTCACGGTCCCTGGGCGCCCTCTTAGGCCCGTCGGCCTCCCCGGATGGGACGGCCCTTTCCTTCTCCTCCTCCCCTTCGTGGGAGGAGTGTGCCTCGTCGTCTTTGGACGAGGCGTCCGGTACGACCTTACGCCGGAGACCCTTCCTGGTCCCCGAGGCCTTCTTTTCGGCCTTCTTTTCCGGCGCCTTGTAGGGCGCCGGGGCTAGCATCTTCGTCAGGAGAGCGGTCGTTGGACCTTCTGGCAGTGGAGCCGGACAGTCGATCTGCTCCACAGTCTCCACGTACTCCTGATTAAGTACACACGATGACTTAAAATCCTCCCATGAGTGTGCTGGGAAAAGTACATCTAGTGATGGTTAGAAAACTCACCGGACGGGGGGGGGGGGGGGGCGGCATGGAGTCCCCGGTCCGCGGATGGGGGGGGAGTTATTTCGGAGGCCTTGAAAAGAACCTTCCATGCGTCCTTGTGTGTCGTGCCGTATAGCTCTTGAAGTGTCTGGTGTTGGCCGGGGCCGAAGTCCCACAGTTAAAAAGCCCGTCTTTGTACGGAAGGATTCGGGGACGAGCATGACTTGGACCATGTTGACAAGCAATTTTCTTGTCAATCATAGTCTTGATGCGATTCTGAAGTCCGGTCAGCTCCATGCTTCGCCCCGAGCCAGGCCCTTCTTTTCCCAGGAAGTGAGCCGCATGGGAATTCTGGATCGGAATTCGGGGACCGCCGCCCAGTTGGCGTCGCGCGGCTCGGTGATGTAGAACCACCCCGATTGCCACCCTTTCATGGTCTTCGCGAAGGAGCCGTCAAGCCAGGTGACGTTGGGCATCTTGCCCACCATGGCACCTCCGCACTCCGCTTACTGGCCGCTCATGATCTTCGGCTTCACGCAGAATATTCATAGCCACAAGCTGAAGTGAGGCTTGATGTGGAGGAAGGCCTCGCACACAACAATGAACGCCGAGATGTTGAGGACGAAGTTTGGGGCTAGATCATGGAAGTCCGGCCCATAGTAAAACATACACCCGCGGACGAAGGGATGAAGTGGAAATCCCATTCCACGGATGAAGTGGGCAAGGAACACGACCCTCTCGTGGGGTCCCGGAGTAGGAATGATCTGCCCTTCGTCCGGCAGCTGGTGCGCAATATCTGCGGCCAAGTATCCGGCCGCCTGGAGCTTCGTGATATGCTCCTCCTTCACGGTGGAGGCCACCCACTTGCCCCCTGCTCCGGACATGTTTGCCCGTGCAGAGAAGGTGTGAACTAGGGCGTTGGAGCTCGAGGGTGCGAGAATGGATAAGCAGAGGAGGAAGAAGGCGTGGGTAAAAATGGGGAAATCCTTATCCCTTTATAGAGGCGACGAAGACGGTGCACCTCCTCACTTTCCCGTTGAAGATCGCTTATTTCCCAAGCACCACGATTGATGGTGCGGTTGGGTTACCCATACCGCTTTGATGGGAATCCCGTGATAAGGGGACATGATCTCTGCTTCGACAAGACGTGCCGAGGAAACCGCCTCGCAATATGCGTTGTGGCTGGTTGTGGGAAAACGGTTCGAATAATGACTCGACCGTAGTGTCATGTCACGTTGTCTGAAGTTGTCGGTAGATTACATTTGTGGAATATCGTTCTCTCTACGGTGGTATGTGAAGATCATCTTGCGGATCCGGACACGATTTAAGTGTTCGATAATTACTTTGGAGTATTCGGAGATGGAACCCGCCTTGCAATGCCAAAGGCAAAACTGCACGCCGGACTCATCGTCATTGAAGCCTGGTTCAGGGGCTACTGAGGGATTCCTGGGTTAGGGGGTATCCGGACAGCCGGACTATATGCTTTGGCCGGACTGTTGAACCGTGAAGATACAAGACTCAAGACTTCGTCCCGTGTCCGGATGGGACTCTCCTTTGCGTGGAAGACAAGCTTGGCGATCCGGATATTAGATTTCCTTCTTTGTAACCGACTCTGTGTAAACCCTAGCCCCCTCCGGTGTCTATATAAACCGGAGGGTTTGGTCCGTATAGGGACGATCACAACATTCATAATCATCATAGGCTAGCTTCTAGGGTTTAGCCTCTATGATCTCGCGGTAGACCAACTCTTGTAATACTCATATCATCAAGAATCAATCAAGCAGGAAATAGGGTTTTACCTCCATCGAGAGAGCCCGAACCTGGGTAAAACATTGTGTCCCTTGCTTCCTGTTACCATTAGCCTTAGACGCACAGATCGGGACCCCCTACCCAAGATCCGCTGGTTTTGACACCGACAATACCCTCATAGACCGAAAGAGGAAGCGTTTGCTCAACGCGGTTGATGTAGTCGAATGTCTTCTCGTTCCGACCGTTCAAGTACCGAACGTACGACACCTCTGAGTTTTGCACACGTTCAGCGTCATGACATCCCTCAAGCTCTTGATCCAGCAGAGGGTCGAAGGAGTATATGAGTTACGTCAACACGACGGTGTGGTGATGGTGCTGTGATGTGATCCGCGTAGGGCTTCGACTAAGTATTACGACAATATGACCGGAGGAGTAAACGGTGGAGGGGGGCGCCGCACACGGCTAAGAGCAATTTGTGTGTCTCATAGGGGCGCCCCCGGTATATAAAGTAGAGGCCGGCCTAGGCGCGCCGCATGTGGGAAGGAGTCCCACTTGCACGAAGTTGTATATTTCTGTCAAAGCAGCTTGTTTCTTATGAGCAGGGAAATATTTAGCTGAGAAGTAATAAATCATATCCTGGGGACTACGCACACAACCAGGATCAAGAGAATTAAACCATATCTTAGCATCACCCTTTAATGATAACGGAAATATTTTGAGTATATAAAAGTATCGCGATCTCTCATCATTAGTAAACAGGGCGGCTATATCATTTAACTTAGTAAGATGTGCCACAAAAGTTTCAGATTCATAGCCATAAAAAGGATCAGATTCGACCAAAGTAACTATATCTGGATCAACAGAAAATTCATAATCATTATCGGGAATACAAATAGGTGAAGTAGCAAAAGCGGGGTCGGGTTTCATTACATCTCTAAGAGATTCTTTACTCCATTTAACTAGCAGCCTCTTAAGTTCATATCTATCTTTCCAAGAAAAAATAGCAGCAGAAGATTCCATATCAAAAACATAACCCTCAGGAATAACAGGCATATTTTCATCATCACTTTCATCATCGTATTTAGATTCAATAATTTCTTTCTCTCCAGCCCTAGCAATTTGTTCATCTAGAAATTCACCAAGGGGCACAGTAGTATCAAGCATAGAAGTAGTTTCGTCATAAGTATCATGCATAGCAGAAGTGGCATCATCAATAACATGCAACATATCAGAACGAATAGCAGAAGCAGGTTTAGGTGTCGCTAGCTTACTCATAACAGAAGGTGAATCAAGTGCAGAGCTAGATGGCAGTTCCTTACCTCCCCTCGTAGTTGAGGGATAAATTTTTGTCTTAGCGTCTTTCAAGTTCTTCATAGTGTCTAGTAGATATAAATCCCAAGTGACTCAAAGAATAGAACTATGCTCCCCAGCAACAGCGCCATAAATTGGTCTTGATAACCCACAAGTATAGGGGATCGCAACAACTTTCGGGGGTAGAGTATTCAACCCAAATTTATTGATTCGACACAAGGGGAGCCAAATAATATTCTCAAGTATTAGCAGCTGAGTTGTCAATTCAACCAGACCTGGAAACTTAGTATTTGCAGCAAAGTGTTTAGTAGCAAAGTAATACGATAGTGGTGGTAACGGTAACAAAAGTAAAGACAGCAAAAGTAAGTTTTTTGGTATTTTGTAGTGATTATGTGATGTAGCGGAAAAGTAAATAAGCGAAGACCAGTATATGGAAAGCTTCGTGAGGCACCGGATCGATGATGGATAGTTATGCGGATCACGGTTCATCATGTATGATCATAACATAGGGTGACACAGAACTAGCTCCAATTCATCAATGTAATGTAGGCATGTATTCCGAATATAGCCATACGTTCTTATGGAAAAGAACTTGCATGACATCTTTTGTCCTACCCTCCCGTGGCAGCGGGGTCCTAATGGAAACTAAGGGATATTAAGGCCTCCTTTTAATAGAGAACCGGAACAAATCATTAGCACATAGTGAATTCATTAACTCCTCAAACTATGGTCATCACCGGAGTGGTCCTGATTATTGTCACTTGAGGTTGCGGATCATAACACATAGTAGGTGACTATAGACTTGCAAGATAGGATCAAGAACTCAAATATATTCATGAAAACATAATAGGTTCAGATCTGAAATCATGGCACTCGGGCCCTAGTTACAAGCATTAAGCGTAGCAAAGTCATAGCAACATCAATCTCAGAACATAGTGGATACTAGGGATCAAACCCTAACACAACTAACTCGATTACATGATAAATCTCATCCATCCCATCACCGTCCAGCAAGCCTACGATGGAATTACTCACGCACGGGGGTGAGCATCATGAAATTGGTGATGGAGGATGGTTGATGATGATGATGGCGACGAATCCCCCTCTCCGGAGCCCCGAACGGACTCCAGATCAGCCCTCCCGAGAGGTTTTAGGGCTTGGCAGCGGCTCTGTATCGTAAAATGTGATGATTTCTTCTCCCTGAGTTTTTTCTCCCCGAAAGGCAATATATAGAGTTGGAGTTGGCGTCGGAAGGTGTCCAGGGGGCCCACGAGGTAGGTGGTCGCGCCCTAGAGGGGGGGCGCCCCCACCCTCGTGGACAGGGTGTGGGCCCCCTGGTCTTCATCTTTGGCGAGGATTTTTTATTGTTTTTTGACATTCCGTGGAGTATCAGGTCATTCCGAGAACTTTTGTTTTCTGCACATAAAACAACATCATGGCAATTCTGCTGAAAACAGCGTCAGTCCGGGTTAGTTCCATTCAAATCATACAAGTTCGAGTCCAAAACAAGGGCAAAAGTGTTTGGAAAAGTAGATACGACGGAGACGTATCACCTCCCCCAAGCTTAAACCCTTGCTTGTCCTCAAGCAATTCAGTTGACAAATTGAAAGACAAAAAGAAAAAAATTTACAAACTCTGTTTGCTCTTGTTGTTGTAACTATGTCAAGCCAGCATTCAGGTTTTCAGCAAGGATCATAACTAACCACATTTGCAATAACTCCTAGGTCTCATGTTTACTCATATCAATAACATAATTAGCTAGCAAGCCATAATAATAAATCTCGGATGACAACACTTTCTCAAAATAATCATAATATGATATAACAAGATGGTATCTCGCTAACCCTTTACGAGGCGCAAAACATAAATGCAGAGCACCTTCAAAGATCAAGGACTGACTAGACATTGTAATTCATGGTAAAAGAGATCCAATCATAGCCATACCCGATATAAATTAACAGTACTGAATGCAAATGACAGTTGTGCTCTCCAACTAGTGCTTTAATAAGAAGGTGATGACTCAACATAAAAGTAAATAGATAGGCCCTTCGCAGAGGGAAGCAGGGATTTGTAGAGGTGCCAGAGCTCGGTTTTGAAATAGAGATAAATTATATTTTGAGCGGCATACTTTCATTGTCAACGTAGCAACTAAGAGATGACGATATCTTCCATGCTAAACAAATTATAGGTGGTTCCCAAACAGAATGGTAAAGTTTATACTCCCCCTCCTCCACAAGCATCAATCCATGGCTTGCTCAAAACAACGAGTGCCTCCAACATTCAACGGGTCCCAGGGGGAGTTTTGTTTGCAATTATTTTGATTTAGTTTGCATATAGCATGGGAATGGGCATCCCGGTGACCAACCATTTTCTCGTGAGTGAGGAGCGGAGTCCACTCCTCTTGAGAATAACCCGCCTAACACGGAAGATATGGGCAGCCCTAGTTGATATATGAGCCATTCGAGCATGCCAAACAGAATGTTTATTTGAAGGTTTAGATTTTGGCACATACAAATTTACTTGGAACGGCAGGTAGATACCGCATATAGGAAGGTATGGTGGACTCATATGGAATAACTTTGGGGTTTAAGGGATTGGATGCACAAGCAGTATTCCGCTTAGTACAAATGAAGGCTAGCAAAAGGCTGGAAGCGACCAACTAGAGGCGACAAGTCATGAACATGCATTAAAATTAATAAACATTGAATACAAGCATGAATAGGATATAATCCACCATGAACATAAATATCGTGAAGGCTATGTTGATTTGTTTCAACTACATGCGTGAACATGTGCCAAGTCAAGTCACTTAAATCATTCAAAGGAGGATACCACCCCATCATACCACATCACAACCATTTTAATAGCATGTTGGCACCCAAGGTAAACCATTATAACTCATAGCTAATCAAGCATGGCACGAGCAACTATGATCTCTGATTGTCATTGCAAAACATGTTTATTCATAATAAGCTGAATCAAGAACGATGAACTCATCATATTTACAAAAACAAAAGAGGTCGAGTTAATACTAGCTTTTCTCATCTTAGTCAGTCCATCATGTATCATCATAATTGCCTTTCACTTGTACGACCGAACGGTGTGGATAATAATAAGAGTGCACATGCATTGGACTAAGCTGGAATCTGCGAGCATTCAATAAACATGAGAAGAAAAGGCAATATGGGTTCTTTGTTAAATCAACAATGATGCATATAAGAGCCACTTCAACAATTTAATCATGGTCTTCTCCTACTGACCCCCAAAGAAAAGAAAAGAAATAAAAACTATTTACATGGGAAAGCTCCCAGCAAGCAAAAGAAGAACGGGAAATATTTTTGGGTTTTCTTTTTAATTACTACAGCAAAGAAATAAACTACTACTATTTTTTTTCTTAAGGTTTAACAGACACACAAGAAGAAAGCAGGAAAAACAAAATAAACTAGCACGGATATTACAGTAAAAGAGTATGAGCACTGACATTTAGCAATGAGTGTGTGTGAACATAAATGTAATGTCGGTGAGAAATACGTACTCCCCCAAGCTTAGGCTTTTGGCCTAATTTGGTCTATTGCCAGGGATAGCCTGGCGGATACCCGTAGGTGTAGCTGGGGTCATACTGCGACAAAGAATAGTTGGGATCATACCGTGATGAAGAGGACTCTGGCGCCTTTGGTCGGCAACCGCCTCGGATCCCAAGAATAAGCAGACTGTCGTGGAGGCTCATCTTGTGGTTCGGTTCGGGGCTGGTGTAGGATTCGATGAAGCAGGCGGCCGCCAGCGGAGCGAGGTGAGGACCTGCAGACATGTTAAACAAAGAGGGAGCAGGAAAAGTAATAGTCTCAGGGTGATGTTTATCAAAGTACAATTTATATTTAAGCTCCCCTTCCTTGCCCTTAACAAGAAAGTCATGCGCTAGCATACTCTTATAATCTAAGTAAGCACTGGGCAACAATGTTTCTTCTTTCTCCAAATGCCTAATAGGTATGTCCAAATGTGCAGCTAGGCGCGAAGCATAAATACCTTCAAAGATGGGGCCTTTAGTACGGTTCAAACTTTACTGTCTAGCAATAATTCCGCCCATACTAACAGTGTTGTTGCGGTATAAACCATGGAACAAAATGATAATATCAGGGACACTAAGGTTTCCACAGTTCCCGCGACCAATCAAGCAACGATTACACAATAAGGCAAAGTAGCGTAAAACAGGAAAATGTATGCTAGTAATTCTTGCATCAGAAACCTTCCTGGTTTCTCCCACAGTGATAGTGTTAATAAAAGCTTCTACTTCATTACGGTGTGGTTCATCCAAGGTACCCTCAAAGGGTGTTTTGCAAACCTCGCAAAATTCAGCTAATGGCATCTTCTTAACAACGTCATATAAATGAAACTCTACTGATGGAGGTGATTCCTTAGGGAAATAGTAGAAGTTCTCCACAAAATTATTTGTGAGTAAGAGATACTGATGACGTTGGTCGCGGAGGAAGTTGGTGAGGCCAGCATTCTCAATCAATAAATAAAAATCCTCATAAATTCCGGTTCTCCTCAAGAAGTCATCGGAAGGCCATTCACATGACCGGGCTTCCGCGGTGCGAGGCAAATTATATTTGGGCTTCTGTGCTTCTTCCTTTTGTTTTTCCTTCGAGCTTTGGCTCGACGAGCCCCTCAAAAGTCTCTTCATTATTTTCTGAAATAATCTTAAATTTTTAGTAAATTCAAACAAAAGTGAACCAACTTCAATAAAATTGATAGCAACTACTCCTACAAGTGCCTAGAGCCTATATCAAGCATTAGAACTACTTGGAACCATATAATTTGACATGCAAGCTCAAGAACATGGTCACCTATGCAGCACAAATTTGCAAAGAATAAAGCACTAGTACAAAAACTAATTGGACCAATGGAGGAGTCACATACCAAGGAACAATCTCCCCAAGCAGTTTTGCAAGAGGTGCTTTGAGCAAGGAGATCGAAAATCACAGCAAAAGTGGTTGGAACTCGTGCTTGAGTTGGTTTTCGGGTTTATGTGAGGCAGAGGAAGAAGACGGGTGGAGGGATAAGTGGAGGAGGGCCACCGTGGGCCCACGAGGCAGGGGGCGCGCCTAGGGGGGGTAGGGCGCGCCCTACACCCTCGTGGCCAGGTGGCAGCTCCCCCCGCGGTGATTTTTGCACTATAAATCGTCAAATATTCCCGAAAAAAATATATTAAATTGGCATGGCATTCTGAGGACTTCTTTTTTTGGGGTATTTTTATATTGCACGGATAAGTCAGGAGACAGACAGAAAAAAATACTATTTTACTTTATTTCCACTAAATAACAGAAAATATAAAGAGGGTACAGAAGGTTTTGCTTCTAGTTTCATCCATCTCATGCTCATCAAAAGGAATCCACTAACAAGGTCGATCAGGCCTTGTTAACAAACTCATTCCGGTAATCATGAAACCGGAGAAATTTCGAATAACACTAGGTTACCTCAACGGGGATATGGACATCCCCAATAATAAGTATATCATATTTCTTCTTGACAGTAGGGAGAGGAAATTCAAAACCTCAAAATATAATCGATGGAATTTTTCCAATAGAATTGATACTATAAACTTGAGGTTGTTTCCTCGGAAAGTGTACCGTATGCTCGTTACCATTAACATGAAAAGTGACATTGCCTTTGTTGCAATCAATAACAGCCCTTGCAGTATTCAGAAAAGGTCTTCCAAGAATAATAGACATACTATCATCCTCGGGAATATCAAGAATCACACAGTCCGTTAAGATAGTTACATTTGCAACCACAGCAGGCACCTCCTCAAAAATACCGAAATGGATAGCAGTTGATTTATCATCCATTTGCAAAGATATTTCTGTAGGTGTCAACTTATTCAAGTCAAGTCTATGATATAAAGAGAGAGGCATAACACTAACACCGGCTCCAAGATCACATAAAGCAGTTTTAACAAAATTTCTCTTAATGGAGCATGGTATAGTATGTACTCCTGGGTCACCAAGTTTCTTTGGTATTCCACCCTTAAAAGTATAATTAGCAAGCATGGTGGAAATTTCAGCTTCCAGTATCTTTCTTCTATTTGTAACAATATCTTTCATATATTTAGCATAAGGATTCATTTTGAGCATATCAGTCAATCGCATACATAAAAGATGGGTCTAATCATTTCAGCAAAGTGCTCAAAATCCTCATCATCCTTTTTCTTGGATGGTTTCGGAGGAAAAGGCATGGATTTCTGAACCCATGGTTCTCTTTCTTTACCATGTTTCCTAGCAACGAAGTCTCTTTTATCATAACGTTGATTCTTTGATTGTGGGTTATCAAGATCAACAGCAGGTTCAACTTCTACATCATTATCATTACTAGGTTGAGTATCATCATGAACATCATCATTAACATTTTCACTAGGTTCATGTTCATTACCAGATTGTGTTTCAGCATCAGACATAGAGATATCATTTGGATTCTCAGGTGGTTCAGCAATAGTTTCACTAGAAGTTTGCACAGTCCTATCATTTTCTTTTTCTTCCTTTTAGAAGAACTAGGTACATCAATATTATTTCTCTGAGAATCTTGCTTCATTCTCTTAGGGTGTCCTTCAGGATACAAAGGTTCCTGAGTCATTCTACCAGTTCTAGTAGCCACTCTAACAGCATAATCATTTTTCTTACTATTCATTTCATCAAGCACTTCTTTTTGGGCTTTAAGTACTTGTTCTACTTGAGTGGTAACCATAGAAGCATGTTTGCTAACAAGTTTAAGTTCACCTCTAATATTAGCCATATAATCACCCAAGCGTTTAATCATATAAGCATCTTGTTTTAATTGTCTACCAAAATAAGCATTAAAGTCATCTTGCTTAAACATAAAGTTATCAAACTCATCCAAGCACTAACTAGCAATTTTAGTAGGAGGGACTTCAGCTTTATCATATCTGTAGAGAGAATTTACCTTTACTACCTGTCGGGTTATCGAGATCAGGAGGTTCTTCAATAAGTAATGGATCAATATCATAAGTTTCTTCAACGGTGCAGATTAAGACCATGTATTTCTTCAATAGGAGGTAAATTCTTAACATCTTCAGCTTTAATACCTTTTTCTTTCATATATTTCTTTGCCTCTTGCATATCTTGAGGATCGAGAAATAGAACACCTCTCTTCTTGAGTTGGTTTAGGAATAGGCTCGATGGTGGAGCGGAAAGCTGGCTCGGGAGGTGCCCAATTATTTTCATTTTCCAACATATTATTCAATAGAATTTCAGCTTCATCCGGTGTTCTTTCCACGAAAAGAGAACCGGCACAACTATCCAAGTAATCTCTGGAAGCATCGGTTAGTCCATTATAAAAGATATCAAGTATTTCAGGTTTCTTAAGAGGATGATCAGGCAAAGCATTAAGTAACTTGAGAAGCCTCCCCCAAGCTTGTGGGAGACTCTCTTCTTTAATTTGCACGAAGTTGTATATTTCCGTCAAAGCAGCTTGTTTCTTATGAGCAGGGAAATATTTAGCAGAGAAGTAATAAATCATATCACGGGACTACGCACACAACCAGGATCAAGAGAATTAAACCATATCTTAGCATCACCCTTTAATGAGAACGGAAATATTTTGAGTATATAAAAGTAGTGCGATATCTCATCATTAGTAAACAGGGCGGCTATATCATTTAACTTAGTAAGATGTGCCACAACAGTTTCAGATTCATAGCCATAAAAAGGATCAAATTCGAACAAAGTAATTATATCTGGATCAACAGAAAATTCATAATCCTTATCGGGAACACAAATAGGTGAAGTAGCAAAAGCAGGGTCATGTTTCATTCTGTCTTTAAGAGATTCTTTACTCCATTTAACTAGCAGCCTCTTAAGTTCATATCTATCTTTGCAAGCAAAAATAGCTGCAGAAGATTCCATATGAAAAACATAACCCTCAGGAATAACAGGCATATTTTCATCATCACTTTCATCATCGTATTTAGATTCAATAATTTCTTTCTCTCCAGCCCTAGCAATTTGTTCATCTAGAAATTCACTAAGGGGCACACTAGTATCAAGCATAGTAGTAGTTTCGTCATAAGTATGATGCATAGCAGAAGTGGCATCATCAATAACATGCGACATATCGAGCGAACAATGAGCGAGGTTTAGGTGTCGCTAGCTTACTCATAACAGAAGGTGAATCAAGTGCAGAGCTAGATGGCAGTTCCTTACCTCCCCTCGTAGTTGAGGGATAAAATTTTGACTTAGCATCTTTCAAGTTCTTCATAGTGTCCAGCAGATATAAATTCCAAGTGACTCAAAGAATAGAGCTATGCTCCCCGGCAACGGCGCCAGAAATTGGTCTTGATAACCCACAAGTATAGGGGATCACAACAGCTTTCGAGGGTAGAGTATTCAACCCAAATTTATTGATTTGACACAAGGGGAGCCAAAGAATATTCTCAAGTATTAGCAGCTGAGTTGTCAATTCAACCACACCTAGAAACTTAGTATCTGTAGCAAGTGTTTAGTAGCAAAGTAATACGATAGTGGTGGTAACGGTAACAAAAGTAAAGACATCAAAAGTAATGTTTTTGGTATTTTGTAGTGATTGTGATATAGCGGAAAAGTAAATAAGCGAAGACCGATTATATGGAAAGCTCGTGAGGCACCGGATCGATGATGGATAATTATCTTGGGATGCGGTTCATCATGTAACAGTCATAACATAGGGTGACATAGAACTAGCTCCAATTCATCAATGTAATGTAGGCATGTATTCTGAATATTGTCATACGTGCTTATGGAAAAGAACTTGCATGACATCTTTTGTCCTACCCTCCCGTGGCAGCTGGGTCCTAAAGGAAACTAAGGGATATTAAGGCCTCCTTTTAATAGAGAACCGGAACAAAGCATTAGCACATAGTGAATACATGAACTCCTCAAACTATGTTCATCACCGGGAGTGGTCCCGATTATTGTCACTTCTGGGTTGCGGATCATAACACATAGTAGGTGACTATAGACTTGCAAGATAGGATCAAGAACTCACATATATTCATGAAAACATAATAGGTTCAGATCTGAAATCATGGCACTCGGGCCCTAGTGACAAGCATTAAGCATAGCAAAGTCATAGCAACATCAATCTCAGAACATAGTGGATACTAGGGATCAAACCCTAACAAAACTAACTCGATTACATGATGAATCTCATCCAACCCATCACCGTCCAGCAAGCCTATGATATAATTACTCACGCACGGCGATGAGCATCATGAAATTGGTGATGGAGGATAGTTGATGATGACGACGGCGACGAATCCCCCTCTCCGGAGCCCCGAACGGACTCCAGATCAGCCCTCCCGAGAGGTTTTAGGGCTTGGCGGCTCCGTATCGTAAAACGCGATGATTTCTTCTCCCTGATTTTTTTCTCCCCGAAAGCCAATATATAGAGTTGGAGTTGGCGTCGAAAGGTGTCCAGGGGGCCCACGAGGTAGGGGCGCGCCCTAGAGGGGGGAGGCCCCCACCCTCGTGGACAGGGTGTGGGCCCCTCGGTCTTCATCTTTGGCGAGGATTTTTTATTATTTTTTATAAGACATCCCGTGGAGTTTCAGGTCATTCCGAGAACTTTTGTTTTCTGCACATAAAACAACATCATGGCAATTCTGCTGAAAATAGCGTCAGTCCGGGTTAGTTCCATTCGAATCATACAAGTTAGAGTCCAAAACAAGGGCAAAAGTGTTTGGAGAAGTAGATACGACGGAGACGTATCAGGGGGTTCCGGTAACCCCTCTGGTACTCCGGTTTGTACACGATACACTCCGGAACCCTTCCAGTGTCTGAATACCAGCTTCCAATAAATAAATATTTACCTCTCGACCATTTCGAGACTCCTCGTCATGTCCATGATCTCATTCGGGACTCCGAACAACCTTTGGTCACCAAAACACATAACTCATATAATACATATCGTCATCGAACGTTAAGCGTACATACCCTACGGGTTCGAGAACTATGTAGACATGACCAAGAAACCTCTCCGGTTAATAACCAATAGCGGAACCTGGATTCTCATATTGGTTCCCACATATTATATGAAGATCTTTATCGGTCGAACTGCAATGTCAACATACGTTATTGCCTTTGTCATCGGTATGTTACTTGCCTGAGATTCGATCATCGGTATCTCCATACCTAGTTCATTCTCTTTATCGGCAAGTCTCTTTACTTGTTTCGTAATGCATCATCCTACAACTAACTCATTAGTCACATTGCTTGCAAGGCTTCATATGATGTGCATTACCGAGAGGTCCCAGAGATGCCTCTCCGATACTCGGAGTGACAAATCCTAATCTCGATCTATGCCAACCCAACAAACACCTTCGGAGATACCTGTAGAGCATCTTTATAATCACCCAGTTATGCTGTGACGTTTGATAGCACATAAGGCATTCATCCGCTGTCTGGGAGTTGCATAATCTCATAGTCTGAGGAATATGTATTTGGCATGAAGAAAGCAGTAGCAATAAACCCGAACGATCATTATGCTAAGCTAACGGATGGGTCTTGTCCATCACATCATTCCACTAATGATGTGATCCCGTTCATCAAATCAAAACTAATGTCCATGGCTAGGAAACTTAACCATCTATGATCAACGAGCTAGTCTAGTAGAGGCATACTAGGGACACGGTGTTTTGTCTATGTATTCACACATTTATCAAGTTTCCGGTTAATACAATTCTAGCATGAATAATAAACAGTTATCATAAATAAGGAAATATAAAATAAAAACTTTATTATTGCCTCTAGGGCATATTTCCTTCAGTCTCCCACTTGCACTAGAGTCAATAATCTAGTTCACATCGCCATGTGATTTAACATCAATAGTTCACATCGTCACATGATTAACACCCATAGTTCACATCGCCATGTGACGAACACCCAAAGTGTTTACTAGAGTCAATAATCTAGTTCACATCACCATGTGATTAACACCCAAAGAGTCTTGAGGTGTGATCATGTTTTGCACTGTGAGAGAAATTTAGTCAGCAGATGCGCTAAATTCAGAGTCGTATGTATTCTGCAAATTTTCTATGTCTACAATGCTCTGCATGGAGCTACTCTAGCTAATTGCTCCCACTTTCAATATGTATCCAGATTGAGACTCAGAGTCATATGGTTCAGTGTAAAGCTTGCATCGATGTAGCTCTTTATGACGAACTCTTTATCACCTCCATAACCGAGAAATACTTCCTTAGTCTTCTTAGGTAACTAAGGATAACTTTGACCGCTATCCAGTGATCCACTCCTGGATCACTATCGTACCCCTTTGCCAAACTCATAGCAAGGCACACAACTGGTCTGGTACATAGCATGGCATACATTATAGAACCTATAACTGAGGCATAGGGAATGACTTTCATTCTCTTTCTATCTTCTGCCGTGGTCGGGATTTGAGTCTTACTCAACTTTACACCTTGTAATACAGGCAAGAACTCCTTCTATGACTTATCCATTTTGAACTCTTTCAAAATCTTGTCAAGGTATCTACTCATTGAAACATCTTATCAAGCGTCTTGATCTATCTCTATAGATCTTGATGCCCAATATGTAGGCAGCTTCACCGAGGTCTTTCTTTGAAAAACTCCTTTCAAACTCTCCTTTATGCTTTCCAGAAAATTCAACATCATTTTCGATCAACAATATGTCATTCACATATACTTATCAGAAAGGCTGTAGTGTTCCCACTCACTTTCTTTTAAATACAGGCTTCACCGCAAGTCTATATGCTTTAATCAACTCATCAAAGTGTATATTCCAACTCTGAGATGCTTGCACCAGTCCATAGATGTATCGCTGGAGCTTGCACACCTTGTTAGCACCTTTCGGATCGACAAAACCTTCTGGTTGCATCATATACAACTCTTCTTAGAGATATCCATTTAAAGAATGCAGTTTTGACATCCATTTGCTAGATTTCATAAAATATGGCAATTGCTAACATGATTCAGACGGACTTAAGCACCGCCATGGTTGAGAAAATCTCATTGTAGTCAACACCTTGAACTTGTCGAAAACCTTTTTGTGACAAGTCGGGCTTTGTATATAGTAACACTACCATCAGCGTCTGTCTTCCTCTTGAAGATCCATTTATATTCAATGGCTTGCCGATCATTGGGCAAGTCCACCAAAGTCCACACTCTGTTCTCATACATGGATCCTATCTCAGATTTCATGGCCTCAAGCCATCTGTCAGAATCTGGGCTCATCATAGCGTCTTCATAGTTCGTAGGTTCGTCATGGTCAAGTAACATGACTTCCAGAACAGGATTACCGTACCACTCCGCAGCGGATTGTGCTCTGGTTAAACTACGAGGTTCTATAGCAACTTGATCTGAAGTTTCATGATCATAATCATTAGCTTCCTCTCCAGTTGGTGTAGGCATCACGGGTACGGATTTCTCGGATGAGCTACTTTCCAGTTGAGAAAAGGTACAACTACCTCATCAAGTTCTACTTTCCTCTCACTCACTTCTTTCGAGAGAAGCTCCCGTTCTTTGCAACAAAGAGCTTGCCTTCGAATCTGTGGTAGAAGGTGTACCCAATTGTTTCCTTAGGGTATCCTATGAATACGCACTTCTCCGATTTGGGTTCGAGCTTATTGGGCTGAAGCCTTTTGACATAAGCATCGCATCCCCAAAATTTAAGAAACGACGACTTAGGTTTATTGCCAAACCACAGTTCATACGGTGTCGTCTCAACTGATTTTGACGATGCCCTGTTTAACGTGAATGCAGCTATCTCTAATGCACATCCCCAAAACGACAGTGGTAAATCGATAAGAGACATCATAGATCGCACCATATCTAATAAAGTGCGGTTACGATGTTCGGTGACGTCTACTACTCAACCTTCTTCTTGTAGACGTTGTTGGGCCTCCAAGTGCAGAGGTTTGTAGGACAGTAGCAAATTTCCCTCAAGTGGATGACCTAAGGTTTATCAATCCGTGGGAGGCGTAGGATGAAGATGGTCTCTCTCAAACAACCTTGCAACCAAATAACAAAGAGTCTCTTGTGTCCCCAACACACCCAATACAAATGTAAATTGTATAGGTGCACTAGTTCGGCAAAGAGATGGTGATACAAGTGCAATATGGATGGTAGATATGAGTATTTGTAATCTGAAAATATAAAAATAGCAAGGTAGCAAGTGGTAAAAGTGAGCGTAAACGGTATTGCAATGCTAGGAAACAAGGCCTAAGGTTCATACTTTCACTAGTGCAATTTCTCACAACAATAATAACATAATTGGATCATATAACTATACCTCAACATGCAACAAAGAGTCACTCCAAAGTCAGTAATAGCGGAGAACAAACGAAGATATTATGGTAGGGTACGAAACCACCTCAAAGTTATCCTTTCTGATCGATCTATTCAAGAGTTCATAGTAAAATAACATGAAGTTATTCTTTCCGTTTGATCTATCATAGAGTTCGTACTACAATAACACCTTAAGACACAAATCAACCAAAACCCTAATGTCACCTAGATACTCCAATGTCACCTCAAGTATCTGTGGGCATGATTATACAATATGCATCACACAATCTCAGATTCATCTATTCAACCAACATAAAGTATTTCAAAGAGTGCCCCAAAGTTTCTACCAGAGAGTCAAGACGAAAACATGTGCCAACCCTTATGCATAAGTTCATTGAACCCGCAAGTTGATCACCAAAACATACATCAAGTAGATCATGTGAATATCCCATTGTCACCATATATAAGCACGGCAAGACATATATACATCAAGTGTTCTCAAATCCTTAAAGACTCAATCCAGCAAGACAACTTCAAAGGGAAAACTCAATCCATTACGAGAGTAGAGGGGGAGAAACATCATAAGATCCAACTATAATAGCAAAGCTCGCGATACATCAAGATCGTATCACCTCAAGAACACGTGAGAGAGAGAGAGATCAAACACATAGCTCTTGGTACATACCCTCAGCCCAGGGTGAACTACTCCCTCCTCGTCATGGAGAGCGCCAGGATGATGAAGATGGCCACGGTGATGGATTCCCCCCTCAGCAGTAGGAGCAGACCCCGACAGGTTTTGGTGGCTCTGAAGCTTGCGGCGTGAGAACTCCCGATCTAGGTTATTTTACGGAGGTTTCAGATTTATAGGAATTTTGGGCGTGGGTCTCACGTCGGGGGTCTCCGGGCTGTCCACGAGGCAGGGGGCGCGCCTAGGGGGCTGGGCGTGCCCCCACCCTCGTGGGCAGCCTGGGACTCTCCTGGCCCAACTCTTTCAATCTAGGGGCTTCTTTTGGTCCACAAAAAATCGTCAAAAATTGGCACGTCAATTGGACTCCGTTTGGTATTCCTTTTCTGTAAAACTCAAAAACAAGGAAAAAACAGAAACTGGCACTGGGCTCTAGGTTAATAGGTTAGTCCCAAAAATCATATAACATAGCATATAAATGCATATAAAACATCCTAGATGGATAATATAATAGCATGGAACAATCAAAAGTTATAGATACGTTGGAGACGTATCAAGCATCCCCAAGCTTAATTCCTGCCCGTCCTCGAGTAGGTAATTGATAAAAAAAGAATTTTTGATGTGGAATGCTACCTAGCATATTTCTCAATGTAATTTTCTTTATTGTGGCATGAATGTTCAGATCCAAATGATTCAAGATAAAAGTTTAATATTGACATAAGAGTAATAATACTTCAAGCATACTAATAAAGTAATCATGTCTTGTCAAAGTAACATGGCCAAAGAAAGTTTATCCCTACAAAATCATATAGTTAGGCCATGCTTAATTTTCGTCACACAAATGCTCCCCTCATGCACAACCCCGGTTTCAGCCAAGCAATTGGTTCATACTTTTAACGCAGCTTGACTTTTTCAACTCTCACGCATAATACATGAGCGTAAGTCATGGATATAGCACTATGGGTGGAATAGAATATTATGATGGAGGTTGTGTGGAGAAGACAAAAAAGGAGAAAGTCTCACATTGACGAGGCTAATCAACGGGCTATGGAGATGCCCATCAATTGATGTCAACATGAGCAGTAGGGATTGCCATGCAACGGATGCACTAGAGCTATAAATGTATGAAAGCTCAACAAAAGAAACTAAGTGGGTGTGCATCCAACTTGCTTGCTCACGAAGATCTAGGGCATTTTGAGCAATCCCATCACTGGAATATACAAGCCAAGTTCTATAATGAAAAATTCCCACTAGTATATGAAAGTGACAAAATAAGAGACTCTCTATCATAAAGGTCATGGTGCTACTTTGAAGCACAAGTGTGGAAAAGGATAATAACATTGCCCCCCCTTTTTTTGAGCCTTCCCTTTTTTTATTTTGCCTTTCCTTTTTTTGGCCTTTCTCCTTTTTTTGGCCTTTCTTTTCAAGGGACAATGCTCTAATAATGATGATCATCACACTTCTATTTACTTACAACTCATGGATTACAACTCGATACTAGAACAAAATATGACTCTATATGAGTGCCTCCGTGATGTGCAGGATGGGCAATGAATCAAGAGTGACATGTATGAAAAATTATTCATGGTGCTTTGCCACAAATACGATGTCCACTACATGATCATGCAAGGCAATATGCGAATGATGAAACGTGTCATAACAAATGAAACGGTGGAAAGTTGCATGGCAATATATCTCGGAATGGCTATGGAAATGCCATAATAGGTAGGTATGGTGGCTGTTTTGGGAAAGATATAAGGAGGTTTATGTGTGATAGAGCGTATCGTATCACAGGGTTTGGATGCACTGACGAAGTTTGCACCAACTCTCAAGGTGAGAAAGGGCAATGCACGGTAACGTAGAGGCTAGCAATGATGGAAGGGTAAGAGTACGTATAATCCATGGACTCACATTAGTCATAAAGAACTCATATAATTATTACAAAAGTTTATTAGCCCTCGAAGCAAAGTACTACTACGCATGCTCCTAGGGGAAGGGTTGGTAGGAGTTAACCATCGCGCGATCCCGACCTCCACTCATAAGGAAGGCAATCAAAAGAGCACCCCATGCTACAAATTTGTTACAGAACTTTTACCATACGTGCATGCTATGGGACTTGCCAACTTTAACACAAGTATTTCTCAATTTCATAATTACCCAGCTAGCATGACTCTAACATTACCACCTTTATATCTCAAAACAATCATCAGGAATCAAACTTCTCTTAGTATTCAATGCACTTTATATGAAAGTTTTTCTTATACCCATCTTGGATGCCCATCATATTAGGACTAAATTCATAACCAAAGAAAATTACCATGCTGTTCTAAAAGACTCTCAAAATAATATAAGTGAAGCATGAGAGATCAATAATTTCTACAAAATAAAATCACCACCGTGCTCTAAAAATATATAAGTGAAGCACTAGAGCAAATGACAAACTACTCCAAAAGATATAAGTGAAGATCAATGAGTAGTCAAATAATTGTGCAACTATGTGAAGACTCTCTAACATTTAAGAATTTCAGATCTTGGTATTTTATTCAAACAGCAGGCAAAACAAAAGAAAATAAAATGACACTCCAAGCAAAACACATATCATGTGGTGAATAAAAATATAGCTCCAAGTAAAGTTACCGATGAACGAAGACGAAAGAGGGGATGCCATCCGAGGCATCCCCAAGCTTAGGCTCTTGGTTGTCCTTGAATATTACCTTAGGGTGCCTTGGGAATCCCCAAGCTTAGGCTCTTGCCACTCATTATTCCATAGTCCATCGAATCTTTACCCAAAACTTGAAAACTTCACAACACAAAACTCAACAGAAAACTCGTAAGCTCCGTTAGTATAAGAAAATAAATCACCACTTAGGTACTGTTGTGAACTCATTCTAAATTCATATTGGTGTAATATTTACTGTATTCCAACTTCTCTATGGTTCATACCCTACGATACTACTCATAGATTCATCAAAATAAGCAAACAACACATAGAAAACAGAATCTGTCAAAAACAGAACAGACTGTAGTAATCTGTATCAAACGTATACTTCCGGAACTCCAAAAATACTACCAAATTAGGAAAACCTGAGAAATTTGTGTGAAAATCCAGATTAAAAAGAATCAGATCAAAAGCACGTTTCTTTGAATTATCAAAACTAATTTACTGGGCGCAAAAGTTTCTGATCTTCAGCAGGATCAACACAACTATCACCGTAAGCTATCCTAAAGGTCTTACTTGGCACTTTATTTAAACAAAATCTATAAAACATGATTACTACAGTAGCATAATCATGTGGACACACAAAAACAGTAAAGGTAAATATTGGGTTGTCTCCCAACAAGCACTTTTCTTTAATGCCTTTCTAGCTAGGCATGATGATGACAGTGATGTTCACATGAAAGATAAGAATGGAAACATAAAGAGAGGATCATGAAGAATATGACTAGCACATTTAAGTATAACCCACTTCCTATGCAAAGGGATTTTGTGAGCAAACAACTTATGAGAATAATAATCAACTAGCATAGGAAGGCAGAACAAGCATAACTTCAAGATTTTAAGCACATATAGAGGAAACTTGATATTATTGCAATTCCTACAAGCATATGTTCCTCCCTCATAATAATTTTCAGTAGCATCATGAATGAATTCAAAAATATAATCATCACATAAAGAATTATTTTCATGAACCACAAGCATATAATTTTTATTACTCTCCACATAAGCAAAATTCTTCTCATTTGGAATAGTGGGAGTATCATAAGAGACTCGAATACTATAAATTGTTTCCACATTAAAAGAATAATGTTCAAAAAAAGGGCAATCATAATCATGACAAGTTTTATAAATATAATTATCACTGCTTTTTATAGCATAAGTGTCATCACAATAATCATCATAAATTGGAGGTATGTTATCATCATAAAAAAATTGCTCATCAAAACTAGGGAGGCTAAAAATATCGTCTTCATTAAACATAGCATCCCCAAGTTGGGACAAATATTAATTGCAGCAAATAAATTCTCAAACATGTCATTCTCATCAAACATAGCATCCCCAAGCTTGGGCCTTCTCATATCATAAGCATAATCACTCTCATCATTAATAGTATGGATAGCACCAATAGTATAGCAATTATCATCATCACAATGAGTAATAGGAGCAACATCATTTGGGAGGGGTACCTTTTTACCTTTGCTTCTATGTATTTTCTTTTTCTTCTTCGCATCATGTGTGGGGTTAACCCTCTTTTTGGAGCTCCTTATTAATGAGATTGGTTGGATAGAAGGTTCCTCCTCGTTACCTAATTCATCATAAGAAAGAATAGGAGGATATTGGAAAATCTCTTCCCTTTCATTAGTATTCTCTTCATATTCTATTTGTTTTCTTGATTTTATGTAATTGGCAACGTAGGGATTTTCAATGCAATTCACCGCACAATACATATAAATTTCCTCTAGATCAAAATCAAGAACTTTATCAAGGACAAACTCTGGAAGATTCTTAGTTAAGCGTTTCATTTCTTCATAACCCATAAGCAAACTAAGTTCATTATGATGTGCAAGGGAAATAGAGTCATCACACTTTTTGGACACGATTCGATCATGAAACAATTTGCATTGGGTATTTAAATGATCATGTTCATTTCAAAGTTCACAAGTATGGCAAAGAAATTTTAAATTTTCAGCACAAACTTCTAGCCTCTCTTGCAACCATTTAGCTTCTAAATACGTATGACTCTTCCAAATTCTATCTTCCCTATTTGATGTGTACTTGCAAACTCTATGCACTCCACAAAAGTTGACATGCTTATAAGAGACATTTTCACCATGACTAGTGCAATCATCATTAGTACTATGGATATTCAAAGAGTTCATACTAACAACATTGCAATCATGCTCATCATTCAAAGATTTAGTGCCAAACATTTTATAGACTTCTTCTTCTAGCACTTGAGCACAATTTTCCTTTCCATCTTTTTCACGAAAGATATTAAAAAGATGAAGTGTATGAGGCAAACTCAATTCCAGTTTTTGTAGTTTTATTTTATAAACTAAACTAGTGATAAAACGAGAAACTAAAAGATTCGATTGCAAGATCTAAAGATATACCTTCAAGCACTCACCTCCCCGGCAAAGGCGCCAGAAAAGAGCTTGATGTCTACTACGCAACCTTCTTCTTGTAGACGTTGTTGGGCCTCCAAGTGCAGAGGTTTGTAGGAAAGTAGCAAATTTCCCTCAAGTGGATGACCTATGGTTTATCAATCCATGGGAGGCGTAGGATGAAGAGGGTCTCTCTCAAACAACCCTGCAACCAAGTAACAAAGAGTCTCTTGTGTCCCCAACACACCCAATACAATGGTAAATTGTATAGGTGCACTAGTTCGGCGAAGAGATGGTGATACAAGTGCAATATGGATGGCAGATATGAATATTTGTAATTTGAAAATATAAAAACAGCAAGGTAGCAAGTGGTAAAAGTGAGCGTAAACGGTATTGCAATGCTAGGAAACAAGGCCTAGGGTTCATACTTTCACTAGTGCAAGTTCTCTCAACAATAATAACATAATTGGATCATATAACTATCCCTCAACATGCAACAAAGAGTTACTCCAAAGTCACTAATAGCGGAGAACAAACGAAGAGATTATGGTAGGGTATGATACCACCTCAAAATTATCCTTTCTGATCGATCTATTCAAGAGTTCGTAGTAAAATAACACGAAGCTATTCTTTCCATTCGATCTATCATAGAGTTCGTAATAGAATAACACCTTAAGACACAAATCAACCAAAACCCTAATGTCACCTAGATACTCCAATGTCACCTCAAGTATCCATGGGCATGATTATACGATATGCATCACACAATCTCAGATTCATCTATTCAACCAACACAAAGTAATTCAAAGAGTGCCCCAAATTTTCTACCGAAGAGTCAAGACAAAACATGTGCCAACCCCTATGCATAAGTTCATTGAACCCGCAAGTTCATCACCAAAACATACATCAAGCAGATCACGTGAATATCCCATTGTCACCATAGATAAGCAGGGCAAGACATACATCAAGTGTTCTCAAATCCTTAAAGACTCAATCCGGAAAGACAACTTCAAAGGGAAAACTCAATCCATTACAAGAGAGTAGAGGGGGATAAACATTATAAGATCCAACTATAATAGGAAAGCTCGCGATACATCAAGATCGTATCACCTCAAGAACACGAGAGAGAGAGAGAGAGAGAGAGAGAGAGAGAGATCAAACACATAGCTACTGGTACATACCCTCAGCCCCGAGGGTGAACTACTCCCTCCTCGTCATGGAGAACGTCGGGATGATGAAGATGGACACCGGTGATGGATCCTCCCTCTGGCAGGGTGCCAGAACGGGCTCCCAAGAGGTTTTTGGTGGCTACAGAAGCTTGCGGCGGCGGAACTCCCGTTCTAGGTTATTTTCTGGAGGTTTCAGTATTTATAGGAAATTTTGGCATAGGTCCCACGTCAGGGGGGTCTCCGGGCTGTCCACGAGGCAGGGTGGCGCGCCCAGGGGGGTGGGCGTGCCCCCCACCCTCGTGGGCGGCAGCCCGGGACCCTCCTGGCCCAACTCTTTTACTCCAGGGTCTTCTTTTGGTCCACAAAAAATCGTCAAAAATTGGCACGTCAATTGGACTCTGTTTGGTATTCCTTTTTTGTAGAACTCAAAAACAAGGAAAAAAACAGAAACTGGCACTGGGCTCTAGATTAATAGGTTAGTCCCAAAAATCATATAAAATAGCATATAAATGCATATAAAACATCCTAGATGGATAATATAATAGCATGGAACAAATCAAAAATTATAGATACGTTGGAGACGTATCATTCGGACACACCATTACGATGTGTAGTACCACGTGGCGTGAGCTGTGAAACTATTCCACATTGTTTTAAATGAAGGCCAAACTCATAACTCAAACATTCACCTCCACGTTCAGATCGTAGAAACTTTATTTTCTTGTTACGATGATTCTCCACTTCACTCTGAAATTCTTTGAACTTTTCAAATGTTTCAGACTTGTGTTTCATTAAGCAGATATACCCATATCTGCTCAAATCATCTGTGAAGGTCAGAAAATAACGATACCCGCCACGAGCCTCAACATTCATCGGACCTCATTAAATCGGTATGTATTATTTCCAATAATTCATTAGCTCGTTCCGTTGTTCCAGAGAACGGAGTTTTAGTCATCTTGCCCATAAGGTACGGTTCGCAAGTATCAAATGATTCATAATCAAGTGATTCCAAAAGTCCATCTGCATGGAGTTTCTTCATGCACTTTACACCGATATGACCTAAACGGCAGTGCCACAAATAAGTTGCACTATCATTATCAACTTTGCATCTTTTGGCGTCAATATTATGAATATGTGTATCACCACGATCGAGATTCAATAAACCATCCACATTGGGTGTATGACCATAGAAGGTTTTATTCATGTAAATAGAACGAGAATTATTCCCTGTCTTAAATGAATAATCGTATTGCAATAAACATGATCCTATCTTGTTCATGCTCAACGCAAACACCAAATAACATTTAGGTTCAACACTAATCCCGAAAGTATAGGTAGTGTACGATGATTATCATATCAATCTTGGAACCACTTCCAACACACATCGTCACTTCACCCTCAACTAGTCTCCATTTATTGTACAACTCATGTTCGAGTTACTAATCTTAACAACTGAATATGTATCAAATACCCAGGGGCTACTATGAGCACTAGTAAGGTACACATCAGTAACATGTATATCAAATATACCTTTGTTCACTTTGTCATCCTTCTTATCTGCCAAATATTTGGGGTAGTTCCGCTTCCAGTGACCATTTCCTTTGCAGTAGAAGCACTCAGTTTCAGGCTTAGGTCCAGTTTTGGCTTATTCATGGGAGTGAAAACTTGCTTGCCATTCTTCTTGAAGTTCCCTTTATTTCCCTTTGCCCTTTTCTTGAAACTAGTAGTCTTGTTTAATCATCAACACTAGATGCTTTTTCTTGATTTCTACCTTCGTTGATTTCAGCATCGCAAAGAGCTCGGGAATCGCTTTTGTCATCCCTTGCATATTATAGTTCATCACGAAGTTCCAGTAACTTGGTGATGGTGACTAGATAACTCTGTCAATCATTATCTTATCTGAAAGATTAACTCCCACTTGATTCAAGCGATTTGTAGTACCCAGACATTCTGAACACATGCTCACTAGCTGAGCTATTATCCTCCATCTTTTAGGCGAAGTACTTGTCAGAGGTCTCATGCCTCTCGACACAGGCATGAGTCTAAAATACCAATTTCAGCTCTTGGAACATCTCATATGCTCTGTGGCGTACAATTTTTTTTTGAAGTCCCGGTTCTTAGCCCTAAAGCATGGTGCACTAAACTATCAGGTAGTCATCATATTGAGCTAGCCAAATGTTCATAACATCTACATCTGCTCCTACAATAGGTCTGTCACCTAGCGGAGCATCAAGGACATAATTCTTCTATGCAGCAATGAGGATAAACCTTAGATCACGGACCCAGAGGCTGCAGCATTTCTACTATCATCTTTCAACTTAGTTTCTCTAGGAACATATCAAAATACATAGGGAAGCTACAATGCGAGCTATTGATCTACAACATAACTTGAAAATACTATCAGGACTAAGCTCATGATAAATTAATTTCAATTAATCATATTACTTAATAACTCCCACTTAGATAGACATCCCTCAAGTCATCTAAATGATACGTGATCCAAATCAACTAAACCATGTCCGATCATCACGTGAGATGGAGTAGTCTTCAATGGTGAACATCTCTATGTTGATCATATCTACTATATGATTCATGTTCGACCTTTCGGTCTCCAGTGTTCCGAGGCCATATCCGTATATAAAGGAGGGAGGGAGAGGAGGTTGGCCTAGGCACGCCCCAAGTGGGGAGGAGTCCCACTTGGACTCCTAGTCCTATTCGCCCCCCTTCCTTTTACCGGAGGGGGAAATGGGGGAGGAGAGGGAGTAGGAGAAGGAAAGGGGCTCGCGCCCCCTTCCCTAGTCCAATTCGGCATCCTCCCTTTTGGGGGGCGCACCAGCCCCTTGTGGGTTGTTAGCCTCCCTCCTATGGCCCATATGGCCCATATGTTCCACCGGGGGTTTCCGGTAACCCCTCCGGTACTCCAGTTTGTACCTGATACACTCGGAACCCTTTCGGTGTCTGAATACCACCTCCAATATATCAATCTTTACCTCTCGACCATTTCGAGACTCCTCGTCATGTCCATGATCTCATCCAGGACTCCAAAGACCTTCGGTCACCAAAACACATAACTCATATAATACATATCGTCATCGAACGTTAAACGTGCGGACCCTACGGGTTCGAGAACAATGTAGACATGACCGAGACACCTCTCCAGTCGATAACCAATAGCGGAACCTAGATGCTCATATTGGTTCCCACATATTATATGAAGATCTTAGTAGGTCGTACCGCAATGTTAACATACGTTATTCCCTTTGTCGTCGGTATGTTACTTGCCCGAGATTCGATCATCGGTATCTCCATACCTAGTTCAATCTCGTTACCGGAAAGTCTCTTTACTTGTTCCATAATGCATCTTCCCGCAACGAACTCATTAGTCACATTTCTTGCAAGGCTTCATATGATGTGCATTACCGAGAGGGCCGGAGATACCTCTCTGATACTCGGAGTGACAAGTCCTAGTCTCGATCTATGCCAACCCAACAAACACATTCGGAGATACCTGCAGAGCATCTTTATAATAACCCAGTTACGTTGTGACGTTTGATAGCACAAAATATATTCCTCCGGTGTCCGGGATTGGCATAATCTCATAGTCTGAGGAATATGTATTTGACATGAAGAAAGCAGTAGCAATAAAACTGAATGATCATTATGCTAAGCTAACGGATGGGTCTTGTCCATCACATCATTCCACTAATGATGTGATCCCGTTCATCAAATGACAACTCATGTCCATGGCTAGGAAACTTAACCATCTTTGATCAACGAGCTAGTCTAGTAGATGCATACTAGGGACACAACGTTTTGTCTATGTATTCACACATGTATCAAGTTTCCGGTTAATACAATTATAGCATGAAAAATAAACATTTATCATGAATATGGAAATATAAAATAAAAACTTTATTATTGCCTCTAGGGCATATTTCCTTCATAGGGTATGTATGAATGACCGGTGCAAGAAACTGGAATAGTGGAGCCATCACCTATGGTAATCAAGGAGAAAGTAGAAGGAAAACAAGCTGACAGAAAATTCATGTTGGAAGAAATATGCGAGGATGCACCAGAATCAAAAATCCAATCCGTGCCTTCGTTGTTGATTGTGAAATTGTTCATGGAGGCAATGAAGGCAGCCTAATCCCAGCTGGGCGTTGGTGATGGCGCTGAGGGCCCGGGCATGGGCGCATATGGAAGGACCGATGGATGGTTGTACGTGTATGGAGCTGTAGGAGCACCGGGCGCGTAGGGGGCCATCATGTTTGTGTAGCCTGACGAAGGTCTGAGTGCAGCGGGCGAGGGCGGTGTAGTCGTTGTAGTGTAGACGTGAGCCGGCGGCCGGGGTCCGAGGAGGCCGGGGAACGGTGGAGGGTGAAGACCCGGGTTCAGTGCCGTGTATGTTGGAGGAGCGTCGTATGGAGATGGAGCAGACCAAGACCGGTCCAAGGATCTTGCTGCTAGTGCCATGTTGGTGAAGCAGAGGCCGGCGCAGGCGATGGTGATAGCGATGAAGTAACAGCGGATAGAGGTTGCGGTGGCCGGTACACTGGATTTTTCCCGTGGTAGTTAGGGCTCGGACGCCAACCGGGAGGAGGTTGGGAAGGCGCTGGTGATGGAGTAGATGGAGCCAATGCAGAAGGCCGAGCGGTGGTGTGAAACACTTGAGGTGGACGAGTTGCTTTGCGAGCTTGTTTTTGAGCCTCGAGCTGCAGCAAGGAGCAAACTTCGACGAAGGAAGGGTAGGGCCGCAGCATAGGGATGAAGGCTAACTGCTTCTCAAACTGCTCACCGAGGCTGACGAGGAGGGCGTTGATGAGGGCGCGATCGTCAACGTGATTGCCGAGCTGCCGGGGTTCATCGCCGATCGACTTGATCCGTCGACAGTAGACCGTGACTGGAGAGTCCCCTTGGGTGATGATGCGAAGCTCGGTGTGAAGCGCATTGATACGTGCATCGGAGTTGTCCTGGAATAGTTGTTGAAGCGAGGCCCAAAGCTTGGCGGTGGTGGTGTCATCATTGGAGACAAGGTTGAAGAGCCGGCGCCAATGGTAGTAGTTGTGGGCAGCTAGGTCAAGGGAGATCGGGATAAATGGGAGACATCGGCAATTGTATCGGCTAAGGAAATTTGAGGTGGTTGAAGATTGTATTGGTGTGTAATGGAGATGGGGGTAGATGAAGAAGAAGAAGAGGGAGCTCGGGCGGCGAGGAATTCTGCCGCGGTGAAGAGAGGCTGCGACGGCAGCGGTGGAGGAGTCGGCGGAGGGGCCATGCCGAGGGCGGAAACCTAGGCGTCTGATACCATGAAGATTGGAGAATAACTGTTGTATTGATTGGGGCCTCAAAGGGCTGCTTATATAAAGTACAAGTCTTGGAGTCCAATAATACTAGAGATAGATTACAAGTTAAACTACCAAAACTGTATAAACCGACTATACTCTAAGTTGGTGCTATGTTTTCTTGTGAAAATTGAGTAATTGTATAATGTAGCACTGATTTTAGACCCAGTCAAGCCCATTCACCACACACGGTTTTGAAAGCGTGTGTGTTGGCACCCCAATCGCCAACCCATCCTAGCACACGATTTTTAATTATAACTATGTGTGTTGGACCCTTCCTATTGCACATAGTTTGTATGTTCTAACTGTGTGTGATGGACTCAATATCGCATACAATTTTTATGCTCTAGCCGCAGCCCATGCTTGAGATCAACCCACCGTGATGGTTGATGGACTATGAGCAGGCCCTTCAACTATGTTAGCGATCACTAGTTTAAATAGGCATTATACTTCTCTCTTATCTCCTGGCTGGGATTTGGATGATGGCGTCGGGCGGTGTAACCATGTAGCTGTGAAGGTGGATGCGCGGCTAGCTAAGAAACCAATTTCCGCAATTTCAAATTCTAATCCCTAGCAATTCCTCTCGATCCAGTGAGTTGCTCACAGTTGGTATAAGATTCAGTGGTCCTGGTGTTGGCACGGCACCATCATGGGGCACGGTGGCGTGATCGGCGGTGAGCGGAGGCGATTTACAAGCTGTCCGAGGAAGGGTGTGGCGTGTACGTGCTTTTGCAAGTGTATTTTCACCGCATGTCTGGATCGGCTCCTCAAGGATCACGATGAGAACCTCCTTCAAGCGGTCGACAAGCTCATCCAGGCCAACACGGCCACGCTCGATGGCTTGCTTTCAGCTCATAACCCAACAATTATAATAGCATGGAACAATCAAAAATTATAGATACGTTGGAGACATATCATAACCCAACAAGATCTAAATTAAATATATTACTTGGAGTTGTTTTTTTAGTTTAGTTGCATTGCATAAGAAAATTTTAAGAGAAGTGTAAGGTGGAGGGGTAGGCACCTGCTCCTCCGCACTCTTCATTTTGGATATGGGTACTGAGCCTCTCTGACGGTCTGGGAGTTCATGCTATAACATTGTGGAAACTTTGACCAAAATGTTATGTATGAGTCTGTGCTGGCCTGAGTAGGCATCCTCAAACAGATGATCTGCACAATGGTGAGATAATCATTCTATTGCACCGCATACCGATGTAAAACTCAAGTATATATAAATGAAATATTTTTTTCTTGCGGGTGTTTTATGTTTTAGTTGCACTGCACAACATTATTTGTAGAGAAGAGAAGCCTCATTTGTACCCAAGCCAACATAAATGATCAAACTGTTGGGGATGTTGATGTTTTCCCTTGATTCATTTTTAGGTTTTTGCATATGTTTCATATGTCGGTTGTGAAGTGCGTAAATGAATGTTGCTCTGCAATTTCAATTCTATATGCATGTCTATTATGAGATGCAAAGCTTTGTGCAAATGAATGATGTATTCCTATGTTTATTTGAATGTTTACTTTCAATTTTATTCATGTGACTAGTTAAGTAATATAAAAATCGAGGAGTGTTTCATCCGACTATCATTAGCCGAGGAGAGTTCCAAAAAGAAAACATTTATATGCCTAACATACAAAATGAAGGTGGCTATTCGTACGAACTGCCTGTGGCAAGAAGGGTATAGAAAGCGCCAGGAAATCGCATGTGTTATGATATTGGAGGTGGTTTGCACAACCGCCGGCTTCATGCGGAGTATTAACGAATCAAGCTTTGAGGAGGAAATGATACTAGTGTTGTAATATATTCCAAAAAGATTAGGTTGTAGGAAACATTTGAATTAATAGTATATGAAAAAAGAACTTAAAATACATACTCCCTCCGTTCCTTGATATAAGGCATATAGATTTTTAAGAAAAAAATCCAAAATATAACGTGTATTGCGTTGCACCACTCGTTTGGATAATTTTTTAGGGATTTGATTACATTTCCTTATAGCAGGCAAGCTCCTATATTTTCTCATGTCAATTAGTCAGGTGTAATCTCACCCAAAACTTGTGAAATTTTTCCTCCACGTGCATTCTTAATTTCCGTGCCAAAAATTATACACCCTATATTTAGGAACGGAGGGAGTATTATATATTGTATAGTTAAAAAATATTTGTCTAATATAGGTAGTAAGAAACTATAATGGATTTTTTTCCCATGCATGTTGGGTGGGCCTTCGATGAGGTGGCATATTTGCATGGCTTATATGTGTATGTTGAAATAAATAGAATTAGTGAGGTTCAATTCTTAATAAAAAATAATTCTCATGCATGTTGTGATGGACCTTTGATGATGTGGCACGTGTGCATGTTAAAATAATACTAGAAATAGTGAGGATAAACTATTTAGGTATATAGGATAGTATGTTTTCAATATCATTTTATGGTACGTATTGATTATGCAGATTTGAGGAACGTTTTGGCAAAACCATTAACTATAGAATTTTCTAGGCTAGATGATTTAATGGGATGGTATTTTTAGCATATTTTATGAGGCGGTTGATGGAATGATAATTAAAAACAAAATAAATGCAATTAAAGTACGATTGACTTTGATTTCGTTGGGCAGTATATATAATACGTGGCCAAGGCCTCAGTCTACTTGCACTTCCCAGCTCCTCATATTCCTTGATACAAATTTGTAAGCAGCAACAGTTAGCTAGCCATGGCCATCCAGCATCTGCTCCTCATCGTCTTCATGGCTTCCATCCTCCAAGCGGCCACCTCCGACACAGCATACGACCTTTTGGCGAAAAACAACTTCCCGCGGGCTCTCTTGCCTCTGGGCGTGAAGTCGTACGTGAACCATGATGGGGGCGCCGTTGAGGTGACCCTCCCCGCCTCGTGCGACTTCAACGTTACGGTTGCCGGTGGATCACACAAGATTCGGTTTGACAACATAGTCAGTGGGGTTATCCGGCCCGGATCCATAACCCAACTAGGTGGCGTGAGGATACAGGTGGAGTGGGATTTTCTTGCATTCCACACGGTTCAACGCGTCGGTGACAAGCTCAGGTTTACTGGTAGTGAGCATGCAACCACGTTCGACCAGTCCTTTCCGATTAGCTACTTCGTACAGAGCCCCAGGTGCAGCTAAGGGTCTGATTGATTAGGGATGCATCGCACGCATGCTTTACTACAATGTATGCAATATGCATGTGTCTCTGTGAGTCTGTTGCTTTATGTAGAATGAATAAACTGATTATGTAAGTCATGGTTACAAGACCTAATATTATTGTGATGACCATAAAATTTTTTGCCCGGTTATTTATTGTGAGATGTTGCAATGGTTCCTCCTAACCATAGGAACAAGAAATTCCACATGATATACTCTGTCGGAGTCTCACGGGTAATTAGAAATAACCTTGATCTACATAGCATCAGATCCAAGGGTGTCGGATGGGTTTTAAAATATCGCAGGGCTTACTGGAAAATAGAAGAGCAATACAACTCAATCCTAATGTGTAATATTCTTTATGATATCTGACATTGACAGCCACTAAAATAAGAATGGAGAGCAAGATATATTTGATCTTTCATTCCCCCATGCATTGTAAGTTCTACATGTTAATAAATGCCTAGACACCTTCCCCCAAAAAACTAGAAAAATGCCTAGACTCTTATTTAGTTGATTTGCAGAATGTTCTCTTAAAATAATCAATGCATTTCTCTGAACAAGATCAACATTGTATAAACCGATTGTAGAGAAATGGTAGAACAAAACATTGTAGGGTGTGCGATAGGTTGTCCGATTGTGAATTATGTCTGGTGTGAAGATTGGAGAATAATTGTTGTATTGATTGGGGCCTCAAAGGGCTGCTTATATAAAGTACAAGTCTTGGAGTCCAAGAATACTAGGGATAGATTACAAGTTAAACTACCAAAATTGTATAAACCGACTATACTCTAAGATCCCCCACAGTGTCAACGTCAGGTGAAACGATGTTGAGACTGGAGCATATATCGGTGAAGGATGCAGTCGGGAGCCCTTGGTGAAAATGTCAGCAAATTGTGCACTCGTTGGAACATGCATGAAGAACACGGGCCTCGCCAAGAGCCACTTTCTCAAGAACAAAGTGGATATCAATCTCAATGTGTTTGGTGCGACGATACTGAACAGGATTGGACGCCATATAGAGTGCATAAATATTGTCAGAGTAAACAATGGTGGCACGGTCAACTGGTCGATGAAGCTCGACAAGAAGGCGATGAGCCACACGCCTTGGCCACGGAATGAGCAACAGACCTGTATTCAGCTTCTGCAGCGGACCTGGAAACTGTAACCTGCCTTCTAGAAGACCAAGAAACAAGATTATCACCCAAATAAATGAAATAGCGGGATGTAGATCGTCGAGTATCTGGACAACCTGTCCAGTCTACATCAGAATAAACTGTCAAGCTTGTTGGAGAGGAAGAGTTGAGAATAAGACCATGGTGAATGGTGACTTTGAGATACCGAAGGATTCTCTTGACGTGAGAAAAATGAGGAATACGGGAATCATGCATGTATAAGCATGCTTGTTGAACAGAGTAGGCTATGATAAGACCGAGTGAGAGTAGCATATTGTAGAGCACCGTCAGGAAGCGCACTTTTGGCTTCGGGCGGCGCGTGCCCCTGGTATTTGGACAGTGCTGGTCGGCTTTAAGATCCGTTGTTAATGTACTGCTTTTTTGTGTTTAATAGTAGAAATAATATTGTCAACAACTATACGCTATGCATACAGGGCTCAGGTGCAGGAACGATGACGTTGTGGTTCAGCTTAGGACAGGAGTTCGGTGGATGGAATTGAATTCGGTTGGCAGTGGTCATTAATCGCGGACGTCAATGCGGTCATTGGTTTTTTTTTTGTACGAGGATGGCTTTCTTTGCCTGAGTAGACGGTCTAGCTTTTCTTCCTTAGCCAGATCCAGCATACCTCCCCGGCGACAAGGTAGAGCTGACTGCCGACGAATCTGAAACAAAATATCGATCTCGGGATGTATACAGGAATGGAAAGCGGATCCAGTTCTTCGATATTGACAAGGTATGTTTGTTCTTTTGAAGTTATAATTTCTGCACCGATATCTGTCTCGGGTCAGATCTAGTTCCAGCTTGTTCTTTCTGCTGAGCTAGTTCATGGTGTTTCGTACAGAGTTGGGGGGTGCGCCTCGGAGGATGTGATTCGGCTGGCAACTCTAACAGAAAACAGCGATAGCCAGGGATTGGATGACTCCCCGAGCGATTATAGGAAGAAGGACGGTGACCGTGGCAGCTGAAGAGGATACATCCGGTTCAACATGATCTGAAGAAGATTGGGTCAGAAGGTATGTGAATAAGTGAAAACAGAACATATCAGCAATCAAAAGAACTATAGCTAGAATCACGCCCCCCCTGGAATATACTGTTATGATTCTAACACGCTATGTTTGAGTTTGTTCATAATTTTTTTTTTTTGCAAATTTCTTAGTTGCTGAAAACAAATCTCAATGACCTGTGCATCATTTAGCGCCCTAACATAACCGATAAAAAATTCATAGCTAGATAAACACATCCCATGGAAGATAAAGTGTTGAGTCCTGAACAGAAATCTCAATGGCTTGTGCATCATTTAGAGTTTGAACCGCAAAAATGAATACTAATTATATTTGAAAAAACTTCCATAGGCCAAGGAAGACCAAGCACGACAGAGTTGCACCTTTGGAGCAGGCTTTAAGAGGATTCGCTAATAGAAAAACTGATGATGTGGTAGCACCATCTGTTGGATTGGTTTTTGATTCTTTGGGTGAAGCATATGATTTCTACAACCTATATTCTTGAGAGCTTGGTTTTGGTATAAGATATCGCAAAAGCAGAACTAACGTAAAGGGGAAAAATGCATGCAGGAGCTCTTATGCAATTGTTCAGTAAGTTCACACGATTTTTTTGTTTGCGTCCATGCATAATTGAGCAAATCTGAAATTGTTGATGTTTTTACTGTAGGGGAAACCTAAGAAAAGCAACACAACTTCTTGCCGTTCAGAGTGCCCAGCTATGTTACGTCTTCTACGTACTGAAGACCAAGGATGATTCATATGTGAGTATCGTCATGTTCACAATCACGCTATGTTATCAAACTGTGCTGAAAAGCTCCATTTCCCTTCTCATCGTCATATTGACAAATACACTAGAGAGCTTGTTAGCCAGTTACGCGAGAACAATGTGAACCTAAGCAAGGTTTACAGCATTATTGGCACGTTTTTGGTAGAATAGAGAATGTACCTTTCACGAAAAGGTGCCTAAGGACACTATGTGGCAAAATAAGCAAGGAACAGGCTGATGATGATGTTAGAAAAACTATGGATTTGTTTTCAGAGTTGTAAGAAAGAGATAGCGAGTTTCAGTACACCGTTCAAGTGGACAGTGAGAGTAGGATAAGAACTATTTTATGGACTAATGGACGTAGCAAGCTCCAATACCATCATTTTGGCGATGTAGTTACTTTTGATACCACGTACAAGACAAACTTGTACGATATGCCTTTCGTCTTGTTTGTTGGAGTAAACAATCACTTCCAGAGTGTTTTGTATGCTGGAGTTTTGATGCATGATGAGAAGGTAGAGAGTTTTGAGTGGGTGTTCAGTGAATTTGTGAAGTTGATGGGCGGGAAGAAACCAATAACAATATTAACAGGTAACGAGACGACTCACAAAGAAAGTATTTTATTATAAAGATATTAAAAAAGTTCATTGATTTCTCACTTGCGTCTCTATTTATGAATTCAGATCAGGCGAGAGCTATGGAGGTTGCGATAAAAAATGTTTTCCCTGGAACAACTCACCGATGGTGCAAGTGGCACGTATTGAAAAAAGCAAAGGAGTCGCTAGGAAGCTATTATACGAAGAAGTCAGATTTTCGTACCGAAATTCGTCGTCTATGTGACAAAATGTTGACTGTAGAAGAATTCAAAAAAGGTTGGGAACAATTGGTTGGGAAATACGGCCTTTCAGGCAACACGTTTTTAAGTCAGGTTTATGAGGTGAGGGAAAATGGGGAAAACCTTACTTCAGCGGCCAATTCTGTGCTAAAATGACTAGCACCCAAAGGAGTGAGAATGCAAACCACATGCTTAAAAATTATGTAGCGCCATCATGCCCGATGAATGTTTTTGTTAAGCAGTATGGCAAGCTACAATATGACAGGGAACAGGAGGAAGGGTTTAAAGAGAAAAGAACAAGGGTGGTAAGTAATATAATTTAGAAGATACCCAGAAAAAAGGTTTTTTCTTTCCATGAAATTACACATGTCAATATGTTTCCAAAAAGAATGCAGGGTGGAGCTATTATAAAATCAAATCTTCCAATAGAGCGTCACGCAAGCAATATTTACACCAGAACAATGTTTGAGATGTTTGGAAGGACGCTTTATGTGGCTGGGTACTACTTTGTTGAAGAGTTAGAACCAAAAATAAGATATGTTGCCATTCATGGGAACCCTGAAAGCATGGATCCGTGGTTCAAAACTAAGTATGAAGTGGCTATAGCCGAAGACCAGTCAAAATACAGTTGCGAGTGCGGAAGATACGAGCACATGGGGATGATTTGCTCTCATATACTGAAGGTTCTTTTCCAACATTTTCAATGAAATCATAGTAAAAAAATGTTTGGGCAAATCCATTTTTCGCTTAATCAGTACTATTTTGGTAGGTTATGATAACACTTGATGTGAAGAAAATCCCACAAGCACACATAATGAAGAGATGGACAGTAGATGCTCGAGATGTTTTGCCAGATCACATCAAGCATTACCAGAGAGACATGTGGCCACCTGATGCAATGACATTCAGGCATTCAGCAATGTACATAACTGCACTGGAGATTGTCCATCTTGGTGACACCAATCCTGAGGCTTTTGAGTATGTCATGAATGGACTTTGTGATTTAAAACAGAAAGCTATGGCATTAAACCTTAGCAAAGACGGGTTGAGTGTTGTAGAGAAGTCCAAAGCATCAAGTATGACAAACTCTGTGGGTTCCCGAGCGTCTTGCAAAACAACGAAGACCAAGCGCCGAAGTGTTTCCAAAGAGTCTGTTTCCAACTCTTCTCATGTTAACCCCATCGAGACAAATATTGTTAGTAATGGTGAAGTGCCGTCAAGAGAAATTCTGTTAGATCCAGAAAGGAAGCTGAAAAGAGGATACCCAACCACAGCACGTGACAAAGCTTCGTATGAAGACTCACAAAAGCGAACACGTTTCTGTAGTGTTTGTCGTGCAAAAGGACACAAGAGTACTACTTGTCCACAAAGGGGAGATATTCCAGTTAAACCACGCAAAGAACCGCTTTGTAGCAATTGCAAAGTTTCTGGTCATAGGAAGAACAGTTGCTCCAAGAAAATGGTAAGTTTCATGGAAGGGATCAGTACATTCCCCGGTCTGTCCACTGCTCGTGTTGAAGAGCTAGACTGAAGTGAGCTTTGAAGAAAATTTCATTTGTGTGATGAATGCGTGATGTGTATGATTTTAAACTGTGATGTGTTGTGTTGTTTGAATTTTAATTCTATCACCTATGGTTGTAGAAGAGTTGTACTGAGCTTTGTAGAATTTGTTAGGAATGGGATTCATGTTAAGGATTTTAAACAATGTGTTTTTATTTGAATAAGACTCGTGGCCGTATTTCTTTCATGCAAATTACTCTTTATGGCGGTTGATAATAAATTTATTATGAATAATTAAAGTTTGAAATCTAATATTTCTAAACAAACCAACATAATGTATTACACTATACAAAAAGGCTGCAAAACGTCGCTCAAGGCAAACAAATTTTAATAATGTGGTTATTTCTTTCATGCAAATTACTCTTTTGGCGATTGATAATAAATTTGTTATGAATAATTAAGGTTTCAAATATAATATTTCTAAACAAACCAACAGAATTTGTTGTAATAGACAAAAAGGCTGGCAAAACATCGCACAAGGCGAAGAAAAAAATTGTCAAGCTTTATTTTTGTCCTATTTTTTTAAAATGATTTATGCACTATATAGTATTTTAAACTTTTATTTGTTGTGTTGTTTGAAATCTAAGAACCTTCTTTTATTTTTTTCAATTCAAAATTTAATAATGTGATGTGGTGTTATTTCTTTCAAGCAAAGTACTTATTATGACGAATTTGTATACATTTTATTATGAGGAAATAATGTTTGCGAAAAAAGGCATAATTAATTAGAAGTTTTTCAAAAAGGATGTCGAACAATGGTCAAGGCAGACATGAAAATTCCAATGTTTATTGTTGTCATAACGTCTTAAAAATGCTATTATGCAATTTTTCGGATTTTTAAGTATGATGTATCTGTTGTGCTTGAATTTGAAGAAAACTCTAAATTTTTTTATAATGTGATGTGGTTTTCTTTCTTTCAAAGCAAAGTAGTCTTTATAGGGATTGATAATCCATTTATTATGGCTAAAATTGTTATTGACGCTGATTTTTTTAATTCTTGATGTATTTGTTGTGCTTGAATTTGAAGAAGCCTTTTAAATTTTTTTATAATTGAATTTGTAATTATGTTATTTGGTGTTCTTTCTATCGAAGCAAAGTACTCTTCATAGCGATTGATAATCAATTTATTATGACAAAAAATGTTATTAACGCTGATATTTTTGTATTAGCTAAAATTAGTTAGTAAAATTTCTAAATGGTTAGCAAACATTGCTTTGGCGAAGAAAAATAAGTTATACTTTATTGTTGTCATCACTTGTTAAAAAGCTTTTGTGCAGTGCTTAGTTTTTTAAAACTATGATGTGTTTTAATTAGAATGGTCCTCTATATTTTTTCTGTAATCCATGATTTAATTAATGTGATGTTGTGTTCTTTCTTAGAAGCAAAGCACTGTGTATGGTGATTCAAAAGGCATATATTATGATGTAGTAATGTTTGAAAGATATATACTTTTAAATGAACCTAAAATTAGATAATAATTTTACAAAATGGTTGGCAAAAGTTGCATAGAAAAAAATGTCAAACTTTATTTTTTGTCCTAACGTGTTAATATGCTTTTACGCATTAAATAGTTAGTGCTACTAAGCATTTATTCTCCCCGTACGCAGTTAGCCTCAGGTCTATTTATTGTTTTTTCAAATTTGAATTGATTTTGATGTGCCACCCACCTTTCCATCCTCTATATAATTACATGTCGATGCGACGGGTAGCCAAAGGAAACAAGGAAGCAAGGAACCATTGTCAAGACAGCTTGCAAGAAGGAGTCCTGGAAATGGAACAAGGAAAAGGTGGATTGGTGCTAAGCGGAATCGGCAAAGACACGGTATGAATTGTATTGTGTTTCTCTTATGTTTTAGCAAAGTTTTCTCTTAAAATTCGTGGTGTAATTTTTTTTCAGTTCCAGTACACATGCATTGGTTTGATTTTGATGGGGGAAAGTTGTTTGGATGAAGATGTTGAGGTATCTTCGGTTAGCTTTCTCATCATTATTATTTGCCAACAAATATTTTGTAGTATGATTCCTATCCTCAAACCAGCATACATGATGCATGACTGTGCTGAATCGAAGAGTTGTAAAAAGGATGAAGCAGTGCTAAAGTACGACATAACACCGAAAATTTTGATGGTTAGTTCGTTCTCAATTTTTTTCAAACAAAAACATGCTTCAATTAAGATCGTGCACGACATTCATAGGAACTCATGATTTTGTTGCCTACAGCCGGTGGCATTTTGCGGTTTCGCTGAAAAAGCTGACGATATCCGTGAGGATCAAGTGGCTAATTGTTGGGGAGAACATGATCCATCAGCGGATGTTTATGCAGCAAAGCAAAACTGCCAACTGGTAGAGGTGCCTTGCAAGGCTGAGTCCGACACAAACCATTCTAGCTGCTTCTCCGCCGATGATAAAATAGAGCAATATGAAGAAGATCAACAAGATGAGGTTGACAGCCACAAATGGAAGAGGAAGAAGTTACATTAGCTGTGCGCTTAACACTACACGCGTGTGGATTACTATCTACGTATTATGTAATAAGTAGCTAATGTGATTCGACCATGTCTGTAACTTTGGTCAACAAGCGTGGTAGAAAAGTCAGTCTTTTCAAAAATGTTACGAAGGCAGTTGAAAAGTGTAGGCATGGTCAAAAGGGATATGTACTGAAAATCCTGTAGCAGACGCATCAAGATTCACCAGCCTGCATTGCAAAATCTCCATGAATGCTGAAACCGCTTCATACGAGGCGCTATTAGTAGGTAGTAGCCTTTAATGTACGTGCGGGGCGCTTGAGCCATTTCTTGGAGCGTTTGCTGCTCCGAGAGCTGCCGCAGACGATATCACGCGGTAGCATTCACGTACCTGCTGACACATAATTTAGAGCAAGTGTAAATTGTCAGCTCTTCTCTCTCCTTCAGATGCAGAGTGGTGAGTTAAACTACATATAAAAGTACAATATTGTATGCAAGAGAGGTGTGCATGCGTCCTCATACACAATTTCCTAGCCAATGGTACACCTAGATCACTCTAGCTGGTTGAAAAAAAATGAGATTTCCAGACCTGTGCTCTGGCATGCCATCATTCATACGAGTTAATAGCTCACTCTGTCTTCAATGCTACTGGATGAGTTCGCTCTAAATAGCAGCGGGCAGCAAACCAGAGGGGGGAGTTTCGGTCCTTCATCCCCATCCTGCTCATCCTCTCCTCCTCTTCCTCTTCGTTGCGACTGGAAGAAGAAGATTGGGGGGAAAAGCCTGGTCCGGTCCAGTCTCTAGCAGGCTAAGACGGAGGAAGATAGACCAGAGGTTAGAACCAACACTGTTTCTTATTGCCGTTCAGTTGTTTTCTCCAAAGATTTCTGAATATTCTATGTTCGATGTGCATCGGATCAGCTGTGCTCAAATCTATTTTCAAACAAGCGTTTTCTCCCATTTTTTGACTCATTTGTTCTTTTTTTTTCAGATACAAACAATAGATTTCATTGGTGTGGGCAGCAGCTGATTCTGTTGATATGCCCAAGCATATGGATGTTTCCATGATTGTAGCGACCAGACCCGAATAGATCTAGTGCTCTGTGCTCAGTGTCATCCCTGGATCAGTAATGCTGACACCACACAGTACTTCGAAGGATTTATAGCAGAGTAGCAATCACACACTTATTACATCGTTGTCCACAAGGGAACTTAATACAATAATATGGCTTAAGGCCATCTAACAATAACAGCGGAAGGATTGGAAGATAAGTGAATCCATCAACTCCATCGGCATCACTGAGTATAGAACCACGACCTAACACCTTACTCGTAAATGCGAAAAGTCTTCAACGTGAAAAGTTGCAGCCCGAAAACGGGTCAGCACATGGAATATGTTGGCAATGTAACACATAGAGAACAATGAAGCAACAAGCCTATACTACATGCATATTTGGCTGGTGGTAAGGCTCTCTGATTACATTTTTGCATAAAGCTGGTTTTTCCCTACATCAAAGGAATAATTTTATTTAACTATCATGGTGGTTGTTAAACATTGAGAATGGTTGACAGCATCCTCAATCCCAATTAAAAATACTCATTAAAACCCAACAATATTAATTATTAGAAGTAACATGTTGAGATTCACATGATTTTCAAGTACTAGATACTCAAGATTTGTCCATAACCGGGGACACGGCTAATCATGATTAGTTTATACACTCTGCAGAGGTTTGCGCACGTTTCCCCACAAGACTCGATCGCCTCCGTTTGGTTCTCGCACTACATGGTGTTTGAGAGACGGATGACCGAGACACAGTCTTTCAGAAGCGCTAGCACCTTACTTGTGGGTAGACCGGTACACCTACTTTCCCCTACATCTGCTAGTCCACCCGTAAGAGTTCGCACAACTTAGTCAACTATGCGAGCCCATAATTGGCTTGTGGCTGCACACGGAAGTTTCTAGTTTGAATAATCTTATGATCCCTTAGAGCACGGGTGGCGGTCCGAAGAAATATGAGCAAGTCTGATAGAAACCAGGTGCCTCAATCCACCCAGATGTGTGTTTAGGTTGCCACCTTAGATAAACCATTAATTTAACAATCTCACATCTGTCATGGATATCACTCACCCAATCCACGTCTACTAGCATAGCATAGCATAATAAGCAAACGTAGAAGTAACTCCCAAGGTTTCATAAGTAAAACAGGTAATAGGTACTACCTCAATCTACTTCCCAAACCCACAATTTAATTAGATCCTAAACATGCAAGTGTTTGAGGGTTGATCTAATGCATAAAAACTGGGTATGAGAAGAGTATGATCAAAGTGTTACTTGCCTTCTTGATGATCCATGAGTCCTAGAGATTCAAGTAACAAGCGGCGCACTCCGGGTGATCTAACGCAGACAAACAACAAGCATACAATAAGTACTCATCTAATGCACGGGAAATCTCGAATAACAAATCTAACCAGATAGTTCAACTTAAGAACCACAGTTGCAAAAGAATCAAATCAAATAAAGCATCGAAAGTCGGAACTCGAGAGAGAACGACTCGGTTTAGCAAATCTGAAACTAAGTCAAAATTTTACAGTAGCAAAACTCTGTGTAAGTAGGTTAGTCGAACGGCGGTTTCAGAATATGAAACTCCAGCGCTTGAATCACTGATTAGATAAACGAGCAAGAAATAAAATAGATTTGAAAATCGGATCGGAAATCGAATGCGAAAAAATAACGGATTAAATCCGATTAAAAGAAAACGCATTTAACGGACTAAATAACGGACGTTTGTTAACAGAACTAATCCAACGAACACGTTCATTGAAACGAACGGGTCGGTGAACGTTCACTAAATAAGAAAACCAAAAAATAAAAAATAAAAAAACCATCTAGGGTTTTAAAAAAAAACCGAACATCTTAAAAAAAACCGGACCGGGTTTTCTAGGGAAAACCGGATCGGATCGGGGCGGCGAGGCTACCTCGGCGGCTCTTCGCCGGGCTCGTGGGGCTCCGGGGGTTCGGGGGTCGGGAGGGCGAGGGCTCGGGGAGGGTCTGCGACGGGGGAACGGCGGCGGCGTACTCGGCGGGCGGCGGCTCGGCTTGGGGCGGCGGGGCGGGTTGAGGGGAGAGGAGGGCGGGCGGGTTGAGGGGAGAGGAGGCGGCGGGGTTAAATAGGAGGGCTCGGCTTGGGAAGGGCACAGGCGCCGGGTCGGAGGCGGACTCCAGGCGTGAGGCGGCGTCTTGTGGGAGAGAGCCTTGGGGAGGAGAGGGAGAGGAGGCCGGGTGGTGGGCAGGGCTGGCTGGGCCTTAGGCCCAAGGCAGTTTTTTTATAAAACAAAACAAAACGGATTAAAAAAATACCAAACGAACTGCGATTTTAATAAAAATAATTTTTCCCGACTCCTAAAAATGAGTCGAACAAAATGAACTTTAAAAACGGCAAACATGCATAAATTTTAAAATGCTCATTTTGCCTAAGCAAAATAAATCTTCCAAAACCAAATTTGATTTATTTATAATATCTCCATTTTTCCTAAATATTGGGAAAGTCATATTATTCCCTCTCTTAAGTTTTTATAGGAAAAACTTTATGAAGATAATTAAATAAATCCAATGATCCTATTTTCAAAATTAGAGAAATCCCAAATATGAAAATAATGAAACTTCCAACTCTCTCCGAGGGTCCTTGAGTTGCGTGAAATTTTCTAGGATCGGAAAAATGCGAGAAAAATATGATATGCATGATGACCTAATGTATAACATTCCAAATTGAAAATTTGGGATGTTACAAACCTACCCTTAAGATGAATCTAGCCCTCGAGATTCGGGTTAACTAGAAAATAGGTGAGGGTGGTCCTTGAGCAAAACTTCCTCTCTTTCCCAGGTGGCTTCATCCTCAGTGTGGTGGCTCTACTGAACTTTGCAAAACTTGATAACCTTGCTGCGGGTAACTCTGCTGGCATAATCGAGAATCTTAATCGGTTTTTCCTCATAGGTCAAGTCATCCTTCAACTGAATTGCTTCAAATGGTACTGTATCTCTTAACGGTACCTCTGCTATCTCGGGGTGACATTTCTTCAACTGGGAAACATGGAATACATCGTGAACTCCTGACAGTCCTTCTGGTAATTCCAACTTATAAGCAACTTCTCCCATGCATTGCAAAATCTTATACGGTCCAACGAAACGGGGTGCTAACTTTCCTTTAACTCCAAAACGCTTAACTCCTCGAAGTGGGGATACTCGAGATATACCTGTCTCCAACTTCATACTCAATCGCTGGCGCTTTGAATCGGCATAGCTCTTACATGCGGATTGGGCTACCTTGAGCCTATCGCGAATCAACTTAACCTTCGCTCAGATTCCTTAATCAAATCTGGTCCAAACAACTGGCGATCTCGGTTTAGTCCCATAACAACGGTGTCCTGCACCTTCTTCCATACAAAGCCTCGAAGGTGCCATCTTCAAGCTGGTTTGGTAACTGTTGTTGTAGGAAAATTCTGCATCTGACAAATTGTCATCCCAGCTAGATCCATAATCTAGGGCACAAGCTCTCGACATGTCCTCCAAAATCTGATTGACTCTCTCGGGCTGTCCATCGATGCGTGGGTGGAAAAGCTGTCTTGAATTCAATCGGGTTCCCAATGTTTCGTGCAACTGGTTCCAAAATTTCGAGGTAAAGCTGGGTTCCTCTATACGTCTGATGCTCCTCGGAACTCCGTGTAAACACACAATTCTGGTCATGTATATCTTTGCCAACTTAGCAATCGCTATAGGTGGTCTTGACTGGAATAAAATGAGCTACCTTTGTTAAACGGTCGACTATAACCCAAATCGAGTCATATCCTGAACGAGTCTTTGGCAAACCTGTGATAAAATCCATGCCTAGTTTATCCCACTTCCATTCGGGTATCGGCAATGGTTGTAACAATCCTGGCTTCTGATGTTCTGCCTTTACTTTCTGACATACATCACAAACTGCTACATACTCCGCAATATCCTTCTTCATTCCGGTCCACGAGAAAGTATTCTTCAAATCCAAATACATCTTGGTATTCCTGGGTGAATCGAATAGGGTGAATCATGAGCTTCTTGTAAAATCAACTTCACGATCTACGGGTCATTGGGCACATAAACACGGTCTTCAAACCATAGGGTATCGTGCTCATCCTCACGAAATCCTTTAGCTTTTCCTTTGCTCATTTTCTCCTTTATAGAGGCAACTTCCTTATCTCGCCTTTTGGGCTTCTCTGATTTTGTCCATCAACGTAGACTGAATCTCCAATGCTGCTACATAGCCTCTCGGAACTATTTCCAAACATAGCTCTCGAAGGTCCTCGGCTATCTCATTGGGTATTCCTCCCATCATTAGGGTATTGACGTGGCTCTTACGGCTCAATGCGTCTGCCTTTCGACATTAGCCTTTCCGGGGTGATAGTGCAATCTCATGTCATAATCCTTGATAAGCTCTAACCATCTCCTTTATGCGAGATTCAATTCATACGTGTGAAAATGTACTTCAAACTCTTGTGATCCGTATATACTTCACAATGATTTCCAATGAGAAAATGTCTCCACGTCTTCAAGGCATGCACAACGGCTGCTAACTCCAAATCATGAGTGGCATAATTCAACTCATGGGGCTTAAGTTGTCGTGAAGCATACGAAACAACTCTTCCTTCTTGCATAAGCACTGCTCCAAGTCCTCGACGTGAAGCGTCGCAATACACCTCATAATCCTTAGTCCGATCTGGTAATATCAAAGCTGGTGAGGTAACCAATCTTTTCTTCAACTCCACGAAAACTTGCCTCACAGTCCTCGGTCCATATAAATTTGTTTTCCTTTTTCAACAATTCTGTCATAGGCTTAGCAATCCTTGAGAAATTCTCAATGAACCTTCGGTAGTATCCTGCGAGTCCAAGGAAACTATGAATCTCTCCAACTGTCGTTGGGGCTTCCCATTTGGTTACGGTCTCAACTTTTGTGGGGTCAACTGCTATCCCTTCTCCGGATATAACATGTCCGAGAAATCCAACTTCCTTTAGCCAAAACTCACATTTGCTGAACTTGGCATACAACTGGTGTTCCCTCAGTTTCTCCAAAACCAATCGCAAATGTTCCTTATGTTCCTCTTCATTCTTCGAGAAAATCAAAATGTCATCAATGAACACCACGACGGACTTATCCAAAAACTCCATAAACACTTTGTTCATCAGGTTCATGAAATAGGCTGGTGCGTTAGTCGATCCAAATGACATAACGGTATACTCGTATAGTCCATATCTCGTGGTAAATGCTGTCTTGGGTATGTCCCGCTCCCGAATCTTCAATCGATGGTACCACGATCGCAAGTCGATCTTGGAAAACACCTTGGCTCCTTGCAAGCGATCAAACAGATCATTTATCATAGGTAGTGGGTACTTATTCTTGATTGTTACTTCATTCAATCCATGATAATCAACAACCATTCTTAACGATCCATCATTCTTCTCCACTAGCAAAAGGGTGATCCCCAAGGTGAAGAACTTGGGCGTATAAAACCTTTATCCAATAGTTCCTTAATCTGCTTCTTGATTTCCGCCAAATCCTGTGCTGGCATCCTATCTGTCCGCCGATATTGGGCCTGTTCACGGCAAAAGTTCTATCAAAAACTCAATGTCTCTATCCGGTGGCATTCACGGCAACTCTTAGGAAATACATCAGAAAATCCTTCACCATCGGTACTTCTTCCCGCACCACTCACGATAGGCAATTAACTTGCGCTCTTCTCGGCTCGTGCCGTGATACATACTTAATCCTTCTTCCTCCCGGGTGGTGAGCAAAATCGTCTTACTTGCAATCGATGTTTCCTCCATACATCGACACCAATCCATACCGAGAATTACATCAAATCCTTGTGATTCCGTAATGATCAAATCCGTCGGGAATACATGCCTTCCTATACTTAATGGCACTTGAAAACATCCTTATGCGGCCATATACTCCGCTCTGGTGAGCTTACTAGCAAAGGGGTTTTAAGAATCCGAGTAGGTAGGCTATACTTCTCTACAAATCCCTTGATATGTATGAATGCGATGCACCAAGATCGAAAAAGAACAAGCTGCAGTAAATGACTTAACCAAAAACTTACCGACATCGCATCGGGCTGATCTTCAACCTCCTCCACATCAATGTGGTTCACATGTCCCCTATTGAAAGGGTTGGGCTTCTTTCAGAGCTTCCATTGCCATTTCCATTACGGCCTATACGGGCGATCATTGGCATAATGCCCGATCTTGCGGCACTTAAAGCAAGTAATATGACTCAGTCTACTTTGGATGGTGTTGACGGGTTGGTGCGATTACGTCCATTGCTTCCTCCATTTCCGTTCCCATTCTTGGTGCTGTTATGGTTATGCGAATTACCTCCTCCATGGGTATCTTTGGCCCGAATTCCTGATTTAGGGGTATAACGAGGTTTCTGCTGAGCTCGAGTTATACTTCCCTTGCCCATACTTCCGCTTACGGTTCTCAATTTCTTCTGCTTTCCTTCAATCATGAGGGCTCGGTCTACTAACTCATGGTAGTTGTTGAAACTGGCTACCATCAACGGCATCTTGAACTCATCATTCAGTCCTTCTAGAAACTTCTCCTGTTTAGTCGCATCGAGTAAGCGTCATCCGGGGCATAACGTGCTAGTTTACTAAAGTCATCCACGTCTTCGCCATGAGTCCTTCCTCCTTGGCGTAAGTTGCGAAACTCACGCTTCTTCATGGCCATAGCTCCTGCTTTGAAACATGGGCGGTCTTGAAAAGCTTGCTGAAATTGATCCCATGTGGCAAGGTGTCTCTGAGGTAAGTGGCTGTGAAATTCTCCCACCATCTTCTGCGGGTCCTTCAAGCTGATGTCCGCAAACTTCACTCTTTCTCCATCCGTGCATCCTGCAGTGGTCGGCTCCCTTCCTATCTTGTGAGCCGGTCATCTGCTACAATTGGCTCGGTGCTACTAGAATACACCGCGGGTTTAGTCTAAGGAAGCAGGTCGAGATGATCCGCAGTGGTGGTGGTGGTGGGTTGTTGTTGTTGTTGTTGCCACAGTTACGCACCAATGTTTGAATCGTGGTATTCTTCTTTGGATCAGTTGGGTGATCTCTGGCGGGAAAAGCGAATCCGGGTCGCGTCTCGGAGGCATCGATGGGTTTAGAAAAGAAGAGATATGTAGATTAGAATGAGTTATAAGTGGAATCACTACCAAAATGCAAATGAGCAAATACAAACAAATCACTTAATTCAATCAAACAAGGGCTTACAACGATCTAACTATCGCAAAAGTGCGTGTACTATAATGTTTACATGGAGGGAATACTACTAATATGTGGGGACTTCTACTAATTTGAACCGGTGGAAGACTCCATAATATCTGCTCAACTTCGTCTTCAAAGTCGGGTTCACTTGGATCCGAATCGGTGTCGTCGATGTTGATGTAGTCGCTTGGGCAATCGACATATTGGTCTTCATTCCTGGCGCCAACTTCTTCTTGAGTTCTTCAATCTCGTACTTAAGATCGTTATTGTGTCTTGCTAGAGCTACGATCTCGTCCATATAGTCCTTGCGAGTTGTCTTTAGTTCTCCTTCAAGTTCGATGATCCTTCCCTTTGCATTCTCGCAACTCCAACATATCATTGCACATCTGGTTCTCCTGGCGTCCGAATGTCTTTGGTTTAACTCTGGATGAATGCTGCGGTGGATCTATCCTTCTTGGTCTTGTGACGTCCCATTTGTCATCTCGGCGTCCGCAAATCTGGTAGATAGTGTCCTTGAGGTCTTCTTGATAAACTTCTCCAATGCGTCCCATGGTGATGTGAGCTGCCATGCTCTTTCCAGACTCAAGTTGGTGCTTGAAAACACTATCTCAGAGGCTTGGTGATTGGGGCGAATGTCCTTCTGGAACGTGAGCGTGAATCTTCCAGCTCCTCTTGAGGCTGAGTGGCGTTGAAAGTCGGTGAAGCTTGGTAGTCCAATGTTCGTGTACTTGGTAACTTCCTTCAAGTGAAATCCAAAAGGTGTGCCTTCATCCGGTTGGGTGTACTTGATCTTAGCGTCCTTCATCCTAAAGAGAGTAGAAAAGATGAGGAGTTAGAAAATGGGAAGAGAATAGTGATCTATGGCTTTATCTTAGTGGTCGTGTCCTACGGTGGCGTGTGCTCACGATACCATTCTCTGTGGCGACCGGACCGAATGGATCTAGTGCTCGTGCTCGGTGTCATCCCCGGATCGAATGTGACACCACACAAAGACTTGAAGGATTTATAGCAGAGTAGCAATCACACACTTATTACATCGTTGTCCACAAGGGAACTTAATACAATAATATGGCTTAAGGCCATCTAACAATAACAATGGAAGGCTTGGAAGATAAGTGAGTCCATCAACTCCATCGGCATCACCGAGTATAGAACCACGACCTAACACCTTACTCGTAAATGCGAAAAGTCTGCAACGTGAAAAGTTGCAGCCAAAACGGGTCGACACATGGAATATGCCGCAATGTAACACATAGAGAACAATGAAGCAACAAGCCTATACTACATGCATATATGGCTGGTGGTAAGGCTCTCTGATTTACATTTTTGCATAAAGCTGGTTTTCCCTACATCAAAGGAATAATTTTATTTAACTATCATGGTGGTTGTTAAACATTGAGAATGGTTGACGACATCCTCAATCCCAATTAAAAATACTCATTAAAACCCAACAATATTAATTATTAGAAGTAACATGTTGAGATTCACATGATTTTCAAGTACTAGATACTCAAGATTTGTCCATAACCGGGGACACGGCTAATCATGATTAGTTTATACACTCTGCAGAGGTTTATGACTTTTCCCCACAAGACTCGATCGCCTCCGTTTGGTTCTACTACATGGTGTTTGAGAGGCGGATGACCGAGACACAGATCTTTCGAAGCGCTTAGCACCTTACTTGTGGGTAGACCGGTACACCTACTTTCCCCTACATCCGCTAGTCCACCCGTAAGAGTTCGCACAACTTAGTCAACTATGCGAGCCCATAATTGGCTTGTGGCTGCACACGGAAGTTTCTAGTTTGAATAATCTTATGATCCCTTAGAGCACGGGTGGCGGTCCGAAGAAATACTGAGCAAGTCCTCGATAGAAACCAGTGCCTCAATCCACCCAGATGTGTGTTTAGGTTGCCACCTTAGATAAACCATTAATTTAACAATCTCACATCTGTCATGGATATCACTCACCCAATCCACGTCTACTAGCATAGCATAGCATAATAAGCAAACGTAGAAGTAACTCCCAAGGTTTCATAAGTAAAAGCAGTAATAGGTACTACCTCAATCTACTTCCCAAACCCACAATTTAATTAGATCCTAAACATGCAAGTGTTTGAGGTTGATCTAATGCATAAAAACTGGGTATGAGAAGAGTATGATCAAAGTGTTACTTGCCTTGTCGATGATCCATGAGTCCTAGAGATTCAAGTAACAAGCGGCGCACTCCGGGTGATCTAACGCAGACAAACAACAAGCATACAATAAGTACTCATCTAATGCACGGGGAAATCTCGAATAACAAATCTAACCAGATAGTTCAACTTAAGAACCCTGGTTGCAAAAGAATCAAATCAAATAAAGCATCGAAAGTCGGAACTCGAGAGAGAATGACTCGGTTTAGCAAATCTGAAACTAAGTCAAAATTTTACAGAAGCAAAACTATGTGTAAGTAGGTTAGTCGGAACGGCGGTTTCGTAACGAAACTCCAGGCGCTTGAATCACCTGATTCCGATAAACGAGCAAGAAATAAAACAGATTTGAAAATCGGATCAGAAATCGAATATGAAAAATAATGGATGTAATCCGATTAAAAGAAAACGACGAACGGACTAAATAACGGACGTTCGTTAACAGAACTAATCCAACGAACATGTTCATTGAAACGAACGGTTCGGTGAACGTTCACTAAATAAGAAAACCAAAAATAAAAAATAAAAAACCATCTAGGGTTTTAAAAACCGAACATCTTAAAAACCGGACCGGGTTTTCTAGGGAAAACCGGATCGGATCGGGCGGCGGCGAGGCTACCTCGGCGGCCAGCTGGGCTCGTGGGCCTCGGGGGTTCGTGGGTCGGGAGGGCGGCGAGGGGCTCCGGGAAGTCTGCGACGGTGGGGTGGCGGCGTCCTCGGCGGCGGCGGCTCGGATTGGGCGGGCGGCGGGCGGGTTGAGGAGAGAGGGGGCGGCGGGGTTAAATAGGAGGGGGCTCGGCTTGGGGAAGGGCAACGGGCGCCGGGTCGGCGGACTCCGGGCGGCGGGCGGCGGGCGGAGAGGCGCGGGAGGGAGAGGAGGCGGGCCGGGTGGGCAGCTGGGCCTTGGCCTGTGGGGGCGCAGTTTTTTTTATAAAACAAAACAAAACGGATTAAAAAAATACCAAAGCGAACTCCGATTTTAATAAAAATAATTTTCCCGACTCCTAAAAATGAGTCGAACAAAATGAACTTTAAAACGGCAAACATGCATAAATTTTTAAAATGCTCATTTTGCCTAAGCAAAATAAATCTTCCAAAACCAAATTTGATTTATTTATAATATCTCCATTTTTCCTAAATATTGGGAAAGTCATATTATTCCCTCTCTTAAGTTTTTATAGGAAAAACTTTATGAAGATAATTAAATAAATCCAATGATCCTATTTTCAAAATTTGAGAAATCCCAAATATGAAAATAATGAAACTTCCAACTCTCTCCGAGGGTCCTTGAGTTGCGTGAAATTTTCTAGGATCGGAAAAATGCGAGAAAAATATGATATGCATGATGACCTAATGTATAACATTCCAAATTGAAAATTTGGGATGTTACAATGATGTGCCTGCTACTTGTGATGTTGAGTTAGTACTACCACCACCTGCTGCTCTTGAACAGGATCAGACTGAATTTGGTCTTCATCCTAATGTTGGTGTAATCCCTAAAACTGGTCACAGCATTCTTAATAGTTCTTTTGCACCTAAAGACATTGCTATAGCAGTAGCAAAATGGGGGAAAAGCCGTAAAAAGTTGATAAGAGAAATGGGGCTGGGTGGTTTCTTTGCATGTAGATCACTTTACTCATTTCAAATTAAACCATTCTCTCTTCTTGTTGAGATCGAGACACAAGGAGGAAAAGGTTGGTTCTAGGGAAGAAACATTTTGCTCGAGATAAATGAGAGGTCAATATACGGTATATTAGGTACAAGAGAAGGTGGTGAGGTTGAGATCCAACTAGTAAGAGAAGGGCCTACCACAAAAGAAATTTTCATGGTTAGGAAAATGCTAGCCCTAGATCTTAACCACCAAGAGGTTAAAACACACGATCTCATCGAAAGTGTTGTGTGAACAACATCTAGATAAGTTCACCAAACAAGGGCAATCAGGTTGAAACTCACATTTACTATGTTAGTACTTTCAGTGTTCTACAACCCAAGAGACAAAACAGGATATGTGCCAAAGGACGCATATCTTCTTGCATATGCTCCAAAAAAACTTGACAAATTAAACTGGACAAAATATGGAGTAGCTGAGCTTCTTGATGGTGCAACTAGAGTTCAAAAGTATGCCAGTCCTCACGCGAGGCCTGGAATTACTATCTTTGGTTGTCACTACTATCTTCAGGTACAATTGTTTAAAATGTTTACTCTGTCATTTATTATTTGCTTGTTTTGAAATGCACTAACATAGGGTGACCATGGTATTATAGTTGCAGGTCTTGTATTTTGATTCAGTAGAGGCAGGGTTTCAAAACGTTGATCCCACAGTCTGGCCTACGATATTTGAGTACAATGCACCAAAGCTTTCTGCCTTTGGTCGAGAAGGACACCATGAACTGTACATCGAAAGAGTTTTGGCATGCTGAGGGTAAGTATGGCGTAAATACTTCATCATAGTTCTGTATTATTGGAAGTGCACTAAGCATCTGTCTTTTGTGCAGCTGATGTGAAAGAGCAGGTAGCGAATCTCAAGAGACGAAGCGAACGTCGAGCGGAGCACATCTTGAACAGTCCTGAATGAGCACCCAGCTACCTTCCATCTATCGACGCGATGATGTCATGGTACAACTGCCGAGAAACAATGTATCATCTAGGTGACCGGTGCACACTATGGTGAACAATTTGAGCCATCGGCAGGAGGAAATCATGGCCCGGACATTAGTAACATGCCAAAAACAAGGATATGCGGAATGGAAAGTCGAGATGAAATTAAGAAGCTAGTTGATCAAGTAAGTTAGGAGATCTTAAAACATTTATTGATGATTGTGCATTCTTAATGATCCTGTAAAATGATGTATGAATGCATCGGCGGTGAAGTTTGACTTCAAAACGCAATTGCAAGTATGGAGCTAAATTGCAAGCTAGCCGATGACAAGTTATTAGAAGAAGTGAAGCGAGATGACAGAAATGTTCGACGGGTCAATCAACTCGATGGTTGCAAACCATAGAGAGATCCAAAAGACAACTAAACTGGCGACATTGCAGTACTTGCACAAACATCTTGTTGAGCATGGGGTTGGAAAACACATGCCGTGGCTAGAAAAACACCTCAGCATGATAAACACACTTATTTCGAGTTAGCATTGCCGTCTTGAATGTATCTGTTTATAGTGGTGTAATGTGATGTCGACTTAATTAATTCAATGAAATCCGGTGGTACGGAGGCTGTAGTGGATGCGGATGGCGCTAGTAGTAGTAGCCCAACATTGATACCAAGAGTTCTTGATGGTAAATCTACTATGTAACATGATTTATGTTCATACAAGATGGCATACCAATTATACTAGTTATGTTTATTCCAAATTTGAACATGACTCTTTGGAGCTAGTTCATCATTTGGTGGAGCAACTGAGACGGTGTACATCATAATATTAGAGTACCCCGAGCTCACCGGTGTTAAACCCGGTGCCTATTAGATCAGCACCTGTTAACCTACATGTATCAAGGACGAAGCGGTAGAAGAGCAAATTTGCGGAGGCACGGTGCGAGGAAACCAATGGGAGTGCTTTTTCAAACTATCGAGGTAAAATGACAGGGGCTGAACTGACATGTTTGAATATGAAAAAATAACAACTCTATAATAATGACTAACTAGCTTATCTTTTTAGATTGTCATGAAAATGGGCGTAATATTGGGAGTGCAAGTGTTCGCGATGATGTTCGTTCTAATAAGAATGATAGGAAGGATGATTCAGGAGCTAATGATGGGAATGCTACAACAAGCGTCAGGCAGAACACTTATCCTAAGAGACCAAGAGAGGATGCTTCAAGGGCTGATCATGGGAAGGAGGCTGCAAAAGATGGTAAACATGAACTTCATATTTGACAATACAATATGAAGATGTAGGTACTAATGTTTTTCTTTATTTATTGCGGATGGTGTTGCAACCGACATCGCCGGCCGCAGCGATTTTGGTGTTAATGCTTCTCCAAAGAGGAAGCGTACGATATTGAATCTGAGCACGGTGGCAAGGAGCTTATAGTTTACACAGCAACAAGATGTGAGTTGATCTTGGTGTATACTTAATTGTGGTAAAACAACATCTAGCTTATTACATCCATTAAAACTGATGTACAGGTAGACGTGCTAGATTAGAACCGAACTACTTGATGAGGGAAAGACATGTCTACTCAGATTTGGCTCCAGCGGAAAACCCTTTTCACTACAACAAAAGGATAGAGTTCCCTACGCGTAGGACATCAAAAGAATTATATGATAGATTGTTGTTCTCAGATTCAACCACCACAAAGAAGTAAGTGGTAAATGAATGGAATAAATTTGTTTGCTTTGGCCTTCAATTATAATTCTGTTATTAAGATCCCTATCTTCTTATCCGGGCTATGGTTTGTTCACAGAACCAATACTACTTAAAATTTGTGGATCAGAGCTTATTGAAAGTTTCCAGGAGTTTGGACTGTTTACAAGCAAAACTTATGAGTGTGTTAGAAGGATGCTGGATGAAAACGAACGGGGATGGTATGGAATAGAAGAGCACAGACAGTGGCACAAAATACTTTCAAAAGAATGGGTGGTGAGTTTGCATCTCATAGTAGTCTATCCTGATACCTCATGAGTAGTATTTAATAGTTAATATACAGGAGATGGTGCTTGGTGGTGGAGATTACATCAAGAATCCAAGATTGAGAGAAATGTTTGATGGTGGTCAGCGTGATTATGCCTTGGACACATGTCAACTGGTAAGTATGTTAGTTGGTTACATCTTTTGCTGTTAGGCGAGTGGTGTACTATATTTTTAAGAATTAACCTGGTGAGCATTCTATATGCAGATTTGGGCTATGCATGAAACAAGAGAAGGGTCTTGTATCATGTATGCATTTGATATGGACCTTGAAATTCTACATGTATTTGACACGAAAGCGTTACATGTGCGGGCATCACATATCTTTGGAAGGCTGCATCGGGCAACCTATGATATACATTGGATGGTCTTCTAAATTGCATTGAAGCTTTTTTGAAGGCTGGGAACAGGACAGATCGAGATGGAAATTCAAATTCCATGACTATGTAAATAGTCCTTGCCGCACGTAAGAAATATCACAAACATCTACAACATTCTATCTATACTAGGAACAAACTTCGGTGCTTGTCGTGGAATTAACACGTCAGATGTCCTCATGAAAGGACTTAGTCATGGAGCCATCGCAACGGGTTAGCTTGAAGGGGTTAAATCGGACAAGGGACACGGGAGTTTATACTAGTTCGGCCCCTTCGATGAAGGTAAAAGCCTATGTCTAGTTGTGATGGGATTGATTGGGTTTCGATGACCAGGGAGCGAAATACGCTTGCCTGAGTTCTCGAGTTGTTGTCTGTTGTCCCTGAACCGCCGCCAGGTCGTCCCTTTATATACACAGGTTGACGCCCGGCCGGTCTACAGAGCCCCGAGGCCGACTCATACAAAGTATCCGGCTCGGTCTCTCCTTTCCTAACTTATATTACAAGTTTACATAGTCATGGCGGTTTACCACTGTGGGCCCTAATCCGCCTTTGGGCTGCGGGCCTCTAAGCGTCGTTAGTAAGCGCCATCTTACGGATCTTCATGGGCTTGACATAGTCGAGGGTGAACGGGCCCTCCTGGCGGTTTACACTCAGTATCTATATCCTCAACATTAGGCCCCAGATTGATTTGAATTTGTTCATGTCAATCTTCAATACTTTAAAGATATCTTGTAGGCGTCCTCTTGTATTTTCGTAAACCGCCATATTGTCTTCTCCTGTAAATTTTGTGAACCGCCGTGACGTCATCTTCTGAACATAGCAACCGTCCATCATGACATCATCTCTGTGTAAAAAGATTAAAAAGATTCCCTTCGACTTAATGGCTATCCCAAAAATCGAGGCGACAGGCGCACCCATTCTGCCGCTTCAGGCTCCTTGATTCTCGCTCCTGCCATTTACTCTTTCCTCTATAAATAAGGCCCGAGGGCCCTTCTCTCTCTTCCCCTTCTGTGCCTTATTCTTCCTCGTGACGCCCAAGCTCTGAAGCTCCGCCGCCGTCCGCGACCCTTGAGAACTGCATCGACAAAGGCTGCTGCATCAACCTGAAACAGACCAGAAACTCGTCGCACCCCTCCGCGGTAAATCTGCAGTGGTAAGTTCCCTCTTTCCTTCATCTTTAGATCTATGTTTAGGGTTCGCGAGTTCATCTGTACAGTTCTTATTCTTCCTCTTCGTCCTTCCTTCTGCCGTGGTAGTTTTGATCCAATAGCGGTGTAGGTCTCATGCAGTAGTTATTCCGCATCCATTTTTAATGCTAGCAGATCTTCCTTTTCTTCTGTAGAATATACGACCTTCCCTGTTCTTCTTAACGCCTTTAGAGATCACAAAAAAAATTGCTTTATAGATGTGCGGTAGATCCAAATAAATTTGAGCATTGTGTGAAACCTGTTTCTGTCAACACTTAGTAGAAATTTTGAATCTTGGCCCTTCTGCCTATGGGCGGTTTAACTTTTGATAGTCAATCCGCCATATATCATTAGCCCTCTCTTAAACCGCCAACTGAACCTTGCATAGAATTTTTCTCCGGTTTAACACTGAATTGTACACCTTAAACCATAAATTGTAAAACCGGCACTTGTTTTTCCTTTCAGTTCCCCCCTTCCGGAATGACGAAACAATTCTCTGCTTGCAATTGGGTTCCGTCCCGGATCACGGAAACACAAATCAACGGTTATGTCACCACTGGTGTTTTAGCCTCAAAAGGGTTCTCCTTTGGCGAGTTCCGGAATCGGAATGTCCAAGAACCTCAAGAAGGAGAGGTGATTGTTTTTATGCAACACTTAGACCGGGGATTCAGTCCGCCCGGATAAAAAAATTTCCGGGATGTCCTCGCAGGCTTCCAACTCCATCCGCAAGATATTGGTCCGAACTCTTTGTCCAATATATGCAACTTTCAAGTATTCTGCGAAGTCTATCTTCAAGAAGAGCCAACCGTGGAGCTATTTCGGGTCTTCTTTCATTTAAACCGCCGTACGGAATTCTCAGATGGTCCCAACACAGAGTTTGGCGGCGTTTCAATTCAGAAAACGAAAGAAGTTGACTTCTCTCATGCAAAACATCATAGCCATCCTAAAGATTGGAATCAGACCTGGTTTTATTGCCGGAACACTGCCCCTGACGGAGAAAATCCTTTGCCGGGTTATCGCCCTCACCGGCTTAGCAACGGCCACCCATTACCCTTACGCTTGACCGCCGCAGAACGGAAGAATTTTGCACGTCAACTCACCAAGCTCCTGGCTCTAATGGCCAACGGTTTAACTGGCATTGATCTTGTCCGCTGCTAGGCTTCTTGGGGCATTTTACCTTTAAGCCGCCGCCCCGGATTGATGCATGAATATACTGGTGATGTCAAAGATCCTCAACGATATCACGAATTAGTAATAACCGAGCTTGAAGTTACTGAATCGGTGAAGAAAATGCTTGATGAACCGATCTCTGCTTGTAGCCAAACTGGGTTCGCTCCGTTTTGCGTCTCCAATAAACCGCCAGCGGTAAAGTTCATCTAAATACTTTACTGATTTGCTTCCGTATTGACTGTGTACTCACCTTTCCTTGTCTTAATTTTAGGCTAACAGCTCCTTTTGGAAACGGACTAAACCGGCCCGGGCTCCTCGTGCAAAAACCAAGGCCACCAAGAAAACTGGCAAGAAGAAAACCACCGAGTCTTCTGATCCGCCAGAAGATGAAGAATCAGACGCTGAGGTAGAACTTGACCCACTTGGTTCCTTTTTCGTTCATCTTATTGACAATTACTATTCCCAGGATGATGCTGAGGCCAGCCATGCTGAGGCCAGCCAGCGTAAAAAGTTGAGGTAATCCTTCTTTCTTCCGATTCAGATCTTGTACCGGTTCAAAGAATTCGCAAAGACAAATCGGAAAGTAAAACAATCTCACCCCCTTGCTCATTTGGATCCAAAATTTTCTTTGGAGACACAACAAGTTGAAGAACATCGCACAACCCGGCATAGCGGTCAACAAATCACGTCGTCCGGTTTAGCTGATACACCAACCCGGAAACGTCGTCCAGAGGTGACTTGTTCTCCTGAAAAGTGTTATCCTTTGAAAGGTTTCTTCCGATGCCCTCTCAATCCGTCGACCGAATTACAGGCTTCTTCCAAGTCGTGCGGCGGTTCATCAACCACTCAGCTGCCTCCTCTCAAAGTCGTCGCTGGGTAAGTATATTACTCCTTAATTTGTTTCTTTTATTTGTCAGTTTACCATATTCTAACCTTTGATGTTGTAGTGCCAACGCTCGATTAAGTAAGAATGCCAAGACCAACGAACCTACTGTTGATGTTGATCCAAAGAAGACTCCAGAGCATAATGGCGAAGACCCTGAAGTTGCTATAGACAGCTCTGCTGGGAAAACCCAAGATGTTGATGCTAACCCGCCAGGAGTTGATCTGAATGTAGAGATTGATACTTCACATCCTCCTGCTCCTCCAAGTCCAACAGTGGAACAGCGAGGCTCAACTGCTGATTCGCCAACCCCGGCAAACAAACCGCCAAGCCCTACTACCAAGGCGCCAAGCCCTGTTAAGAATGTCCATTCATCCAGTCCGGCCAAAGATGATGACATTGTTGTTACTGGTACCGCATATACATACAGTAATCCGGTTGCTCTATCAAAGCACTCTGCCAAGGATGAATTTGCTGCTATGAGCAAGGGGAAGGAGAAAACTGATTTGTCAGCTTATGTCAATCTTTCTGCTCAAGACCTTCACTCCGGCTTCTTGAACCGGCTTTACACAAGCCGTGATTATGAAGCCGGTTTAGTAAATCTGATGAAGGAACGCTATGAGGTAAACAATTTTGCTCTTTGCTCTGTACCTTCATTGCATTGTAGCCCCCAAGGGCCGGTTTGTCTGTAGAAAGTCAAACAGGGACTTTGTATATTCCATATTGTACTTCATGAAATTTCCTTGTGTATTTTCTGATCAAACACACATTAGCCCCCAAGTTCCATGATTAAAACTTGTATTAATCCTTGGGACTTTAATAATCAGCATAAAAATGATCCGCATTAGCCCCCAAGTGCCATGATTAAAACTTGTATTAATCCTTGGGACTTCAATAATCAGCATAAAAATGATCCGCATTAGCCCCCAAGTGCCAAGTGTATAACTGGTTAAATGCTTGGGACTTTAACAAAGATATTAACATGCTCTCTTACTGTTGCAGGGTGAGATAAGCCAACAAGTCGCACAAATTGCTGACCTTCAAGAAAATCTGAAATCTCAACAAGCAGAAACCACCAAGGCCAAGGATGAGTTGAAAACTGATTTAACCTCCATGGAGAAGCTCAAGGATTGGTTCAAGTCTGAGCAGGCCAACCGGGATACTAAAAGGCTGGATTGCTGAAGCGGGCAGAAGACGCTGAAGCAGCTCTTAAACCGGCGACAGAAGAGCTTACTGGATTAAAGCGCCAAGTCAATGCCATGACCTCTGCAATATTTGGTAAGCACTGTTTACCAAGGCTTTATGAATATTCCGCTTTGAAATTTTCCCCGGTTTAACATGAACTTCTTAAACCGCTATAGGTAGGCGCATAGCTCATCTGGGTTCTGATATGCGGAAGAAACTCAAGGCCGCGTATAGGCTGATTGAACAGCTGTATACCAGCGTCCAACGGGTTATCTGCGCCACTTCTTACGACAATGCGGCTCCAACACTGATCAAGGACACGTTGGACCGGCTATCTATGACGCCAGCGCAGATAGAAGAGTTGAAGCGATCCGCTGCCCGGGCTGGCGCTTTACTAGCACTGACTAGAGCCAAGGCATGGATAGCTGATCTTGATCCGGCTGATATAGCCAAGGGCTTCCCCAGTGCACAAGAAAACGACGAAGCATTTGACAACGACGCCCTCAAACGGGTAACAAGGGAGATGCGTCCTCTGGCGAGTCAGTTGGCAGAAGAGGCTAACCTGACGGTTCACCGATCCTTCTACGATGCAAACAACAAACGAGTTGAAGCTGTTATTCCTGAAGTGCAGAACCTTGTTCCACCAATCCGTAAGCACACTTACACCCCTGACGTTGATCCGGTGAGCTTATAAGTGAAGAGGCTGTCTTTCAGGCTTTAACCCGGATTGACTGGACCACCAATGACTTCCGGCCATTGGATGGGGATGAGGAGGCTGAACCGACGCCAGATGACCCATCTACTTCACATCAACCTGGTGATGAAGCTTAATCCGTCAAGTCGGTTGATACATTAGAAACTGTCCGTCGTGAAACAATTCCATATTTTGGGCCTCTGAATGCCTTGTAATAGGGTAGCAAAAACTATTTTGATCTGCTGTCATCGTGCAGGAGGAGATACTTTACGTGATCCGCCATGTCAATGCCAATTTTGGTTCAGATATGCTGCCATCATAATATGCAACTCCTGTGTGTGCATAAAAAGAAACAGGGTCCTGGCGGTTTACCGCCGGACGGGTCATAATGCCCAAGAAAAGGGCTGATTGATAATCAAACCGTAAAAATATGAAATGATTCATACCTGTGACATAATATCCCTGTTGAGTTGGCTGGTTAACTTTGATTGTAAATAAGGGTGAAACCCCAAATCTGAAATTCTTTGTATAACCCCATCATGTACTGATGTTGTATAGTAAGTCATACCGGGTGATGATGCACACGGATGATCAAAGCTGGTGACCGGTAGTCAACGCCAGCCGGGTTAACAAACTCCGGTTTAAGAATAAGGTCTGTCAACGTGTAGTTGCAAACCAAGCCGGTTTAAAGAATACCAGGCTAATAAAATGACTGACCAGGCCAAGAAAATCGGTTTAACATAAAATTCAGCAAAACACAAATAAAACCGTGTAGTCGAGGCTTTTTGAGGGCTGCCAGGCCCAAATGCGAGGCTTTTTGTGGGCTGCCAGTCACTGAGTTGAACCATTTAACAAAGCCTTTTAAGATGGACCTCCAACTAACCAATCACCGTTTTAACTTTGACAAGTGCAGGGTCTCAATGAGAGTAACTGTCAAACGTTCGGAGGGCCGTGCCAGGATGAACTGTGTAGGAGTGTCTTACTTGATGAAGGTAGGTTAACCCGGGGTTTTAGGTAAATATACCAGGCTTCCAAGCCGTGGGTTGATACCCAACTACAAGGGTCCATTCAAACTCCTTGGTATTTGACACAAGAAGCCCCCAAGTAACGTGATGAGTTGTGCTCATTGGGTGCCTATGTTTGAGTTGTGCATAGCAACCAGACTCTCTTTGGCCCCTTGGGTGTGAAGCTCCCAAGCTTTGTGGCTTAATAGCCGGTTTAACAGGTAGTACTCCGCTTTGTCAGCTGAAGCCCCCATGTAACTCAAAGGATATTTGAGAAAAAATAGCAGAGGCCCGCTTAGAGCAAGGATGCTAATTTATTTATTGATCATAATATATACATTGTCGAAATATGTACATAAGAAGAGCCTATGGCTCAAGTGTAATAAGGCCGAGGAGAGCTATGTTCCATGGTCACGGGTCTCCTCCTCAGAGTTGCGTGAGTTGTCTCGAACGTCAATGAGGTAGTATGATCCGTTGTGCAGGTTCTTGCTGACCACAAAGGGTCCTTCCCAAGGCGGGGATAACTTGTGCATGTCGGTCTGATCTTGGATGAGTCGGAGCACCAAGTCACCTTCTTGAAAGGTTCTTGTCCTAACCCGGCGGCTGTGATAACGCCGTAGATCTTGTTGATAAACCGCCGATTGAGCCAGAGCCATATCCCATTTTTCATCTAACAGGTCCAGTGCCTCTTGGAGAGCTTGCTCGTTGTCCGCTTCAACATAATTAGCAACCCGGGGAGAGTCATGATGTATATCACTTGGGAGAACCGCCTCAGCCCCGTATACCATAAAGAAAGGCGTGTAACCTGTTGATCGATGGGGGGTGGTGTTGATACTCCACAACACAGAAGGTAATTCTTACACCCAACAACCCGGCGTCCGCTGCAATGGAATCATGAGCCTGGGTTTAAGACCCTTTAAAATTTCTTGATTAGCTCGCTCGCTTATTTGTTGGATTGAGGTGTGCCACAGATGCTAAGTCAAGCTGGATGTGCTCTCTCTGACTGCAATCCTCCATCTCACCTTTGGAAAGGTTTGTACCATTATCCGTGATGATACTGTGTGGAAAGCCAAAGCGGAAGATAATCTTTTTGAGAAATTGAACCGCCGTGGCTGCATCACACTTGCTAACAGGCTCCGCTTCAACCCACTTGGTGAATTTATCAACTGCCACCAACAGGTGGGTCTTCTTGTCCTGAGAACGTTTAAAGGGTCCCACCATATCAAGCCCCCAAGTAACAAAAGGCCAAGTAATAGGAATCATCCGTAGTTCATGAGCCGGAATATGAGCTCTGCGTGAAAACTTTTGACAAGCATCACATCGCTTTACCAGATCCTCTGCATCAGCATGAGCTGTCAACCAAAAAAACCCATGACGAAAAGCTTTTGCAACCAGGGACTTTGAACCGGCATGATGACCACAATCCCCTTCATGAATTTCCCGTAGGATCTCTTGGCCTTCTTAGGAGAAACACAACGCTGAAATACGCCCGAAAGCCTTCTGACGGTATAACTCGCCATTGTGAATAACCATTGACTTGGACCGCCGGATTATCTGTCGAGCCAGGACTTCATCATTTGGTAGCTGCCCCGGCTCATATATGCCAGATATGGAACCGTCCAATCTGGTATAACATGTAAAGCGGCTACCAGCTGAGCCTCCAGATCCGGAACAGCCAAATCCTCTTCTGTAGGCACCTTAACAGACGGGTTATGCAAGATATCTAAAAAGGTGTTAGGAGGTACCGGTTTACACTAAGATCCAAGCCATCTCAAAGCGTCTGCTTCGCCGTTTTGCGCCCGATCGATATGCTCAACCTGATACCCTTTGAAATGACCATACAATATCCACCTCACGCTGTAAGCCGCCATGAGTGGATCCTTAGAATCCCAAGTACCGAAACTTGCTTTGAGCCACGGATCGAGAATCTGAAACAACGAACTTCGACTTAAGTTCATCTCTTTGGCCACACGGAGACCATGGAGTAAAGCTTCGTACTCAGCTGCGTTGTTAGTACAAGGAAACATCAAGCGGAGGACATAGCAAATTTTATCCCCTCGAGGGGAAGTAAGTACAACTCCAGCCCCCGAGCCTTCCAACTGCCTGGATCCATCAAAACGAATGGTCCAGTACGTATTATCCGGTTTATCTTCCGGTGCTTGCAGCTCGGTCCAGTCATTGATAAAATCCACTAGAGCCCGAGACTTGATGGTTGTTCGAGGTACATACTTTAAATCGTGTGGTCCAAGCTCGATTGCCCACTTTGCAACCCGGCCAGTTGCTTCCCTGTTTTGAATTATATCGCCCAAAGGACCAGAACTAACCACTGTGATTGGATGGCCTTGAAAATATTGCTTGAGTTTTCGACTGGCCATAAAACCCCGTATACCAACTTACGCCAATGTGGATAGCGTTGTTTTGACTCGATCAGGACTTGACGATGTAGTATCTGGTCGTTGTACCGGATATTCCTTCCCAGCTTCTTTACGCTCAACCACAATTGCCACACTGACCGCTCGGGAATTGGCAGCCATGTATAACAACAAAGGCTCATGATCAACTGGGGCTGCAAGAACCGGCGGTTCAACCAACTGCCGCTTAGCTCCTCGAAGGCCGCATGGGCTGCGTCACTCCAGACGAAGTCATCCGTCTTTTTCAACATCTGATACAAAGGAATTGCCTTCTCTCCCAAACGGCTGATAAACCGGCTAAGGGCTGCAATCCGACCTGCGAGACGCTGAACATCATTGATACACTTCGGTTTAGCGGGGATGTGATTGCCTTAATTTTTTCGGGTTAGCCTCAATGCCCCTGTTGGATACCAGAAACCCGAGAAGCTTGCCTACCGGAACACCAAAAACACATTTATCCGGATTAAGCATCATCTTGTAAATCTGAAGATTGTCAAACGTCTCCTTGAGGTCATCGATCAATGTTTCCTTCTTCCTGGATTTTACCACAATGTCATCCACATAAGCATGAACATTACGCCCAATCTGCGTGTGGAGACAATTTTTCACACAACACTGATAAGTTGCCTGAGCACTCTTGAGCCCAAAGGGCATAGAAACATAGCAGAAGGCTCCAAAAGGAGTGATGAAGGCTGTCTTCTCCTGGTCCTTAACTGCCATCTTGATCTGATGATATCCTGAATAAGCATCCAAAAAACTCAGGCGCTCACAACCCGCCGTCGCATCAATGATCTGATCAATACGCGGGAGAGCAAAGGGATCAGCCGGGCAAGCCTTATTCAAGTCCGTGTAGTCCACACACATACGCCAAGTGCCGTTTTTCTTAAGAAACAACACCGGATTAGCCAACCATTCAGGATGAAACACTTCGACGATAAAACCAGCAGCCAATAGCCTGGCTACCTCTTCACCAATTGCCTTGCGTCTTTATTCATTAAAGCGATGAAGAAATTGCTTGACCGGTTTAAATTTCGGATCAATATTAAGAGTGTGCTCAGCGAGTTCCCTCGGTACACAGCATGTCGGAAGGCTTCCATGCAAAAATGTCCCGGTTCTCACGGATGAACTCGATGAGCGCTTTCCTATTTTGGATCCAGATTGGTCGGATGCGGAACTGCTTGGACGAATCGCCAGGTACGAATTCAACAAGCTTAGTCTTGTCAGCCGGTTTGAAATGCAGGGTTGGGTCATGCTCAGTGGTGGGCTTCTTCAGAGGGGTCATATCTGCCGGATCAACATTCTGCTTATAAAACTTTAACTCTTCCGTAGCACAAACCGCCTCCGCATAAGCCGCATCACCTTCCTCGCAATCCAACTCGATTTTTTGACTTCCATGAACCATGATAGTCCCTTTATGACCCGACATCTTGAGCTGTAAATAGATATAACAAGGCCTTGCCATGAATTTTGCATAAGCCGGCCGCCCAAACAGCGCATGATACGGGCTCTGGATTCTTACTACCTCAAAGGTCAATGTTTCAGACCTAGAGTCATGCTCATCACCAAACACAACTTCCAAAGCGATCTTACCCACGGGATCGCCGATTTACACAGTACCACACCACAAAAACAGTGTTGGACGGTTTAAGATTCTTATCTCATCAACCCCATGCGACGGAATGTCTCATAATACAGAATATTGATCTGCTTCCTCCATCCATGAGTACTTTGGTGAACTTATAACCTCCCACCTGAGGCGCCACCACCAGAGCTAGTTGACCCGGATTGTCAACCCGGGGCGGATGATCCTCCCTACTCCACACAATAGGCTGTTCCGACCACCGCAGATAACGTGGAACTACCGGTTCAACAGCATTGACTGCCCTCTTGTGAAGCGTCTGATCACGCTTGCACAGACTAGTGGTGGACACATGATACTGCCCACCATTCAACTGCTTTGGGTGAGTCTGGTAACCCGACTGCTGTTGATTCCCTTGATTATTCTGCTGGTTATTACCACCTTGGTTGTTCTGGTTGCCATAATTATTCTGAAACCCAGAACTTGAACTGCCGCCACCATGGAAACCTGGACCTGAACCGCCCGACGGACCCTGATCATACCGGAAAATATAAGAGTTTTTGAACTCCTTCATAATGTTACAATCCTTCCAGAGATGCATTGCAGGAGCCTCCTTGGTCCCATGCTTCGGACATGGCTGATTCAACAAACGCTCCAGATTCGCCATACCTGCCGTCTTTGGGGCGGTTTATCTTTTCGGTGCTGCACATTAGCGTTAGCCACAAAATCTGGATCCGCTTTACGCTTACCATTATTCCCATGGCCTCCTTGGTTGTGCTGCTGTCTCTTTGCACCGCCATTCTTCTTTCCCTTCTCCGGTTTCTCATTATCAGAATCGGGATCCTTGGTATTACCAGAATCGGCATACTTTACCAAGGCTGCCATGAGGGTTCCCATGTCGTTGCAGTGGTGCTTGAGCCGTCCCAACTTCATCTTCAGTGACTTATACCGGTAATTGCGCTCCAGTGTGATAATCGCTTGACCAACGTTAATCCGGTCGGACGAGTGTAAAACTTCTGAAACCCGGCGTACCCAATGAGTTGTGGACTCGTTCTCTCCTTGAACACAAGCGTCCAGATCCACAATGGACATGGGCTGCTTGCACGTGTCTTTGAAATTGGCTATAAATTGGGCCTTCAACTGATCCCATGACTCGATGGAATTAGCTGGCAGATTTTTCAACCAAGTACAGGCTGTTCCCTCCAACATCATCGTCAAGTACTTTGCACAAGCTGCCTCATCCACATCCAGCATCTCCATTGCCATCTCATAACTCTCGACCCACGCCTCAGGTGGGTAATCCGCCGTGTAGTTAGGCACTTTGTGTGGACCCTTAAAATCTTTGGGCAAACGCACATTACAGAGAGCCGGGATAAGGCACGGCACTCCCCAGGAACTGAAGGCAAGCCCGGCGCCTCGGTCAACTGACGCTGCTGGCTGAACCGGGGCGGGTTGATAACGACCCAAAGTGGCATCCCTTTGTACCCTGCCATGATCCACCACATCTTGAGCATTGCGACGCCGCGCGCTGCTAGACACCTCCGGTTCATCCATACGCCTGCTATAACTTGGGCTCGGACGAGGGGTTGAATGAATTCTATCCCGACTATATGAATAAGCTGCTTCTTTGCACCACGGCGGTTTGGAGAAGATCTCTCGCCCGCTGCGTTTCAACTGCTGCTATTGAATCACCTTCCATCGGAATGGCCGCCAGGCATGAAGCTGCGGCAATCATGTTATCCAGAGGGCTCGAGAAGTGACCCGGTGGTGTAGACACGTATTGCGGCGGGTTATCTGTTCGTCGGGGTGGCTCCGTTATGCGTAGTTGATCCGGAGCTGTCCTAGGCGCCTCCGTCCGGTTTGCAGCTACCGGATTGCTCGGCCCAGCGCCTGGCATCTGAAAGAGTTTTAACCCTTCGTAAACTGGCGGCAGACGTGACCGGTACTTCCTTCGCATTACATCCTCTGATGCGGTCCGATACAGCATGAGCTGGTAATTCTGTGCCTGTATCTGCTGTGATTGAGCATCCAAAGCTGCCCGTTCTTCAGCCATCCTAGCATCCTCAGCTGCCAGGTCCTCCTTAGCCTGTGCTATTTGGTCCTTCAGTTTCACAACGTCCGCATTGTGCTGATCCCGCGTCTCCGGGGTGACTGTTGCGGTCAACAAGGCCGCCCAGGCGTCCATCAAACCGGAGAGGACTTGCACCGGACGGTGCGCCGAGACTCCTGCCGCGGCTGCAGATCCGGTGTTTGTCGCTGCGGTGGATGAAGACTGCAACGTGGGCTATGTTCCGGCCATGTAAACAATAACCCGACTTGGTGGCAAGGAGGTCCGGAATACTGTTGCCATCGGAATATCCTTCGAACACACCGCTATGAACCTGGTACAAGGACTCGGTTTCGCCAGTGGATGAATCACCGTCGGAGTATACGGCCGTCTCACCTTCAGACACCGGTTCAGATCCGATCCCATGGACACATCCTACGAACGCACGCTTCACGGCGGGTTTAACCCGGGCTGGACTCGCACGCTGAGCCGTCTCGACGAGGTCGGTGCAGAAGTCCAGCTTCGATTGATTCGCCCGATCTTGCCGATGAAGACATGAATTCCACGAAGGGACCCGGTACCCGTGCTTTCGATCGAGCCAGCCTCGGGGCCCCATCCTTCGTCTTCGATGTAGAGCTTGCCGCGATGACTTTTGGTCATCCGGCCGATCACGCACCCTTAAGTCCTTGAGCAGCCCTTCAAGAACTCGACACCATCGTGCGATAGCCCCACGGTGGGCGCCAACTGTCGTGGAATTAACACGTCAGATGTCCTCATGAAAGGACTTAGTCGTTGAGGGAGTCCCGGACTAGGGGGTGTCCGGATAGCCGGACTATCGTCACGGCCAGACTCCAAGACTATGAAGATACAAGATTGAAGACTTCGTCCCGTGTCCGGATGGGACTTTCCTTTGCGTGGAAGGCAAGCTTGGCGATACGGATATGTAAATCTCCTACCATTGTAACCGACTACTGTAACCCTAACCTATCCGGTGTCTATATAAACCGGAGGGTTTTAGTCCGTAGGACGAACAACAATCATACCATAGGCTAGCTTCTAGGGTTTAGCCTCCTTGATCTCGTGGTAGATCTACTCTTGTACTACCCATATCATCAATCTTAATCAAGCAGGAGTAGGGTATTACCTCTATCGAGAGGGCCCGAACCTGGGTAAATACATCGTGCCCCTTGTCTCCTGTTACCATCCACCTAGATGCACAGTTCGGGACCCCCTACCCGAGATCAGCCGGTTTTGACACCGACATTGGTGCTTTCATTGAGAGTTCCTCTGTGCCGTCGCCATCAAGTAGGATGCCTCGTCTCGTCTTTGAAGACGATACCATCGCCAAAGAAGCCTTGGCCACTTGTCAGACTCTTCGGCTAGGCGGTTTTCTCATGACCGCTAGTTCGGTCGCCGCGCCGACGATGACCTCTCGAGTCATCAAAACCAATCTCCATGTTAGTTCGGAACTTGCCGAACAGTTAGATCCGATCGAGCTCTCCTCCATAAACGAGCTCTTGGATCGCATCACCGCCCTGGGAGTCGCCACAGATTATGACCGGATCGGGCCTAAAACCGATCTGAGAGAGATCAACTCTCCCCAGGCTACCCATCATGTTGCTGTGATAGAGGAGCAATGCGGCGATTCTTCTTCTATATTAAGGACTAGCTACGTCCGGATTCCCGATCCCTCCATGTCGGATTCCTGCGGAGGGACGGATGTCGATCAAGCCCTGAACTTAAAGTCAGGCGGCGAGTCGGACTCATTGGATAGCACTCAAAAATCCAAACTTCCGAGTTCGGAAACCTCTCGGCCCTTGAGTCCTAAATTGGACGGGGTTCCGGATTTAGTTCCACCCGCCCACCCAAACATGAGCGATCTCTCTCGAATTCGGCAAGAGCCCGCAAAGCAGTACATCATTCTTGGGCGATTCCTCCACAGTTATGAACAGGATAAAGGACTGCTGAGAGGAGGACGCAATCCCAATTTTCTGCGATAATTGCACGGACAAGGGAATCCTAAACGCCATAAGTCATCGCGACATTACACACTATACTGACTTGGTGACCATAGTACAAAAGTACTGTGCGATGGAGAGCGCCTGGAAAACCGAAAGTAAATTTTGGGATAATCCGGCCCCGAATGCATCCCTAGTCCGAAACAAAAGGGTGCACCATTATCAAGCACCTGGGTCAAATACCAAAAAACCAAAACCCCATAAAGGGTACGGAACCGTACTAGAGGGTTGGCTAAATGGACCCTGCAAAATTCATACCACAGAGGGCGCCACTCCAACTCATAGCCTTCAAGCATGTTGGATACTACGGCAGGTGGCCAAAAGTGGCGAGGAGCTTCTAGCTTCAGAATCCCAACCCAGCAACACCAGTATGGTGTTAACAGTCTTCGAGACTTTCGCATCAAATAACATGTGAAAACGAACACTCCGCAACCTTGCCGAAGTCTACCAAGTAGCAACAATAAATCCATGGAGTGACACGGCTATTACCTTTAATGCGGTGGCGAACCTAAATTCGAACTGCCCGGGCACCCGGCCGCATTGGTCCTCAGCCCGATAGTGGTGGACGACTTTCACCTTACTAAGGTACTCATGGATGGCGGCAGCGGACTAAACCTCATCTATGAGGAAACCCTCCGAAAAATGGAAATAGACTGGAACCGCATTGAGCGAAGCAGCACAACCTTTAGAGGAATAATCCCCAGCCAGGAAGCATGCTGCACAAGAAAAAATCACGCTGGGCGTAGTGTTCGCTCACGGACAATTACAGGTCGAGGAGGTCACATTTCAAGTGGCCCGTTCAACAGCGGATATCGTGCTTTATTAGGACGAGAGGCATTCACAATTTTTCAAGCTATACCCCATTATGGGTACATGAAGCTTAAAATGCCCGGACCTAACGGAATCATCACTCTCGCTAGTGATCCGAACATAGCACTCCGCGCCGAAAACAAGACAGCCGCACTAGCCCTCGAGGCACTATCCGAAGCCCTAGCGGCCAAGGAACTCATCGTGATGCGCTCCACGGTGAACAGGGACGATGTGATACTTGATAAAAGATCCAAGTCCACCTCTTTTAAACCAGCGGATGAAATAGTCAAATTCCAAGTCCACCCAACGGACATTGTAAAGACGGCCTCCATTGGGGCACAATTAAACCCTGATGTAGACGCCGCACTACGAGAATTTCTACAAGAAAAGCGGGACATCTTTGCACGGCACCCTTCGGACATGCGGGTATCCCACGTCGGTGGCCGAGCACAGCCTAAATATCCTAAAAGGATGCAAGCCAGTCAAACAGGCTCTTGGCGCTTTCAGAACCCAAGAGATAGGCCATGGGAGAGGAGCTAGCCAAACTTTTGGAAGCCGGATTCATCAGAGATATAAAACATCCGGACTGGCTAGCAAACCTGGTGATGGTACGAAAGAAGGATAAGTCCTGGCGCCTATGTGCTGATTTTAAAGACCTTAATAAGGCATGCCCGAAGGATCCCTTCCCCCTCCCTCGAATTGATCAAATTATTGACGCTACAGCAGGACACGACTCATTGTGCTTCCTCGACGCGTACTCCGGCTACCACCAAATCAAGATGGCGGAGCCAGACCAAGCTGCAACAGCATTCATCACCCCATACGACCCGTTCTGCTTCAATACAATGCCCTTTGTGCTCAAAAACCCTGGTGCAACATATCAGCGCATTATTCAGACATGTCTGGCAAACCAGATCGGCAAAACAGTGGAAGCATATGTAGATGACGTGGTCGTCAAAACCAAGCACGTCAAAACTCTAGTAGACAACTTGAGGCTCACATTCGACAATCTTCGAAAATATGACATCAAGCTCAATCCAGAAAAATGCGTCTTCGGCGTTCCAGCCGGAAAGCTCTTGGGCTTCATTGTGTCCGGTACAGGAATTGAAGCAAACCCAGCCAAGATCCGAGCTCTGTCACAATTGGACATTCCAAAAGACCTCAAACAAATACAAAAATTGACGGGATGCATAGCGGCTCTAAGCCGCTTTATTTCCCGATTGGGGGAAAAGGCGTTACCCCTTTACCGCCTCCTCCGCCGCACCGAATACTTCGAGTGGACGGATGCCGCCACGGCTGGACTCGAAGAAATAAAGGCCATTTTGGCAACAAATCCGGTCCTGGCCGCGCCCAACATGGGCGAACCAATGCTATTATATATCGCCGCAACACATCAAGTTGTCGGTAGCGGTGCTCGTTGTCGAACGAGAAGCGGACGGACACGGTTCCCTGTTCAAAACCGGTTTATTATGTGTCCACCGTCCTAACTCCATGCAAGTCCGGTACCCACACTATCAAAAGATAGCATATGCGGTGTTCATGGCATCCCAGAAGCTGCGACACTACTTTCAAGAGTGTTCAATAACGGTAGCCTCCGAAGTAACTCTTAACGACATTATAAACAACCGCGACGCGACGAGCCAGACTGCTAAATGGGCCATAGAGCTCCTTCCATTCGATATAACTTATAAGCCACGACGAGCTATTAAGTCGCAAGTTTTGGCCGACTTCGTGGCCGAATGGACCGAAGCCGAACTCCCTAAAGAGTACGGCGCATACTCCAATTGGATCATGCACTTTGATGGCTCCAAAATGTTGGCCGGCCTGGGGGCTGGCGTCGTCCTGACGTCCCCAACCGGGGACACAGTCCAATACGTCCTTCAGATAATGTATACGGACTCCAACAACGCAGACGAATCTGAGGCCCATACGCACGGCCTCCGGGATGGCGATCTCCATGGGCATTCAACGCCTAGAGGTGCGCGGGGATTCGAACCTCGCAATATCTCAAATAAACGGAGACTTTGATGCCAAAAATCCGAAAATGGCAGCATACCGCAATGCGGTCCTAAAAATGTCAGCACGGTTCAAAGGGCTCGAATTCCAAGTTTGTTCCGCATTCTATCAACAGCAGGCTCGAAGATATCAAAGCAGGGAAGTACGGGCCAAATCTTATAACGTTGGCGAACTAGTTCTACGCCTGCCGAACAAGAAAAAGGACAAACTCAAGCCCAAATGGGAAGGTCCCTTCATCATCGACCAGGTCCTGACCGGCGGAGCATACCGTCTGCGAAACGCATCGGATAACCGACTCGAGCCGAGCCCATGGAACACAGCCCGTCTACAAAGATTCTACGCCTAAGTGCCGGATTCCAAGTTCGTCTGCTTCCTCCGTCCACATTTCCTATTTTTGCTGTCTTTCATTTCTCTCCTTCCTCCTTTTTCTTCTTGGAGCCTCTAGAGGCTCGTTTACGCTTTTTTCACACACACTTGACGCGCTGTCCGCGCTCATTATACCTGGGGGCTTCTTTAATAGAAGCTTATTTATACGGGCTTTCATGCCCAACACATGCGTTAAACTTCCGCATGTACCTTTTATTCACCATTATATGCATCGATATGACTTAAGTTTTGGCCAAGCTGGGTTGCTCGGCTCTGTGCTTACCCCTACGTTCTCGATTGTTCGGCTAGGTGGTAAAGGGAGCACCTCTGCGATTATTCTTGCCGGGTCAGCGGATGTGTACCTCGACCGGGTGAAGCCGAAAGCTAGCGTTCTTAAGGGAATATTCGGTCGGTGAACTGAAAGATGATTTTTAACTATTTACCCATCTGCCCCAGATGATTTTCTGCTTTATAGCAGCTTTGACATGCACTTTAGGGCATGCATCCCAGCGAAAGGAACCCTTAACGGAACTATTCTCCCTGGAAGATGTTTCTTACTACCCATGTAATATCACATAACTAGTTGGGCACTTGTCTGATACAGCAACAATGACCCCTATGCCTGGTCTCCATGCATACCACGGTTCTTATACAACCACGAAGGTATTCGGACACACTCCGGACTATTGGGTCCGGAGGTCGAAGCGAAGGTCCGCTATGACAAACGATCTACAATCCGGCTAGAAGACATTCTTTCATGTCATATTTTTACATAGTCAACTTGACTCCTCAGTATTCCTCCTCAATGCCATCTAATAGGCTATCTAATTTACAATCTTGCTGGGAATACTTGGCGGCCAATTCTACTTGGCCGTACACTAAGCTTCTGAGGATCTCCATCCCATCCGGCCCCACAGGTCCGACCTCGGCCATGTGGTTTGGGTCTGCCTTCGTGTACCGCGTCTTTACCATGGCCCAGGCCTCCCTGACGCCTTGACGGCAAGCCGATATCTTCCATAGCCGGAAGCGCCGCCGTGCTCCTTGAAGCCGCTCCGCCAGCTCCCCAACGCCTTCGGGCAGGGAGATAGATGGCCACAAGGCCTGGCCGATGCCTTTCATCACCTGCCGGACTTCGTTTGCGGTAGCCTTGATTCGGGAAGAAGATCACCCGAAGAATTGGGCATCTCCTCCTCGGGGCGACATGTGAGCAAACTTACATACATGTTTATGTTAGTCGCCTTCCTCGCCGAACTCTTTCAAAGTTCGCTCAAGCACTTACTGAAAATGCCGCGACGAAGCCGCCGATTCTCCTTTACGGAGCCAACTAACTGGGCACGAACGTCCTTTAGTTCCTCACCTAGCTTGGTGTTGGCGTCTTGGAGGTTATTCTTCTCCTGCCGCACCCTCGTAAGCACGCTCTCGCCGGCCTTTAACTGGTGTAAGAGCTGTTGCTTGTCCGGATCTAGTCCGGCGCTATCTGCAATGTTTTTGTCAGATTTACACACCCGCCGCACTTCATAAATTATTTATCTTCTGAAGCGTATATTACCGGAGGGGTCTCTGTGGCTCCCCGTGGCGGCTAGTGCGGCCTCAAGTTGGGCCTCTGCACTCTTCCAGCTCTGGGACGATCGGGTATTCTTTTACGTAAGATCATGCATAACAAATGATCCTTAAATCAGTTATTCTAACTATTTTAAGTCTCGGGGCTCTTGGCATATATAATCATCAAATTTCCTTACCCGTATGTCCTTCACATACTGCTCGTGGCTCTGGCTAGACCATCTTGAGCGCACGGAGGTGCGCATCTCCCGAATCAAAGGCATTCAAGGCCTCTTGGGAGAAACACGCGTCACGAAGAACTGTCCGGCGGCGCCTGTGATTCAAGGCGCTCTCCACCTCGGAATTTGTGGTGGACAACCTGTCGGCATCCTCTGTCGGAGGAGCATCCGACGGACGTCTCGTGCTCGCCTCAGCCTCCGGACCCGGCTTTGAAGCTTGTCCGGTGAAGGTTCGATCGGCAACCTCTCCGGACTCAGTCCGGCGAGCGCTCTTTTTCCTGAAAAGAGCATCAGCATTAGTACGCCTTCCAGGAATCAATCACGGGAGTATGGTAACATGCCATCTTTATGCGGCGGAGTTTCGATCCGGACCGCACTTCTTTTTAACTGCTGAGGCCGCCTTTGCCCTTTGTTGGCGGCCGCCATGGCTCGGCTTCCAGCCTCGAAGGTACCCTCTGCGAAGCACCATTGGTATACGGTGATCAAAAATAAGCATGGATGGGTCGTTATCAGGGTTTTGGGATCTCGGTCTCATTTACCTGTGAGGCTGGAAGTATTCCGGGATAATCACCGTAATGGCAACCAACGCATGGTCGATGCTAAGTTGGTGGAATACCCGTCGATCAACTCCACCTTTATATCCGGATCCTCTTCGGAGGTCGGATCGAGGACCGCTCCGGATCCTCGGGTTGTGAAGCGGGCTGTGTATCTTCTCCACAGTCCGGCGTAGTTCCTGCGCAGAAACCACGAAATGAGATATTTAACCATGGGAACATGGATTGGATAGGTCACAAAGATGTTTGCTTACCCAGCTTCGAGGATTATTCAAAGAAAACTCCTTCAGTGGATTGACATGGAGGAAATCCTCCTCCTCCCCTTTATACATAGCAGACAAGATCTTCACCAGTTCGGTGACCGATCCTGGCCCTTTGCGGCCAGGGCGGGTGGCATCGTCCTCCCCGTTGAAGTCCCACATGGGGTGGCCTCAGTATTGGAGCGGTGCACTCCCCTCATACAGATTGCCATGACTCCTGTCATGGTCAATCCGGCATGAGCCAAGAACCTTATTCGGCTCATCAAATAACGGACATCGGTCATCTTCTCTCCGGGGCTCCGAGGCGCCCGGCTTAGGCGCTTCTTCAGAGGAGCATTGTTGAACTCCGGAAGGCCGATCGTAATAGGATCCGGCAGCGGGGCGTCCTCCATGTAAAACCATTCAAGGCCAGTCTTGGACGCCTTTCTTTGGGGGTTCCGGATAGGTATCTGGTCGGCGATGCGCCATAGCTCGGCTCCGCCCACTTGATATATTGACCCCTCATGAGAACGGGGTACTAGGCAGAATATTCTCTTCCACAGCCCGAAATGAGCCTCGACGCCCAAGAATAGTTCGCAAAGGGCCATGAAGCCCGCGATGTGCAAGATGGATGCAGGAGTAAGATGGTGTAACTGGAGGCCGTAGAACTCCAGGAGCCCCCGGAGAAACGGATGGATTGGAAATCCGAGTCCTCTTACTAGATAAGAGACGAAGCATACCCGCTCTCCTTTAGAGGGATCGGGGACGCTCTCCGCTTGCTTTCCGCCCCTGTAAGTGGCAAGTCCGGCTTGAACCGGGACCATGAAGGCCGGGGGAAGAAATCCCTTGGCTTGGAGTATAACTAGCTCGCTATGCGGGACTGAGCATCTCTCCCAATTTCTTGGCAGGGGGCTGGGAGCGCGAGAGGAGGAGCCGCATCGACTGTCCATGATGGAATGGGCTTTGGTCAGAGGCGCTCCGATGAAAGCTAGCAAAGGGGGGATGGTGTGACTCAGATCTAGATCCTTGCCCCTTTTATAGGCGGCTCATTTCTTGTGACTAGGGGTAGTTGTAAAAATATCCTGGCTTTTCACATTCATTGAAACACGTGGAAGATGGCCATTATTGGGCGTAGAAGCCGAGGAGCGCATCATTTATCAGAAGCCGGACACTATTCGACAAGTATATGGAATTTGGAGAAGAACCCGCCTCGCAATGCCGAAGACAATCAACGCGCCGGACTCATCGTCATTGAAACTTGGTTCGGGGGCTACTGAGGGAGTCCCGGACTACGGGGTGTCCAGATAGCCGGACTATCATCACGGCCGGACTCTAAGACTATGAAGATACAAGATTGAAGACTTCGTCCCGTGTCCGGATGGGACTTTCCTTGGCGTGGAAGGCAAGCTTGGCGATACGGATATGTAGATCTCCTACCATTGTAACCGACCCTGTGTAACCCTAACCTATCCGGTGTCTATATAAACCGGAGGGTTTTAGTCCGTAGCTCGAACAACAATCATACCATAGGCTAGCTTCTAGGGTTTAGCCTCCTTGATCTCGTGGTAGATCTACTCTTGTACTACCCGTATCATCAATATTAATCAAGCAGGAGTAGGGTATTACCTCCATCGAGAGGGCCCGAACCTGGGTAAAAACATCGTGCCCCTTGTCTCCTGTTACCATCCGCCTAGACGCACAGTTCGGGACCCCCTACCCGAGATCCACCGGTTTTGACACCGACAGTCGTGGAGCCATCGCAACGGGTTAGCTTGAAGGGGTTAAACCGGACAAGGGACATGGGAGTTTATACTAATTCGGCCCCTTCGATGAAGGTAAAAGCCTACGTCTAGTTGTGATGGGATTGATTGGGTTTCGATGACCAGGGAGCGAAATACGCTTGCCTGAATTCTCGAGTTGTTGTCTATTGTCCCTGAACCGCTGCCGGGTCGTCCCTTTATATACACAGGTTGACGCCCGGCTGGTCTACAGATCCCCGAGGCCGACTCATACAAAGTGTCCGGCTCGGTCTCTCCTTTCCTAACTTATATTACAAGTTTACATAGTCATAGCGGTTTACCACTATGGGCCCTAATCCGCCTTTGGGCTGCGGGCCTCTAAGCGTTGTTAGTAAAACGCCATCTTCTGGATCTTCATCGGCTTCAGCATAGTCGAGGGTGAACCGGGCCCTCCTGGCCGGTTTACACTCAGTAGCTATATCCTCAACAAGTTGGTCCGCAATTGACTCACATGTCAGCATTATGAACCGAGGGCAGGTGTGTGTGACACTGAAGCTATGTGAGCAAAGAAACAAGACCTGATTATAAAACTCAAAAATGAAAATTCATGAATCTTGTTAGAAGTTATTATGTAACGCAATGCACCGCTCTTTGTCAGCAATGGATAGTCGATATATCATAGTTGCCAAACAGTCCTGTAGAGCTATTGACGGAAAATCAATGTTAGTACAAGATGACCAATGACTGACGGCGTAATGAGAATGGTTGAGGACAATTAGTTGTTCAAGACGTGGTGATGTCTGGCCAAGAATTACTGCCCCATCGAGACACAAATATGTCGTCATTGTACATGAGAATTCCACCAACTATCGTGGTTCCGCCCATGATTTGATGGCATCATGGTTAGAATTCGGTTGAGGAACTATAGAAAATCCAGGTGTGGTGTGATACAAATCGATATATATGATAATATGACAGCATTTAGGACATGGAACGAATGGAGCAGATTAAAAAGTATATTTCTATTGACAATTAGCAATACGGTTGGTCTCGTCATGTGAGACATGTAAGCCTTTCTTTTTGTTGGTTGAAGATGCGGATGCACTATCGCCTCGATACATATAAAAGCGCCTAAAAATAATTAATCATGGGAAGGTCATACGTGGAAAATATGAATGAATGGACAACATAAAGTGGTTTACCTTCTGAATCATTAGTATAGAGACGACGTTTTTTCAATGGAGACTTTGGATCTGGGGTGTAATATAAGTTGGCATTTGGAAGCTATTCTTCAGTACTGCATTTAAGTAGACAAGGGATGGATCTTTTAACACAACATGTGCATTTGTTGTCAAACTTTGGTGCTAGTTTGTTGAAGAAACGGACATTCTCCTTTAATAAGTGTTCTCTCCCATCAGATATCATCTTGAATGTTATGGCGTTGTGCTGTTTTAACATTATGTCAACCTTAATGTATACCTATAGAGGCGGCAGAACATAATTCAGAACTCGACATGAGTGCGTTAGCAGATAAATTGATTGGTAAGAAAGTAATGCAATGTAAGTACACTCACCAAATCAGGATAGTTATCCTTCATGTGAATAGAGAAATCGCTCGCGACCGGCTGGCCGTGGATTGAAAAAATGTTGCACCGGTGTGTTTGTTGACGTTACATTACTGCTTTGATGATGCGATTACTAAGTGAATGACCGGATGACATATATTTCGTTGATGAGGAGGCTTCACCGTTGGCAAGTTCTTTGAGTGTAGGGTTTGTCTTGACTCTAGGAGTCTCGAATGTCCGTGTAGAATCCCAAAGAGCTCATTTATAGCAAATGTCCGCAGCTGGGCGAATCTGGGAATTGATGAAAATGTTAGTAAAGTAAAAACTTCATACAATGTATTTGGCAGTTGAGGTCGGTAGACGTACCCTAACATTCGAATAATCTTCGATCTGCTTTGCGGGGTTCTTGCCTTGTAGAATCATCCTCTGAAAAGATGATAGATCGAATGCAGATATCCTTGGAAGTGTGTTGTGAGACATGTTGAAAATTCCTAAATCAACATTGTCAAGGTAGAAAATTTGTATAAAAAGGTGCAATTGATGAAATATATGTACATATAGTTGGTATTACTAGGTATTTATAGGTTGGAAACTAACCTAGAGGAAAATATGATAGCCTTCTAAGTGTGTGATGGTTCGGTTGTTAAGGATGTCAGCTTTCAGCTTAGATACAGCTTTAAGCAGATCTTGTAAAACATATTCGCACCAATTGAAATCAGATATTCTTTCTGGGTTAACTATTCACCTTGAGAATCAATAGGAGCAGCATCATGCTTTCTTGTGGGGGTGAGTAAGTGACCCATAACAAAGATAACTAGTGCCATCTTAAAACTGTCTTTCTTGATAGTTGATGACACCTTTTCAGAAAGTGGACTACATAAAACTTTCTCTGCTACTTTCAAAATCTGATTTGCCTTCTCAGGCATTCCAAGGGCTGCACGTATTATGTTTACGGTTGTTTCATTTGGTTGCTCGTGTAATGCAATATCTAGTTGCCCACATGGTATACCAAAAATCCTGTGAACATCAACATCAGTAAACCTCAGAGTTCTGAGGTTATCAAGATTTATAGAGTGGGTGATCGTGTCCACTCTATTCATGACCCATTTGCTGAATTTCGATTCATCCTTGGCGATTGGTCTAACTTTGAGGATACCACCCCAACCGATCTCTTAAACAAGGAAAAATTTGTACTCGTCAAACCGAGAGGTGACTGAAAGTACCTTCCGAATCAAGTTCGAGATGTTGAAGTTGGGCGGTGGGGTGGATGTTGAAGAAATCTGGATCGTAAGAGGGTGCGGATCTTCATTGAGTATTGGCTGTGGTGCAGACATGTGATGTGAATTGCATACGAAAAAACAGACAAATGAAAAAGATTGTTAAGGAGAATGAAGTTTATTGAGTGTTAGAACAACAATTATCCGGACATGAAGAAGCTGCACGAGACGATGGGTTCCAGCTTATAGGAGAGGGGGTCTAGAGCAAGGGGAAAACGCAAAGGAAGAGGAGAATGAGGAGAGAGGGAGCTCAGCAGTGTACACCAAGGAGATAAGGCTGCAAAAAAGACCAAAGCAAAATTAATTGTGAGAAAATTTATGAGAGGCTATTTAATGTCTGGTTACGGTTGAGCTGGGTTCAAAGGCAATGAATTGTTTTTCTGAATTTATATGCATGTAAAATGGTAAAAATAGTATTAGAAACTTGATTTTTATGGCTGAGTCCATGATTGCTTTGTGGTTTATTATAACATTGGTACTTTCGTAAACAGGGATAAACATGTGGAAATTGAAATTCTCATGTAATATTGGATTCCAAAATTTACATAGGCCACTCTGTATGAGTACATTGAAAATTTACAGAGGGGCTATCAGAACAAGCTTAGTGGGGACTGCCAGGTTCAGAACTAACTATTACATGGATCAGAAACATCCTACCATGCTGATTAAATAATTAGTTAAAATTACATCACTAAAAGACAACTACATCTTGGAGACTAGGAGTGTCATTACAGCTGCAGGAGTACCGAGGGCGACGGCAAGTGCGACCTTGATGTCAGACTGAATCTCACGCATGATCAAGGTGGGGACTTCCTATGGAGGAGGAGATGCAGGAAGAAACACATGCGACCAACGAGCGCGCAAGTAGTCGATGTACTTGTTCTCCCATTTCCAGAAGCTGCAATGCCCAGACTGATAAAACATAGAAAACAAATAAGATGTGGGCTGGGAGAAAGTTGAATAACATTTGTGGACAGATTCTTACATCGCGAACTGGCACTTGTAGAAATGGCGGCTGGGATTCAGTGGGGTCTCGGAGATGAACCACTGAATCACACCAAGGTTGCATGTGGGGCAGCGGATAAGGGGGAGAGGAGCGATGTCTTCTGGTGGGGCGAGAGACACAGCTCGGTCAGCTGATGAAGAAGACGCCATGGATGGAACTGCAGCGTACAGGGAGAGATCGGAGATCGAAGCAATGCAGATCCAAACGGGGGTAAGAGGGGATTAGGTATGAAACAGTGCAATGGATGGGAGGCGAAAGAGAGGAGAGTGAGGAGGAAACTGGCGACGCAGTGCAGGAGTAAAGGAGAGGGGGTGGGGGAGGGGGCAGGTGAGGGCTGGCATTGATTTAGGGGGGTGTGACATAGGTGCAGTATTGTACAAGGGCTTGATTTGCTGAATACAGCAGCCTAATATGATTTATACACCGAGGTTACATACGAGGGTGAGGAATAGTCGACGGCTGATGATGAACAATCAATGGTGGGATACCAGGGGGGCGTTAGCAGGTTCTCCATCGTATTTTCGACCGTTGATACTACAATAGAGAGTGGGGTCAGAAACAGGATCATCGTCGGCTGACAATTTGGCGCCGATGTCAGCCGGCGTACAACAGGGTTGACAGTCAGTCATACCTGCACGAGATAGAAAATCAAGGAGATATTGACGTTGAGAGATAAAAAGTGTAGAGGGTGTTTGAGAGACAGTAATCCCAAGAAAGTGATGAAGAGGACCGAGATCAGTCATGGAGAATTCACGATTAAGAAAAGAGATAATATGGTGGAGAAAAGAATCAGAAGACGCAGTGAGAAGGATATCATCAACCTAAAGCAAAAGATATGTTGTATGAGTGGAGGAATGAAAAAAAAGAGAAGAATCAGATTTAGAAGGTGTAAAACCTATGGTTTGAAAAAAGGTGGTGAAGCGATGGAACCAAGCAAGAGGAGCTTGTTTAAGACCATATAAATATTTGAGAAGAAGATAAACAAGATCAGGAGAAGAGGGATGCTGAAAATTAGAAGGTTGCTGACAATAGACGGTTTCATTGAGAGTGCCATGAAGAAAAGAATTTTTAAGGTTGAGTTGATGAATCGGCCAGGAAGAGGAGACACCAAGACTAAGAACAACATGAATCGTACTCGGTTTAACAACGGGAGAAAATGTCTCATCAAAATCAACACCGTGTTGTGGGGAAAAACGACGACATACCCAACGAGATTTGTAACACACAAGGGTGCCATCAGCGTGATATTTATGGCGAAAAACCCATTTGCCAGAAATGATATTGACACCGGGTGGTTTGGGAACAAGGGTCCAGGTGTTGTTTCTTGAAGGGCATCAAATTCATCACGCGTAGCAGAATGCCAAAGAGGATCAAGAAGAGCGCGTTTATAACATGTGGGAATAGGAGAGACAGTCGGTGTGGCCGTGAGGTTAAGGCGACGTGTAGGAAGATGGAAACCACACTTGCCATGAGTGCGCATGACGTGGTCATTTGTGGGGGTAGGATAGGAACAACATTAGGTGGAAGAGGTGGTACGGAGGAGGAAGGGGAAGAAGATACAACTGTGGGAGAGACGTCTGCGGTGGAGGCTGACACGGTGGAGGCTGACGCGGCAGGAGTGTGGGGTGGTGACGCGGCAGGAGTGGGGGTGGTGACGCGGCAGGGGTCGGGGGCACGGCAGGCTGCCGTTGGTTCGCTGGAGTGTGATGCTCGGTGATACGTCTCCAACGTATCAATAATTTTTTATTATTCCGTGTTGTTTTATTATCAATCTTGGATGTCTTATAATCATTATATAGTCATTTTATATCATTTTTGGTACTAACCTATTGACATAGTGCCAAGTGCCAGTTGTTGTTTTCTGCATGTTTTTTACATCGCGGGAAATCAATATCAGACGGAGTCCAAATGCCACGCCAATTTACGATGATTTTTTATGGACCAGAAGGAAGAAGTTGGGCCCTGGTTGCACCTGGGGGAGTCCCGAGGAAGGGACAACCCACCAGGGCGCGCCAGGAGGCCCAGGCGCGCCCTGGTGGGTTGTGCCCACCTCGGGTGCCCCCTGGACCGACTCTTTGCTCTATAAATACCCCAATATTCCAGAAACCCTAGAGGAGTCGATGAAATTTTCATCTAGCCGCCGCAGAGTCCAGAACCACGAGATCCAATCTAGACACCATCACGGAGGGGTTCACCACTTCCATTGGTGCCTCTCCGATGATGTGGGAGTAGTTCTTTGTAGACCTTCGGGTCCGTAGTTAGTAGCTAGATGGCTTCCTCTCTTTCTCTCTCTTAATTATCAATACAATGGTCTCTTGGAGATCCATATGATGTAAGTCTTTTGGCGGTGTGTTTGTTGGGGATCTGATGAACTTCGAGCTTATGATCAGTTATATCTTTTTATATCCATGAAAGTTATTTGAGTTCTTTGATATCTTATATGCGTGATCTCTTATAGCCTCGTATTTCTTCTCCGTTATTTGGGTTTCGTTTGGCCAACTTGATATATTTATCTTGCAATGGGAAGAGGTGCCCGCCAGTGGGTTCGATCTTACGGTGCTTGATCCCAGTGACAGAAAAGGAACCGACACGTATGTATTGTTGCTACTAAGGGTAAAAAGATGTCACGCCCGATTTTCCAATAAAAACTAATTGAGAAACCGACCTTTATATAGACCAGTGTAGGAGAATCCTCCTTACTGGTACACAAATCCTTGATACAGAAATCCAGAAGCACTAATATTATACAGGGTTGAGGTTAGGCTGCTCAACAATTTATTACAAGCACGCCGATATAATACATACAGGCGGATATGACACAAGGGTATGGTGGCATAACTAATGACTCGCAATAAAAGTGGTGGTGGATATGTCACAGTGACGTGGGTGACATGACTCCTAAATCTTATAGCTCATCGAGTGCCGGGGTGAGGCTCGATGATTTTCTTCGGGTAGCGGAAGCGTATATGATACAAGTGACCAATTCTAGGATCGCACGGGACTGACTGGGACTCCTCTAGGCGTCGGACTCGCTATCGAACTCTTCATCCATAGGATCGCCTTCGTCAACATCTGGCCAAATCAACAAGCCAGGTGAGTACTTTGAATGTACTCGCATGACAGTTTGGACATAAGATATAACAAATGTAAACATGATGCACAAGAGCAGTTTAGTAATGCGCACTCAGATGATAAATTGCACTATATAAAAAAAAGAAGTCAGGCGGTAGTCCTCCCGAAATCCAAGTAATAATAACTGAAGACCAATCGGCTGTCTGAAGCGACGCCTCGAAAGGTAAAAACAATAATTAATATGCTACCAAGGCGTATGGCGACACCACATAAAGGGCTTATATTGAAATGTAAATGACAAGGTCGTGCCACGATCCAGACGTCTACGCGACATCTCGGAAAGGGCTTATAATGAAAGTAAATAACAACAGTGCCACAGTCGGGTGTCTGGGCGACATCACATAAAGGGCTTATATCAAAAGTAAATAACAACAGGGCCTCAGTCGGACGTCTGAGCGACATCACATAAAGGGCTTATATCGAAAGTAAATAACATGAGGCCCACGGTGGACGTCTGAGCGACATCACATAAAGGGCTTATATCGAAAGTAAATAACAACAGGGCCTCAGCCGGACGTCTGAGCGACATCACATAAAGGGCTTATATCGAAAGTAAATAACAATAGGGCCTCAGTCAGATGTCTGAACGACATCACATAAAGGGCTTATATCAAAAGTAAATAACAACAGTGCCACAGTCGGACGTCTGAGCGACATCACATAAAGGGCTTATATTTCATCATTCATATCTCATCAATTTATGATTTTAAATCACTCCAAGAAAATACTCAGTGCATAATAATAAATGGGTTAGTCCACCACAGGAATAACATTCAGCCGGGTTTACCACTCATGTATGTTCACCTGAGATTGTTACTGAAACTGACACCGAGACTGACATAGATAAGTTGATCACAGACCCTGACCATGGATACGGTTATTCGAATGGTTTTGACTCTGCAGAGTTTTTACTATTTAACCACAGCCAACGGATTCCAGTAGTCACAACAGACTAGTTCCATTTACGGTATTTCAGATGAAACTCATCTAACCAGTACACACCCATTCTACATCCCGATGCCAGGAATCACACCAGGCAACGTTCAAGAAAAACTTTGAGACGGGGCGGCCACTACCTCGAGTAGTATGGGATCAAATTTATATCGCGCGCTCTAAGGGGTGCCCCCCTCTCGGTCCCAACCGGAAACAGCCATGCCCCCTGACCGGATGACTGGCTTTAATCCAGGCCATGGAACCCTCATCACGGCCCCTCTATTTGGTGTGTACGAGGAAAGAGATTTGCAACCTACTAAACCATATTCTTTGAAGAAAACATGTGGTAGTACAAGAAAAGGAACGGACGATAACGTGACTTGATCCACGTTGAGACTGGAGTCAAATGGTTTGGCATAAGACTGGCATGCTTCAACAATACCATCTTACCCCCTTTCATGTCACCACATGATCGCGTAAACTCACATCAAATAACACATCGAGTTTCGGAGCTCACTTGTATTAGCTTTGCTTGCAATGTAATACTTAATGATGTTCATATAAACATGCCATGAAATAACCAATCAAGCAAACATGCAAAACACTCATCATATCAAAGGTTCAAACATGCTTGCCTGGTTCGGAGTAGTCGGAGTCTAGCTCGGTGAAGTTTGCGGTTCCGTCACCTCCTCCGGTATCTACGGTATAAAGAAAACGCGTACTAACGTAAATACTGTGTGTGCACAAAAAGTGTTCCAAATATTTTGAAATAAATATGGTAAAAAACTAGACAGAAAAACAAAGATGACAGAAAAAGAATCAATCAAAAATCGTTTTCTGTTTAAAAGTTATAAAGGTTTTGGTCCAGGGACTCATCTGTAATGAAACAGAAAGTTTCCAGGGGTCTGAACAGAAAAAGATAGAAAAACGTTTCAGTTAGAAATCATATTTGCCCGAAGGCGTTTTTTCAGAAAATGGTTCGAATAAAAGAAAAGAGAGGCTGACGAGGGGGTCCCACCCGTCAGGTTTGAAAGTTGAGAGAGAGAAACAGAGCGCGCCGGCGCCCGAAGCTTGCGGTGGTCGCCGGCGACGATCCACGGTGAGGTAGGGGGATCGGAGGGTACCTACGGACTCACTGTGCTCTCCCGCGTCTGTGGGTGGTGGAGTTGGTCGTCGGCGAGCACCACGTCGACGGCGGCCTCAACTCCGGCGGACGGTGGTTCGGGTGTTGGAGGATCTCGCCGGGGAGGGCTGCAAAGGTCGAATTGGGGCTCGGGTTAGAGCACTGGGTGCACTAGAGGGTTGCTGACGCGGTTTGGGAGGCGGGGATGGTCTCACCTGAGTGAATCAAGCCGGAGCCCGAGGCGGATCGGGGCGGCCGGAGTCGGGGAAGAAGGCCTCCCCGAGGTCCTCCTAGTGGTCGGCCTTGATCTGGTGAGGTGGGGGAGTGGTGCTGGTCGAAGGCGAGCTCGGGGTGGCTATTTATAGCAGGCCCAAGGCGGTTGCCGAGAATGGGATAACTCCGGCAGCGATTACGGCGAGGCAGGGATTGGGCACGTGGATTAGGTGTCTAGGCATCAACGTGATGGTCCACTGGTTCCGTTCAAGCGCTAACCTCGGTTGGATTAGACCTGCTTTGTGATTTCGATGGAAAGGAGCTTCGCGGGCCCGTCGGCGGCAGAGAGCATGCTCTGTGCTTGCCAGGCCACGACGACGGTGCTGCAGCATGCACAGAGGAGGGGGTGGCCACGGGGAGGCCTCCGGTGGCTTGGTCGGTGCCGGACGGCGCCGAAAGGTGGTGCTGGCTGCTGTTGGCCGCCACAGGTGGTTCTGCCACCGCAGAAGCTGCCGGCGATGAGGTGTCACGCCGTCACCAACACCTACGCTCGTCCAAATGACCATGCGGCGCTCCAGATAAGGAGAAGGAGCAGTGAGCATCGTGCCAACGCGGGCACTGGCGAGATGGACGCCAAGGTTCTGAAGAAAACGACAATCGACGGCGAAAGCGAAACACCGAAAGTCCGAACTTTCCGAATTTGAACAAAGAATGATGCATGCCAAAGTTGCTCGATTAAATTATTTTGGCATGTGGAGAGTTTTTCTTGAGCTGATCTTTGGTGAGGTGACCTCTCAATGCACCTGGGGGCTGCCTGATTTATCCCAGAATTTTTGGAGAAGAAAAATATTGAATTTCACCAAAAATGACAAATCTGGTCCAAACTTGCAGTGAGCAAAACTTGAAAATTGTGAACTGTAGAAGAGTGGATCTTGATGGATTTAGGTTGAGGGTGCTACGGACTAGTCAGAGGAGTTTGTTTGGGGTCAAAACTCAAAAGGGTTCTGGTGGTTCCTTTGTAAACCACCTAGGTCCAAAATAAAAGCCAAAAATAGTTTTGAGGATAAAACAAATAAAATAAAAAATCAAAAATGGGTTGGACCTATTGGGATTGGGTGCTTAACATGACAACAAGTGGAGGGGGGGGGGGGTTGGAGTAAAAATTTTAACCTAGGTCAAAGCAAGAAAATTTTTGAATAAGGAAGGATCAATCCATAAGTCATTAAAAGGAAGTATTTTCAAAAACTTTCCCAAAAAAAATTGATTAGAGCGAACACAATTTTGAAAAACCCTTAAGACAAAAGATCAAGGTTGAGGAGGTACTTTCAAAAGTTTGTAATAAAATATTTTGAGAAGGAGAGTCCCTTACAAAAAAAAATTCAAATAACCTCCTTTAAATCAAATAAAGATTTTAACACAAATCCAAGTCAAAATTTTGGGGTGTTACAGCACCTACCCCCTTAGGAAAAATCTCGTCCCCGAGATTTCAGCTGATCCTCAAGTAGGTGTGGGTGTTACGTCCAAGAAAATCCTCTCTTTCCCATGTTGCTTCATCCTCGGTGTGATTGCTCCACTGAACTTTCAAAAAATTAATTGTTTTCTGACGGGTCCTTCTTTCAGACTCCTCCAATATTTTTATTGGGTGTTCCCTGTAGGTGAGGTCTGGCTGTACGTCAATGTCCTCATGGGCTACCTGCTTTTCTGGGTTGCTTCCACATTTCCTCAACTGTGAGACTTGGAACACGCCGTGGATGTCTGACAACTCTTGGGCAGGTCTAGGCTGGTAGGCTACGGTGCCTCTTCGTGAAATTACATGAAGGTCCGATAAATCTTGGTGCTAGCTTTCCTTTAACTTTGAATCGTTGCAGAACCCTCATAGGAGATACTCGTAGGTACACATACTCACCGGGTTCAAAACTGACTCCCCGATGTTTTCGATCGTAATAACTCTTCTGGCGGCTTTGAGCTGTCTTGAGTCGGTCCCTGATTAGCTTAACTTTCTCCTCAGCTTCCTTGAGCATGTCTGGGCCGAAGATAAGACTGTCTCCGGTCTCTGACCAATTTAGTGGGGTACGACATCTCCGCCTGTACAAGGCTTCAAAAGGTGCCATTTGCACGCTGGCTTGGTAACTGTTGTTGTATGCAAACTAGGCATATGGCAAGCTTTCTTCCCAACTAGTTCCATAGGTGAGAACACATGCTCTCAGCATGTCCTCTAGAATTTGATTCACGCGCTCAGTTTGTCCATCAGTTTGGGGATGGTATGCTGTACTGAATGCCAGTTGTGTTCCAGGGCTTGCTGTAATGTATCCCAAAATCTAGAGACGAATTGAGTGCCTCTGTCAGATATTATAGTCTTTGGGACTCCATGCAGGCAAACTATGCGGGAGAGATAAAGCTTGGCAAGCTTCTGAGTGGTGTGGGTTGTCTTTACGGGGATGAAATGTGCCACCTTGGTTAATCTATCTGTGATGACCCATATGGCATCATTTCCGTGTTGCGACCGAGGTAGTTCAATAATGAAATCCATCCCGATTTCATCCCATTTCCACTCAGGTATCTTATTTGGTTGTAATAACCCTGCTAGTTTTTTATGCTCGGCCTAAATGCATTGACATGAATCACAACATGCAATGAAGGTGGCTATATCCCTCTTCATACCGTGCCACCAAAATTTTTCCTGAATGTCCTTATACATCTTGGTTCCTCCTGGGTGGATTTAATATGGAGCGGTGTGGCCTTCGGCTAGAATTTGTTGTTTGAGGTCTTCTATATTTGGTACGCAAAGTCTGTCTCTGTACCATAGTATTCCCTTATTGTCTATGACAAATTCTGAGGCCTTGCCCAAACTCACTTCTCTTTTTATGCCTTCGATGCTGGGGTGCCCACGCTGAGCCTCCTTAATTTGCTCCATTATGGTAGGCTGTATTTCCAAATTTGACACATTGCCCTCAGTGACCATCACCAAGTTGAGTTTGGCGAACTCCTGCTGAAATTCAGGTCTCAAGTTTGGCAGACCGTTGTTGCCAGAACTGGGGTTTCGACTAAGCGCATCTTCCACTACATTAGCCTTTCCTGGATGGTAGTGAATACCAACATCATAATCTTTCAGTAATTCCAACCAGCGTCGTTGTCGTAAATTGAGTTCTGGTTGTGTGAAAATATACTTGAGGCTTTTATGGTCCGTGTATATTTCACAACGATTCCCAAGTAAAAAGTGCCTCCACTCTTTGAGTGCATGAATGACTGCTGCCAATTCCAAGTCATGAGTAGGATAATTTTCTTCATGTTTGCGTAGTTGCCTGGAAGCATATGCAACTACCTTGCCTTCTTGCATTAATACGCATCCGAGGCCCTTCCGTGCTGCGTCAAAATACATTTCAAAACTTTTGTGTATGTCTGGCACAACCAATACTGGTGTTGTTGTTAATTTCCTTTTGAGTTCTTGGAAACTTTTCTCGCAAGCTTCATTCCATACAAATTTCTTATCCTTCTTGAGCAACTGCGTCATTGGTTTTGCTATGGTGGAGAACCCTTCAATAAACCTTCGGTAGTATCCTGCCATTCCCAAGAAACTTCGTACATCTGTTACGTTGGCTGGTGGTTTCCAGCCAAGTACGAGCTTGACTTTTTCTGGGTCTACGGCAACACCTTCTTGGGTTAAAACATGGCCTAGAAAACCAACCTGTCTTAACCAAAACTCACATTTGCTAAACTTGGCGTATAATTGATGTTTCCTTAATTCTCCCAGTACAATCCTGAGATGCTCAGGTGCTCTTCTGGTGTCTAGGAGTATACCAGAATATCATCAATGAACACCACAACAAATTTGTCCATAAATTTCATAAACACTTTGTTCATGAGGTGTACAAAATATGCGGGGGCGTTTGTCAATCCAAACGGCATTACTGTGAATTCATACATTCCGTATCTGGAGGTGAATGCTGTCTTGGGGATATCTTCTGTCCGTACTTTTAATTGATGATACCCCGACCTTAAATCAATTTTCGAGAAAACCTTGGCTTGAGCGAGCTGGTCAAATAAATCATTTATCCGTGGCATTAGATATTTGTTCTTGATGGTGACCATGTTGAGTGCTCGATAGGCTATACATAATCTTAGTGCCCCATCCTTTTTCTTGTCGAATAATACTGGTGAACCCCAAGGTGGGGAGCTGGCTCGTATAAATCCTTTGTCCAGTAATTATTTTATTTGCTTCTTTAATTCCACCAACTCTGAGGGTGCCATTCTATAGGGTTTCTTGTAAATGGGGTTGGTTCCCGGTGCTAGTTCAATGATGAACTCTATTTCCCGGTCTAGTGGCATGCCTGGTAGTTCTTCGGTAAATACGTCGGAAAATTCACACACCACTAGAACTTTGCTTAACTCTGAAATGTCTACCTTGTTCAACCTTGGTTGATGTGATATTTGTTTTTTTTGAGCTGGAATTTTTATTGTCTTCCCGTGATGATGGGTAAGAATTACCGTCCGGTTGAAGCAGTCAATAAATCCTTTGTTGGTGGTTAACCAGTCCATTCCTAGGATAACATCCAGTCCCTTATTTTCCAATACAATAAGGTTTGCATGAAACTTTAATCCCTCAAACTCAATAACCACACCTCGGCAGTAACTCTGAGTAATTTGCTTAATCCCGGGGGACTTGATGATCATGGATTTTTCCAAAGGATGCATCGAAAAATCATTTTGCAAAGCAAATTTCTTTGAAATGAACGAGTGAGAAGCTCGTAATCAAACAAAACCGTGGCAGGTATTGTGTTGACAGGGAACGTACCGAGTACGATATCCGCTGCATTATGTGCTTCCTCCTTGGTCACATGGTTCAAGTGACCCTTCTTGTGATTGTTATTGGGGTTGAAGTTGTTATGTTTGGGTGCTGAATTATTCCCACTGTTTATTGGCTTGGGAGCTGAGTTTATTGGCTTTGGGCACTGTTTGGCATAGTGCCCTTCTTGTCCACAAGCGTAGTAAGTAACACCTGGGCGGTATGAAAAATCCTTGTCCCTTGCATGAAAATTTTCGTTTGGGCGTGGAATATTGGATGTGGACTTGTTTGCTCCATTTTTCTGAAAATCCGTCTTATTCCGGTTGTTGCGAGCTTGAGTAGTCTGGTCCCTTTTGCGCTTGCGAAAATCTTCCAAGCTGCGGCGCTCATTTTCCAATGTAATGGCCTTGTCCACAAGTGATTTGACATCCGGAAAGGTGTGTACGACCAGTTTGCATTTAATTTCTGGTTCTAGACCGTCCAGAAATTTCTCCATCTTTTTATTTTCGGTCATGTGCTCTTCTTTGGCATAACGAGATAATTGAGTAAACTGACTATTGTACTCAGTCACTGTCATGCTTCTCTGCTTGAGGTCATCAAACTCCATTTTCTTGATCTTCATAATGCTCCGGGGAATATGCGCCCCATGAAAACCCTCTTTAAATTCTTCCCAGGTGATGTTATTTTCATTGGGGTGCATGTGTAGGAAATTTTCCCACCATGATGCAGCTGCTCCTGTGAGGTAGTGAGGTGCATAAAGTACCTTCTCATGGTCCGAACATTGTGAAATAATTAATTTCCTTTCAATGTCTCGAAGCCAATCATCGGCCTCAAGAGGTCTATCAGTATGAGAGAAAGTTGGGGGACGCGTCTTTTGTAGTTCAGACAATTTGGATTCTTGCCGACACGGTCCACGGTGATTTCCCATATTGATGACATGGTTCATCATTTCTTGATGTTGTTGCTGGCTTTGCTCATAAAGGTGGCACACTTGAGAAAATGCTGCTTCACTGCCTTGCTGACTTGACTGCCCCTGTGTGAAATTGTTACTTTTCTGCGTACCATAAAGTTCTTCTGGCGGACTAGGCATGGAACGAGTCCAAGGACGAGGCATTTTCCACTCTGGGGGTATTTTTTTGTAAAACTCATGAGAAAAACTGAGTGGCAAAAATAAATAAATACGCAAAGGCGGAAATTTATAAACTCCAAGATTTTTCAAGAAAATACTCGATCGCGCATGGAGAAGGACTGCTCAGTACATATCTTACACGCAAGCAGTAATTATACAATACATCACTCAGGATGTGCGTACACATTCCTGACATGTTATTTAGGCTAGTGCACTTCTCCCAGTTCCTACATGATGCGCACACAAACTACTTCTCACAACCTATATACATATAAACATATCACACAAGATGTCACATCGCACGGCCGCTAGGCGCACTCAGTCGGAGATGGTAAGGATTTCCCTTGGAGTGCCGAGGGTAAGACCCAGTGATGCTGGGGACTCAACCTCCTCCTCACTAATAAGCTCCAGGCGCGGAGTGCTGAGTTGAGGAGCTGGTGCGGGCGCGACAGGAGGTGCAGCACGGACTGGAGTAGGAGCAATGACTTGGTCAAACTCCTTAGTGGTAGGCAGGCGACGAGCGGTGGCGAGGATGGCAGGTGAATAGGATGCTGAGGATGAGACGAAAGTCAGTGGTGGTGCTGTGTGGAGAAGCTCCCTCCTGTTGGCGGAACAGCCATGAACTGAGTCCATACGAGCAGCCACAAGCTTGTCCACGAGGTTATCAAAAGCTGCCTCCAGCGCCTTGAGATACTCAACAAGCATCTCAATAGCCTCATCTCGCTCTCCCCTAGTGCAAGCGAATGCATAGTGACAAGTGTATGGCACGTGGCATGGAAGATAGCGGTAGCGACGAGTCTTCATCGAAGGAAGAACATCCCGTAGACGAGCTATCGCCTCACGGGCAGCCATCTGCATGGCATGCCTCTCCGTAGGCAAGGCCCTTCCCACAAACCGGAAGCGGCGTGACTCGACACGTACTCCCTTGAATTGCACCGCGGCCTGGTGCATGGACAGACTATCGTTGATCTTGTGCTGGTAGAGTGTGAACACTGGACGAGTCGATGGCCCGATCGCGATCTTGACGATGGAAGTGAAGAGCTTGATAAACCCCTCAGGTACATTGGCGAACACCTGTGACTCACAGTCGTTGCTATCCATCTATAAAAGTAGACAAAAATTCCGAATAGTCAGATCATAAATTTATGATGACTAATAGAAAATTGTTACGTTTTGCAAAATGCTAAAATAGCACTTAAGACGCTAATAACCGATTAGCGATCGCACCTAGTGGTTTCCTACAGTCAGCCTGGCTCTGGTACCAAGTTTGTCACGACCGGTTTTCCAATAAAAACTTATTGAGAAACCGACCTTTATATACACCAGTGTAGGAGAATCCTCCTTACTGGTAGACAAATCCTTGATACAGAAATCCAAAAGCACTAATATTATATAGGATTGAGCTGAGACTGCTCAACAATTTATTACAAGCACGCCGATATAATACATACATGCAGATATGACACAAGGGTATGGTGGCATAACTACTGACTCGCAATAGAAGTGGTGGTGGATATGTCACAGTGACGTGGGTGACATGACTCCTAAATCTTACATCTCATCGAACGCCGGGGTGAGGTTCGATGATTTTATTCAGGTAGCGGAAGCGTATATGATACAAGTGACCAATTCTAGGATCGCACGGGACTGACTCGGACTCCTCTAGGCGTCGGACTCGCTATCGAACTCTTCATCCATAAGATCGCCTTCATCAACATCTGGCCAAATCAACAAGCCAGGTGAGTACTTTGAATATACTCGCAACACAGTTTGGACATAAGATGTAAAAAATGTAAACATGATGCACAAGAGCAGTATAGTAATGCGCATTCATATAATAAATTGCACTGTATAAAAATAAAAAAGAAGAAGTCAGGCGATAGTCCTCCCGAAATCCAAATAAAAATAACTGAAGACCGATCGGGTGTCTGAAGCGACGCCTCGAAAGGTAAAAGCAATAATTAATATGCCACAGTCGGGCGTCAGGGCAACACCACATGAAGGGCTTATATTGAAATGTAAATGACAGTGCATGCCACAGTCGGACGTCTAAGCGACATCTCAGAAAGGGCTTATAATGAAAGTAAATAACAACAGTGCCACAGTCGGACGTCTGGGCGACATCACATAAAGGGCTTACATCGAAAGTAAATAACAACAGGGCCTCAGTCGGACGTCTGAGCGACATCACATAAAGGGCTTATATCGAAAGTAAATAACAACAGGGCCACAGTCGGACGTCTGAGCGACATCACATAAAGGGCTTATATCAAAAGTAAATAACAACAGGGCCTCAGTCGGACGTCTGAGCGACATCAAATAAAGGGCTTATATCGAAAGTAAATAACCACAGGGCCTCAGTTGGACGTCTGAACGACATCACATAAAGGTCTTATATCGAAAGTAAATAACAACAGTGCCACAGTCGGACGTCTGAGCGACATCACATAAAGGGCTTATATTTCATCATTCGTATCTCATCAATTCATGATTTTAAATCACTCCAAGAAAAATACTCAGTGCATAATAATAAATGGGTTAGTCCACCACAGGAATATCATTCAGCCGGGTTTACCACTCATGTATGTTCACCTGAGATTGTTACTGAAACTGACACCAACACTGATATAGATAAGTTGATCACATACCCTGACCATGGATACGGTTATTCGAATGGTTTTGACTCTGCGGAGTTTGTACTATTTAACCACAGCCAACGGATTCCAGTAGTCACAACAGACTAGTTTCATTTACGGTATTTCAGAGGAAACTCATCTAACCAGTACACACCCATTCTACATCCCGATGCCAGGAATCACCCTAGGCAACGTTCAAGAAAAACTTTGAGACGGGGAGGCCACTACCTCTAGTAGCATGGGATCAAATTTATATCGTGCCTCTAAGGGGTGCCCCCCTCTCGTTACCAACCGGAAACACCCATGCCCCCTGACCGGATGACTGGCTTTAATCCAGGGCCATGGAACCCTCATCACGGCCCCTCTATTTGGTGTGTACGAGGAAAGAGGTTTGCAACCTACTAAACCATATTCTTTGAAGAAAACATGTGGTAGTACAAGAAAAGGAACGGACGATAACGTGACTTGATCCACGTTGACACTGGAGTCAAATGGTTTGGCATAAGACCGGCATCCTTCAACAATACCATCTTACCCCCTTTCATGTCACCACATGATCGCGTAAACTCACATCAAATAACACATCGAGTTTCGGAGCTCACTTGTATTAGCTTTGCTTGCAATATAATACTTACTGATGTTCATATAAACATGCCATTAAATAACCACTCAAGCAAATATGCAAAACACTCATCATATCAAAGGTTCAAACATGCTTGCCTGGTTCGGAGTAGTCGGAGTCTAGCTCGGTGAAGTTTGCGGTTCGGTCACCTCCTCCGGTATCTACGGTATAAAGAAAACGCGTACTAACGTAAATATTGTGTGTGCACAAAAAGTGCTCCAAATATTTTCAAAATAAATATGATAAAAAACTAGACAGAAAAATAAAGATGACAGAAAAAGAATCAATCAAAAATCATTTTCTATTTAAAAGTTATAAAGGTTTTGGTCCATAGACTCATCTGTAATGAAACAGAAAGTTTCCCGGGGTCTGAACAGAAAAGACAGAAAAACGTTTCAGTTAGAAAGCATATTTTCCCGAAGGCGTTTTCAGAAAATGGTTCGAATAAAAGAAAAGAGAGGCTGATGAGGGGGTCCCACCCGTCAGGTTTGAAAGTTGAGAGAGAAAAACAGAGTGTGCCGGCGCTCGAAGCTTGCGGTGGTCGCCGGCGACGATCCACAGTGAGGTAGGGGGATCGGAGGGTACCTACGGACTCACTGTGCTGTCCCGCGTCTGTGGGTGGTGGAGTTGGTCGTCGGCGAGCACCACATCGATGGCGGCCTCAACTCCGGCGGATGGTGGTTCGGGTGTTGGAGGATCTCGCCGGGGAGGGCTGCAAAGGTCGAATTGGGGCTCGGGTTAGAAACCTTGGGTGCACTAGAGGGTTCTTGCCGACGCGGTTTGGGAGGCGGGGATGGTCTCACTGAGTGAATCAAGCTAGAGCCCGAGGCGGATCGGGCGGCCGAGTCGGGAAGAAGGCCTCCTGAGGTCCTCCTAGTGGTCGGGCTTGATCCGGTGAGGTGGAGGGAGTGGTGCTGGTCGAAGGCGAGCTCGGGGTGGCTATTTATAGCCGGCACGAGGCGGTTGCCGAGAACGGGATAACTCCGGTGGAGATTACGGCGAGGCAGAGGTTGGGCAGGTGGATTAGGTGGTTGGGCATCAACGTGATGGTCCACTGGTCCCGTTCAAGCGCTAACCTCGGTTGGATTAGATCTGCTCTATGTTTTCGATAGAACGGTGCTTCGCGGGCCCGTCGGCGGCAGAGAGCATGCTATGTGCTTGTCAGGCCACGGCGACGGTGTTGCAGCATGCACAGAGGAGGGGGGTGGCCACGCGGAGGCCTCCGGTGGCTTGGGCGGTGCAGGACAGCGCCGAAAGGTGGTGCTGGCTGCTGTTGGCCGCCACGGGTGGTTCTGCCACCGCAGAAGCTACCGGCGATAGGTGCCACGCCGCCACCGACACCTACGCTCGTCCAAATGACCATGCGGCGCTCCGGATAAGGAAAAGGAGTAGTGAGCATCGTGCCAACGCGTCCACTGGCGAGATGGATGCCAAGGTTCTGAAGAAAACGACACTGACGGCGAAACAGAAACACTGAAAGTCTGAACTTTCTGAATTTGAACAGTAATAGTGCATGCCAGGTGCTCGATGAAATGATTTTGGTATGTGGAGAAGTTTTCTGGAGCTGATATTTGGTGAGGTGACCTCTCAATGCACCTGGGGACTGCCTGTTTTATCCCAGAATTTTTGGAGAAGAAAAATATTGAATTTCAACAAAAATGACAAATCTGGTCCAAACTTGCAGTGAGGAAAACCTGAAAATTATGAAGTGTGGAAGAGTGGATCTTGATGGATCTAGGTTGAGGGTGCTAAGGACTAGTCGGAGGAGTTTGTTTGGAGTCAAAACTCAAAAAGGTTCTGGTGGTTCCTTTGTAAACCACCTAGGTCCAAAATAAAAGACAGAAATAGTTTTGAGGATAAAAAAATAAAATAAAAAAATAAAAAATGGGTTGGACCTGTTGGGATTGGGTGCTTAACATGACAACAAGTGGAGGGGGGGGGGTTTGGAGTAAAAAATTTAACCTAGGTCGAAAATTTTTGAATAAGGAAGGATCAATCCATAAGTCATTAAAAGGAAGTATTTTCAAAAACTTTCCCAAAAAAAATTGATTAGAGCCAACACAATTTTGAAAAACCCTTAAGACAAAAGATCAAGGTTGAGGAGGTCCTTTCAAAAGTTTGTAATAAAAGATTTTGAGAAGGAGAGTCCCGTACAAAAAAAATTCAAATAACCTCCTTTAAATCAAATAAAGATTTTAACACAAATCCAAGTCAATATTTTGGGGTGTTACAAAAGATGGGATCCATATCTGCCGCTATAGCTAAACTGATCTTGTCTACATCATGTCATCGTTCTTATTGCATTACTCCATTTTTCACGAACTTAATACACTAGATGCATGTTGGATAGCGGTCGATGTGTGGAGTAATAGTAGTAGATGCAGGCAGGAGTCGGTCTACTAATCTTGGACGTGATGCCTATGTAATGATCATTGCCTGGATATCGTCATGATTATTTGAAGTTCTATCAATTTCCCAACAGTAATTTTTCACCCACCGTTTGTTATTTTTCTCGAGAGAAGCCACTAGTGAAACCTACGGCCCCCGGGTCTTCTTTCTCATATATTTTCCTTGCGATCTACTTTTTCCTTGTGTTTATTTTCAGATCTATTAAACTAAAAAAATACAAAAATACCTTGCTGCAATTTATTTGTTCCGCGATCTCTTGATCCCATCTACAAATTTAGCTCACATCCTTTGCCTATCTTGAGGCGCCGTACCCCGAAAGGGATTGATAACGCCTTTAACACGTCGAATTGCGAGGTGTTGTTGTTTGTTTGCAAGGGCTGGTTTCATTGTGTTGCTTGGTTCTCCTACTGGTTCGATAACCTTGGTTTCATATCTGAGAGAAATACCTACCTCCGCTGTGCTGCATCATCCCTTCCTCTTTGAGGAAATACCGATGTAGCTTCAAGCGACATCAAAAGGATTTTCTGGCTTCGTTGCCGGGGAGCATCTTCAACATAACCAGGTTCCTAATCACAAATCTCGTCCCCTTTCAATTTACATTATTTGCCTCTCGTTTTCCTCTCCCCCACATCACAAAAATTTGCCGTTTTATTCGCCTCTCTTTTTCCGTTCGCCATTTTCTTGCCAGATCTGTTTTTGCGTGTGTTCTTGTTTGCGTAGTCATGATGCCTCAAAGAAAATATTATGATGTTCCTTACCCATATATTTTTCTTGAAATTGAGAAAAGTACTAAGGAATATATGACTACACAATTTGAGCATAATAAATATTTTACTGAAGAAGTTAAGGAACACTCCGTTGTGTTAGAAGCTATAATGAAACAACTGGATGATATTAGTAGAGAAGTTTGCAATCTTCAATGTAAGTATGCTTTTGCTGAAAGTTTGTTGGGAAAAATATCCGATGCACAAGACACTTTAGTGAATCAAATGGCCGCTAAACCAATCTCGTTAGAAGATAAAAGTGATGAAGATCTTAAATTTATTGGTGGTCCTTCTATTGATTCCTTGTTTAGTAAAATTAAGATTGATGAAAAATGGACTGGAGAAGAGTCAACTTTAGGTAGAAGGCGTCCCAATATTTCAGAGGGTCAAAATCTTGTTGAGAAAATTGATAAAAGTGGGTTTGAAGAGGTCAAAACTTTAACTAGTGATGTGCCCACTCTTTTGGATTACAAAGACTTCAATTATGATAGTTGCTATTTGATCGATTTTATTTCTTTGTTGCAATCCATGATAAATTCACCCCATGCTTATGAGCAAAATAAAGCTTTTACTGAACATATTGTTGATGCCATGATGAAAGATTTTAAAGAAAAATTGGAATTAGAAGTTTCAATTCCTAGAAAATTGCATGATGAATGGAAACCTATACTATAAAATTCAAGATTAAAAATTATGAGTGTTTTGCTTTATCTGACGTGGGTGCTAGTGTTTCTACAATTCCGAAATCTTTATGTGATGTGCTTGGTCTTACCGATATTGAAGAATGCTCTTTAAATTTGCACTTAGCAGATTCTACTAGTAAAAAGCCTATGGGAAGAATTAATGATGTTCTTATTATTGCAAATAGAAATTATGAGCCCATAGATTTTATTGTTCTTAATATTGATCGCAATCCGTCTTGTCCAATTATTCTTGGTAGACCGTTTTTACGCACTATCGATGCAGTGATTGATACGAAAGAAGGCAATATTAAGTTCCAATTTCCTTTGAGGAAGGGTATGGAACACTTTCCTAGAACAAGAATTAGGCCACCATATGAATCAATCATGAGGGCATTTTATGGATCTAGAACCAAAGATGACAAAACTTAGATCCTTGCTTTATGCCTAGCTAAGGGCGTAAAACTATAGCACTTGTTGGGAGGCAACCCAATGAATAAAATTTATTTTTTCTTTTTGCTTTATGTTCTTGAGTGTTAGCACAATTATGCTACTGTTATGATTGTGTTTTTGGGTTTTAATTAGTGTTTGTGCCAAGTAAAGCATTTAGGATCTTCTGGGGTGATAGTTGTTTGATCTTGTTGAAAAAGACAGAAACTTTGTTCTCACGAAAATAATTATCATAAATCACACAAAAGAGCTTTTCCCCTGATTCTTTTTTCAGAAGATTAATATACAAATTATGCTGGTAGTCCTAATTGGTATAATTTTTGGAGTTACATTAGTATTCTCAAGTTCCAGATTACTACAGACTGTTCTGTTTTGACAGATTCTATTTTCTTTGTGTTGTGTGCTTATTTTGATGGCTCTATGGTTTTCTTTGATGAGTTTTTGCCATAGAAAAGTTGGAATACAGTAGATATAATACAAAAATAAAATAAGAATTGGTTTAACACATCACTTATAGCAGTGGTTTGCTTTCTTTTACTAACGGATCTCACAAGGGTTTTGTTGAGTTTTGTGTGATTGAAGTTTTCAAGTTTTGGGTTATCTTACGATGGATGAAAGAAGGATAGAAGAGCCTAAGCTTGGGGATGCCCCGGCATCCCAATCTATTATCCAATAATGAGCAACCAACTAAGCTTGGGGATTCTCCTGAGTGGCATCCCCTCTTTCTTCTAACAACCATCGGTATTTTACTCGAGACTATATTTTTATTTGTCACATGATATGTGTTTTGCTTGGAGAGTCTTGTATGATATTTGCCTTTGCTTGTTTTATTTTGTGTTTTAAGTCATCAACCCTTGCTGGACACACCTATTTGAGAGAGCCAAAATTATGTCATGACTTGTTAGAATTACTCACTATGCTTCACTTAAATTTCTATGAGCAATGGACTTGCTCTAGTGCTTCACTTATATCTTTTTAAGCACGGTGTGCTTAGTATTGTTGAAGTGCTCTCTTGCTTCACTTAGATTTATTTGAGTTAGTAAAATTTTGAAGAAATTCTCTCTTGCTTCACTAAAATTATTTTGAGAGAAAGAAAATATGTTATGCTCATGATCTTCGATTATATTTTTTTGAGCTTATGAAAAGCAACACATGAAAATTAGTCCCAAAGTGATAGATATCCAAGAAGATAAAGAAAGAAAAAAAATTATGTCATGAAGATCATTGGACAAAATAAACTTGATTCTTAGTAATAGTTTTGAGATATGATGATGTGATATGTGAGTTGTGTTGATGAGTAATTGTGCTCTAGTACGAATATTGGTGTTAAGGTTTGTGATTCCCAATGCATGCACGGAAGTCAATAATCATGCAATGAATTATATCCTACTTGTGGTGCATTATTCGGTGTTAATTATGCTTAATGCTTGCTTATGAGATTATTCGTTTCTTGGTTGGTCGCTTCTCAATCTTTTTGCTAGCCTTCATTTTGTACAAAGTATGACCTCTACTTGTGCATCCAAAATCCTTTAAACCAGTTTTGTCACATGGGTCCACTATATCTACATATATGCGGTATTCTTTTGCCGTTCTAAGCAAATTTGCATCTGCCATTCTAATTTTCAAAATAAACTTCTCTTTTGTTTGTTTGTTTCGCTCGTGTAACGGTAACGGGTATGCTAGATGTGTTATTCTCACGATGAGTTTTTATTCACTTGTCATTGCATGAAAGTAAGGCAAAGGTATTAGGGATGCCCCGTCCCGAAATGCAAAAATGAATTTAATTTATGTTGTCAAATAATAAATTCTTTGGAAAGTGTTGGTATGGAGGGCACCCGTGGATACAGCTAGCCATGGAAACTGAAAGTTATGGAGGAAAAAGAAATAAACTTTATTTTCTGTTTGGGAACCGCCTATGATATATCTAGCACGGAAAGTGTTGGGATGCTCCAAGTCGTTTTCGTTGGTGGGATGGATACACCTCCCAAATGTTTTTATCTCTAATTTTTTGCTTTAAGCTCTAGCACCTCTACAAATCACTACTTCCCTCCGTGAAGGGCCTTTCTTTTACTTTATGCAATTTTTATTTTTGAATTTGAGTCTCCATCCTCTCTTATAAAAGCACCAACTAGGGGACAATATGACCGTACTTAAGTATTGGGTGTAGCTAATATTTGAGTGTGTTTCATGAATGGATCAATGCTTGAGCATGATGGGCTAGGGATAAATTGTTTTAGCACTGATATTTTGAAAGACATGGTTGCTTGTTGATATGCTTGAGGATCTAAATTATTATGTCAAAACTAGACTATTGCTTTGAATCACATAAAGGTCCAAATGTCCATGCTATAAAGAAAAGAATGTGATATGACTTGATAAACAACACTCCACATCAAAAATTCTGTTTTATCACATACCTACTCAAGGACGAGCAGGAGTTATCTTGGGGATGCTCATACGTCTCCAACGCATCTATAATTTTTTATTATTCCAGGTTGTTTTATTATCAATCTTGGATGTTTTATAATCATTATATATTCATTTTATATCATTTTTTGTACTAACCTATTCACATAGTCCCAAGTGCCAGTTGCTGTTTTCTGCATGTTTTTTACATCGCAAGAAATCAATATCAGACGGAGTCCAAATGCCACGCCAATTTATGATGATTTTTTATGGACCAGAAGGAAGAAGTATGGCCCTGGTTGCACCTGGGGGGTGTCCCGAGGAGGGAACAACCTGGATACATATGAAAGTGGGAGCAACTAGCTAGAGTAGCTCTATACAGAGCATTGTAGACATAGAATATTTTGCAAAATACATACTGCTCTGAATGTGACAGACCCGTTGACTAAACTTCTCTCACGAGCAAAACATGATCACACCTTAGTACTCTTTGGGTGTTAATCACATAGCGATGTGAACTAGATTATTGACTCTAGTAAACCCTTTGGGTGTTGGTAACATGACGATGTGAACTATGGATGTTAATCATATACAGATATGAATATTTGTATTAAATCACATGGCGATGTGAACTAGATTATTGACTCTAGTGCAAGTGCGAGACTGAAGGAAATATGCCCTAGAGGCAATAATAAAGTTATTATTTATTTCATGATAAATGTTTATTATTCATGCTAGAATTGTATTAACCGGAAACGTAATACATGTGTGAATACATAGACAAACATAGTGTCACTAGTATGCCTCTACTTGACTAGCTCGTTAATCAAAGATGGTTAAGTTTCCTAACCATATACATGAGTTGTCATTTGATTAACGGGATCACATCATTAGGAGTATGATGTGATTGACTTGAAACATTTCGTTAGCTGAGCACTTGATCGTATAATATGTTGCTATTGCTTTCTTCATGAATTATACATGTTCCTATGACTATGAGATTATGCAACTCCCGTTTATCGGAGGAACACTTCCTGTGCTACCAAACGGCACAACGTAACTGGGTGATTGTAAAGGTGCTCTACAGGTGTCTCCGAAGGTACTTGTTGGGTTGGCGTATTTCGAGATTAGGATTTGTCACTCCGATTGTCGGAGAGGTATCTTTGGGACCACTCGGTAATGCACATCACTATAAGCCTTGCAAGCATTGAAAATAATGAGTTTGTTGCGGGATGATGTATTACGAAACGAGTAAAGAGACTTGCCGGTAACGAGATTGAACTAGGTATTGAGATACCGACGATAGAATATCGGGAAAGTGACATACCGATGACAAATGTAAAAACGTATGTTGTTATGCGGTTTGACCGATAAAGATCTTTGTAGAATATGTGAGAGCCAATATGAGCATCCAGGTTCCGCTATTGTTTATTGACCAGAAACATGTTTCGGTCATGTCTACATTGTTCTCGAACCCGTAGGGTCCGCACGCTTAAGGTTTCGGCGATGCTTATATTATGAGATTATGTGTTTTGATGTACCGAAGGAGTTCGGAGTCCCGGATGAGATCGGGGACATGACGAGGAGTCTCGAAATGGTCGAGACGTAAAGATCGATATATTGGACAACTATATTCGGACTTCGGAATGGTTCCGAGTAATTCGGGTATTTTTCAGAGTACCGAAGAGTTACGGGAATTCGCCGGGGAGTATATGGGCCTTATTGGGCCATACTGGAATAGAGGAGAGAGGCCAAAAGGAAGGAGGCGCGCACACCCCCTCTGGTCCGAATTGGACAAGGGGTGCAGCCCCCTTTTCCTTCTCCCTCTCCCGTCTTTCCTTCTCTCCTACTCCAACAAGGAAAGGAGGAGTCCTACTCCCGGTGGGAGTAGGACTCCCCCCTTGGCGCGCCCTCCTCCTTGGCCGGCCGCCTCCCCCTTGCTCCTTTATATACGGGGGCAGGGGGCACCCCAAAGACACAACAACAATTGATCCCTTGGATCTCTTAGCCGTGTGTGGTGCCCCCCTCCACCATAATCCACCTTGATAATATCATAGCGGTGCTTAGGCGAAGCCCTGCGTCGGTAGAACATCAAGATCGTCACCACGCCGTCGTGCTGACAGAACTCTCCCTCGACACTCGGCTGGATTGGAGTTCGAGGGACGTCATCGAGCTGAACGTGTGCTAGAACTCGGTGGTGCCGTAGTTTCGGTGCTTGATCGGTCAGGCCGTGAAGACGTACGACAACATCAACTGTGTTGTTCTAACGCTTCCGCTATCGGTCTACGAGGGTACGTGGACAACACTCTCCCCTCTCATTGCTATGCATCACCATGATCTTGCGTGTGCGTAGGAATTTTTTTGAAATTACTACGTTCCCCAACAGTGGTATCAGAGCCTGGTTTTATGTCTAGATGTTATATGCACGAGTAGAACACAAGTGAGTTGTCGGCGATACAAGTCATACTGCTTACCAGCATGTCATACTTTGGTTCGGCGGTATTGTTGGATGAAGCGGTCCGGACCGACATTACGCGTACGCTTACGCGAGACTGGTTCTACCGACCTGCTTTGCACACAGGTGGCTGGCGGGTGTCAGTTTCTCCAACTTTAGTTTAACCGAGTGTGGCTACGCCGGGTACTTGCGAAGGTTAAAACATCACTAACTTGACGAACTATCATTGTGGTTTTGATGCGTAGGTAAGAACGGTTCTTGCTAAGCCCGTAGCAGCCACGTAAAACTTGCAACAACAAAGTAGAGGACGTCTAACTTGTTTTTGAAGGGCATGTTGTGATGTGATATGGTCAAGACATGATGCTAAATTTTATTGCATGAGATGATCATGTTTTGTAAGAGAGTTATCGGCAACTGGCAGGAGCCATATGGTTGTCGCTTTATTGTATGCAATGCAATCGCCCTGTAATGCTTTACTTTATCACTAAGCGGTAGAGATAGTCGTAGAAGCATAAGATTGGCGAGACGACAATGATGCTACGATGGAGATCAAGGTGTCGCGCCGGTGACGATGGTGATCATGACGGTGCTTCGAAGATGGAGATCACAAGCACAAGATGATGATGGCCATATCATATCACTTATATTGATTGCATGTGATGTTTATCTTTTATGCATCTTATATTGCTTTGATTGACGGTAGCATTATAAGATGATCTCTCACTAAATTTCAAGATAAAAGTGTTCTCCCTGAGTATGCACAATTGCCAAAGTTCGTCGTGCCCAGACACCACGTGATGATCGGGTGTGATAAGCTCTACGTCCATCTACAACGGGTGCAAGCCAGTTTTTGCACACGTAGAATACTCAGGTTTAACTTGACGAGCCTATCATATGCAGATATGGCCTCGGAACACTGAGACCGAAAGGTCGAGCGTGAATCATATAGTAGATATGATCAACATAGTGATGTTCACCATTGAAAACTACTCCATTTCACGTGATGATCGGTTATGGTTTAGTTGATTTGGATCACGTGATCACTTAGACGATTAGAGGGATGTCTATCTAAGTGGGAGTTCATAAGTAATATGATTAATTGAACTTCAATTTATCATGAACTTAGTCCTGGTAGTATTTTGCAAATTATGTTGTAGCTCAATAGCTCGCGTTGTTGCTTTCATATGTTTATTTTGATATGTTCCTAGAAAAAAACTATATTGAAAGATGTTAGTAGCAATGATGCGGATTCGATCTATGATCTGAGGATTATCCTCATTGCTGCACAGAAGAATTATGTCCTTGATGCACCGCTAGGTGACAGACCTATTGCAGGAGCAGATGCATACGTTATGAACGTTTGGCTAGCTCAATATGATGACTACTTGATAGTTTAGTGCACCATGCTTAACGGCTTAGAATCGGGACTTCAAAGACGTTTTGAACGTCATTGACCATATGAGATGTTTCAGGAGTTGAAGTTAATATTTCAAGCAAATACCCGAGTTAAGAGATATGAAGTCTCCAACAAGTTCTATAGCTAAAAGATGGAGGAGAATTGCTCAACTAGTGACCAAGTGCTTAGATTGTCCAAGTACTACAATCGCTTGAATCAAGTGGGAGTTAATCTTCCAGATAAGATAGTGATTGGCAGAGTTCTCTAGTCACCATCACCAAGTTACTGGAACTTCGTGATGAACTATAATTCAAGGGATGACGAAAATGATTCTCGAGCTCTTCGTGATGCTAAAATCGACGAAGGTAGAAATCAAGAAAAGAGCATCAAGTGTTGATGATTGACAAGACCACTAGTTCCATGAAAAGGACAAAGGAAAAGAAAGGGAACTTCAAGTAGAATGGCAAGGAAGTTGTCACTCCCGTGAAGAAGCCCAAAGCTGGGCCAAAGCCTGAAACTAAGTACTTCTACTGCAAAGGAAATGGTCACTGGAAGCAGAAATGCCCTAAATATTTGGTGGATAAGAAGGATGGCAAAGTGAACAAGGGTATATTTGATATACAGGTTATTGATGTTTACCTTACTAGTGTTTATAGTAGCCCCTGAGTATTTGATACTTGTTCGGTTGCTAAGATTAGTAACTTGAGACAGGAGTTACAGAATAAACAGAGACAAGTTGACGGTGAAGTAACGATGTGTGTTGGAAGTGGTTCCAAGATTGATATGATCATCATCGTACACTCCCTATATTTTCGAGATTAGTGTTGAACCTAAATAAATGTTATTTGGTGTTTGCATTGAGCATTAAATATGATTATATCATGTTTTATTACGATACGATTATTCGTCTAAGACAGAGAATAAATTTTTGTTCTGTTTACATTAATAAAGCCTTCGATGGACATACACCCAATGAAAATAGTTTGTTGGATCTCGATCATAGTGATACACATATTCATAATATTGATGCCAAATGATGCAAAGTTGATAATGATAGTGCAACTTATTTGTGGCACTGCCGTTTGGGTCATATCGGTGTAAAGCGCATGAAGAAACTCCATAAAGATGGATTTTTTTGAAACATTTGATTATGAATCATTTGATGCTTGCGAACCGTGCCTTATGGGCAAGATGACTAAAACTCCGTTCTTCGGAACAATGGAACGAGCTACTGACTTGTTGGAAAAAATACATACCGATGTATGCGGTCCAATGAGTATTGATGCTCGTGGCGGGTATTGTTATTTTCTGACTTTCACAAGATGATTTGAGCAGATATGAGTATATCTACTTAATGAAACACAAGTCTGAAACATTTGAAATGTTCAAATAAATTCAAAGTAAAGTGAAGAATCATCGTAACAAGAAAATAAAGTTTCTACGATCTGATCGTGGAGAAGAATATTTGAGTTACGAGTTTGGCCTTCATGTAAAACAATGTGGAATACTTTCACAGCTCATGCCACATGGAACACAACAGCATTATGGTGTGTCCGAACATCGTAACCGCACTTTATTGGATATGGTGCGATCTATGATGTCTCTTATCGATTTACCACTATCATTATGGAGTTATGCATTAGAGACAGTTGCATTCACTTTAAATAGGGCACCATCAAAATCCGTTGAGACGACGCCTTATGAACTGTGGTTTGGCAAGAAACCAAAGTTGTCGTTTCTTAAAGTTTGGGGCTGCGATGCTTATGTGAGAAAATCTCAACCTGATAAGCTCGAACCCAAATCGGAGAAGTGCGTCTTCATAGAATACCCAAAGGTAACTATTGGGTACACCTTCTATCACAGATCCAAAGGCAAGTTATTCGTTGCTAAGATGGATCCTTTCTAGAGAAGGAGTTTCTCTTGAAAGAAGTGAGTGGGAGGAAAGTAGAGCTTGATAAGGTAATTTGTACCTTCTCCCGAATTGGAAACTAGTTCATCACTGAAATCAGTTCCAGTGATGCCTACACCAATTAGTGAGGAAGCTAATGATGATGATCATGAAACTTCAGATCAAGTTATTACCGGACCTCGTAGGTCAACCAGAGTAAGATCCGCACCAGAGTGGTACGGTAATTCTATTCTGGAAGTCATGTTACTAGACCATGATAAACCTACGAACTATGAGGAAGCGATGATGAGCCCAGATTCCGCGAAATGGCTTGAGGCCATAAAATCTGAGATAGGATCCATGTATGAGAACAAAGTATAGACTTTGGTTGTCTTGCCCGATGATCAGCAAGCCATATTGTATAAATGGATCTTCAAGAGGAAGACAGATGCTGATAGTAGTGTTACTATCTACAAAGCTCGACTTGTCGCAAAAAGGTTTTCGCAAGTTCAGGTGTTGACTACAATGAGATTTTCTCAAGCGTAGCGATGCTTAAGTCTGTCCGAATCATGTTAGCAATTGCCACATTTTATGAAATCGGCAAATGGATGTCAAAACTGCATTCCTTAATGGTTTTCTTAAAGAAGAGTTGTATATGATGCAACCAGAAGGTTTTGTCAATCCTAAAGGTGCTAACAAAATGTGCAAGCTCCAGTGATCCATCTATGGACTGGTGCAAGCATCTCGGAGTTGGAATATATGCTTGATGAGTTGATCAAAGCATATGGTTTTATACAGACTTTTGGAGAAGCCTGTATTTACAAGAAAGTGAGTGGGAGCTCTGTAGCATTTCTAATAGTATATGTGGATGACATATTGTTGATTGGAAATGATATAGAAATTCTGGATAGCATGAAAGGATACCTGAATAAGAGTTTTTCAAAGCAAGACCTCGGTGAAGCTGCTTACACATTGAGCATCAGGATCTATATAGATAGATCAAGACGCTTTATAAGATTTTTTTTCAATGAGTACATACCTTGATAAATTTTTTGAAATAGTTCAAAATGGAACAGTCAAAGAAGCAGTTCTTGCCTGTGTTGCAAGGTGTGAAGTTGAGTAAGACTCAAGACCCGACCATGGCAGAAAATAGAAAGAGAATGAAAAAGTCATTCCCTATGCCTCAGTCATAGGTTCTATAAAGTATGCTATGCTGTGAACCCAACCAATTGTTGCTCTGAGTTTGGCGGAGGAATACAATTTTGATCTAATAGTAGATCACTGGATAGCTGTCAAGAATATCCTTAGTGAGGACTAAGGAGATGTTTCTCGATTATGGAGGTGATAAAAGAGTTCGTTGTAAAAGTTACATCGGTGCAAACTTTTACACTGATCCAGATGACTCTAAGTCTCAATCTGGATACATATTGAAAGTGGGAGCAATTAGCTAGAGTAGCTCCGCATGCAGCATTGTAGACATAGAATATTTTGCAAAATACATACGGCTCGAATGTACTGCAGACCTGCTGACTAAACTTCTCTCACGAGCAAAACATGATCACACCTTAGTACTCTTTGGGTGTTAATCACATAGCGATGTGAACTAGATTATTGACTCTAGTAAACCCTTTGGGTGTTGGTCACATGATGATGTGAACTATGGATGTTAATCATATACAGATATGAATATTGGTATTAAATCACACGGCGATTTGAACTAGATTATTGACTCTAGTGCAAGTGGGAGACTGAAGGAAATATGCCCTAGAGGCAATAATAAATTTATTATTTATTTCCTTATTTCATGATAAATGTTTATTATTCATGCTAGAATTGTATTAACCGGAAACATAACACATGTGTGAATACATAGACAAACATAGGGTCATTAGTATGCCTCTACTTGACTAGCTCGTTAATAAAAGATGGTTAAGTTTCCTAACCATATACATGAGTTTTCATTTGATTAACGGGATCACATCATTAGGAGAATGATGTGATTGACTTGACCCATTCCGTTAGCTTAGCACTTGATCGTATAGTATGTTGCTATTGCTTTCTTCATGACTTATACATGTTCCTATGACTATGAGATTATGCAACTCCGTTTACCGGAGGAACACTTTGTGTGCTACCAAACGTCACAACGTAATCTGGGTGATTATAAAGGTTCTCTACAGGTGTCTCCGAAGGTACTTGTTGGGTTGGCGATTTCGAGATTAGGATTTGTCACTCCGATTGCCGGAGAGGTATCTTTGGGCATTTTCGGTAATGCACATCCCTATAAGCCTTGCAAGCATTGCAACTAATGAGTTAGTTGCGGGATGATGTATTACAGAACGAGTAAAGAGACTTGCCGGTAACGAGATTGAACTAGGTATTGAGATACCGACGATCGAATCTCGGGCAAGTAACATACTGATGACAAAGGGAACAACGTATGTTGTTATGCGGTTTGACCGATAAAGATCTTCGTAGAATATCTGGAGCCAATATGAGCATCCAGGTTCCGCTTATTGGTTATTGACCAAAACGTGTTTCGGTCATGTCTAGATTGTTCTCGAACCCGTAGGGTCCGCACGCTTAAGGTTTCGATGACAGTTATATTATGAGTTTATGTGTTTTGATGTACCGAAGGAGTTCGGAGTCCCGGATGAGATCGGGGACATGACGAGGAGTCTCGAAATGGTCGATACGTAAAGATCGATATATTGGACGACTATATTCGGACTTCGGAAAGGTTCCGAGTGATTCGGGTATTTTTCGAGTACCGGGAGAGTTACGGAATTCGCCGGGGAGTATATGGGCCTTATTGGGCCATATACGGGAATAGAGGAGAGAGGCAAAAGGAAGGAGGCCTGCGCCCCCTCTGGTCCGAATTGGACAAGGGTGCAGCCCCTTTCCTTCTCCCTCTCCCCCTCTTTCCTTCTCTCCTACTCCAACAAGGAAAGGAGGAGTCCTACTCTCGGTGGGAGTAGGACTCCCCCCTTGGCGCGCCCTCCTCCTTGGCCGGCCACCTCCCCCTTGCTTCTTTATATACGGGGGCAGGGGGGCACACCAAAGACACAACAACAATTGATCCCTTTGATCTCTTAGCCGTGTGCGGTGCCCCCCTCCACCATAATCCACCTCCATAATATCGTAGCGGTGCTTAGGCGAAGCCCTGCGTCGGTAGAACATCATGATCGTCACCACGCCGTCGTCTTGTGGAACTCTCCCTCGACACTCGGCTGGATCGGAGTTCGAGGGACGTCATCGAGCTGAACGTGTGCTAGAACTCGGAGGTGCCATAGTTTTGGTGCTTGATCGGTCAGGCCGTGAAGACGTACGACTACATCAACCGCGTTGTTCTAACGCTTCCGCTATCGGTCTACGAGGGTACGTGGACAACACTATCCCCTCTCGTTGCTATGCATCACCATGATCTTGCGTGTGCGTAGGAATTTTTTTGAAATTACTACGTTCCCCAACAGTAAGTCTTTTGGCGGTGTGTTTGTTGGGATCTGATGAACTTCGAGTTTATGATCAGTTATATCTTTTTATATCCATGAATTTTATTTGAGTTCTTTGATCTCTTATATGCGTGATCTCTTATAGCCTCATATTTCTTCTGCGATATTTGGGTTTTTTTTGGCCAACTTGATCTATTTATATTGCAATGGGAAGAGGTGCCCGGTAGTGGGTTTGATCTTACGGTGCTTGATCCTAGTGGCAAAAAGGGAACCGACATGTATGTATCGTTGCTACTAAGGATAAAAAGATGGGATCCATATCTGCCGGAATAGATAAACGGATCTTTTCTACATCATGTCATCGTTCTTATTGCATTACTCTGTTTTTCCATGAACTTAATACACTAGATGCATGCTGGATAGTGGTCGATGTGTGGAGTAATAGTAGTAGATGCAGGCAGGAGTCGGTCTACTAATCTTGGACGTGATGCCTATGTAATGATCATTTCCTGGATATCATCATGATTATTTTAAGTTATATCAATTTCCCAACAGTAATTTGTGTTGGGGAACGTAGTAATAATTCAAAAAAAATCCTACATGTCACCAAGATCAATCTAGGAGATGCTAGCAATGAGAGAGAGAGAGAGAGAGATAGAGAGACGGAGTGCATCTTCATACCCTTTAAGATCGCTAAGCGGAAGCGTTACAAGAACACGGTTGATGGAGTCGTACTCGCCGCGGTTCAAATCGCGGAAGATCCGATCTAGCGCCGAACGGATGGTGCCTCCGTGTTCAACACATGTACAGCCCGGGAACGTATCCTCCTTCTTGATCCAGCAAGTGGGAAGGAGAAGTTGAGGGAGAGCTTCGGCAGCACGACGTCATGGTGGTCGATGCAGGGCTTCGCCAAGCTCTACGGAGGAGGAGGTGTTGGAGGAGGGAGGGGCTGCTGTCGGTGTCAAAACCGGTGGATCTCGGGTAGGGGGTCCTGAACTGTGCGTCTAAGGCTGATGGTAACAGGAGGCAGGGGACACAATGTTTTACCCAGGTTCGGGCCCTCTCGATGGAGGTAATACCCTACTTCCTGCTTGATTGATCTTGATGATATGAGTATTACAAGAGTTCATCTACTACGAGATCGTAGAGGCCAAACCCTAGAAGCTAGCCTATGATTATTATTGTTGTTGTCCTACAGACTAAACACTCAGGTTTATATAGACACCGGAGGGGGCTAGGGTTACAGAGTCGGCCATGAGAAGGAAATCTACATATCCGAATATCCAAGCTTGCCTTCCACGCAAAGGAGAGTCCCATCCGGACACGGCACGAAGTCTTCAATCTTGTATCTTCATAGTCCAACAGTCTGGCCAAAGTATATAGTCCGGCTGTCCGAGGACCCCTTAATCCAGGACTCCCTCGGTAGCCCCTGAACCAAGCTGCAATGACGATGAGTCTGACGCGCATATTGTCTTCGGCATTGCAAGGCGGGTTCGTTCTCCGAATATTCCATGGAAGATTTAGGACACAAGGGTCATGTACGGCTCTGCAAAACAAATTCCACATACCATCGTAGAGAGTATAATATTCCACAAATCTAATCTGCTGACAGCTTTTTATAGCATGGCATCACGCCACGGTTCGGCCTTTATTCGAACCGTTTTCATAACTAGCCACTACACGCGCTGCGAGGCGGTTTTACTGGCACGTCTTGTCGAAGTAGAGATCGTGTCCCCCCTTATCACGGGATTGCGCGGGTAACCCAACCGTGTTTGTTTAATATGACTCTTCGATTTTAGGCAAGTCCCAAACGGTCGCGCGGGGGACGCTTGATATTCGTCCTCTTTATAAAGGGGCCAAGGCCTATCTTTTTCTTTCCACGCTCGATCCTTCCCCTTCCCCACCTCGAGTTCCAACACCCAAGGCTCAAGCTAAATCACCTCGGTCTTTCGACCATGTCCGGATCTAATCAAGGCCGGTGGATGGCCTCCTCCGTCACAGAGGAGGACATCCGGAAGATTAGGGAGGCCAGGTATCTCACCGCCGAGATTCCGCACAGGCTACCTGCTCCAGGGCAAGTTGTCCCCACTCCCGAGCCCAACGAGAGCGTTGTCTTTATCTCCCACTTTCTTCGAGGGCTAGGTTTTAGCGTTGGTCCCTTCGTAAGAGGGCTCATGTTCTATTACGGACTAGATTTCCACGATCTAGCTCTGGATTCCGTTCTTCACATCTCGTTGTTTATCATCGTGTGTGAAGCCTTCCTCCGCATCACCCCCCACTTCGGCCTATGGCTCAAGACCTTCAATGTGAGGCCGAGGGTGATCGGCAGGCCACGCAGAGTGCGGAGGCGCTATAATAAGCAAAGGCGCCGACGCCCCATGGCCAAAGGGTTCTTTCGTGGAGACTTCTGATTTATGGCAGCGGGAGTGGTTTTACATCACCGCTCCCCGAGGTACAAAGCGGGTGGCTGCTCCAGCGTTCCGCCCGGGCCCTCCACCACAACTGGCGTCATGGGTCAACAAAGGGCTGGACTGGGGGCCGGCAAATGACGTGCCGACATTGCAGAGCCGCATCTGAGACCTTCTCAAGAGGGATATCAGTCTTGCCAAGATAATGCAAGTGATGCTGGTCCGTCAAGTCCTTCCCTGCCAACGTCGTCCTCTCCGTATGAGGGAGTTCAACCCGGAAGGACCGCAAACCGTTCGACAACTCTTTGGCCTGACGCTCAAAGAGATGTACGAGTTATTCTTCGGCTCACGAATAAAGTGTATGGACACCACCGAGGACGCGGGTCTCAATTGCAACCGTCCGGATACCCTGGTAAATACTTCTGTTGCCGAACACACCATCCTTTATATTTATTATGACATGATTCTAAAACCCGTTCTCTGCCAGGACTGGCTGAAGAAGGCGGAGAGGATTAGGTATCCGGCCCCTCTTCCCGAAGGCTCGCCGAATCCTTTGTTGACCAGGATGCTTGATCGTGCGTCGTATCAGGTGCCATCAGGCAAAGACGACGGGAGGAACAGAGAAGCCATAGATGGGCCTCATTTTTTACACATCCAGATTGGAGGAGTAGATGCCTCCGCGAAGGAGGATAATTGGGGAGGGGAATCTGAAATCCCCTCTCCCCAAGGTAAGAAAAGGGACGCCTCCGAAGATTTGGAAACTGAGGCTTCTAAACGAGGGAAGAAGACCTCACAATGGGGACCGGCCCTCCACCGAGCCGTAAGTGAGAGAGAGTACTTTGGTATACATACCCCGTTTATTTTGTTGAGGATAATGACCGAAACATATTTGTTGCAGTCCGGCTCGTAGCCCTTCTCCATAGGGTTCGTCCTCGGGGGATCTTCCCCCGGAGATGATGGAGAGCAAGTCGCCTCCCCCTGCCTCCCCGTCACACAGGGCGGATGACCCCGAAGTGTCGTAACGGAGGATTTCTCCTGATCCGCCAAGGCCAGAAGTTGACACTTCAGCCGCCCGGAGTCTGGGATATCCGGCTCCCATGGAGAGCTTTAGGGGGAGTCTGGGATTGTCTGGCACACAGCCGGACACCCTAATGGGCCTTCTGGAGCGAGCGTCCATCTCCGAGACTCATCGTGCCTTAATGGGCATAGTAGTTGAGAGGATTTCATCCTCGAAAGGCGGTTTGAACGAAGCTTTTACGAGTCTGCTAAGAGGCTTTGAGGTATGCAAAAAATGTATTTTTGATGGTTCCACACATTCTAAGTGATCTCTATATAGATAGTAGCCCCTGAGACTCTGGTTGCCATCAACGTGGCGGACAGAGGATCATAGCCTTTGTTAATAATCGTGATGCTTTATGTGCAGGTGGCTGAGGGTACGGCGGCCGATCGATCTGCTGATTTTGCCGAACTAAAGCGGCAGCTAGACGTGGCCAATGCCGACATCACGCTTGTTAACAAGTGGCTTGATGAGGCCCAGGGTATGTATATTCGGCTTATCAGCAAAACCTTTAAGAGGAGCATGATGCTAGTATCTATAATATGTTGTTACTGCAGATGGAGCTGCTGCCGTGGAGACCCTTCGGGCGGAACTTGCCCGAGCCGAGGAGCAAGCCCGGATAAGTGATGCGGCCGCTCTGAAGGCGGTCGAGAAGTTAAAAGCCGAACAGGCTGCTCGTTGCCAGAGCGAAGAAAAGATGGCTCAGATGGCTACCGAGCTGGAAGATGCCGCAAACCGCCGCGAGCTCCTTGAAAAGGAAAATCAAGCAAAAACAGCTGACCTGAAGAAGGCCCTAGAGGCAGCCAAGGAAACCCGCTCTGAAATGAGGGGGATGAAGGAGCTTCGTGAAGCTGGAGATATCGTGGCTGGAAAGCCCTATCTGTTGCGGATGAAATTCGGAGAACCGAAGTATGCCCCTCTGGATCAGTTGTGGAGTGCGGCGGACGCATATGCGGACCTGGCAAAGAGTGCTGCTGACGCATCTGAGTTTTACAAAGATCGGAAGGACCATAAGGCTGAAAGGTTATTCTGGTCGCAGTTCAGTGCCCCGACGCGTCCGCTGCCATTAAATGAAAAGATGGCCACGTGTGCCGAACTCCACAAGTTGTCCGGGCTTGCTATGAGGTCTGTCGTGGATCATCTTTGGCCACAAGGGCCAAGGCCGGACAGTTATTTTGGATTAGTGCAACAATTCCTTAGTGTTGTGTCACATATCGACATTGTGAAGAGGTCGGCATGCATAGAGGGTGCACGGATGGCTCTGGCCCGTGTTAAAACATACTGTGTTAGGATGGAAGCCACCACTATTGCAACCCGGAGTGTGGCGGACGGCCAGGACCCGGCCGAGCACTATTTCGAAGAAGTCTTAGAAGGCGCTCATTTAATAGAGGCTCAGTGCTCGAAGAGTGCCATGTTCGAATGACATGTATCATGATTGTAAAGACAATGCTATTTTGATTATAAAGGCTGATTTTATACTTTTGCCTGAAAGTATTATGATGCCTCCTGTGCGTCCATTTATGTATATATATGTATCCTGAAAGTTTGCAGTCGTCGGCTTCAGCACCCACGCATATAATGCGGGGGTGTTCGGGAAAGCGCGTAGTCACGCTTGATCCAACGTCTTGGTCCGTTAAGGAGGTTATAGCGCGGCGAACCAGGCAATCAAACTATATAGCTTTAACACTTTCACTTAGCCATAGGAGTTTGACGGTGGGGCTACTATATAGCCCCTGGTACTTTCGCGTTCAGCCGGATATGGTGTGCGTATGTATGTGACTGGGAAACCGGTCCTTCGTTAATGCGGAGGAATCCCGAGGATTCCGTAGGGTCATCGAGTGGTTGACCAGTCCCGCGTTGTATCATGACAGTCAGTTTTCGGCTTTCTCAACTGACGTGCCCGTCCAGGTGAACCGGGGCACAATCGCAGTAGTTTTCCTGGTGCCGCCTTAGCCGATAGAACGGAACGTAAGGTAGCAAAACAAGGGAGCCGGGTAAACCCAACATTTGACCAAAGACATGATTCGGAGATGATGCATATAAGGCCAAACTCGCGACGCCGAACACTCCCTAAGGTATTCAGACTTTATAATGTGTACTGGGCTGAATAACTCCCTTAACAATGAGCCCTGAGTTTCCAGGTATGACCAGTGTTCTGGTGTGACAAAGATGCCGAAGACGCCAGTATCCCCCCGGTTGTATGAAGTTTCCGGAGGGGAAGAAGCAACAAGAGATGTTAAAAAGGTTTACGCAGGGTCTTAATCTAAAGAGAAACCTTTGTGCGGGGCCCTGCTGCACGTCTGCGCCTTTATCTCCGTTGTGCCATATCCTGGAAGGGTGTAGCACGATGGTCGCTTGTAAAAGAAAAAACCCAAGTGAAAGACTTCGTGCGAGGTGTTCATTAATGAAAATGCAATTTGCTATTGTATTGATAAGGTCAAGCCAAAATATGGGCTCTTTTGCGAGCAGCCCCTAGCATCTTTCATGGGGAAATCCCAACTGGGCTGTTACATTAGGTGGAGCGACGGAATCGTCTAACCGTGTCCGTGGTCTTGACGACCGGCCATTAGTCCTGGTTGGAGGGACCGCTCGGTGTTCGGCTGCTAGAGCCGCCGCATATTCTTCCGCGCGTAAGGAACGCACTGTGTTTCCGCTAACTGTGATGACGCCACGTGGACCGGGCATCTTAAGTTTGAGGTAGGCGTAATGCGGTATTGCATTAAACCGAGCGAAGGCCGTTCATCCGAGTAGTGCGTGATAGCCACTCCGGAATGGAGCGATGTCGTAGGTTAATTCCTCGCTTCTAAAGTTGTCGGGGGAACCGAATACAACTTCTAGTACTAGGGAGCCCGTACAGTAGGCCTCAACACCTGGTATTACTCCTTTAAAGGTAGTGTTACTTAGGCTGATCCTTGAAGGGTCTATTCCCATTTTGCGGACAGTGTCCTGATATATCAGGTTAAGACTACTGCCGCCGTCCATGAGGACTCGTGTGAGATGGTATCCGTCAATTATTGGGTCGAGCACCAGTGCAGCCGATCCTTCGTGCCGGACACTAGTCGGATGGTCCCTGCGATCGAAGGTGATCGGGTAGGCCGACCAGGGATTAAATTTGGGGGCAACGGGCTCAACATCGTATACGTCTCTAGTGCGCGTTTGCGTGTTCTCTTTGGAATGTGAGTTACGTAAATCATATTCACTGTTTTGACTTCTGGTGGGAATTTTTTCTGTCCTCCAGTGTTCGGCTCACGAGGCTCCTCCTCGTCCTCACTTGGCGTCTCCCTTCCCTATTGTTTGGCATTCAGCTTGCCGGCCTGTTTGAAAACCCAACACTCTCTATGGGTGTGGTTTGCAGGCTTTTGGGGGTGCCGTGAATCTGACATAATTTGTCTAGAATCTTGTTTAGGCTGGATGGTCCGTCTCTGCTCCTTTTAAATGGCTTCTTCCATTGACCGGGTCGAGATCCCCTGAATCTGGCATTCACTGTCGTATTCCGTGGGCTGTCATTATTTCTTCGACGCTTGTTTTTGTTGCGCCGCGGCTTCCCGTTGCCATCCCTGACTTCGGATGTGCTTGGGTCGCTGGTGCCGCTACGGGCCAGCCAGCTGTCCTCGCCCGCGCAAAAGCGGGTCATAAGGCTCGTTAAGGCTGCCATCGTCCTCGGCTTTTCTTGGCCGAGGTGTGCAGCAAGCCATTAAATCCCAGATCTTGTGTTTGAAGGCCGCTAAAGCCTCGGCGTCCGGGCAATCGACTATTTGGTTTTTCTTGGTAAGAAACCTGTTCCAGAGCTTTCGGGCCGACTCTCCGTACTGTTGAAATATATGCCTTAGGTCGTCAGCGTTCGGAGGCCGGACATAGGTCCCTTGAAAATTGGCACTGAAAGCGTCCTCGAGCTCTTCCCAACTTCCAATTGAGTTCTCGGGAAGGCTTTTCAGCCAGTGCCGAGCTGGTACCTTTAATTTGAGGGGTAGATATTTGATGGCATGGAGATCGTCTCCGCGAGCCATATGGATATGAAGGATAAAGTCCTCGATCCAGACCCCAGGGTCTGTAGTTCTGCCGTCTGCCTCTATATTCACGGGTTTGAATCCTTCCGGAAATTCATGATCCAGCACCTCATCGGTGAAGCGCAGGGGGTGTGCGGCACCCCTGTATTTGGTTGTGTCGTGGCATGCTGTCGATGGTTGTTGTGCTTGGTTATGATTCCAAGCTGGTATTCCATCGTTGTGATCGTTTTGGTAGTACTAATCCTGCGTTGGAGCGCGCTTCCTAGATCCGTAGATGGATCTGGCCATACCGGACTTTCTGTCGAGGAGCTCACGTAAATCATGTGCTGACTTGTGCGCGACATCCTTAGCCGTCTTGTCACGGCCACACGGCGGTCGGTCTGGACGATCAGTAGTTTTCGGCTGAGTGGGATCTAAGGCCTCATCGTCGAATTCGGGCAGCAGCTTGCGCTTTGGATAGCTCTTTGAGTGGCGATCGTCACTGTATTTTTGTTCTGTGTCGAGCACTTTGATCCACCTACGGTTGAGCGTATCCTGCGCGGCCTTAAGCTTTTGCTTCTACTTCTTTAGGCTCCTCGCGGTGGCGTTAAGTCTTCTGTGGAGGTTCTATTGTTCCAAGAGTTTTTCTGGGATAATAAGTGCATCATCGTCCGGGCTGTCCTCCTCTCCGGAGACAGGTTGTTGAATTTTACCCTCGGGGTCGACGTTATCTGACGTCGGCTCCGGACTGTTTTCACCGTCCCCTGGCTCATCCTGCTCCATCGCTGGGTCCATGGGGTCGTCGTTTCCTTTGGAATCAACCGGGGTATTATTATTTCTTGCGCTGTTGTCGCTATTTTTACTGTGGAGGGATTTAGAGCGGCGTCTACGGCGTCGCTTTGGTGGCTTATCGAGGGGATTATCCTTCGTTGGATCGTCAGCATCGCCTTCTTTTGGTGTGTCCACCATGTAAATATCATATGATGAGGTGGCAGTCCAGCACCCAATGGGCGGTGGTTCCTGTTCTTCTCATGCGTCGTCGTAACTACCGTCGACGTCTTCGAAGTCGAAATCGAGCGTGTCAGTTAAGTCATCGACAGTGGCTATGAAGTGGGTGGTGGGTGGGTAACGAATTTCTTCATCGTCCGCTTCCCACTCAAGCCGGACATAGTTCGGCCAGGAGTCTCCTAACAAGGACAGAGACCTTAATGAATTCAGCACATCCCCCAAGGGTGAGTGGTGAAAAATATCCGCGGCGGTGAACTCCATGACGGGTGCCCAATCTGATTCGATAGGCATGGACACACGCGGTTTGGATCCTGCAACCGGGGAAGAGTCCGGGGTCTGACGACACCACTCTCACAGGAGGCGGGATTAGCGTTCGGCTCCAACGCCGAGGAGTGTGCGGCCTCCGTGGCGGGGTCCATCCACCCGTCCTCGTAAGGCACGATCTGCTCCAGGTTGATTCCCAGCGCCAGCGCGGGTGCGATTTCCTGAATACTATCCGGCGGCAGATCAAAGTCATGTCCATCGTGACCATTCGGCGCACCTCTCCTGAGCTCGAATCCATCGAAGATCAAGTCTACGCGGATGTCGGCAGTGTATTTTAAGCTTCCAAACCTGACCTGATGGCCAGGGGCGTAGCTATCGATCTGCTCCAGATGGCCAAGCGGGTTGGCTGCGATGAAGCCGCCGAATCTGAAGATCTGTCCGGAAGGAAAACCTCCCTGGACCGCATCGTTGAAGATGATCGAAGGGCCATCAAGCCTTACAGCTGACACGCAGTGGAACTCTCAATGAAAGCACCAATGTCGGTGTCAAAGCCGGCGGATCTCGGGTAGGGGGTCCCGAACTGTGCGTCTTAGGCTGATGGTAACAGGAGGCAGGGGACACGATGTTTTACCCAGGTTCGGGCCCTCTCGATGGAGGTAATACCCTACTTCCTGCTTGATTGATCTTGATGATATGAGTATTACAAGAGTTGATCTACCAAAAGATCGTAGAGGCCAAACCCTAGAAGCTAGCCTATGATTATTATTGTTGTTGTCCTTTGGACTAAACCCTCCGGTTTATATAGACACCGGAGGGGGCTAGGGTTACACAGAGTCAGTTACAGAGAAGGAAATTTACGTATCCGAATATCCAAGCTTGCCTTCCACGCAAAGGAGAGTCCCATCCGGACACGGGACGAAGTCTTCAATCTTGTATCTTCATAGTCCAACAGTCCGGCCAAAGTATATAGTCCGGCTGTCCGAGGACCCCTTAATCCAGGACTCCCTCAGCTGCGCCAGGGGAAGGGTATGGCAGCACCCCCCCCCCCACTATTTATAAGGGAAGGGGAGAGGGGGCCGGCCCCCCTAGATCCCATCTACGACGGGGGCGGCCAAGGGGGGACTAGCCCCCCAAGTTTGGTGGGAGGTGCCCCCACCCCCTAGGGTTTCCAACCCTAGGCGCCTTGGGCCCTTGGGGGAGCACCAGCCCACTAGGGGCTGGCTCCCACCCTTGTTCAGCCCATTAAGTCCCCCGTGGCAGGTGGCCCCACCCGGTGGACCCCCGGACACCTTTCGGTGGTCCCGGTACAATACCGACAACCCCCAAAAACATTCCGGTGACTGAAACTAGACTTCCCATATATAAATCTTTACCTCTGGACCATTCCAGAACTCCTCGTGACATCCAGGATCTCATCTGAGACTCCGAACAACCTTCGCCAACCACATACAATTTCCCAGAACAACTCTAGCATCACTGAACCTTAAGTGTGTAGACCCTACGGGTTCGGGAACCATGCAGACATGACCGAGACATCTCTCCAGCCAATAACCAATAGCGGGATCTGGATACCCATGTTGGCTCCCACATGTTCTACAACGATCTCATCGGATGAACCACGATGTCGGGGATTCAATCAATCCCGTATACAATTCCCTTTGTCCAACGGTAAGTTACTTGCCCGAGATTCAATCGTCGGTATCCCTATACCTCGTTCAATCTCGTTACCGACAAGTCTCTTTACTCGTTCCGTAATGCATGATCCCATGACTAACTCCTTAGTCACATTGAGATCATTATGATGATGCATTACCTAGTGGGCCAAATGAAACCTCTCTGTCATACGGAGTGACAAATCCCAGTCTCGATTCGTGCCAACCCAACAGACACTTTCGGAGATACCTGTAGTGCACCTTTATAGCCACCCAGTTACGTTGTGACGTTTGGTACACCCAAAGCATTCCTATGGTATCCGGGAGTTGCACAATCTCATGGTCTAAGGAAATGATACTTGACATTAGAAAAGCTCTTTGGAAACGAACTACACGATCTTGTGCTGTGCTTAGGATTGGGTCTTGTCCATCACATCATTCTCCTAAGGATGTGATCCCGTTATCAATGACATCCAATGTCCATGGTCAAGAAACCACAACCATCTATTGATCAACGAGCTAGTCAACTAGAGGCTTACTAGGGACATACTATGGTCTATGTATTCACACATATATTATGGTTTCTGGTTAATACAATTATAACATGAACAACAGAGAATTATCATCAACAAAGGAAATATAATAATAACCATTTTATTATTGCCTCTAGGGCATATATCCAACAGTCTCCCACTTGCACTAGAGTCAATAATCTAGTTACATTGTGATGAATCAAAACCCATAGAGTTCTGGTGTTGATCATGTTTTGCTCGTGGAAGAGGTTCAGTCAACGGATCTACGACATTCAGATCCGTATGCACTTTACTAATATCTATGTCTCCATCTTGAACATTTTCACGAATGGAGTTGAAGCGACACTTGATATGCATGGTCTTCTTGCGAAACCTGGGCTCCTTGGCAAGGGCAATACCTCCAGTGTTTTCACAAAAGAGATTCATCGGGCCCGACGCATTAGGAATAACTCCTAGGTCGGTGATGAACTCCTTCATCCAGATTGCTTCATGTGCTGCCTCTGAGGCGGCCATGTACTCCGCTTCACATGTAGATCCCGCCACCATGCTTTGCTTGCAACTGCACCAACTGACCGCCCCATCATTCAAAATGTACACGTATCAGGTTTATGACTTGGAGTCATCCAGATCTATCTGAAGCTAGCATCAACGTAACCCTTTAGCAATTAGCGATTGATCAAGTTTGCCGTTTTGAGAGGATGTATAGGTACAAGAAAAGCGAAGAAGTGTGCCTTTAGAGAGAAACAAATTGCGGTTTTTAGTGTAATCAAATTCACGTCCGTTGTCACATTGAATAAAGCGAATTGGGAGACCAAAGTGCGTGAGAACATACTGACAAAAGTTAAGAAAAATTGTGTGTACATCAGACTTGGCTCGTAGAGGAAAGTTCCAAATATAATGAGAATAATCATCAAGAATGATGAGATAGTATTTATAATCCAAGACACTAGGAATCGTAGAGGTCCATAAATCACAGTGAAGTAATTCAAGCGGAAAGCGCTATGATGAGAAGAGGTGCCAAATGGTAGCCAAACATGTTTGCCGCATTGACAGGCATTACAAAGAGAGGAATCATGAGAGATACTAGAACTAGGGATACAAAATTCCTGAAGTAAAGATGACAGTGTAGTTTTATTGGGATGACCAAGCTAACGATGCCATAAATCAACTGATGCAAGCATGGCACGAGGAGTGGAAGCCGGTGCGCCATGAAGTGGATAAATATTGCATGTGTTATTGTACCGAGCGAGAACCTCCCCTGTTTTCAGATCCTTCACAAATAAACCAAAGGGGTCAAAGGCCAAAATAACTTGATTGTCAATGGTAAACTATCGAACAGAGATAAGATTAGCGATTAAAGATGGAACAATGAGAATATTGCGTAAGAGAAAATTGGCATGGGAATATGGTGCTGGGAAACGTAGAATGCAATTTCAAAAACATTCCTACGCTCATGCCAGATCTATCTAGGAGATGCATATCAACGAGAGGGGGAGAGTATGTCCGTGTACCCTCGTAGACCGAAAGCGGAAGCGTTTGCTCAACGCAGTTGATGTAGTAGAACGTCTTCTCGTTCTGACTGATTAAGTACCAAACGTACGACACCTCCGAGTTCTGCACACGTTCAGCGCGATGACGTCCCTCGAGCTCTTGATCCAATAGAGGGTCGAAGGAGTATATGAGTTTCGTCAACACGACAGTGTGGTGATGGTGATGGTGATGTGATCCACGCAGGGCTTCGCCTAAGCATTACGATAATATGACCGAAGGAGTAAACGGTGGAGGGGGGCACCGCACACGGCGAAGAGCAATTGGTGTGTCTCATAGGGGTGCCCCCAAAGATATAAAGGAGGGAGGAGAGGAGGTCGGCCCACGCCACACCCCATGTGGGGAGGAGTCCCACTTGGACTCCTAGTCCTATTCGGCCCCCAGGGGCTACTATGAGCACTAGTAAGGTACACATCAGTAACATGTATATCAAATATACCTTTGTTCACTTTGCCATCCTTCTTATCCGCCAAAAATTTGGGGTAGTTCCGCTTCAAGTGACCATTTCCTTTGTAGTAGAAGCACTCAGTTTCAGGCTTAGGTCCAGTTTTTGGCTTCTTCATGGGAGTGAAAACTTGCTTGCCATTCTTCTTGAAGTTCCCTTTCTTTCTCTTTGCCCTTTTCTTGAAACTAGTGGTCATGTTTAATCATCAACACTAGATGCTTTTTCTTGATTCTACCTTTATTGATTTCAGCATCGTGAAGAGCTCGGGAATCGCTTTCGTCATCCCTTGCATATTATAGTTCATCACGAAGTTCCAGTAACTTGGTGATGGTGACTAGAGAGCTCTGTCAATCATTATCTTATCTGGAAGGTTAACTCCCACTTGATTCAATCGATTTGTAGTACCCAGACATTCTGCACACATGCTCACTAGCTGAGCTATTCTCCTGCATCTTTTAGGTGAAGTACTTGTCAGAGGTCTCATACCTCTCGACACAGGCATGAGTCTAAAATACCAATTTCAGCTCTTGGAACATCTCATATGCTTCGTGGCATACAAAACATTTTTGAAGTCCCGGTTCTTAGTCGTAAAGCATGGTGCACTAAACTATCAGGTAGTCATCATACTAAGCTAGCCAAACGTTCATAACGTCTACATCTGCTCCTGCAATAGGTCTGTCACCGAGCATCAAGGACATTCTTCTATGCAGCAATGAGGATAAACCTCAGATTACGGATGAAAGAACATGCGGTGCCCCCATGTTTGGTTTTGGCAATTGATGACAATCTCTATGGACTAATGGTTGCCTTGAGTTATATTTGAAGGGTTTGTCCATAGGCTTTTCTTGGAGTCCATTTGTTGGTTTCAAGGAGAGTTTGTGATGACCAAGGTGCTATTAAGGAATTATCCAAAGATTGGTCTTATGAGTATTGAGCTTATATCAAGCATGTCTTGCAGAAGAAGAGTGTGTGATCATTACCTTCAAGACATCATCCAAATGGGTTAGGTTGCGGTGTGCAAGTTCAAGTAGGATCATCACGAAGAGATCATATGCTTGAAGCTTGCCGTCCATTGTGGTGACAATGGACTTGTGAAGATGTGCCGAAGAGTGGCTCACCCATAGTGGAGTATGGGGGAGCAATCTACTAGTCTTCATCGAGCCAACGCAATCAAGAAAGGTGGTCCATCTTGAGGAGGAGAAGATTGTCATCATCTAGATCAAGTGGATCATGTGCAAGGCAAAGGTTTGCCCTTGATAGGTTTTCTATTTTACCGGTCTCACAGTAGTTGTGGGAGACCTGGTTATAGGATCGATTACCGTACTATCAAGGGGGGCTCTTGATGAGTAACTTGATCGTATCATTCGTAGAGAGCTCAAACCATTGCATCCTTTCATCATCTTTCATGGTTCTTGTTTGGTTCTCTTTGTGATTTTTGGAGCTTATGGTCATCTTGTTGACAAGCTCGAGTTCATCGAAAACGGAGTTCACATGCATCTTCTACGATGTTTTCGATGTTGGAGGTTCTGCTGATTCTTCTCTGTTGGAGGTTTCTCTCCTCTTTTTGTTAGGCATACCTTCCCTGCCTCTTCTTACTATAACCATATGAAGAAGTTATGGCAGTTCTGTTTTTCTCCCTGTGGTAGTACCGCGGTGGCAGCGGTAGTACCGCTTGTAGCGTCAAGCGGTAGTACCGCTCCAGTACCGCTCTACTACCACCTCGATTTTGGGTCTTGCTCTTTTCGTGTCGGGTTTAGCAGTAGTTGCACGGCAGTAAGGCACGGCAGTTCCACCTATAAGCGGTAGTACCGCCCCGTTTGGGCGGTAATACCGCCTATAAGCGGTAGTACCGCTCCGGTCGGGCGGTAGTACCGCTACTGCATTACTGCCGCCGTACTCTGCTTTGCCCTGCCTCTTTTGGCCCCGTGTTCTGCTCCTCCAGCGGTAGTACCGCTGGGGTGAGCAGTAGTACCGCTTATAAGCGGTACTACCGCTTATAAGCGGTACTACCGCCCCAATGTTCATGTGTTGTTGCTCCTTTTCCCTGCTTCTTCCGCCCGAGCGGTAGAACCGCTCCTGTGCTGGCTGAGCACATAACGGTTGGATTTTCCCCCTCCTATAAAAGGGGGTCTTCTTCCCCAATTAACCTCATCCCTTGAGCTCGTGTTCTTCCCCCATTGTTGACCTTCTTCGAGCTTGCTAACTCTCAATCCCTCCATGTATTCTTGCTAGTTTTTGAGGGAAAAGAGAGAGGAGATCTAGATCCACATTTCCACCAATCACTTTCTCCTCTATGTGAGGGGAACCCATTGGATCTAGATCTTGGAGTTCTTGGTGTTCTCCTTCTTGTTCTTCCTCTCATCTTCCTCCCTAGCATAAGTTGCTTCGGTGGGATTTGAGAGAGAAGGACTTGGGCACTCCGTGTGCCCTTGCCATTGCATTTGGTGCATCGGTTTGAGTTCTCCACGTGATTCGTGGAAGTTACAAGTTGAGAAGCTTATTACTCTTGGGTGCTTGGTACCCTTGAGCTTGTTACTCTTGGGTGTTTGGACACCCTAGAGCTTGTTCCTCTTGGGTGCCTTGGCGCCCTAGACGGTTGGTGTTGTTCGGAGCTCAATCATTGTGGTGTAAGCTCCGGGCAAGCGTCGGGGTCTCCAATTAGGTTGTGGAGATCGCCCCGAGCAATTTGACGGTACCGGTGACCGCCCCCAAGGGTTGCCAAAGTGTACGGGTTCGGTGACCGCCCCCAAGGGTTGCTATTTGTACGGGTTCGGTGACCGCCCTCAAGGGTCCCTTAGTGGAATCACGGCATCTTGCATTGTGCGAGGGCGTGAGGAGATTACGGTGGCCCTAGTGGCTTCTTGGGGAGCATTGTGCCTCCACACCGCTCCAAATGGAGATTAGCATCCGCAAGGGTGTGAACTTCGGGATACATCATCGTCTCCGCGTGCCTCGGTATCTCTTACCCGAGCCCTTTAGTTATGCACTTTACTTTGTGACAGCCATATTGTTCTTTGTCATATATCTTGCTATCACATAGTTGCTTATCTTGCTTAGCATAAGTTGTTGGTGCACATAGGTGAGCCTAGTTGTTTTAGCTTTTGTGCTTGACAAATTAACCGCTAGGTTTATTCCGCATTTGTTCAAGCCTAAACCGTAATTATTTTAAAGCGCCTATTCACCCCCACCCCATCTAGGCGACATCCTCGATCTTTCAACGGACCCAGTCTGCAGCATTGCTACTATCATCTTTCAACTTAGTTTTCTCTAGGAACATATCAAAAAACATAGGGAAGCTACAACGCGAGCTATTGATCTACAACATAATTTGCAAATACTATCAGGACTAAGTTCATGATAAATTAAGTTCAATTAATCATATTACTTAAGAACTCCCACTAAGATAGACATCCCTCAAGTCATCTAAATGATACGTGATCCAAATCAACTAAACCATGTCCGATCATCACGTGAGATGGAGTAGTCTTCAATGGTGAACCTCTCTATGTTGATCATATCTACTATATGATTCACGTTCGACCTTTCGGTCTCCAGTGTTTCGAGGCCATATCTGTATATGCTAGGCTCGTCAAGTTTAACCCGAGTATTCCGCATGTGCAAAACTGGCTTGCACCCATTGTATTTGAACGTAGAGCTTATCACACCCGACCATCACGTGGTTTCTCAGCACGAAGAACTTTCGCAATGGTGCATACTCGAGGAGAACACTTATACCTTGAAATTTTAGTAAGGGATCATCTCCTAATGCTACCTCTGTACTAAGAAAAATAAGATGCATAAAGATAAACATCACATGCAATCAAAATATGTGACATGATATGGCCATCATCATCTTGTGCTTTTGATCTCCATCAGCAAAGCAACATCATGATCTACATCGTCACCGGCTTGACACCTTGATCTTCACCGTAGCGTCGTGGTCATCTCGCCAACTATTGCTTCTACGACTATCATTACCGCTTAGTAATAAAGTAAAGCAATTACATGGCGTTTGTATTTCACAATAAAACGACAACCATATGGCTCCTGCCAGTTGCCGATAACTTCTACAAAACATGATCATCTCATACAACAACTTTATATCACATCATGTCTTGACCATATCACATCACAACATGCCCTACAAAAACAAATTAGACATCCTCTACTTTGTTTTTAGCAAGTTTTATGTGGCTGCTATGGGCTTCTAACATGAACTGTACTTACCTATGGCACAAAAACCATAATAGTGATTTATCAAGTTTGCTGTTTTAACCTTCACAAGGACCGGCAGCAGTCAAATTCGATTCAACTAAAGTTGGAGAAACAGACACCCGCCAGCCACCTTTATGCAAAACTAGTTGCATGTCTGTCAGTGGAACCGATCTCATGAACGTCGTCATGTAAGGTTGGTCCGGGCCGCTTCATCCAACAATACCGCCGAATCAAAATAAAACATTGGTGGTAAGAAGTATGACGATCACCGCCCACAACTCTTTGTGTTCTACTCTTGCATATCATCTACGCATAAACCTGGCTCTGATCCCACTGCTGGGAAATGTAGCATGCAATTTCAAAAAAAATCCTATGCTCACGCAAGATCTATCTAGGAGATGCATAGCAACGAGAGGGGGGGGGGGCGTGTGTCCACGTACCCTACTACACCAAAATCGGAAGCGTTTGCTCAACGCGGTTGATGTAGTCAAACGTCTTTTCATTCCGACCGATCAAGTATCGAACGTACGACACCTCCGAGTTCTGCACACATTTAGCGCGATGACGTCCCTCGAGCTCTTGATCAAGCAGAGGGTCGAAGGAGTAGATGAGCTCCCTCAACACGACAGCGTGGTGACGGTGATGGTGATGTGATCCACGCAGGGCTTCGCCTAAGCACTACGACAACATGACCGAAGGAGTAAACGGTGGAGGGGGGTGCACACGGCTAAGAGCAATTGGTGTGTCTCATAGCCCCCCCCCCTGGGGTATATAAAGGAGGGAGGGAGAGGAGGCCGTCCTAGGCACACCCCAAGTGGGGAGGAGTCCCACTTGGACTCCTAGTCCTATTCGCCCCCCCCCCCTCCTTTTACCGGAGGGGGAAAGGGGGGAGGAGAGGGAGTAGGAGAAGGAAAGGGGGGTGGCACCCCCTTCCCTAGTCCAATTGGCCTCCTCCCTTGTGGGGGGCGCACTAGCTCCTTGTGGGCTGTTAGCCTCCCTCCTATGGCCCATATGGCCCATATGTTCCACCGGGGGTTCCCGGTAACCTCTCTGGTACTCCGGTTTGTACCCGATACACTCTGAAACCCTTTCGGTGTCCGAATACCACCTTCCAATATATCAATCTTTACCTCTCAACCATTTCGAGACTTCTCATCATGTTCGTGATCTCATCCAGGACTCAACAACCTTCGGTCACCAAAACACATAACTCATATAATATATCGTCATCGAACGTTAAGCATGTGGACCCTACGGGTTCGAGAACTATGTAGACATGACCGAGACACCTCCAATCGATAACCAATAGAGGAACCTAGATGCTCATATTGGTTCCCACATATTCTACGAAGATCTTTATCGGTCGAACCGCAATGTCCACATACGTTATTCCCTTTGTCATCGGTATGTTACTTGCCCGAGATTCGATCATCGGTATCTCCATACCAAGTTCAATCTCGTTACCGGCAAGTCTCTTTACTCGTTCCGTAATGCATCATCCCGCAACAAACTCATTAGTCACATTACTTGCAAGGCTTCATATGATGTGCATTACCGAGAGGGCCCAGGGATACCTCTCTGATGCTCGAAGTGACAAATCCTAATCTCGATTTATGCCAACCCAACAAACACCTTCGTAGATACGTGTAGAGCATCTTTATAATCACCCAGTTACGTTGTGAAGTTTGATAGCACACAAGGAATTCCTCCGGTGTCCGGGAGTTGCGTAATCTCATAGTCTGAGGAATATGTATTTGACATGAAGAAAGCAGTAGCAATAAAACTGAACGATCATTATGCTAAGCTAACAGATGGGTCTTGTCCATCACATCATTCCACTAACGATGTGATCCCGTTCATCAAATGACAACTCATGTCCATGGCTAGGAAACTTAACCATCTTTGATCAACGAGCTAGTCTAGTAGAGGCATACTAGGGACACGGTGTTTTGTCTATGTATTCACACATGTATCAAGTTTCCGGTTAATAAAATTCTAGCATGAATAATAAATATTTATCATGAATACGGAAATATAAAATAACAACTTTATTATTGCCTCTGGGGCATATTTCCTTCCTAGGGTATGAATGAATGATCGGTGCAAGAAACTGGAATAGTGGAGCCATCACCTATGGTAATCGAGGAGAAAGTAGAAGGAAATCAAGCTGACAGAAAATTTATGTTGGAAAACATATGCGAGGATGCACCAGAATCGAAAATACAATATGTGCCTTCGTTGTTGATGGTGAAATTGTTCATGGAGGCAATGAAGGCAGCCTGATTCCAGCTGGGCGGTGGTGATGGCGCTGAGGGCCCAGGGCATGGGCGCATATGGAAGGACCGATGGATGGTTGTTCGTGTATGGAGTCAGAGGATCACATGGCGTGAGGGGCCATCATTTTGGTGTAGCCTGACGAAGGTTGGTGCAGCAAGGGGGCGGTGTAGTCGTTGTAGTGTAGACATGAGCCGGCGGCCGGGGTCCGAGGAGGCCAGGGGAACCAGTGGAGGGGTGAAGACCCGGGCTCCAGGTGCCCGTGTATGTTGGAGGAGCGTCGTACGGAGATGGAGCAGACTAGGGCGTGGACCATGCCTGAAAGACCGGTCCAAGGATCTTGTTGCTGGTGCCATGTTGGTGAAGCAGAGGCCGGCGCAGGCGATGGTGATGGCGATAAAGTAGCGGCGGATCGAGGTTGCGGTGGTCGGTACACTGGATTTTTCCCATGGTAGTTAGGGCTCGGACGCCAACCGGGAGGAGGTTGGGAAGGCGCTGGTGATGGAGTAGATGTAGCCAGTGCAGAAGGCCGAGCGGTGGTGTGAAACACTTGAGGTGGACGAGTTGCTTTGCGAGCTTGTTTTTGAGCCTCGAGATGCAGAAAGGAGCAAACTTCGACGAAGGAAGGGTAGGGCCGCAGCATAGGGATGTGATAACCCACAAGTATAGGGGATCGCAACAGTTTTCTAGGGTAGAGTATTCAACCCAAATTTATTGATTCAACACAAGGGGAGCCAAAGAATATTCTCAAGTATTAGCAGCTGAGTTGTCAATTCAACCACACCTGGAAACTTAGTATCTACAGCAAAGTGTTTAGTAGCAAAGTAATATGATAGTGGTGGTAACGGTAACAAAAGTAAAGACAACAAAGTAATGTTTTTGGTATTTTGTAGTGATTGTAACAAGAGTAACGGAAAAGTAAATAAGCGTAAACCAAAGATATGGAAAACTCAGGCACCGGATCAGTGATGGATAATTATGCCGGATGTGGTTCGTCATGTAACAGTCATAACATAGGGTGACACGGAACTAGCTCCAGTTCATCAATGTAATGTAGGCATGTATTCCGAATATAGTCATACGTGCTTATGGAAAAGAACTTGCATGACATCTTTTGTCCTACCCTCCCGTGGCAGCAGGGTCCTATTGGAAACTAAGGGATATTAAGGCCTCCTTTTAATAGAGAACCGGAACAAAGCATTAGCACATAGTGAATACATGAACTCCTCAAACTATGGTCATCACCGGAGTGGTCCCGATTATTGTCACTTCGGGTTGCGGATCATAACACATAGTAGGTGACTATAGACTTGCAAGATAGGATCAAGAACACACATATATTCATGAAAACATAATAGGTTCAGATCTGAAATCATGGCACTCGGGCCCTAGTGACAAGCATTAAGCCTAGCAAAGTCATAGCAACATCAATCTCGAACATAGTGGATACTAGGGATCAAACCCTAACAAAACTAACTCGATTACATGATAAATCTCATCCAACCCATCACCGTCCAGCAAGCCTACGATGGAATTACTCACACACGGCGGTGAGCATCATGAAATTGGTGATGGAGGATGGTTGATGATGACGACGGCGACGAATCCCCCTCTCTGGAGCCCCGAACGGACTCCAGATCAGCCCTCCCAGGAGAGATTAGTGCTTGGCAGCGGCTCCGCATCGTAAAACGCGATGAAACTTTTTCTCTGATTTTTTCTCCCCAAAAGCCAATATATGGAGTTGGAGTTGGCGTCGGAGGGCCACCAGGGGGCCCACGAGGTAGGGGGGCGCGCCCAGGGGGGAGGGGCGCGCCCCCCACCCTCGTGGACAGGGTGTGGGCCCCCTGGCCTTCATCTTTGGCGAGGATTTTTTATTATTTATTCTAAGATATTCCGTGGAGTTTCAGGTCATTCCGAGAACTTTTGTTTTCTGCACATAAAACAACACCATGGCAATTCTTTGAAAACAGCGTCAGTCCGGGTTAGTTCCATTCAAATCATACAAGTTAGAGTCCAAAACAAGGGCAAAAGTGTTTGGAAAAGTAGATACAACGGAGACGTATCAACTCCCCCAAGCTTAAACCCTTGCTTGTCCTCAAGAAATTCAGTTGACAAACTGAAAGAGAAAAAGAAAAACTTTTACAAACTTTGTTTGCTCTTGTTGTTGTAAACATGAAAAGCCAGCATTCAAGTTTCAGCAATTCTTATGAACTAACCATACTCACAATAACACGTAGGTCCCATAATTACTCATATCAATAGCATAATCAGCTAGCGAGCCATAATAATAAAACTCGGATGACAACACTTTCTCAAAATAATCATAACATGATATAACAAAATGGTATCTCACTAGCCCTTTCTCGAGACCAAGAAACATAAATGCAAAGCACCTTTAAAGATCAAGGACTGACTAAACATTGTAATTCATGGTAAAAGAGATCCAGTCAAGTCATACCCAATATAAACCAATCATAATGAACGCATAAGCGACGGTGTGCTCTCAAATGGGTGCTTTTTAATAAGAAGGGTGATGACTCAACATAAAAGTAAATAGATAGGCCCTTCACAGAGGGAAGCAGGGACTTGTAGAGGTGCCAGAGCTCAATTTTGAAATAGAGATAAATTGTATTTTGAGCGGCATACTTTCACTGTCAACGCAACAACTATGAGATGGTTGTATCTTCCATACTACATGCATTATAGGCAGTTCACAAACAGAATGGTAAAGGTTTATACTCCCCCTCCTCCACAAGCATCAATCCATGGCTTGCTTGAAACAACGAGTGCCTCCAACATTCAACGGGTCCCAGGGGGAGTTTTGTTTAATTATTTTGATTTGCTCTGATCTTTTTTGATCATGGGACTGGGCATCCCGGTTACCGGCCCTTTCTCGTGAATGAGGAGCGGAGTCCACTCCTCTTGAGAATAACCCACCTAGCATGGAAGATATAGGCAGCCCTAGTTGCACATGAGCTGCTCGAGCATACAAAACATAATTTCATTTGAAGGTTTGGAGTTTGGCACATACAAATTTACTTGGAACGGCAAGTAGATACCACATATAGGAAGGTATAGTGGACTCATATGGAACAACTTTGGGGTTTAAGGAGTTTTGATGCACAAGAAATATTCCCGCTTAGTATAGGTGAAGGCTAGCAAAAGACTGGGAAGCGACCAACTGAGAGAGCGACAACAGTCGTAAACATGCACTAAAATTAATTTACACCAAATATAAGCATGAGTAGGATATAATCCACCATGAACATAAATATCATGAAGGCTATGTTGATTTGATTCAACTACATGCGTGAACATGTGCCAAGTCGAGTCACTCAATTCATTCAAAGGAGGATACCATCCTATCATACCACATCATAATCATCTCAATAGCATGTTGGCACGCAAGGTAAACCATTATAACTCATAGCTAATCAAGCATGGCACAAGCAACTATAATCTCTAAATGTCATTGCAAATATGTTTACTTCATAATAGCTGAATCAGGAACGATGAATCATCATATTTACAAAAACAAGAGAGGTCGAGTTCATACCAGCTTTTCTCATCCCAATAAGTCCATCATATATCATCATTATTGCCTTTCACTTGCACGGCCGAACAGTGTGTATAATAATAAGTGCACGTGCATTGGACTAAGCTGGAATCTGCAAGCATTCAACTCAAGAGGGAAGACAAGTAATATGGGCTCTAAGTTAGATAAATGATCACGCATATGAGAGCCACTAAGCATTTTCAATATGGTCTTCTCGACCCCCAAAGAAAGGAAAAGAAAAATAAAAACTATTTACACGGGAAAGCTCCCAACAAGCAAAAGAAGAACGGGAAATGTTTTTGGGTTTTATTTTTAATTCTACTACAAGAATGGAAAGTAGACTAACTAATTTTTTTGTTTTTTCTTAAGGTTTATTAAACACACAAGAAGAAAACAGGAAAAAGAAATTTAAACTAACATGGATATTACAGTGAAAGAGTATGAGCACCGACATCTAGCAATGAGTGTGTGTGAACATGAATGTAATGTCGGTGAGAAATACGTACTCCCCCAAGCTTAGGCTTTTGGCCTAAGTTGGTCTATTGCCAGGGATAGTCTGGCTGATACCAGTAGGTGTAGTTGGGGTCATACTGTGACGCAGAATAGTTGGGATCATAATGTGATGAAGAGGACTCTGATTGCCACTGGCTGGCAACCGCCTCAGGATCCCAAGAATAAACAGACATTCGTGGAGGCTCATCTTGTGGCTCGGTTCCGGGGCTGGTGCAGGATTCCGATGAAGCTTGAACAGCCGCCCACGGAATAATGTAAGGACCTGTAGACAAGTTAAACAAAGAGGGAGCAGGCAAAGTAATAGTCTCGGGTGATGTTTATCAAAGTACAATTTATATTTAAGCTCCCTTGGCGACTCTTAACAAGAAAATCATGCGCTAGCATACTATTATAATCTAAATAAGCACGGGGCAGCGTTGTTTCTTCTTTCTCCTCATGCCTAATAGGTATCTCAAAATATTCAGCTAGGCGTGAAGCATAAATGCCTCCAAAGATGGGGCCCTTAGTACGGTTCAGACTTAACCGTCTAGCAACAATTCCACCCATACTAACAGAGTTATTACGGTATAAACCATGGAACAAAATGATAATATCAGGAATGCTAAGGTTTCCACAGTTCCCGCGACCAATCAAACAACGACTAGCAAATAAGGCAAAGTAGCTCAAAACAGGAAAATGTATGCTAGTAATTCTTGCATCAGAAACCTTCCTGGTTTCTCCCACAGTGATAGTGTTAATAAAAGCTTCCACTTCATTACGGTGTGGTTCATCTAAGGTGCCCTCAAAAGGTATTTTCCAAACCTTGCTAAATTCAGCTAATGGCATTTCCTTAACAACGTCATCTAAAGGGAACTCTACTGTTGGAGGTGATTTCTTAGGGAAAAAGTAGAAGTTCTGCACAAAAGTATTTGTGAGTAAGAGATACTGATGACGTTGGTCGCGGAGGAAGTTGGTGAGGCCGGCGTTCTCAATTAATAGATAGAAATCCTCATAAACCCGGCACTCCTCAAGAAGTCATCGGAAGGCCATTCACACGGCGGACCTCCATGCGAGGCAAATTAAATTTGGGCTTCGCTCTTCTTCCTTTTGTTTTTCCTTCGAGCTTGGCTCGACGAGCCCCTCAAAAATCTCTTCATTATTTTCTGAAACAATCTGAAATTTTTAGTAACTTCAAATAAAAGTGAACCAACTTCAATAAAATTGATAGTAACAACTCCCACAAGTGCCTAGAGCCTATATAGAGCATTAGAACTACTTGGAACCATATAAATTTGACATGCAAGCTCAAGAACATGGTCACCTATGCAGCACAAATTTGCAATGAATAAAGCACTAGAACAAAAACTAATTGGACCAATGGAGGAGTCACATACCAAGGAACAATCTCCCCAAGCTGTTTTGCGAGAGGTGCTTTGAGCAAGGAGATCGAAAATCACAGCAAAAGCGGCTGGAACACGAGCTTGAGTTGGTTTTTCGTGTTTGTGTGAGACAGAGGAAGAAGATGGGTGCAGGGATAAGTGGACGAGGGCCACCATGGGCCCACGAGGCAGGGGGGCGCGCCCAGGGGGGTAGGGCACGCCCTCCACCCTCGTGGCAAGGTGGCAGCTCCCACCGCGGTAATTTTTGCACTAAAAATCCTCAAATATTCCCGAAAAAATCATATTAAATTGGCATGCCATTCTGAGGACTTTTATTTTTGGGATATTTTTATATTGCACGAATAAGTCGGGAGACTGACAGAAAAATACTATTTTACTTTATTTCTACTAAGTAACAGAAAATATAAAGAGGGTACAGAAGGTTGTTCTTCTAGTTTCATCCATCTCATGCTCATCAAAAAGAATCAACTAACAAGGTTGATCAAGTCTTGTTAACAAACTCATTCTGATTAACATGGAACCGGAGAAATTTGAATAACACTATGTTACCTCAAAGGGATATGGACATCCCCAATAATAAGTATATCATATTTCTTCTTGACAGTAGGGAGAGGAAATTCAAAACCTCCAAATATAATCGATGGAATTTTTCCAATAGAGTTGATACTATAAACTTGAGGTTGTTTTCTCGGAAAGTGTACCGTATGCTCATTACCATTAACATGAAAAGTGACATTGCCTTTGTTGCAATCAATAACAGCCCCTGCAGTATTAAGGAAAGGTCTTCCAAGAATAATAGACATACTATCATCCTCGGGAATATCAAGAATAACAAAGTCCGTTAAAATAGTAACGTTTGCAACCACAACAGGCACATCCTCACAAATACCGACAGGTATAGCAGTTGATTTATCAGCCATTTGCAAAGATATTTCTGTAGGTGTCAACTTATTCAAGTCAAGTCTACGATATAAAGAGAGAGGCATAACACTAACACCGGCTCCAAGATCACATAAAGCAGTTTTAACATAATTTCTTTTAATGGAGCATGGTATAGTAGGTACTCCTGGATCTCCAAGTTTCTTTGGTATTCCACCCTTAAAAGTGTAATTAGCAAGCATGGTGGAAATTTCAGCTTCCGGTATCTTTCTTTTATTTGTAACAATATCCTTCATATACTTAGCATAAGGATTTGTTTTGAGCACATCAGTTAATCGCATACACAAAAAGATAGGTCTAATCATTTCAGCAAAGCGCTCAAAATCCTCATCATCCTTTTTCTTGGATGGTTTGGGAGGAAAAGGCATGGGTTTCTGAACCCATGGTTCTCTTTCTTTACCATGTTTCCTAGCAACGAAGTCTCTTTTATCATAACGTTGATTCTTTGATTGTGGGTTATCAAGATCAACAGCAGGTTCAACTTCAACATCATTATCATTACTAGGTTGATCATCATCATGAACATTATAATTAAAATTTCGACTAGTATCATGTTCATTAACAGATTGTGTTTAAGCGTCAGAAATAGAGATATCATTTGGATTATCAGTGGTTCAGCAATAGGTTCACTAGAAGTTTACAGTTCTATCATTTTTCTTTTTCTTCCTTTTAGAAGAACTAGGCATATCAATATTATTTCTCCGAGAATCTTGCTCGATTCTCTTAGGGTGGCCTTCAGAGGATACAAAGGTTCTGAGTCATTCTACCAGTTCTAGTAGCCACTCTAACAACATTATCAATTTTCTTACTATTCATTTCATCAAGCACTTCTTTTTGAGATTTAAGTACTTGTTCTACTTGAGTGGTAACCATAGAAGCATGTTTGCTAACAAGTTTAAGTTCACCTCTAATATTAGCCATATAATCACTCAAACGTTTTATCATAAAGGTATTATGTTTTAATTGTCTACCAAAATAAGCATTAAAGTCATCTTGCTTAAACATAAAGTCATCAAACTCATCCAAGCACTGACTAGCAATTTTAGTAGGGGGGACTTCAGCTTTATCATACCTATAGAGAGAATTTACCTTTACTACCGTATCGGGATATCGTGGAGGTTCTTGATAAATAAGTAATTGAGATCATATACTTCTTCAACAGGCGGTAAATTAAGACCATGTATTTCTTCAATAGGAGGTAAATTCCTAACATCTTCAGCTCTAATACCTTTTTTCTTTCATGGATTTCTTTGCCTCTTGCATATCTTCGGGACTGAGAAATAGAACACCTCTCTTCTTCGGAGTTGGTTTAGGAATAGGCTCAGTAATTGGCTCAGGAGCTAGCTCGGGAGTTGGCTCAGGAGGTGCCCAATTATTTTCATTTGTCAACATATTATTCAATAAAATTTCAGCTTCATCCGGTGTTCTTTCCCTGAAAAGAGAAACACAACTATCCAGGTAATCTCTGGAAGCATCGGTTAGTCCATTATAAAAGATATCAAGTATTTCAGGTTTCTTAAGAGGATGATCAGGCAAAGCATTAAGTAACTTGAGAAGCCTCCCCCAAGCTTGTGGGAGACTCTCTTCTTCAATTTGCACAAAATTATATATATCCCTCAAAGCAGCTTGTTTCTTATGAGCAGGGAAATATTTAGCAGAGAAGTAATAAATCATATCCTGGGGACTTTGCACACAACCAGGATCAAGAGAATTAAACCATATCTTAGCATCGCCCTTTAATTAGAACGGAAATATTTTGAGTAAATAAAGGTAGCGCGATCTCTCATTATTAGTAAACAGGGCAGCTATATCATCTAACTTACGAAGATGTGCCACAACAGTTTCAGATTCATAGCCATAAAAAGGATCAGTTTCAACCAAAGTAATTATATCTGGATCAACAGATAAATCATAATAATCCTGATCAGGAACACAGATAGGTGAAGTAGCAAAAGCAGGGTCGGGTCTCATCCTATCTCTAAAAGATTATTTACTCCATTTAACTAGCAACCTCTTACGTTCAAGACTGTCCTGGCAAGCAAGAATAGCTTCAGTAGATTCAGCATTAAAAAGATAACCCTCAGGAATAACAGGCTTATTTTCATCATCAATAACATCATTGTATTCAGTTTCAATATTTTTCTCTTCCTCTAGACCTAGAAATTTGTTCATCTAGAAATTCACCAAGGGGCACAATAGTATCAAGCATAGAAGTAGTTTCATCATAAGTATCATGCATAGAAGAAGTGGCATCATCAATAACATGCGACATATCGGAACGAATAGCGTAAGAAGGTTTAGGTGTCGCTAGCTTACTCATAACGAAGGTGAATCAAGTGCAGAGCTAGATGGCAGTTCCTTACCTCCCCTCTTAGTTGAGGGATAAATTGTTGTCTTAGCGTCTTTCAAGTTCTTCATAGTGTCCAGCAGATATAAATCCCAAGTGACTAAAAGAATAGAGCTATGCTCCCCGGCAACGGTGCCAGAAAAAGGTCTTGATAACCCACAAGTATAGGGGATCGCAACAGTTTTCGAGGGTAGAGTATTCAACCCAAATTTATTGATTCGACACAAGGGGAGCCAAAGAATATTCTCAAGTATTAGCAGCTGAGTTGTCAATTCAACCACACCTGGAAACTTAGTATCTGCAGCAAAGTGTTTAGTAGCAAAGTAATATGATAGTGGTGGTAACGGTAAAAAAAGTAAAGACAACAAAGTAATGTTTTTGGTATTTTTGTAGTGATTGTAACAGTGGCAACGGAAAAGTAAATAAGCGTAAACCAGTATATGGAAAACTCGTAGGCACCGGATCAGTGATGGATAATTATGCCGGATGTGGTTCGTCATGTAACAGTCATAACATAGGGTGACACAGAACTAGCTCCAGTTCATCAATGTAATGTAGGCATGTATTACGAATATAGTCATACGTGCTTATGGAAAAGAACTTGCATGACATATTTTGTCCTACCCTCCCATGGCAGCGGGTCCTATTGGAAACTAAGGGATATTAAGGCCTCCTTTTAATAGAGAACCGGAACAAAGCATTAGCACATAGTGAATACATGAACTCCTCAAACTATGGTCATCACAGGAGTGGTCCCGATTATTGTCACCGGGTTGCCGGATCACAACACATAGTAGGTGACTATAGACTTGCAAGATAGGATCAAGAACACACATATATTCATGAAAACATAATAGGTTTAGATCTGAAATCATGGCACTCGGGCCCTAGTGACAAGCATTAAGCATAGCAAAGTCATAGCAACATCAATCTCGTAACATAGTGGATACTAGGGATCAAACCCTAACAAAACTAACTCGATTACATGATAAATCTCATCCAACCCATCACCGTCCAGCAAGCCTACGATGGAATTACTCACACACGGCAGTGAGCATCATGAAATTGGTGATGGAGGATGGTTGATGATGACGACGGCGATGAATCCCCCTCTCTGGAGCCCCGAACGGACTCCAGATCAGCCCTCCCAGGAGAGATTAGTGCTTGGCGGCGGCTCCGTATCGTAAAACGCGATGAAACTTTTTCTCTGATTTTTTCTCCAGGAGTTGGAGTTGGCGTCGGAGGGCCACCAAGGGGCCCACGAGGTAGGGAGGCGCGCCCAGGGGGGAGGGGCGCGCCCCCCACCCTCGTGGACAGGGTGTGGGCCCCCTGGCCTTCATCTTTGGCGAGGATTTTTTTATTATTTATTCTAAGATATTCCATGGAGTTTCAGGTCATTCCGAGAACTTTTGTTTTCTACACATAAAACAACACCATGGCAATTCTGCTGAAAACAGCGTCAGTCCGGGTTAGTTCCATTCAAATCATACAAGTTAGAGTCCAAAACAAGGGCAAAAGTGTTTGGAAAAGTAGATACGACGGAAACGTATCAGGATGAAGGCTACCTGCTTCTCAAACTGCTCACCGAGGCCGACGAGGAGGGCGTTGATGAGGGCGCAATCGTCAACGTGATCGCCGAGCTGTCGGGGTTCATCGCTGATCGACTTGATCCGTCGAAAGAAGACCGTGACCGGAGAGTCCCCTTGGGTGATGGTGCGAAGCTCAGTGTGAAGCGCATTGATACATGCATCGGAGTTGTCCTGGAATAGTTGTGGAAGCGAGGCCCAAAGCTCGGCGGTGGTGACGTCATCATTGGAGACAAGGTTGAAGAGCTCGGTGGAGATCTGAGGTGTAGAACCATTGGGTGATCATGAGGTCGTCCTTAATCCAGCGAGGATCGGCGGGCTGCGGAGTTGATGAGGGATGAATATGGTGGCACAGGCCGCAGTGGCCAAGGTGGATGTGGAAGAGATGGCGCCAATGGTAGTAGTTGTGGGCAGCTAGGTCAAGGGAGATCAGGGTAAACGGGGAGACATCGGCAATTGTATTGGCTAAGGAAATTTGAGGTGGTTGAAGATTGTATTGGTGTGTAGGAGCTAGGGGTAGATTAAGAAGAAGAAGAGGGAGCCTGGGGCGAGGGAATTCTGCCAGTGAAGAGAGGCTGACGGCAGCGGTGGAGGAGTCATGGAGGGGCCATGCCGAGGGCGGAAACCTAGGCGTCTGATACCATGAAGATTGGAGAATAATTGTTGTATTGATTGGGGCCTCAAAGGGATGCTTATTTAAAGTATAAGTCTTGGAGTCCAAGAATACTAGAGATAGATTACAAGTTAAACTACCAAAACTGTATAAACCGACTATACTCTAAGTTGGTGCTATGTTTGCTTGTGAAAATTGAGTAATTGTATAATGTAGCACTGATTTTAGACCCAGTCAAGCCCATTCACCGCACAAGGAAAGCGTGTGTGTTGGCACCCCAATCGCCAACCCATCCTAGCACACGATTTTTAATTATAACCGTGTGTGATGGACCCTTCCTATTGCACATAGTTTGTATGTTCTAACTGTGTGTGATGGACTCAATATCGCATACAATTTTTATGCTCTAATCGCAGCCCATGCTTGAGATCAACACACCGTGATGGTTGATGGACTATGAGTAGGCCCTTCAACTATGTTAGCGATCACTAGTTTAAATAGGCATTATACTTCTCTCTTATCTCCTGGCTGGGATTTGGATGATGGCGTCGGGCGGTGTAACCGTGTAGCTGTGAAGGTGGATGCGCGGCTAGCTAACAAACCAATTTCCGCAATTTCAAATTCTAATCCCTAGCAATTCCTCTCGATCCAGTGAGTTGCTCACAGTTGAGATAAGATTCAGTGGTCCTGGAGTTGGCACGACATCATCATGGGACGAGGTGCATGATCGGCGGTGACCGGAGGCGATGGACAAGCTGTCCGAGGACGGGTGCGGCGTGTATGTGCTTCTGCAAGCGTATTTCACCACGGGTCTGGACCGGCTCTTCAAGGATCACGATGAGAACCTCCTTCAAGCGGTCGACAAACTCATCCAGGCCAACACTGCCACGCTCGATGGCTTGCTTTCGGATCATATCCCAACAATTATAATATCATGGAACAATCAATAATTTTAGATACGTTGGAGACGATCATAACCCAACAAGATCTAAATTAAATATATTGCTTGGAGTTGTTTTTTAGTTTGCTTGCATTGCACAAGAAAAGTTTAAGACAAGTGTAAGGTGGAGGGTAGGCACCTGCTCCTCCGCACTCTTCATTTTGGATATGGGTACTGAGCCTCTCTGATGGTCTGGGAGTTCATGCTATAACATTGTGGAAACTTTGACCGAAATGTTATGTATGAGTCTGTGCTGGCCTTAGTAGGCATCCTCAAACAGATGATCTGCACAATGGTGAGATAATCATTCTATTGCACCGCATACCGATGTAAAACTCAAGTATATCTAAATGAAATATTTTTTTCTTGCGAGTGTTTTATGTAGTTGCACTGCACAACATTATTTGAAGAGAAGAGAAGCCTCATTGGTACCCAAGGCAACATAAAGGATCAAACTGTTGGGGATGTTGATGTTTTCCCTTGATTCATTTTTAGGTTTTTGCATATGTTTGATATGTCGGTTGTGAAGTGCGTAAATGAATGTTGCTCTGAAATTTCAGTTCTATATGCATGTCTATTATGAGATGCAAAGCTTTGTGCAAATGAATGATGTGTGCCTATGTTTATTTGAATGTTTACTTTCAATTTCATTCATGTGACTAGTTAATTGATACAAAAATCGAGGAGTGTTTCATCCGACTATCATTAGCCGGGGAGAGTTCCTAAAAGAAAACATTTATATGCCTAACATACAAAATGAAGGTGTCTATTCGCATTTAACTGCCTGTGGCAAGAAGGGTATAGAAAGAGGCAGGAAATCGCCGGCTTCATGCGAGTATTAACAAATCAAGCTTTGAGGAGGAAATGATACTAGTGTTGTAATATATTCCAAAAAGATTTGGTTGTAGGAAACATTTGAATTAATAGTATATGAAAAAAAAACTTAAAATACATACTCCCTCCGTTCCTTGATATAAGGCATATAGATTTTTGAGAAAAAAATCCAAAATATAACGTGTATTGCGTTGCACCACTCGTTTGAATAATTTTTTAGGGATTTTATTACATTTCCATATAGCAGGCAAGCTCCTATATTTTCTCATGTCAATTAGTCAGGTGTATTCTCGCCCAAAACTTGTGAAACTTTTCCTCCACGTGCGTTCTTAATTTCCGTGCCAAAATTATACACCCTATATTTAGGAACTGAGGGAGTATTATATATTGTATAGTTAAAAAATTGTCTAATATAGGTAGTAAGATAATATAATGGATTTTTTCCCATGCATGTTGGGTGGGCCTTCGATGAGGTGGCATATTTGCATGGCTTATATGTGTATGTTGAAATAAATACAATTAGTGAGGGTCAATTTTCAATAAAAATAATTCTCATGCATGTTGTGATGGACCTTTGATGATGTGGCACGTGTGCATGTTAAAATAATACTAGAAATAGTAAGGACAAATTATTTAGGTATATAGGATAGTATGTTTTCAATCTCATTTTATGGTACGTATTGAGTATGCAGATTTGAGGAACGTTTTGGCAAGACCATTAACTATAGAATGTTCTAGGCTAGAAATAAATATGATTTAATGGGATGGTATTTTTAGCATATTTTATGAGGCGGTTGATGGAATGATAATTAAGAACAAAATAAATGCAATTAAAGTACGATTGACTTTGATTTCGTTGGGCAGCATATATAATACGTGGCCAGGGCCTCTGTCTACATGCACTTCCCAGCTCCTCATATTCCTTGATACAATTTGTAAGCAGCAACAGTTAGCTAGCCATGGCCATCCAGCATCTGCTCCTCATCGCCTTCATGGCTACCATCCTCCAAGCGCCACCTCCGACACAGCATACGACCTTTTGGCGAAAAATAACTTCCGCTGGCTCTCTTGCCTCTGGGCGTGAAGTCGTGACGTGAACCATGATGGGGGCGCCGTTGAGGTGACCCTCCCGCCTCGTCGCGACTTCAACGTTACGGTTGCCGGTGGATCACACAAGATTCGGTTTGACAGCATAGTCGGTGGGGTTATCCGCCCGGATCCATAACCCAACCGGGTGGCGTGAGGATACAGGTGGAGTGGGACTTTCTTGCATTCCACACGGTTCAACGCTCGGTGACAAGCTCAGGTTTACTGGTAGTGAGCATGCAGCCACGCTCGACCAGTCCTTTCCGATTAGCAACTTCGCAGAGCCCCAGGTGCAGCTAAGGGTCTGATTGATTAGGGATGCATCGCCCGCATGCTTTACTACAATGTATGCAATATGCATGTGTCTCTGTGAGTCGGTTGCTTTATGTAGAATGAATAAACTGATTATGTAAGTCATGGTGCCAAGACCTAATATTATTGTGATGATCATAAATTCTTTTGCTCGGTTATTTATTGCGAGATGTTGCAATGGTTCCTCCTAACCATAGGAACAAGAAATTCCACAAGATATACTCTGTCAGAGTCTTGCAGGTAATTGGAAATAACCTTGATCTACATAGCATCAGATCCAAGGGTGTCCGATGGGTTGTAAAATATCGCAGGGCTTACTGGAAAATAGAAGAGCAAAACAACTCAATCTTAATGTGTAATATTCTTTAGGGATAAGTATATTATTCGTCCTTAACTCTTCCGAGAGTTTAGAAATCGTCCCTCAACTCCATACCGGAGAGTTTTCGTCCCTCAACTATCAAAACTGGATAGTTTTCGTCCCTCGAGCCGCTTCGGGGGGTTTTAGTCCGGGATGAACAGTAAATCGGTGAACAGTAAAGTCGAACAAATAGCGAAACAAATCAAAAAAAATTGTAATTGTACAGCATCGAAGATACTCTAGTGTGCAAGACCCGTGCAAAATTTCGTGGTGTTTCGACATTACGTGCAGCTCGTGGCAAACAAAAACTGTAAATATGTACGCCGGTGAATAGTAAATTAAAAAAATCCAAAAAAACATGAAACTTTTTGGCATCAAAGATGCTCAGGTACGCAAGATGCATGCAAAATTTCGTGATCAAATGACATACGAGGAGCTCTAGCAAAAAAACAAAATAGCGCGCTTTTTGAAAAAAAAAATCTGAGCCAAATTTTGTTTTTCTGTCACGAGTTCTGCATACAATGCCCAAACACCACAAAAATGTGCACGCACGTTGCGCACCCTAGCCTCTTTGATGCTAAAAAAATGCATACTATTTTGAATCTTTTGGCTATTTTTTTGAATTTACTGTTTACTGACGTACATATTTATAGTTTTTTGTTTGCAACGAGCTGCTCGAATGTCGAAACACCACAAAATTTTGCACGTGTCTTGCGCACCAAAGTATCTTCGATGCTGTAAAATTTCAGATTTTTTTTATTTTACTGGTCACCGATTTACTGTTCATCCCTGACTAAAACCACCCGAAGCAGCACGAGGGACGAAATCTATCCGGTTTTGATAGTTGAGGGATGAAAACTCTCCGTTTAGAGTTCAAGGACGATTTCTAAACTCTCGGAAGAGTTCGAGGACCTAAAAATATACTTATCCCTATTCTTTATGATATCGGACATTGACAGCCACTAAAATAAGAAAGGAGAGCAAGATATGTTTGATCTTTCATTCCCCATGCATTGTAAGTTCTACATGTTTAAATGCCTAGACACCTTCCCCCCGAAAAAAACTAGAAGAATGCCTAGACTCTTATTTAGTTGATTTGCAGAATGTTCTCTAAAAATAAAATGCATTTCTCTGAAAAAGATCAACAGTGTTTTAGAAAACCGTGGAAAAAAACATTAGCAATCTTTGTTCTTTCAGGGGATCAGCTATATTTGATGGCATGCATAAAGTAAGTATATTCCAATATTCAGTGAGCAAATCCCCAAGTAGTAATTCCCATTCAGCAACATGGGGACGATACTAGTAATTTCTTGTGATCAGGACAAAAGTTCAAAATTAGCCAAAATACTGAAGGGGATGTCCGGTAGCTACACCAACTTTCTATGGCCAGAATCGGTGGAATCGGCTGCGGCCCAAGATTTGGTAGCAGAAATCCCGGCGGCAGGGTGGTGGCGGGCTGAGAACGGCCGATTGAGTCGTGGGCGGCGGCATGCGCCATGCATAGTCGGTCAGAGTAGGTGTGGGTGGCGACTGTCGGCGTGGGGTAGTCTCATCGCAGTGGTTGGGTTCCTGCTGCAATCTTTTTGGTTTCACCGTTGCTGCTAGATGTGTGTGACAAAATTTTGGGTAATTTTCTTTTGCAACATATAGGTATATAGGGCATCTTTTGGATACTTTTTGGCCCAAAGTGACCTAACTGACAATTTTTGACACAACGGCTATTTTACATCATACATTGAAGATTCTCCACTATAAGAAAGCATATTAAGTTGAGTGTGCAGACCACCAATTGTATAATGTAGCACTTGTTTTAGACCTAGTCGAGCCCATTCATCGCACACAGTTTTGAAAGCGTGTGTGTTGGCACCCCAATCGCCAACCCATCCGGAAAGCACACGATTTTTAATTATAACTGTGTGTGATGAACACCCTTCCTATTGCATATAGTTTGTATGTTCTAACTGTGTGTGATGGACTCAATATCGCATACAATTTTTATGCTCTAACCGCAGCCTAGGCTCAAGATCAGCCCACCGTGATGGTTGATGGACTATGAGCAGGCCCTTGTACTATGTTAGCGATCACTAGTTTAAATAGGCATTATACTTCTCTCTTATCTCCTGGCTGGGATTTGGATGATGGCATCAGGCGGTGTAATCCTGTAGCTGTGAGGGTGGACGGACGGCTAGCTAACAAACCAATTTCCGCAATTTCGAATTCTAATCCCTAGCAATTCCTCTCGATCGAGTGAGTTGCTCACAGTTAGTATAAGATTAAGTGATCCTGGAGTTGCCGCGACACCATCACGGGACGAGGTGGCGTGATCGGCGGGGATGGACAAGCTGTCCGAGGAAGGGTGCAGCGTGTACGCGCTTCAACGAGCGTATTTCACCGTAGGTTTGGACCGGCTCTTCAAGGATCACGATGAGAACCTCCTTCAAGCGGGCGACAATCTTATCCAATCCAACGCTGCCACGCTCGATTGCTTGCTTTCGGCTCATGACCCAACAATTATAATAGCATGGAACAATAAAAAATTATAAATACGTTGAAGACGTATCATAACCCAACAAGATCTAAATTGAATATATTGCTTGGAGTTGTTTTTTAGTTTAGTTGCATTGCATAGGAAAATTTTAAGAGAAGTGGAAGGTGGAGGGGTAGGCACCTGCTCCTCCGCACTTCTCATTATGGATATGGGTACTGAGCCTCTATGCCGGTCTGGGAGTTCATGCTATAACATTGTGGAAACTTTGACCAAGATGTTATGTATGAGTCTGTGCTGGCCTGAGTAGGCATCCTGAAAGAGATGATCTGCACAATGGGGAGACAATCATTCTATTGCAATCAAGATACTGATGTAAAACTCAAATATATCTAAATGAAATATTTCTTTCTTATGGGTGTTTTATGTTTTAGTTGCACTGCACAACATTATTTAAAGAGAAGAGAAGCCTCATTGGTACCCAAGCCAACATAAAGGATCAAACTGTTGGGGATGTTGATGTTTCCTTTGATTCATTTTTAGGTTTTTGCATATGTTTCATATGTCGGCTGTGAAGTACGTAAATGAATGTTGCTCTGAAATTTTAGTCTCATTTTATGGTACGTATTGATTATGAAGATTTGAGGAATGTTTTGGCATAACCATTAACTATAAAATGTTCTAGGCCATAAATAAATATGATTTGAAGAGGGATGGGTGCGCTCCCAACGGCTACTGTACGGCACGGCTATCTTGACGGCGTGCCCGGCCTGCGGGCGGAGGAGGAGGCGGCCAGCTGCGAGGCGGAGTGGACGGCAGTGCGGAAGGGCGCGGGGGGCAAGGAGACTCACGTTCCGCCGCCCCTCCTCCGGCCGGCATTGGGCGGCAGCCGCTTCTGGGCGCTGGCGGGGGACTGTTCCAACGACGACGAGGTAAGTCAGGTAAGTGATGGTGGGAGTGTGGGCTCGACTCCGTCGCGGGCACGTACGGCGTACTCGTTGGCTGATTTCGTTGCGCACGCCGAGGCGCGGGCTGACTCCGGTCGGGCGGGCCACCGCCTGCAGTTTGCGCCCGGTGGCCGGGGCGCAGGGCGCACTGCGGCGTCGCATGGTGGGGTGTCACGGGGTCGCCAGGGGGTGGATGCCCTTGCGCTCATGATGGCGGCGAGGAAGGCGGCGGCGCAAGTGCTGGCTCGGCTGGACTCGGAGCCTTGGCGGCCGGAGGCCGCGCAAGGCGGCGGCGGCGGGGAGGCGTCGTCTCCGCTCGAAGGGGATCTCGCTAGGGTTCCGTCGGCTCGGTCGCAGTCCATTGTTGGGCCGCTGGTGCCAGTTGGGCCGCTTGGTCCAGTTGGGGGGCCCGTTTCTCGCCCCTCGGAGACTGACGCCACAGGGGTGGGGTCGGTCCTGGCTGTGGGGGCCGGCTGCGAGCTGGCGGTGGCCCAGGAGGCCCAGGGGGCGCCGGCGCGGCCCGAGGCCCGGTCGGACGGTGCGTCACTAGGGTTTTCTCCCCGCCTCCCTATAAATGGGTGTGGGTGCGGCGGGCGCGCTAGATCCCACCCTAGAGTTTCAGACACCATCGCCAGATCCGCCGCTGTTCTGGTCTCGCGCCGTCGGCGCGCCTGTCATCCCCTCCCTCCTCTCCGCCGCTCCTTCGTCGTGGTGGTGCGGATCGGCAAGGCGAAGCGCCATGGGGAGAAGCCCCGATGTCTCCTCCTTGGATCCGTGGCTGAGCGGCGGCGGCGCGACCTGCGTGCCAAGGCCAAGGTGCAGCTCGCTATCCAGGAGGCGGAGGCGGGTGGATGGGGGCCGCCGCCGCCGTGGTGGATCAAGGATCAGGAGCGCAAGCACCAGAAGAAAGAGGATCATCGGCGGCGTGGGCTCGAGAAGAAGAAGGAGTTGAAGCGCAAGGAGATGCCGCACCCACTCGGCGGCGACCGGATCGGGGACCCCTACGCCAAGAAGCAGAAGCAGCGGTCGGGGCCTGGTGTGGATCTGCGTCGGGTTGCGCCTGCGCTGCCGGGGGTGCCGTCTTCGTCCAAGGGCACGGCGGCCGAGCCAATCCCGGTGGAGGCGGAGGCGGCGGACGGGCCGGACTTCTTCAAATGTGGGAGGGTCGGCCACTACCAGAATGAGTGCGCGTTCAAGCCCCTCTGCATCCTCTGCCAAGAAGAAGGCCACACTTGACCCTCACGACCCGTGGCAAACCCTGCATTGCAGATCATGGGGAATGCGATTCCGGGTCAGGGTTTCTTCTGCTTGCTGTTCGTGGAGGGCCAGGAGCTCACTGTTGCGGACGAAGGGCTGGGCTCGGACGCGGCCTTCATCTCTGCCGCTCCGGGCCTGCTCTCCTCCGCGATTCTGGAGGGAACTGCCACATCTTTTCGAGGGAGAATGGGACTGGCAGGTGCTCCCGGTCGGCGCGGATCGGTTCTCGGTGGTATTTCCCGACAAGGCAATGCTAAGGATGGCGACGCGAAGCGGAAAGCTGTACCTCTCCCTCAACAATATCATAGCGGAGATCCGGGAGGCGCGCGAGGAGGAGCCCAAGGCCATGTCCATGCCCGAGGTGTGGGTGAAGCTTTGGGGCGTCCCCCCTAATCAGCGGAGGGTCGATCGGCTCATGGCGGCCACCACCATGATCGGCCGCCCCATCGCGGTCGATGAGCTGTCTCTGATACGGGTGGGTCCGGTGCGGATGCGGTTCGCCTGCCGCGCTCCTGACAAGCTCCGTGAGGCGGCCGAGATTTGGTTCAACGGCGCTGGGTACTGACAAAGAAGCCGGAGCTCGAGCCGGTGGCGCTGGGCGCTGCACGGCTCCGCCTCCGCCTCCACCACCCAATGGTAAAGGTCCCGTGACAAGGACAAGGACAGGGGCGAGGACCATGACAACGACGAGAGCATGGGCGATGACTCCATCGACACAATGGCGTGGGACAAGCTGGGCATCACCGACAAGACCATGGACAAGACGGCGGGCCCGCCTAAGGGCAAGGGGCGGCTGGCTGCGCAAGATCCCGACGCGACGGGCGCCTTTCCGAGGTGGACCAGTACGGCTCCAACATGGCCCTCGACTTCAAGGCGGAGCGGGGCGCGACTGCCTCTTGCGACTCGGGGCGCCGTTCTTCCCTCCTGCCTGGCATGCAGTCCCCGGGGCTCGGAGGTGGCGCGCTTGGGGGCGGTTCCGACATGTGGCTGTCCCCTCCCTCTGGTGGTGCGAGCAACAGCGGCTCGGTGAGGCAGGCGAAGAAGCCCACGGGCCGCAAGGTGGCGTTGATCCCTCCGATGGAGAACCTGGGTGTGCCACCCACCCCCAAGCAGGCGGTCATGGCGTTGGCCTCTCGCTGGCTCCATTGGCGGTGGTGCTGCGTCGCCTCTGTGGGCTGGCTGCCCTTGAGGCGAAGGCCGTGGCGATCCCGTGGTCCAGCGCGTTGCTCCAAGGCGGTGGTCTGGATCCTACCCCGACGCCACTGCTGGCCGCCCCAAGGGAGCCAAGGGCAACCTGCCATCGCTTCAACGTGCATAGCTTCTGCACACCGAGAAGAACATGGAGATTAACGGTAATCCCCCTCCTTCCTCTCGCTTTACGATTCTAGATTCCTTTTCGGACTCGCATCTGGGGGTTGTTTTGGGGGACAGTGGGGTGGACTTAGCTAGTGAGGGAGAGGCCCGATCGCTAATTTCGTTAGTTCGTTCGAAAGAACTTGCGCAGGCAGCCCTTGCTAGTGCTGCAGCTGCGCACGTGGCCAAATCGACAGAGGAGCAGGGGCACCTTGATCGTGGCTGCGCTGCCCGATTTGAGCGCTGAACCCGCAGGGAATGGTACCGCAGCTCCTCCCGTCAGCCCAAAGGACGAGGTGCGTGGCTAAGGCGGTGACCTCGCGTGGGATCCGTCTCCAGAACCGCATTATTTGATGTGTTTCCTTTTTTGGAACATTCGTGGCTTCAGCCACGCTGGGAGACGGACCCAGCTTAAAGAATACATGCGTAATGAGGTCATTGACGCGGTAGGCATCCAGGAAACAATTAAGGTCGAGTTCCGTCATCCTGAGTTGCTGGCGATCGATCCTCTGGAACGATTTGCGTGGCATTGGTCCCCGTCCCGCGGCCACTCGGGGGGCATTCTCATGGGCGTTAGCAACCTTTGCTTTGAGGTGCTGTCTTGGGAGATGTGCACTTTCTTTGTCTCTGCCCATGTTAGGCATAGGGCGTCGATGCGGGAGTGGGTTATGTTGGTGGTTTACGGACCCGCTGATCACTCGCGATCGCTCGAATTTCTAAATGAGCTACAGGCCAGGGTGGGCCTCGCGCAAGTACAGCAGTTGCCACTGGTGATGGGGGGCGATTTCAACCTACTACGCTCGCTCGCAGATAAGAACAATGCGAACATCAACTGGAACAGAGTCGCCATGTTCAATAATGCGATTGCAGCCATGGCACTTAGGGAAGTGGCCAGGTCTGGAGCGCGTTCACTGGACCAACAAACAATTATCGCCGATGCGGTCTGTTCTAGATAGGGTTTTTGTTACTACCGATTGGGAGCTATGGTTCCCGCTGTGCTCGTTGGTCGCCAAACTAGGATCGGGTCCGACCACGTGCCTCGGGTCCTGTCCACCGGGAGGATAGGATCAAGCGTAGCCCGCTTTCTTCTTGAAACGCTTGGTTCGAATTACCTGATTTTGATCAGGTATTTAGGCTCAAGTGGGAGGCATGTGTGAACAGGCTCGGCCCTCAGCGGGGCCCCATGGAGCTGTGGGTCGCGTCTGGGGCGGGCCTGCGTGCGTCCCTTAAGGGCTGGGGGGCCAACCAGGGATGCGAAGACAAATTCCGCCGAGCCCATCTTGTTCAGGAGCTCGCGGCGATGGACGCACAGGCCGATGTGCGCGCTTTCTCTGAGTCTGAGTGGGCCAACCGGTACGACCTGGAGGGACAGGTAGAGGCGCTCCTCCGTGCCGAGGAGGAGTATTGGCGGCGGAGAGGGGGTCTTAAATGGACCACGAAAGGCGGCGCGGACACGCAATACTTCCACGCTTATGCGAACGGCCGCCGCCGCAAGTGTGCCATCCCACGATCGCAATCCGACCAGGGGCTCCTGTTGCATCAGAATGACATAGTGCGACACGTCTATCAGTTTTACATCCAACTGATGGGCTCGAGTGAGCCCCAAATGGCTCGCCTTCGCGGGGACTTGTGGGGCCCGAAAGGCAGGGTGTCTGAGGCCGAAAATGACGCGCTAGGCCTCGCACCACCCGGGAAATCGATACCGCCATCCATGACATGAAGTCTGATACGGCCCCTAGCCCGGATGGATAGTCGGTGGCCATGTTCAAACACTTATGGGCCCTCTTACAAGGCCAGATTTTCGGGGTCTGTAATGGCTTCATGCGTGGCGAAGTTGACATCTCGCGTCTAAACTTTGGGATCCTCTCCCTCATCCCTAAAGTTCAGGGGGCTGATAACATTAGGCAGTTTAGACCAATTACACTGATCAACGTTCCTTTTAAGATATGCGCCAAAGCCTGCTCGTCGCGTTTATCCCCGGTAGCTCACCGCATTATTAGTAGGAACCATTCCGCGTTCATCCGGGGGTGTCACATTTTGGAGGGGCCTCTCGCTTTGCTCGAGATTGTCCACTCGCTCAACGCTCTCATGCGCCCGCGATTCTTCTTAAGTTAGATTTCAAAAAGCGACGATCGGGTCAATTGGGATTTCCTTAGACAAGTCATCTTGGGAAGAGGATTTCGCCGTTCGGGTTCACCGCATGATGCAACTGGTGTCGGGGGGCCAGACAGCTATCGCGGTTAACGGGGAAGTAGGCCAATACTTTTGTAACAAACAAGGGCTGCGGCAGGGTGACCCAGATTCTTCGCTTCTGTTTAACTTTGTGGCCGATGCCCTGGCTGCAATGTTAGATGTGGCTCGCTGCTGGCCACTTAAGAGGGGTGGCCTCCCGCTTGGTACCAGGAGGAGTTTCCCACCGTAGTATGCATTTATTACACGCTGGTGATGTTTGAACCGGACAGAAACAGTATAGCTACGGTCAAGGCTATTCTGCTGTGCTTCGAACTAATGTCGGGCCTAAAATTCAATTTCCACAAGTGTGAAGTGGTCACCATGCGGATGGGTCTTGACGCTAGTCAGGAGGTGGCAGGTCTGCTAAACTGTAAGCTGGGATCTTTGCCATTCCAATACCTGGGGCTCCCGATAGGGGACCGCCGCCTTCCATCTGTGATCGGGCCCGTTATGCAATACGGTGGCCGGCCGGGTTGGCCCGTGGCGAGGGAGATTTATGTCGTCGGGTGCACGGCTTATCCTCACTAACTCGAGTCTCTCCTCGCTCCCTATGTTCACCATGGGGATGTTTCTGCTGGCCGAGGGTGTGCATGTCAAGTTGGACACACCACGGTCCCGCTTCTTCTGGGAAGGAGCCAGCCACAAACGGAAGTACCACTCGCCAAATGGACGGCCAGGTGTCGTCCAAAGTCCCAGAGGGGATTTGGGGTGATGAACTCCATGCTGATGAACATTGCACTCTTGTGCAAATGGTTCTGGATGTTGTTGCAGGGTGAAACTGGTATTTGGTCGACCTTCTCCGCGCCAAGTACTTTCCGTCGGGCAATTTTTTGCTGCAGCGGACGGGGTCCCCTTCCGAACTCTATCCAGGAGCTCAAACCAGTCTTCGCCATGGGGGCAAAGTTCCTGGTCAAGGATGGCTGCTCAACGCGTTTTTGGACGGACCAATGGATTGGCGACCAACCTCTCTGGTCCCGCTTCAGATCGTTGTATAATATTGCGCTCGAGCCGCACTCTTTTGTAGCGCAAGTTTTGGCCGAGTCCCCACATTTCCGCCAGCGTGATCTCACCAGCCGGAGACGGCAAGTTTGGGAAACCTGCTATCTCCGCCGGAAGGTTGCCCTTTCTCAAGGTCCAGACGTAGTGTCTTGGTGCCTTAATGCCTCTGGCAAATTCTCTGTTAACTCTCTGTACCGAGCACTCGCCAGAGGTACCGAGCAGCAAGTGGCGACCGGGCTATGGAAGGCTCGGCTCCCTCTAAAAATCAAGATTTTCATTTGGCAACTGTGCCTTGACAAACTCCCAACTTCGGTAAATATCGCCAAGCGTAACGGTCCGTCCCAACGGGCTTGTGCTGTGTGGGGAGTCCGAAACAGCTAACCACGTATTTTTCCATTGCCATCTGACTCGGTTTGCGTGAGCGCTGGTCTCGAGAGGTCGCTGGCCGGATTGGGATCCTAGGTCGTGCTGAGCTAAGCGCTCTTCGTAAATGTCTGCGGTTCCGCTAGACGTGTCGTGTGGAACTGTGTTGGGGCTTTACTCCGGGCTGTGGCGCATTAGGAACAAACTTACGATCGAGGGCGTGTTCCCTCACATCCGCCGACGTTATCTTCAAATGTGTTATCTTTTGCAGCAGTGGGCACCGCAGTAAGGCGCCAAGACGTTGAGCTGCTGCCTCGCTCTCGCCTGCCTTCGACAAGTCTACACTCTGGCGAGAGCTCCGCGCCGCCCGTAGGGTCTGGGTGGTCCTTTTGGCATCATTGTAGCCAGCCCACGTGCCTGGTCTTGCTGCCTCGGCATGTAACCCTCGAACCTTCGCCTCGCTTTTGAGCGCTTGTGCGGGCTTTACGTGTGTTTCGACTTGACTTGTGTACGCTTCCTATTGTTGACTTTATTAATTTAAAGCCGGATGCATCGATCGTTTATGTTCTAAAAAATATGATTTAATGGGATGATATTTTTAGCATATTTGATGAGGAGGCGGTTGATGGAATGATAATCAGGAACAAAATAAATGCAATTAAAGTACGATGTACTTTGATTTCGTTAGGCAGCATATATAATACCTCGGTTCACACGCATTTCCCAGTTCCTCATATTCCTTGATACAATTTGTATGCAGCAACAGTTAGCTAGCCATAGCCATCCAAAGATCTGCTCCTCATCGCCTTCATGGCTTCCATCCTCCAAGCGGCCACCTGCGACACAGCTGCACGACCTTTTGGTGAAAAACAACTTCCCGTGAGGCTCTCTTGCCTCGGGCGTGAAGTCGCACGCACTACTAGGAAAAAAAGGGTTACTAATGGCGCACCAGTTTTGCCTACTAATGGTGCATCACTGGTGCGCCATTAGTATCACGCCACTAAAATTTTTTCTAATGGCGCACCACTGGTGCGCCTTTAGTATCCGGTATACTAATGGTGTACCGTGCAAAGGCGCCATTAGTTTTGCCCATGATGCGCCACTAATTAGTAATGCTATACTAATGGCGCACCACACTGTAATGCGCCATTAGTAACAATTTTTTTAATTTTTTTTCTTAATCTCATGTCACTATTTCACTTATGAGATATCCAACACATATATATACAACAAGCATTCATATAACAATCATAGCCAACACATAAGTTCCATCATATATACATACATAGCCAACACACAAGTTTCATCATATATACATACATAGCCAACACACAAGTTCCATCGTTACATATTACAAAAGTTTCACATTGTTCATCCAACACCGTTATCCATCAATTCACAAAAGTTTCACATTGATACAAAATAAAAACACAAATGGAAAAGAAGCACTCCATCCATGCAAGCTTCCGTGAATTAAATCAAATCTGCCAAATGATAAACAAGAAGTTAGAAGAAGAAAAAGAAGAATACTAGAAGAAGAAGAACACTAGAAGAAGAATAATAAGAATTTTGGAAAAGAAATAAGAAGAAGACTATAAGCTTATTATGTAAACTTGATCATTTTGTGCTAACATAAGTTATTTTGGAGCTAACCTATAGGAAACTAAGCATATAAGCTCTAAGTTAGCATATTAGAGCCAACTTAGGTAAAATGAAGCTAACCTATAGGAAACTAAGCATATTAGAGATAGCATAGGTAACTAAGTATATATATATCATTTTGGAGATCTGACATACCTGACAAAGTTCAGTTCTCATGCATTGTTCTTCTCCTTCTCCTTCCTCAGTCTGATGCGCCAAGAGCGGCGAGGCGGTGGAGGCGGTGGAGGCAGTGGGATGTAGTCTTCTACCTCAATTGGCGTGGTCATGTCGCCCAGTTGTGGGATCGCCGACGCCACCACCGGTGCGTGGTCATTGTCAGGCACCACCACCATCGCGAGGCCACCTTCGTGCACGACCATCACTAGGTCATCCTCAGCCACCTCCATCTCTTGCCCATGGTCAGCCACCACCATCTCTTGCCCATGGTCAGCCACCACCATCTCTTGCCCTTGGTCACCACCACCACCGCTTAGGTCATCCTCACCGATGCCCATCGTCATCCCGCAGCTCCTCATCCCCACTGCTCCTCTTCTCCCGCACTCCAGTCCGGATCATCCTTCTTGTTGTCTATGCTGCCGAATCGCTCTTGCTTCGCTATAGCCGAATCGCTGCTGCTTCGCTTCTGACCATGGTCGCCGCCGCTTGGTCAGTAGCCATTGTCGCCGCTGCTCCCATTACCTGTCCAAATGCAACAATGACCATTAACAATCGATGTGAGACAAAGCCAAATGTAGAGGAATAAGAAGAGGCAGAACGTACCGGCATCATAATCTTCAGCGTAGCGCATGCGACACATAGTCGCGTTGAACACCTTCACGATGAGCATGGTGGCGTCGTCGTCATACGTGAAGAGAAGGAAGTACCCCAGCCGCAGGTCGAGGCACGGTAGAACTTCTCCCACCCACGAGACAAGTACATGTGGCCCTCCTTGATCACCAACTCCACATCCCACAGCCCGCGAAACCCGCTGCGGCCTGTCGCACCTTCACATTATTTGGCGGATCTTCACCCATCAAGATGTTCTTAAACTGTCGTGCAGCCTCTCAGCTTTGGGGACAATGAGTGATGTAGGCAAACAATGATATCATAATGATATGGGTGAAGCTAGGGGAGATCTCTCATTTTATATACATGCGTCATGTACGATACTGAAGTCCCAAGTATGATAGTGAAGAACTTGGAAGCATCCAACTCGTACTGCGGTGTCGCAGAGCGGCGGTGGCTGCTTCCCGCCATCTCTGATAATTAAGCAGCAGAAGAGACCAATTAGTACCCTTACAACAGATCATAAAACATGCATGATAACAGGCATAAGTCAAGATGTAGCTCTATATGTCCTATTTTTATCAAAGTAATGCTAAAATTCACGGAAAATTTCAGCATTACCTTTGCCGAAAATAGGACATATGGAGTACCCGAATTTGCCGGAACGGAAGTTAATCGACATTCCGGCAAACTCAAGGGCCTCTCGGGGTACCTACAACATCATCACAAGTACCTTTACTACCTGTGTCAGGATATCAGGAGGTTCTTCAGGACATAAGTAATTGAGATCATATACTTCTTCAACAGCGGTAAATTAAGACCATGCATTTCTTCAATAGGAGGTAAATTCTTAACATCTTCAGCTTTAATACCTTTTTTCTTTCATGGATTTCTTCGCCTCTTGCATATCTTCGGACCGAGAAATAGAACACCTCTTCTTCGGAGTTGGTTTAGGAATAGGCTCAAGAATTGGCTCAGAGCTGGCTCGGGAGTTGGCTCAGGAGGTGCCCAATTATTTTCATTTGTCAACATATTATTCAATAAAATTTCAGCTTCATCCGTGTTCTTTCCACGAAAAGAGAACCAGCACAACTATCCGTAATCTCCGGAAGCATCGGTTAGTCCATTATAAAAGATATCAAGTATTTCAGGTTTCTTAAGAGGATGATCAGGCATTAAGTAACTTGAGAAGCCTCCCCCAAGCTTGTGGGAGACTCTCTTCTTCAATTTGCACAAAATTATATATATCCCTCAAAGCAGCTTGTTTCTTATGAGCAGGGAAATATTTAGCGTAGAAGTAATAAATCATATCCTCGGGACTTTGCGCATACAACCAGGATCAAGAGAATTAAACCATATCTTAGCATCACCCTTTAATTAGAACGGAAATATTTTGAGTAAATAAAGGTAGCGTGATCTCTCATTATTAGTAAACAGGGCAGCTATATCATCTAACTTTTAAGATGTGCCACAACAGTTTCAGATTCATAGCCATAAAAAGGATCAGATTCAACCAAAGTAATTATATCTGGATCAACAGAAAAATCATAATAATCCTGATCAGGAACACAGATAGGTGAAGTAGCAAAAGCAGGGTCGGGTCTCATCCTATCTCTAAAAGATTATTTACTCCATTTAACTAGCAACCTCTTACGTTCAAGACTGTCCTGGCAAGCAAGAATAGCTTCAGTAGATTCACATTAAAAAGATAACCCTCGTGAATAACAGGCTTATTTTCATCATCAATAACATCATTGTATTCAGTTTCAATATTTTTCTCTTCCTCTAGACCTAGAAATTTGTTCATCTAGAAATTCACCAAGGGCACAATAGTATCAAGCATAGAAGTAGTTTCATCATAAGTATCATGCATAGAAGAAGTGGCATCATCAATAACATGCATATATCGAACGAATAGCAGAAGCAGGTTTAGGTGTCGCTACCTTACTCATAACAGAAGGTGAATCAAGTGCAGAGCTAGATGGCAGTTCCTTACCTCGCCTCGTAGTTGAGGGATAAATTGTTGTCTTAGCGCCTTTCAAGTTCTTCATAGTGTCCAGCAGATATAAATCCCAAGTGACTAAAAGAATAGAGCTATGCTCCCGGCAACGGTGCCGTAAAAAGGTCTTGATAACCCACAAGTATAGGGGATCGCAACAGTTTTCGAGGGTAGAGTATTCAACCCAAATTTATTGATTCGACACAAGGGGAGCCAAAGAATATTCTCAAGTATTAGCAGCTGAGTTGTCAATTCAACCACACCGGAAACTTAGTATCCGCAGCAAAGTGTTTAGTAGCAAAGTAATATGATAGTGGTGGTAACGGTAAAAAAGTAAAGACAACAAAGTAATGTTTTTGGTATTTTTGTAGTGATTGTAACAAAGGGCAACGGAAAAGTAAATAAGCGTAAACCGGTATATGGAAAACTCAGAGGCACCGGATCGTTGATGGATAATTATGCCGGATGTGGTTCGTCATGTAACAATCATAACATAGGGTGACATGTAACTAGCTCCAGTTCATCAATGTAATGTAGGCATGTATTCGAATATAGTCATACGTGCTTATGGAAAAGAACTTGCATGACATATTTTGTCCTACCCTCCCGTGGCAGCGGGTCCTATTGGAAACTAAGGGATATTAAGGCCTCCTTTTAATAGAGAACCGAACAAAGCATTAGCACATAGTGAATACATGAACTCCTCAAACTATGGTCATCACAGGGAGTGGTCCCGATTATTGTCACTTCGGGGTTGCCGGATCACAACACATAGTAGGTGACTATAGACTTGCAAGATAGGATCAAGAACACACATATATTCATGAAAACATAATAGGTTTAGATCTGAAATCATGGCACTCGGGCCCTAGTGACAAGCATTAAGCATAGCAAAGTCATAGCAACATCAATCTCAGAACATAGTGGATACTAGGGATCAAACCCTAACAAAACTAACTCGATTACATGATAAATCTCATCCAACCCATCACCGGCCCAAAGAAGCTTCATTTATGGAATTACTCACACACGGCAGTGAGCATCATGAAATTGGTGATGGAGGATGGTTGATGATGACGACGGCGATGAATCCCCTCTCTCGAGCCCCGAACGGACTCTGATCAGCCCTCCTGTGAGAGATTAGTGCTTGGCGGGCGGCCCAGATCGTAAAAACGCGATGAAACTTTTCTCCGATTTTTCTCCAGGAGTTGGAGTTGGCGCTGAGGGCCACCAAGGGGCCCACGAGGTAGGGAGGCGCGCCTGGGGAGGGGCGCGCCCACCCTCGTGGACAGGTGTGGGCCCCGGCCTTCATCTTTGGCGAGGATTTTTATTATTTATTCTAAGATATTCCATGGAGTTTCAAGTCATTCCGAGAACTTTTGTTTTCTACACATAAAACAACACCATGGCAATTCTGCTGAAAACAGCGTCAGTCCGGGTTAGTTCCATTCAAATCATACAAGTTAGAGTCCAAAACAAGGGCAAAAGTGTTTGGAAAAGTAGATACGACGGAAACGTATCAGGATGAAGGCTACCTGCTTCTCAAACTGCTCACCGAGGCCGACGAGGAGGGCGTTGATGAGGGCGCAATCGTCAACGTGATCGCCGAGCTGTCGGGGTTCATCGCTGATCGACTTGATCCGTCGAAAGAAGACCGTGACCGGAGAGTCCCTTGGGTGATGGTGCGAAGCTTCGGTGTGAAGCGCATTGATACATGCATCGGAGTTGTCCCGGAATAGTTGTGGAAGCGAGGCCCAAAGCTCGGCGGTGGTGACGTCATCATTGGAGACAAGGTTGAAGAGCTCGGTGGAGATCTGAGGTGTAGAACCATTGGGTGATCATGAGGTCGTCCTTAATCCAGCGAGGATCGGCGGGCTGCGGAGTTGATGAGGGATGAATATGGTGGCACAGGCCGCAGTGGCCAAGGTGGATGTGGAAGAGATGGCGCCAATGGTAGTAGTTGTGGGCAGCTAGGTCAAGGGAGATCAGGGTAAACGGGGAGACATCGGCAATTGTATTGGCTAAGGAAATTTGAGGTGGTTGAAGATTGTATTGGTGTGTAGGAGCTAGGGGTAGATTAAGAAGAAGAAGAGGGAGCTCGGGGGCGAGGAATTCTGCCAAGGGTGAAGAGAGGCTGTGGACGGCAATGGTGGAGGAGTCATGGAGGGGCCATGTCGAGGGCGGAAACCTAGGCGTCTGATACCATGAAGATTGGAGAATAATTGTTGTATTGATTGGGGCCTCAAAGGGATGCTTATTTAAAGTATAAGTCTTGGAGTCCAAGAATACTAGAGATAGATTACAAGTTAAACTACCAAAACTGTATAAACCGACTATACTCTAAGTTGGTGCTATGTTTGCTTGTGAAAATTGAGTAATTGTATAATGTAGCACTGATTTTAGACCCAGTCAAGCCCATTCACCGCACAAGGAAAGCGTGTGTGTTGGCACCCCAATCGCCAACCCATCCTAGCACACGATTTTTAATTATAACCGTGTGTGATGGACCCTTCCTATTGCACATAGTTTGTATGTTCTAACTGTGTGTGATGGACTCAATATCGCATACAATTTTTATGCTCTAATCGCAGCCCATGCTTGAGATCAACACACCGTGATGGTTGATGGACTATGAGCAGGCCCTTCAACTATGTTAGCGATCACTAGTTTAAATAGGCATTATACTTCTCTCTTATCTCCTGGCTGGGATTTGGATGATGGCGCCGGGCGTGTAACCGCAGTAGCTGTGAAGGTGGATGCGCGGCTAGCTAACAAACCAATTTCCGCAATTTCAAATTCTAATCCCTAGCAATTCCTCTCGATCCAGTGAGTTGCTCACAGTTGAGATAAGATTCAGTGGTCCTGGAGTTGGCACGACATCATCATGGGACGAGGTGCGTGATCGGCGGTGACCGGAGGCGATGGACAAGCTGTCCGAGGACGGGTGCGGCGTGTATGTGCTTCTGCAAGCGTATTTCACCGCGGGTCTGGACCGGCTCTTCAAGGATCACGATGAGAACCTCCTTCAAGCGGTCGACAAACTCATCCAGGCCAACACTGCCACGCTCGATGGCTTGCTTTCGGCTCATAACCCAACAATTATAATAGCATGGAACAATCAAAATTATAGATACGTTGGAGACGTATCATAACCCAACAAGATCTAAATTAAATATATTGCTTGGAGTTGTTTTTTTAGTTTGCTTGCATTGCACAAGAAAAGTTTAAGACAAGTGTAAGGTGGAGGGGTAGGCACCTGCTCCTCCGCACTCTTCATTTTGGATATGGGTACTGAGCCTCTCTGATGGTCTGGGAGTTCATGCTATAACATTGTGGAAACTTTGACCGAAATGTTATGTATGAGTCTGTGCTGGCCTTAGTAGGCATCCTCAAACAGATGATCTGCACAATGGTGAGATAATCATTCTATTGCACCGCATACCGATGTAAAACTCAAGTATATCTAAATGAAATATTTTTTTCTTGTAGTGTTTTATGTAGTTGCACTGCACAACATTATTTGAAGAGAAGAGAAGCCTCATTGGTACCCAAGGCAACATAAAGGATCAAACTGTTGGGGATGTTGATGTTTTCCCTTGATTCATTTTTAGGTTTTTGCATATGTTTGATATGTCGGTTGTGAAGTGCGTAAATGAATGTTGCTCTGAAATTTCAGTTCTATATGCATGTCTATTATGAGATGCAAAGCTTTGTGCAAATGAATGATGTGTGCCTATGTTTATTTGAATGTTTACTTTCAATTTCATTCATGTGACTAGTTAATTGATACAAAAATCGAGGAGTGTTTCATCCGACTATCATTAGCCGGGGAGAGTTCCTAAAAGAAAACATTTATATGCCTAACATACAAAATGAAGGTGTCTATTCGCATTTAACTGCCTGTGGCAAGAAGGGTATAGAAAGAGGCAGGAAATCGCCGCTTCATGCGGAGTATTAACGAATCAAGCTTTGAGGAGGAAATGATACTAGTGTTGTAATATATTCCAAAAAGATTTGGCTGTAGGAAACATTTGAATTAATAGTATATGAAAAACACTTAAAATACATACTCCCTCCGTTCCTTGATATAAGGCATACAGATTTTTGAGAAAAAAATCCAAAATATAACGTGTATTATGCTGCACCACTCGCTTGAATAATTTTTAGGGATTTTATTACATTTCCATATAGCAGGCAAGCTCCTATATTTTCTCATGTCAATTAGTCAGGTGTATTCTCGCCAAAACTTGTGAAACTTTTCCTCCACGTATGCTCTTAATTTCCGTACAAAAATTATACACCCTATATTTAGGAACTGAGGGAGTATTATATATCGTATAGTTAAAAAAATTGTCTAATATAGGTAGTAAGATAATATAATGGATTTTTTTCCCATGCATGTTGGGTGGGCCTTCGATGAGGTGGCATATTTGCATGGCTTATATGTGTATGTTGAAATAAATACAATTAGTGAGGGTCAATTTTCAATAAAAAATAATTCTCATGCATGTTGTGATGGACCTTTGATGATGTGGCACGTGTGCATGTTAAAATAATACTAGAAATAGTAAGGACAAATTATTTAGGTATATAGGATAGTATGTTTTCAATCTCATTTTATGGTACGTATTGAGTATGCAGATTTGAGGAACGTTTTGGCAAGACCATTAACTATAGAATGTTCTAGGCTAGAAATAAATATGATTTAATGGGATGGTATTTTTAGCATATTTTATGAGGCGGTTGATGGAATGATAATTAAGAACAAAATAAATGCAATTAAAGTACGATTGACTTTGATTTCGTTGGGCAGCATATATAATACGTGGCCAGGGCCTCTGTCTACATGCACTTCCCAGCTCCTCATATTCCTTGATACAATTTGTAAGCAGCAACAGTTAGCTAGCCATGGCCATCCAGCATCTGCTCCTCATCGCCTTCATGGCTACCATCCTCCAAGCGGCCACCTCCGACACAGCATACGACCTTTTGGCTAAAAATAACTTCCCGCGGGCTCTCTTGCCTCTGGGCGTGAAGTCGTACGTGAACCATGATGGGGGCGCCGTTGAGGTGACCCTCCCCGCCTCGTGCGACTTCAACGTTACGGTTGCCGGTGGATCACACAAGATTCGGTTTGACAGCATAGTCAGTGGGGTTATCCGGCCCGGATCCATAACCCAACTGGGTGGCGTGAGGATACAGGTGGAATGGGACTTTCTTGCATTCCACACGGTTCAACGCGGCCGGTGACAAGCTCAGGTTTACTGGTAGTGAGCATGCAGCCACGCTCGACCAGTCCTTTCCGATTAGCAACTTCGTGCAGAGCCCTGTGTGCAGCTAAGGGTCCGATTGATTAGGGATGCATCGCCCGCATGCTTTACTACAATGTATGCAATATGCATGTGTCTCTGTGAGTCCGTTGCTTTATGTAGAATGAATAAACTGATTATGTAAGTCATGGTGCCAAGACCTAATATTATTGTGATGATCATAAATTTTTTTGCTCGGTTATTTATTGCGAGATGTTGCAATGGTTCCTCCTAACCATAGGAACAAGAAATTCCACAAGATATACTCTGTCAGAGTCTCGCAGGTAATTGGAAATAACCTTGATCTACATAGCATCAGATCCAAGGGTGTCCGATGGGTTGTAAAATATCGCAGGGCTTACTGGAAAATAGAAGAGCAAAACAACTCAATCTTAATGTGTAATATTCTTTAGGGATAAGTATATTATTCGTCCTTAACTCTTCCGAGAGTTTAGAAATCGTCCCTCAACTCCATACCGGAGAGTTTTCGTCCCTCAACTATCAAAACTGGATAGTTTTCGTCCCTCGAGCCGCTTCGGGGGGTTTTAGTCCGGGATGAACAGTAAACCGGTGAACAGTAAAGTCTAACAAATAGCGAAACAAATCAAAAAAAATTGTAATTGTACAGCATCGAAGATACTCTAGTGTGCAAGACCCGTGCAAAATTTCGTAGTGTTTCGACATTCGTGCAGCTCATGGCAAACAAAAAACTGTAAATATGTACGCCGGTGAATAGTAAATTAAAAAATCCAAAAAAACATGAAACTTTTTGGCATCAAAGATGCTCAGGTACGCAAGATGCATGCAAAATTTCGTGATCAAATGACATACAAGGAGCTCTAGCAAAAAAACAAAATAGCGCGCTTTTTGAAAAAAAAATCTGAGCCAAATTTTGTTTTTCTGTCACGAAGTTCGCACAATGCCCAAACACCACAAAAATGTGCACGCACGCTATGCACCCTAGCCTCTTTGATGCTAAAAAATGCATACTATTTTGAATCTTTTGGCTATTTTTTTGAATTTACTGTTTACTGACGCATATTTTATAGTTTTTTGTTTGCAACGAGCTGCTCGAATGCTCGAAACACCACAAAATTTTGCACGTGTCTATGCATCAAAGTATCTTCGATGCTGTAAAATTTCAGATTTTTTATTTTACTGGTCACCGATTTACTGTTCATCCCTGACTAAAACCACCCGAAGCAGCACGAGGGACGAAAACTATCCGGTTTTGATAGTTGAGGGATGAAAACTCTCCGTTTAGAGTTCAAGGACGATTTCTAAACTCTCGGAAGAGTTCGAGGACGAAAAATATACTTATCCCTATTCTTTATGATATCGGACATTGACAGCCACTAAAATAAGAAAGGAGAGCAAGATATGTTTGATCTTTCATTCCCCATGCATTGTAAGTTCTACATGTTTAAATGCCTAGACACCTTCCCCCCGAAAAAAACTAGAAGAATGCCTAGACTCTTATTTAGTTGATTTGCAGAATGTTCTCTAAAAATAAAATGCATTTCTCTGAAAAAGATCAACAGTGTTTTAGAAAACCGTGGAAAAAACATTAGCAATCTTTGTTCTTTCAGGGGATCAGCTATATTTGATGGCATGCATAAAGTAAGTATATTCCAATATTCAGTGAGCAAATCCCCAAGTAGTAATTCCCATTCAGCAACATGGGGACGATACTAGTATTTTCTTGTGATCCGGACAAAAAGTTCAAAATTAGCCAAAATACTGAAGGGGGATGTCCCGGTAGCTACACCAACTTTCTATGGCCAGAATCGGTGGAATCGGCTGCGGCGGCCCAAGATTTGGTAGCAGAAATCCCGGGCGGCAGGGTGGTGGCGGGGCTGAGAACGGCCGATTGAGTCGCGGCGGCGGCATGCGCTGCGACAGTCGGTCAGAGTAGGTGTGGGGTGGCGACTGTCGGCGGTGGGGTAGTCTCATCGCGAGTGGTTGGGTTCCTGCTGCATTCTTTTTGGTTTCACCGTAGCTGCTAGATGTGTGTGACAAAATTTTGGGTAATTTTCTTTTGCAACATATAGGTATATAGGGCATCTTTTGGATACTTTTTTTTGGCCCAAAGTGACCTAACTGACAATTTTTTTGACACAACGGCTATTTTACATCATACATTGAAGATTCTCCACTACAAGAAAGCATATTAAGTTGAGTGTGCAGACCACCAATTGTATAATGTAGCACTTGTTTTAGACCTAGTCGAGCCCATTCATCGCACACAGTTTTGAAAGCGTGTGTTGGCACCCCAATCGCCAACCCATCCGAGCACACGATTTTTAATTATAACTGTGTGTGATGAACACCCTTCCTATTGCATATAGTTTGTATGTTCTAACTGTGTGTGATGGACTCAATATCGCATACAATTTTTATGCTCTAACCGCAGCCTAGGCTCAAGATCAGCCCACCGCGATGGTTGATGGACTATGAGCAGGCCCTTGTACTATGTTAGCGATCACTAGTTTAAATAGGCATTATACTTCTCTCTTATCTCCTGGCTGGGATTTGGATGATGGCATCAGGCGGTGTAATCCTGTAGCTGTGAGGGTGGACGGACGGCTAGCTAACAAACCAATTTCCGCAATTTCGAATTCTAATCCCTAGCAATTCCTCTCGATCGAGTGAGTTGCTCACAGTTAGTATAAGATTAAGTGATCCTGGAGTTGCCGCGACACCATCACGGGACGAGGTGGCGTGATCGGCGGGGATGGACAAGCTGTCCGAGGAAGGGTGCAGCGTGTACGCGCTTCAACGAGCGTATTTCATCAGAGGTTTGGACCGCTCTTCAAGGATCACGATGAGAACCTCCTTCAAGCGGTCGACAATCTTATCCAATCCAACGCTGCCACGCCGATTGCTTGCTTTCGCTCATGACCCAACAATTATAATAGCATGGAACAATAAAAATTATAAATACGTTGAAGACGATCATAACCCAACAAGATCTAAATTGAATATATTGCTTGGAGTTGTTTTTAGTTTAGTTGCATTGCATAGGAAAATTTTAAGAGAAGTGGAAGGTGGAGGGTAGGCACCTGCTCCTCCGCACTTCTCATTATGGATATGGGTACTGAGCCTCTATGCCGGTCTGGGAGTTCATGCTATAACATTGTGGAAACTTTCACCAAGATGTTATGTATGAGTCTGTGCTGGCCTGAGTAGGCATCCTGAAAGAGATGATCTGCACAATGGGGAGACAATCATTCTATTGCAATCAAGATACTGATGTAAAACTCAAATATATCTAAATGAAATATTTCTTTCTTCTTGGGTGTTTTATGTTTTAATTGCACTGCACAACATTATTTAAAGAGAAGAGAAGCCTCATTGGTACCCAAGCCAACATAAAGGATCAAACTGTTGGGGATGTTGATGTTTCCCTTTGATTCATTTTTAGGTTTTTGCATATGTTTCATATGTCGGCTGTGAAGTACGTAAATGAATGTTGCTCTGAAATTTTAGTCTCATTTTATGGTACGTATTGATTATGAAGATTTGAGGAATGTTTTGGCATAACCATTAACTATAAAATGTTCTAGGCCATAAATAAATATGATTTGAAGAGGGATGGGTGCGCCCCAACGGCTATCAGACGGCACGGCTATCTTGACGGCGTGCCCGCCTGCGGGCGGAGGAGGAGGCGGCCAGCTGCGAGGCGGAGTGGACGGCAGCGGAAGGGCGCTGGGGCAAGGAGACTCACGTTCGCCGCCTCCTCCGCCGGCATTAGCGGCAGCCGCTTGGGCGCCGGCGGGGACTGTTCCAACGACGACGAGGTAAGTCAGGTAAGTGATGGTGGGAGTGTGGGCTCGACTCCGTCGGGCACGCACGGCGCATTTCGCTGGCTGATTTCGTTGCGCACGCCGAGGCGCGGGCTGACTCCGGTCGGGCGGGCCACCGCCTGCAGTTTGCGCCCGGTGGCCGGGGCGCAGGGCGCACTGCGGCGTCGCATGGTGGGGTGTCACGGGGTCGCCAGGGGGTGGATGCCCTTGCGCTCATGATGGCGGCGAGGAAGGCGGCGGCGCAAGTGCTGGCTCGGTTGGACTCGGAGCCTTGGCGGCGGAGGTCGCGCAAGGCGGCGGCGGGAGGCGTCGCCTCCGTCAAGGGGATCTCGCTAGGGTTCCGTCGGCTCGGTCGCAGTCCATTGTTGGGCCGCTGGTGCCAGTTGGGCCGCTTGGTCCAGTTGGGGGGCCCGTTTCTCGCCCCTCGGAGACTGACGCCACAGGGGTGGGGTCGGTCCAGGCCTTGGGGGCCGGCTATGAGCTGGAGGTGGCCCAGGAGGCCCAGGGGGCGCCGGCGTGGCCCGAGGCTCGGTCGGACGGTGCGTCACTAGGGTTTTCTCCCCGCCTCCCCTATAAATGGGTGTGGGTGCGGCGGGGCGCGCTAGATCCCACCCTAGAGTTTCCAGACACCACTGCTCAGATCCGCCGCTACAGGTCTCGCGCCCGTCGGCTGCGTCGTCTGTCCCCTCCCCCTCCTCTCCGTCGCTCCTTCGTCGTGGTGGTGCGGATCGGCTCGCGCGGCGAGCGCCATGGGGAGAAGCCCCCGATGTCTCCTCCCTTGGATCCAGAAGCTGAGCGGCAGCGCGAGCGCGACCTGCGTGCCAAGGCCAAGGTGCAGCTCGCTATCCAGGAGGCGGAGGCGGGTGGATGGGGGCCGCCGCCATTGGTGGATCAAGGATCAGGAGCGCAAGCACCAGAAGAAAGAGGAGCATCGGCGGCGTGGGCTCGAGAAGAAGAAGGAGTTGAAGCGCAAGGAGATGCCGCACCCACTCGGCGGCGACCGGATCGGGGACCCCTACGCCAAGAAGCAGAAGCAGCGGTCGGGGCCTGGTGTGGATCTGCGTCGGGTTGCGCCTGCGCTGCCGGGGGTGCCGTCTTCATCCAAGGGCACGGCGGCCGAGCCAATCCCGGTGGAGGTGGAGCCGGCGGTCGGGCCGGACTTCTTCAAATGTGGGAGGGTCGGCCACTACCAGAATGAGTGCGCGTTCAAGCCCCTCTGCATCCTCTGCCAAGAAGAAGGCCACACTGGCCATCGCACGACCTGCGTGGCAAACCCCGCAGCCGCAGATCATGGGGAATGCGATTCCGGTCGTGGTTTCTTCCGCTTGCTGTTCATGGAGGGCCAGGAGCTCATTTGCGACGGCGGGCTGGGCTCGGATGCGGCCTTCATCTCTCGCCGCCCGGCCTGCTCTCCTCCGCGATTCTCGAGGGAACTGCCACATCTTTTCGAGGAGAATGGACCGGCAGGTGCTCCCGGTCGGCGCGGATCGGTTCTCGGTGGTATTTCCCGACAAGGCAATGCTAAGGATGGTGACGCGAAGCGGAAAGCTGTACCTCTCCCTCAACAATATCATGGCGGAGATCCGGGAGGCGAGCGAGGAGGAGCCCAAGGCCATGTCCATGCCCGAGGTGTGGGTGAAGCTTTGGGGCGTCCCCCCTAATCAGCGGAGGGTCGATCGGCTCATGGCGGCCACCACCATGATCGGCCGCCCCATCGCGGTCGATGAGCTGTCTCTGATACGGGTGGGTCCGGTGCGGATGCGGTTCGCCTGCCGCGCTCCTGACAAGCTCCGTAGGCGCGTCGAGATTTGGTTCAACGGCGCGGGGTACGACAGCAAGCTGGAGCCTGAGCTGGTGGCGTCGGGGCGCGGCACGGCTCCGCCTCCGCCTCCACCACCCAATGGTAAAGGTCCCGGTGACAAGGACAAGGACAGGGGCGAGGACCATGACAACGACGAGAGCATGGGCGATGACTCCATCGACACAGCGGCGTGGGACAAGCTGGGCATCACCGACAAGACCATGGACAAGACGGCGGGCCCGCCCAAGGGCAAGGGGGCGGCTTTGCGCAAGATCCCGACGCGACGGGCGCCCTTCTGGAGGTGGACCAGTACGGCTCCAACATGGCCCTCGACTTCGAGGTGGAGCGGGGCGCGACTGCCTCTTGCGACTCGGGCGCCGTTCTTCCCTTCTGCCTGGCGTGCAGTCCCCGGGGCTCGGAGGTGGCGCGCTTGGGGGCGGTTCCGACATGTGGCTGTCCCCTCCCTCTGGTGGTGCGAGCAACAGCGGCTCGGTGAGGCAGGCGAAGAAGCCCACGGGCCGCAAGGTGGCGTTGATCCCTCCGATGGAGAACCTGGGTGTGCCACCCACCCCCAAGCAGGCGGTCATGGCGTTGGCCTCTCTGCTGGCTCCGACTGGCGGTGGTGCTGCGTCTGCCTCTGTGGGCCTGGCCGCTGCCCTTCGGGCGAAGGCCGTGGCGATCCCGGTGGTCCAGGCGCGTTGCTCCAAGGCGGTGGCTGCGGATCCTACCCCGACGCTCACCAGTGGCCGCCCCAAGGGAGCCAAGGGCAACCTGCCATCGCTTCAACGTGCATAGCTTCTGCACACCGAGAAGAACATGGAGATTAACGGTAATCCCCCTCCTTCCTCTCGCTTTACGATTCTAGATTCCTTTTCGGACTCGTGATCCGGGGTTGTTTTGGGGGACAGTGGGGTGGACTTAGCTAGTGAGGGAGAGGCCCGATCGCTAATTTCGTTAGTTCGTTCAAAAGAACTTGCGCAGGCAGCCCTTGCTAGTGCTGCAGCTGCGCGCGCGGCCAAATCGACAGAGGGAGCAGGGGCACCCTTGATCGTGGCTGCGCTGCCCGATTTGAGCGCGGAACCCGCAGGGAATGGTACCGCAGCTCCTCCCCGTCTGGCCCAAAGGACGAGGTGCGTGGCTAAGGCGGTGACCTCGCGTGGGATCCGTCTCCGTAACCGCATTATTTGATGTGTTTCCTTTTTTGGAACATTCGTGGCTTCAGCCACGCTGGGAGACGGACCCAGCTTAAAGAATACATGCGTAATGAGGTCATTGACGCGGTAGGCATCCAGGAAACCATTAAGGTCGAAGTTCCGTCATCACGAAGTTGTCGGGCGATCGATCCTCCGAACGATTTGCGTGGCATTGGTCCCCGCCCCGCCGCCACTCGGGGCATTCTCATGGGCGTTAGCAACCTTTGCTTTTGAGGTGCTGTCTTGGGAGACAGGCACTTTCTTTGTCTCTTCCCATGTTAGGCATAGGGCGTCGATGCGGGAGTGGGTTATGTTGGTGGTTTACGGACCCGCTGATCACTCGTGATCGCTCAAATTTCTAAACGAGCTGCAGGCCAGGGTGGGCCTCGGCGCAAAGTACAGCGATTGCCTTGGTGATGGGGGGCGATTTCAACCTAATACGCTCTCGCGCAGATAAGAACAATGCGAACATCAACTGGAACAAAGTCGCCATGTTCAATAATGCGATTGCATCCATGGCACTTAGGGAAGTGGCCAGGTCTGGAGCGCGGTTCACCTGGACCAACAAACAATTATCGCCGATGCGGTCTGTTCTAGATAGGGTTTTTGTTACGGCCGATTGGGAGCTATGGTTCCCGCTGTGCTCGTTGGTCGCCGAAACTAGGATCGGGTCTGACCACGTGCCTCTGGTCCTGTCCACCTGGGAGGATAGGATCAAGCGTAGCCCGCGTTTCTTCTTCGAAACTGCTTGGTTCGAATTACCTGATTTTGATCAGGTATTCAGGCTCAAGTGGGAGGCATGTGTGAACAGGTTCGGCCCCCAGCGGGGCCCCATGGAGCTGTGGGTCGCGTCTGGGGCGGGCCTGCGTGCATCCCTTAAGGGCTGGGGGGCCAACCAGGGACGCGAAGACAAACTACGCCGAGCCCGTCTTGTTCAGGAGCTCGCGGCGATGGACGCACAGGCCGATGCGCGCGCTTTCTCTGAGTCTGAGTGGGCCAACCGGTACGACCTGGAGGGACAGGTAGAGGCGCTCCTCCGTGCCGAGGAGGAGTATTGGCGGCGGAGAGGGGGTCTTAAATGGACCCTGAAAGGCGATGCGGACACGCAATACTTCCACGCCTATGCGAACGGCCGCCGCCGCAAGTGTGCCATCCTACGACTGCAATCCGACCAGGGGCTCCTGTTGCATCAGAATGACATAGTGCGACACGTCTATCAGTTTTACATCCAACTGATGGGCTCGAGTGAGCCCCAAATGGCTCGCCTTCGCGGGGACTTGTGGGGCCCGAAAGGCAGGGTGTCTGGGGCCGAAAATGACGCGCTAGGCCTCGCCTTCACCACCCGGGAAATCGATACCGCCATCCATGACATGAAGTCTGATACGGCCCCTAGCCCGAATGGATAGTCGGTGGCCATGTTCAAACACTTATGGGCCCTCTTACAAGGCCAGATTTTCGGGGTCTGTAATGGCTTCATGCGTGGCGAAGTTGACATCTCGCGTCTAAACTTTGGGATCCTCTCCCTCATCCCTAAAGTTCAGGGGCTGATAACATTAGGCGCTTTAGACCAATGACACTGATCAACGATCCTTTTAAGATATGCGCCAAAGCCTGCTCGTCGCGTTTATCCCCGGTAGCTCACCGCATTATTAGTAGGAACCATTCCGCGTTCATCCGGGGGTGTCACATTTTGGAGGGGCCTCTCGCTTTGCTCGAGATTGTCCACTCGCTCAAACGCTCTCATGCGCCCGCGATTCTTCTTAAGTTAGATTTCGAAAAAGCGTACGATCGGGTCAATTGGGATTTCCTTAGACAAGTCATCTTGGGAAGAGGATTCTCGCCTGTCTGGGTTCACCGCATGATGCAACTGGTGTCGGGGGGCCAGACAGCTATCGCGGTTAACGGGGAAGTAGGCCAATACTTTTGTAACAAACAAGGGCTGCGGCAGGGTGACCCAGCTTCTTCGCTTCTGTTTAACTTTGTGGCCGATGCCCTGGCTGCAATGTTAGACAGGGCTCGCCTGGCTGGCCACTTAAGAGGGGTGGCCTCCCAGTTGGTACCAGGAGGAGTTTCCCACCTGTAGTATGCAGACGACACGCTGCTGATGTTCGAACCGGACAGAAATAGTATAGCTACGGTCAATGCTATTCTGCTGTGCTTCGAACTAATGTCGGGCCTAAAATTCAATTTCCACAAGTGTGAAGTGGTCACCATGCGGATGGGTCTTGACGCTAGTCAGGAGGTGGCAGGTCTGCTAAACTGTAAGCTGGGATCTTTGCCATTCCAATACCTGGGGCTCCCGATAGGGGACCGGCCGCCTTCCATCCAGGACTGGGCCCCGTTATGCAATACGGTGGCCGGCCGGGTTGGCCCGTGGCGAGGGAGATTTATGTCGTCGGGTGCACGGCTTATCCTCACTAACTCGAGTCTCTCCTTGCTCCCTATGTTCACCATGGGGATGTTTCTGCTGGCCGAGGGTGTGCATGTCAAGTTGGACACACCACGGTCCCGCTTCTTCTGGGAAGGAGCCAGCCACAAACGGAAGTACCACCTCGTCAAATGGACGGCTGTGTGTCGTCCAAAGTCCCAGAGGGGATTAGGGGTGATGAACTCCAGGCTGATGAACATTGCACTCATGTGCAAATGGATCTGGAAGTTGTTGCAGGGTGAAACTGGTCTTTGGGTCGACCTTCTCCGCGCCAAGTACTTTCCGTCGGGCAATTTTTTTGCTGCAGCGGGACGGGGGTCCCCCTTCTGGAACTCTATCCAGGAGCTCAAACCAGTCTTCGCCATGGGGGCAAAGTTCCTGGTCAAGGATGGCTGCTCAACGCGTTTTTGGACGGACCAATGGATTGGCGACCAACCTCTCTGGTCCCGCTTCAGATCATTGTATAATATTGCGCTCGAGCCGCACTCTTTTGTAGCGCAAGTTTTGGCCGAGTCCCCGGCATTTCGGTTCAGCGTGATCTCACCAGCCCGGAGACGGCAAGTTTGGGAAACCTGCTATCTCTGCCGGAAGGGGTTGCCCTTTCTCAAGGTCCAGACGTAGTGTCTTGGTGCCTTAATGCCTCTGGCAAATTCTCTGTTAACTCTCTGTACCGAGCACTCGCCAGAGGTACCGAGCAGCAAGTGGCGACCGGGCTATGGAAGGCTCGGCTCCCTCTAAAAATCAAGATTTTCATTTGGCAATCGTGCCTTGACAAACTCCCAACTTCGTAAATATCGCCAAGCGTAACGGTCCGTCCAACGGGCTTGTGCCGTGTGTGGGGAGTCCAAACAGCTAACCACGATTTTTCCATTGCCATCCGACTCGGTTTGCGTGGAGCGCTGGTCCGAGAGGCCGCTGGCCGGGATTGGGATCCTAGGTCGTGCTGAGCTAAGCGCTCTTACGCCGTCAGTATGCGGGTTCCGCTAGACGTGTCGTGGAACTGTGTTGGGGCTTTACTCGGGCACCGTGGGCGCATTAGGAACAAACTTACGATCGAGGGCGTGTTCCCCTCACATCCGGCCGACGTTATCTTCAAATGTGTTATCTTTTTGCAGCAAAGGGCACCGCAGGCAAGGCGCCAAGACGTTGAGCTGCTGCTCCTCGCTCTCGCCCGTCTTCGACAAGTCTACACTCTGGCGAGAGCTCCCGCGCCGCCCCCGTAGGGTCTGGGTGGTCCTTTTGGCATCATTGTAGCCAGCCTACGTGCTCTGGTCTTGCCGCCTCCGGCATGTAACCCTGAACCTTCTGCCTCGCTTTTGAGCGCCAGCGGGCTTTCGTGTGTTTCGACTTGACTTGTGTACGCTTCCTATTGTTGACTTTATTAATTTAAAGCCGGATGCATCGATCGTTTATGCGTTCTAAAAAATATGATTTAATGGGATGATATTTTTAGCATATTTGATGAGGAGGCGGTTGATGGAATGATAATCAGGAACAAAATAAATGCAATTAAAGTACGATGTACTTTGATTTCATGGCAGCATATATAATACCTCGGTTCACACGCATTCCCACTTCCTCATATTCCTTGATACAATTTGTATGCAGCAACAGTTAGCTAGCCATAGCCATCCAGCATCTGCTCCTCATCGCCTTCATGGCTTCCATCCTCCAAGCGGCCACCGCGACACAGCGTACGACCTTTTGGTGAAAAACAACTTCCCGTAGGCTCTCTTGCCTCTGGGCGTGAAGTCGTACGCACTACTAGGAAAAAAAGGGTTACTAATGGCGCACCAGTTTTGCCTATTAATGGTGCATCACTGGTGCGCCATTAGTATCACGCCACTAAAAATTTTTTCTAATGGCGCACCACTGGTGCGCCTTTAGTATCCGGTATACTAATGGTGTACCAGGCAGTGCGCCATTAGTTTTGCCCATGATGCGCCACTAGTGTCTGCTATACTAATGGCGCACCACACTGTAATGCGCCATTAGTAACAATTTTTTTAATTTTTTTCTTAATCTCATGTCACTATTTCACTTATGAGATATCCAACACATATATATACAACAAGCATTCATATAACAATCATAGCCAACACATAAGTTCCATCATATATACATACATAGCCAACACACAAGTTTCATCATATATACATACATAGCCAACACACAAGTTCCATCGTTACATATTACAAAAGTTTCACATTGTTCATCCAACACCGTTATCCATCAATTCACAAAAGTTTCACATTGATACAAAATAAAAACACAAATGGAAAAGAAGCACTCCATCCATGCAAGCTTCCGTGAATTAAATCAAATCTGCCAAATGATAAACAAGAAGTTAGAAGAAGAAAAAGAAGAATACTAGAAGAAGAAGAACACTAGAAGAAGAATAATAAGAATTTTGGAAAAGAAATAAGAAGAAGACTATAAGCTTATTATGTAAACTTGATCATTTTGTGCTAACATAAGTTATTTTGGAGCTAACCTATAGGAAACTAAGCATATAAGCTCTAAGTTAGCATATTAGAGCCAACTTAGGTAAAATGAAGCTAACCTATAGGAAACTAAGCATATTAGAGATAGCATAGGTAACTAAGTATATATATATCATTTTGGAGATCTGACATACCTGACAAAGTTCAGTTCTCATGCATTGTCCTTCTCCTTCTCCTTCCTCACCGATGCGCCAAGAGCGGCGAGGCGGTGGAGGCGATGGAGGCGATGGGATGTAGTCTTCTACCTCAATTGGCGTGGTCATGTCGCCCGGTTGTGGGATCGCCGACGCCACCACCGTGCGTGGTCATTGTCGAGCACCACCACCATCGCGAGGCCACCTTCAGCACGACCATCACTAGGTCATCCTCAGCCACCTCCATCTCTTGCCCATGGTCAGCCACCACCATCTCTTGCCCATGGTCAGCCACCACCATCTCTTGCCCTTGGTCAGCCACCACCAGCGCTTAGGTCATCCTCACCGATGCCCATCGTCATCCTGCAGCTCCTCATCCCCACTCTGCTCCTCTTCTCCCGCACTCCATCCGGATCATCCTTCTTGTTGTCTATGCTGCTGCCAGAATCGCTCTTGCTTTCGCTATAGCCGAATCGCTCTTTGCTTTCGCTTCTGACCATGGTCGCCGCTTTGGCTATAGCCATTGTCGCCGCTGCTCCCATTACTGTCCAAATGCAACAATGACCGTTAACAATCGATGTGAGACAAAGCCAAATGTAGAGGAATAAGAAGAGGCAGAATGTACCGCATCATAATCTTCAACAGAAGCGCATCGACATTACATAGTCGCGTTGAACACCTTCACGATGAGCATGGTGGCGCTGTCACATACACGTGAAGAGAAGGAAGTACCCCAGCCGCAGGTCGTAGGCACGGTAGAACTTCTCCCACCCACGAGACAAGTACATGTGGCCCTCCTTGATCACCAACTCCACATCCCACAGCCTGCGAAACCCGGCTGCCGGCACTGTCGCACCTTCACATTATTTGGCGGATCTTCACCCATCAAGATGTTCTTAAAACTGTCAGCAGCCTCTGCAGTTTGGGACAATGAGTGATGTAGGCAAACAACAGATATCATAATGAGATGGGTGAAGCTAGGGAGATCTCTCATTTTATATACCTACGTCATGGATGATAATGAAGTCCCAAGTATGATAGAGAAGAACTCTTAAGAATCCAACTCGTACTGCGGTGTCGCAGAGCGGCGGTGGCTGCTTCCCGCCATCTCTGATAATTAAGCAGCAGAAGAGACCAATTAGTACCCTTACAACAGATCATAAAACATGCATGATAACAGGCATAAGTCGCATGTACCCCATATGTCCTATTTTTATCAAAGTAATGCTAAAATTCACGGAAAATTTCAGCATTACCTTTGCCGAAAATAGGACATATGGAGTACCCGAATTTGCCGGAACGGAAGTTAATCGACATTCTGGCAAACTCAAGGGCCTCTCGGGGTACCTACAACATCATCACAAGTACCTTTACTACCTGTGTCAGGATATCAGGAGGTTCTTCAGTAAATAAGTAATTGAGATCATATACTTCTTCAACAGGCGGTAAATTAAGACCATGCATTTCTTCAATAGGAGGTAAATTCTTAACATCTTCAGCTTTAATACCTTTTTCTTTCATGGATTTCTTCGCCTCTTGCATATCTTCGGGACTGAGAAATAGAACACCTCTCTTCTTCGGAGTTGGTTTAGGAATAGGCTCAGTAATTGGCTCAGGAGCTGGCTCGGGAGTTGGCTCACGAGGTGCCCAATTATTTTCATTTGTCAACATATTATTCAATAAAATTTCAGCTTCATCCGGTGTTCTTTCCCTGAAAAGAGAACCAGCACAACTATCCGGGTAATCTCTGGAAGCATCGGTTAGTCCATTATAAAAGATATCAAGTATTTCAGGTTTCTTAAGAGGATGATCAGGCAAAGCATTAAGTAACTTGAGAAGCCTCCCCAAGCTTGTGGGAGACTCTCTTCTTCAATTTGCACAAAATTATATATATCCCTCAAAGCAGCTTGTTTCTTATGAGCAGGGAAATATTTAGCAGAGAAGTAATAAATCATATCCTGGGGACTTTGCAGACAACCAGGATCAAGAGAATTAAACCATATCTTAGCATCACCCTTTAATTAGAACGGAAATATTTTGAGTAAATAAAGGTAGCGTGATCTCTCATTATTAGTAAACAGGGCAGCTATATCATCTAACTTACGAAGATGTGCCACAACAGTTTCAGATTCATAGCCATAAAAAGGATCAGTTTCAACCAAAGTAATTATATCTGGATCAACAGATAAATCATAATAATCCTGATCGGGAACACGAGATAGGTGAAGTAGCAAAAGCAGGGTCGGGTCTCATCCTATCTCTAAAAGATTATTTACTCCATTTAACTAGCAACCTCTTACGTTCAAGACTGTCCTGGCAAGCAAGAATAGCTTCAGTAGATTCAGCATTAAAAAGATAACCCTCAGGAATAACAGGCTTATTTTCATCATCAATAACATCATTGTATTCAGTTTCAATATTTTTCTCTTCCTCTAGACCTAGAAATTTGTTCATCTAGAAATTCACCAAGGGCACAATAGTATCAAGCATAGAAGTAGTTTCATCATAAGTATCATGCATAGAAGAAGTGGCATCATCAATAACATGCGACATATCGAACGAATAGCGAGAAGAAGGTTTAGGTGTCGCTAGCTTACTCATAATGAAGGTGAATCAAGTGCGAGCTAGATGGCAGTTCCTTACCTCCCCTCGTAGTTGAGGGATAAATTGTTGTCTTAGCGTCTTTCAAGTTCTTCATAGTGTCCAGCAGATATAAATCCCAAGTGACTAAAAGAATAGAGCTATGCTCCCCGGCAACGGTGCCAGAAAAAGGTCTTGATAACCCACAAGTATAGGGGATCGCAACAGTTTTCGAGGGTAGAGTATTCAACCCAAATTTATTGATTCGACACAAGGGGAGCCAAAGAATATTCTCAAGTATTAGCAGCTGAGTTGTCAATTCAACCACACCTGGAAACTTAGTATTTGCAGCAAAGTGTTTAGTAGCAAAGTAATATGATAGCGGTGGTAACGGTAACAAAAGTAAAGACAACAAAGTAATGTTTTTGGTATTTTTGTAGTGATTGTATGATGGCAACGGAAAAGTAAATAAGCGTAAACCAGTATATGGAAAACTTCGTGAGGCACCGGATCGATGATGGATAATTATGCGGATGTGGTTCGTCATGTAACGATCATAACATAGGGTGACACAGAACTAGCTCCAGTTCATCAATGTAATGTAGGCATGTATTCTGAATATAGTCATACGTGCTTATGGAAAAGAACTTGCATGACATATTTTGTCCTACCCTCCCGTGGCAACGGGGTCCTATTGGAAACTAAGGGATATTAAGGCCTCCTTTTAATAGAGAACCGGAACAAAGCATTAGCACATAGTGAATACATGAACTCCTCAAACTATGGTCATCACTAGGAGTGGTCGATTATTGTCACTTGGGGTTGCGGATCATAACACATAGTAGGTGACTATAGACTTGCAAGATAGGATCAAGAACACACATATATTCATGAAAACATAATAGGTTCAGATCTGAAATCATGGCACTCGGGCCCTACTGACAAGCATTAAGCATAGCAAAGTCATAGCAACATCAATCTCAGAACATAGTGGATACTAGGGATCAAACCCTAACAAAACTAACTCGATTACATGATAAATCTCATCCAACCCATCACCGTCCAGCAAGCCTACGATGGAATTACTCACACACGGCAGTGAGCATCATGAAATTGGTGATGGAGGATGGTTGATGATGACGACGGCGATGAATCCCCCTCTCTGGAGCCCCGAACGGACTCCAGATCAGCCCTCCCAGGAGAGATTAGTGCTTGGCGGCGGCTCCGTATCATAAAACGCGATGAAACTTTTTCTCTGATTTTTTCTCCCCGAAAGCCAATATATGGAGTTGGAGTTGGCGTTGGAGGGCCACCAAGGGGCCCACGAGGTAGGGAGGCGCGCCCAGGGGGGAGGGGCGCGCCCCCCACCCTCGTGGACAGGGTGTGGGCCCCCTGGCCTTCATCTTTGGCGAGGATTTTTTATTATTTATTCTAAGATATTCCATGGAGTTTCAGGTCATTCCGAGAACTTTTGTTTTCTACACATAAAACAACACCATGGCAATTCTGCTGAAAACAGCGTCAGTCCGAGTTAGTTCCATTCAAATCATACAAGTTAGAGTCCAAAACAAGGGCAAAAGTGTTTCGAAAAGTAGATACGACGGAAACGTATCAGGATGAAGGTTACCTGCTTCTCGAACCGCTCACCGAGGCCGACGAGGAGGGCGTTGATGAGGGCGCGATCGTCAACGTGATCGCCGAGCTGTCGGGGTTCATCGCTGATCGACTTGATCCGTCGACAGAAGACCGTGACCGGAGAGTCCCCTTGGGTGATGGTGCGAAGCTCAGTGTGAAGCGCATTGATACATGCATCGGAGTTGTCCTGGAATAGTTGTGGAAGCGAGGCCCAAAGCTCGGCGGTGGTGACGTCATCATTGGAGACAAGGTTGAAGAGCTCGGTGGAGATCCGAGGTGTAGAACCAAAGGGTGATCATGAGGTCGTCCTTAATCCAGCGAGGATCGGCGGGCTGCGGAGTTGATGAGGGATGAATATGGTGGCATAGGCCGCAGTGGCCAAGGTGGATGTGGAAGAGATGGCGCCAATGGTAGTAGTTGTGGGCAGCTAGGTCAAGGGAGATCAGGGTAAACGGGGAGACATCGGCAATTGTATTGGCTAAGGAAATTTGAGGTGGTTGAAGATTGTATTGGTGTGTAGGAGCTAGGGGTAGATTAAGAAGAAGAAGAGGGAGCTCGGGGGCGAGGAATTCTGCCGCGGTGAAGAGAGGCTGTGACGGCAGCGGTGGAGGAGTCGGCGGAGGGGCCATGCCGAGGGCGGAAACCTAGGCGTCTGATACCATGAAGATTGGAGAATAATTGTTGTATTGATTGGGGCCTCAAAGGGATGCTTATTTAAAGTATAAGTCTTGGAGTCCAAGAATACTAGAGATAGATTACAAGTTAAACTACCAAAACTGTATAAACCGACTATACTCTAAGTTGGTGCTATGTTTGCTTGTGAAAATTGAGTAATTGTATAATGTAGCACTGATTTTAGACCTAGTCAAGCCCATTCACCGCACACAGTTTTGAAAGCGTGTGTTGGCACCCCAATCGCCAACCCATCCTAGCACACGATTTTTAATTATAACCGTGTGTGATGGACCCTTCCTATTGCACATAGTTTGTATGTTCTAACTGTGTGTGATGGACTCAATATCGCATACAATTTTTATGCTCTAATCGCAGCCCATGCTTGAGATCAACACACCGTGATGGTTGATGGACTATGAGCAGGCCCTTCAACTATGTTAGCGATCACTAGTTTAAATAGGCATTATACTTCTCTCTTATCTCCTGGCTGGGATTTGGATGATGGCGTCGGGCGGTGTAACCGTGTAGCTGTGAAGGTGGATGCGCGGCTAGCTAACAAACCAATTTCCGCAATTTCAAATTCTAATCCCTAGCAATTCCTCTCGATCCAGTGAGTTGCTCACAGTTGAGATAAGATTCAGTGGTCTCGAGTTGGCACGACATCATCATGGGACGAGGTGCGTGATCGGCGGTGACCGGAGGCGATGGACAAGCTGTCCGAGGACGGGTGCGGCGTGTATGTGCTTCTGCAAGCGTATTTCACCACGGGTCTGGACCGGCTCTTCAAGGATCACGATGAGAACCTCCTTCAAGCGGTCGACAAACTCATCCAGGCCAACACTGCCACGCTCGATGGCTTGCTTTCGGCTCATAACCCAACAATTATAATAGCATGGAACAATCAAAAATTATAGATACGTTGGAGACGTATCATAACCCAACAAGATCTAAATTAAATATATTGCTTGGAGTTGTTTTTTTAGTTTGCTTGCATTGCACAAGAAAAGTTTAAGACAAGTGTAAGGTGGAGGGGTAGGCACCTGCTCCTCCGCACTCTTCATTTTGGATATGGGTACTGAGCCTCTCGATGGTCTGGGAGTTCATGCTATAACATTGTGGAAACTTTGACGAAATGTTATGTATGAGTCTGTGCTGGCCTTAGTAGGCATCCTCAAACAGATGATCTGCACAATGGTGAGATAATCATTCTATTGCACCGCATACCGATGTAAAACTCAAGTATATCTAAATGAAATATTTTTTTTCTTGCAGTGGTTTATGTAGTTGCACTGCACAACATTATTTGAAGAGAAGAGAAGCCTCATTGGTACCCAAGGCAACATAAAGGATCAAACTGTTGGGGATGTTGATGTTTTCCCTTGATTCATTTTAGGTTTTTGCATATGTTTGATATGTCGGTTGTGAAGTGCGTAAATGAATGTTGCTCTGAAATTTCAGTTCTATATGCATGTCTATTATGAGATGCAAAGCTTTGTGCAAATGAATGATGTGTGCCTATGTTTATTTGAATGTTTACTTTCAATTTCATTCATGTGACTAGTTAATTGATACAAAAATCGAGGAGTGTTTCATCCGACTATCATTAGCCGGGGAGAGTTCCTAAAAGAAAACATTTATATGCCTAACATACAAAATGAAGGTGTCTATTCGTACGAACTGCCTGTGGCAAGAAGGGTATAGAAAGAGGCAGGAAATCGCCGGCTTCATGCGGAGTATTAACGAATCAAGCTTTGAGGAGGAAATGATACTAGTGTTGTAATATATTCCAAAAAGATTTGGTTGTAGGAAACATTTGAATTAATAGTATATGAAAAAAAAACTTAAAATACATACTCCCTCCGTTCCTTGATATAAGGCATATAGATTTTTGAGAAAAAATCCAAAATATAACGATGTATTGCGTTGCACCACTCGTTTGAATAATTTTTAGGGATTTTATTACATTTCCATATAGCAGGCAAGCTCCTATATTTTCTCATGTCAATTAGTCAGGTGTATTCTCGCCCAAAACTTGTGAAACTTTTCCTCCACGTGCGTTCTTAATTTCCGTGCCAAAAATTATACACCCTATATTTAGGAACTGAGGGAGTATTATATATCGTATAGTTAAAAAAATTGTCTAATATAGGTAGTAAGATAATATAATGGATTTTTTTCCCATGCATGTTGGGTGGGCCTTCGATGAGGTGGCATATTTGCATGGCTTATATGTGTATGTTGAAATAAATACAATTAGTGAGGGTCAATTTTCAATAAAAATAATTCTCATGCATGTTGTGATGGACCTTTGATGATGTGGCACGTGTGCATGTTAAAATAATACTAGAAATAGTAAGGACAAATTATTTAGGTATATAGGATAGTATGTTTTCAATCTCATTTTATGGTACGTATTGAGTATGCAGATTTGAGGAACGTTTTGGCAAGACCATTAACTATAGAATGTTCTAGGCTAGAAATAAATATGATTTAATGGGATGGTATTTTTAGCATATTTTATGAGGCGGTTGATGGAATGATAATTAAGAACAAAATAAATGTAATTAAAGTACGATTGACTTTGATTTCGTTGGGCAGCATATATAATACGTGGCCAGGGCCTCTGTCTACATGCACTTCCCAGCTCCTCATATTCCTTGATACAATTTGTAAGCAGCAACAGTTAGCTAGCCATGGCCATCCAGCATCTGCTCCTCATCGTCTTCATGGCTACCATCCTCCAAGCGGCCACCTCCGACACAGCATACGACCTTTTGGCGAAAAATAACTTCCCGCGGGCTCTCTTGCCTCTGGGCGTGAAGTCGTACGTGAACCATGATGGGGGCGCCGTTGAGGTGACCCTCCCCGCCTCGTGCGACTTCAACGTTACGGTTGCCGGTGGATCACACAAGATTCGGTTTGACAGCATAGTCGGTGGGGTTATCCGCCCGGATCCATAACCCAACTGGGTGGCGTGAGGATACAGGTGGAGTGGGACTTTCTTGCATTCCACACGGTTCAACGCGTCGGTGACAAGCTCAGGTTTACTGGTAGTGAGCATGCAGCCACGTTCGACCAGTCCTTTCCGATTAGCAACTTCGTGCAGAGCCCCAGGTGCAGCTAAGGGTCTGATTGATTAGGGATGCATCGCCCGCATGCTTTACTACAATGTATGCAATATGCATGTGTCTCTGTGAGTCGGTTGCTTTATGTAGAATGAATAAACTGACTATGTAAGTCATGGTGCCAAGACCTAATATTATTGTGATGATCATAAATTTTTTTGCTCGGTTATTTATTGCGAGATGTTGCGATGGTTCCTCCTAACCATAGGAACAAGAAATTCCACAAGATATACTCTGTCAGAGTCTTGCAGGTAATTGGAAATAACCTTGATCTACATAGCATCAGATCCAAGGGTGTCCGATGGGTTGTAAAATATCGCAGGGCTTACTGGAAAATAGAAGAGCAAAACAACTCAATCTTAATGTGTAATATTCTTTAGGGATAAGTATATTATTCGTCCTTAACTCTTCCGAGAGTTTAGAAATCGTCCCTCAACTCCATACCGGAGAGTTTTCGTCCCTCAACTATCAAAACTGGATAGTTTTCGTCCCTCGTGCCGCTTCGGGCGGTTTTAGTCCGGGATGAACAGTAAATCGGTGAACAGTAAAGTCGAACAAATAGCGAAACAAATCAAAAAAAATTGAAATTGTACAGCATCGAAGATACTCTAGTGTGCAAGACCCGTGCAAAATTTCGTGGTGTTTCGACATTCGTGCAGCTCGTGGCAAACAAAAAACTGTAAATATGTACGTCGGTGAATAGTAAATTAAAAAAATCCAAAAAAACATGAAACTTTTTGGCATCAAAGATGCTCAGGTACGCAAGATGCATGCAAAATTTCGTGATCAAATGACATACGAGGAGCTCTAGCAAAAAAACAAAATAGCGCGCTTTTTGAAAAAAAAATCTGAGCCAAATTTTGTTTTTCTGTCACGAGTTCGTACAATGCCCAAACACCACAAAAATGTGCACGCACGTTGCGCACCCTAGCCTCTTTGATGCTAAAAAAATGCATACTATTTTGAATCTTTTGGCTATTTTTTTGAATTTACTGTTCACTGACGTACATATTTATAGTTTTTTGTTTGCAACGAGCTGCTCGAATGTCGAAACACCACAAAATTTTGCACGTGTCTTGCGCACCAAAGTATCTTCGATGCTGTAAAATTTCAGATTTTTTTTATTTTACTGGTCACCGATTTACTGTTCATCCCTGACTAAAACCACCCGAAGCAGCACGAGGGACGAAAACTATCCGCTTTTGATAGTTGAGGGATGAAACTCTCCGCTTAGAGTTCAAGGGCGATTTCTAAACTCGGAAGAGTTCGAGGACGAAAAATATACTTATCCCTATTATTTATGATATCGGACATTGACAGCCACTAAAATAAGAAAGGAGAGCAAGATATGTTTGATCTTTCATTCCCCATGCATTGTAAGTTCTACATGTTTAAATGCCTAGACACCTTCCCCGAAAAAACTAGAAGAATGCCTAGACTCTTATTTAGTTGATTTGCAGAATGTTCTCTAAAAATAAAATGCATTTCTCTGAAAAAAGATCAACAGTGTTTTAGAAAACCGTGGAAAAAACATTAGCAATCTTTGTTCTTTCAGGGGATCAGCTATATTTGATGGCATGCATAAAGTAAGTATATTCCAATATTCAGTGAGCAAATCCCCAAGTAGTAATTCTCATTCAGCAACATGGGGACGATACTAGTATTTTCTTGTGATCCGGACAAAAAGTTCAAAATTAGCCAAAATACTGAAGGGGGATGTCCCGGTAGCTACACCAACTTTCTATGGCCAGAATCGGTGGAATCGGCTGCGGCGGCCCAAGATTTGGTAGCAGACATCCCGGGCGGCAGGGTGGTGGCGGGGCTGAGAACGGCCGATTGAGTCGCGGCGGCGGCATGCGCTGCGACAGTCGGTCAGAGTAGGTGTGGGGTGGCGACTGTCGGCGGTGGGGTAGTCTCATCGCGAGTGGTTGGGTCCCTGCTGCATTGTTTTGGTTTCAACGTAGCTGCTAGATGTGTGTGACAAAATTTTGGATAATTTTATTTTGCAACAAATAGGTATATAGGGCATCTTTTGGATACTTTTTTGGCCCAAAGTGACCTAACTGACAATTTTTTGACACAACGGCTATTTTACATCATACATTGAAGATTCTCCACTACAAGAAAGCATATTAAGTTGAGTGTGCAGACCACCAATTGTATAATGTAGCACTTGTTTTAGACCTAGTCGAGCCCATTCATCGCACACAGTTTTGAAAGCGTGTGTGTTGGCACCCCAATCGCCAACCCATCCGAGCACACGATTTTTAATTATAACTGTGTGTGATGAACACCCTTCCTATTGCACATAGTTTGTATGTTCTAACTGTGTGTGATGGACTCAATATCGCATACAATTTTTATGCTCTAACCGCAGCCTAGGCTCAAGATCAGCCCACCGCGATGGTTGATGGACTATGAGCAGGCCCTTGTACTATGTTAGCGATCACTAGTTTAAATAGGCATTATACTTCTCTCTTATCTCCTGGCTGGGATTTGGATGATGGCATCAGGCGGTGTAATCGTGTAGCTGTGAGGGTTGACGGACGGCTAGCTAACAAACCAATTTCCGCAATTTCGAATTCTAATCCCTAGCAATTCCTCTCGATCGAGTGAGTTGCTCACAGTTAGTATAAGATTAAGTGATCCTGGAGTTGCCGCGACACCATCACGGGACGAGGTGGCGTGATCGTGAGGGATGGACAAGCAGTCCGAGGAAGGGTGCAGCGTGTACGCGCTTCAACGAGCGTATTTCACCGTAGGTTTGGACCGGCTCTTCAAGGATCACGATGAGAACCTCCTTCAAGCGGTCGACAATCTTATCCAATCCAACACTGCCACGCTCGATTGCTTGCTTTCGGCTCATGACCCAACAATTATAATAGCATGGAACAATAAAAAATTATAAATACGTTGGAGACGTATCATAACCCAACAAGATCTAAATTGAATATATTGCTTGGAGTTGTTTTTTAGTTTAGTTGCATTGCATAGGAAAATTTTAAGAGAAGTGGAAGGTGGAGGGGTAGGCACCTGCTCCTCCGCACTTCTCATTATGGATATGGGTACTGAGCCTCTATGCCGGTCTGGGAGTTCATGCTATAACATTGTGGAAACTTTGACCAAGATGTTATGTATGAGTCTGTGCTGGCCTGAGTAGGCATCCTGAAAGAGATGATCTGCACAATGGGGAGACAATCATTCTATTGCACCGCATACTGATGTAAAACTCAAATATATCTAAATGAAATATTTCTTTCTTGCGGGTGTTTTATGTTTTAGTTGCACTGCACAACATTATTTAAAGAGAAGAGAAGCCTCATTGGTACCCAAGCCAACATAAAGGATCAAACTGTTGGGGATGTTGATGTTTCCCTTTGATTCATTTTTAGGTTTTTGCATATGTTTCATATGTCGGCTGTGAAGTACGTAAATGAATGTTGCTCTGAAATTTTAGTCTCATTTTATGGTACGTATTGATTATGAAGATTTGAGGAATGTTTTGGCATAACCATTAACTATAAAATGTTCTAGGCCATAAATAAATATGATTTGAAGAGGGATGGGTGCGCTCCCAACGGCTACTGTACGGCACGGCTATCTTGACGGCGTGCCCGGCCTGCGGGCGGAGGAGGAGGCGGCCAGCTGCAAGGCGGAGTGGACGGCAGTGCGGAAGGGCGCGGGGGGCAAGGAGACTCACGTTCCGCCGCCCCTCCTCCGGCCGGCATTGGGCGGCAGCCGCTTCTGGGCGCTGGCGGGGGACTGTTCCAACGACGACGAGGTAAGTCAGGTAAGTGATGGTGGGAGTGTGGGCTCGACTCCGTCGCGGGCACGTACGGCGTACTCGTTGGCTGATTTCGTTGCGCACGCCGAGGCGTGGGCTGACTCCGGTCGGGCGGGCCACCGCCTGCAGTTTGCGCCCGGTGGCCGGGGCGCTGGGCGCACTGCGGCGTCGCATGGTGGGGTGTCACGGGGTCGCCAGGGGGCGGATGCCCTTGCGCTCATGATGGCGGCGAGGAAGGCCGCGGCGCAAGTGCTGGCTCGGCTGGACTCGGAGCCTCGGCGGCCGGAGGCCGCGCAGGGCGGCGGCGGCGGGGAGGCGTCGTCTCCGCTCGAAGGGGATCTCGCTAGGGTTCCGTCGGCTCGGTCGCGGTCCATTGTTGGCCCGCTGGTGCCAGTTGGGCCGCTTGGTCCAGTTGGGGGGCCCGTTTCTCGCCCCTCGGAGACTGACGCCACAGGGGTGGGGTTGTTCCAGGCCTTGGGGGTCGGCTGTGAGCTGGAGGTGGCCCAGGAGGCCCAGGGGGCGCCGGCGTGGCCCGAGGCTCGGTCGGACGGTGCGTCGCTAGGGTTTTCTCCCCGCCTCCCCTATAAATGGGTGTGGGTGCGGCGGGGCGCGCTAGATCCCACCCTAGAGTTTCCAGACACCACTGCTCAGATCCGCCGCTACGGGTCTCGCGCCCGTCGGCTGCGCCGTCTGTCCCCTCCCCCTCCTCTCCGTCGCTCCTTCGTCGTGGTGGTGCGGATCGGCTCGCGCGGCGAGCACCATGGGGAGAAGCCCCCGATGTCTCCTCCCTTGGATCCAGAAGTTGAGCGGCAGCGCGAGCGCGACCTGCGTGCCAAGGCCAAGGTGCAGCTCGCTATCCAGGAGGCGGAGGCGGGTGGATGGGGGCCGCCGCCGCCGTGGTGGATCAAGGATCAGGAGCGCAAGCACTAGAAGAAAGAGGAGCATCGGCGGCGTGGGCTCGAGAAGAAGAAGGAGTTGAAGCACAAGGAGATGCCGCACCCACTCGGCGGCGACCGGATCGGGGACCCCTACGCCAAGAAGCAGAAGCAGCGGTCGGGGCCTGGTGTGGATCTGCGTCGGGTTGCGCCTGCGCTGCGAAGTGCCGTCTTCATCCAAGGGCACGGCCGAGCCAATCCCGGTGGAGGTGGAGCCGGCGGTCGGGCCGGACTTCTTCAAATGTGGGAGGGTCGGCCACTACCAGAATGAGTGCGCGTTCAAGCCCCTCTGCATCCTCTGCCAAGAAGAAGGCCACACTTCGGCCTACTGCCTGACCCGTGGCAAACCCCTGCAGCTGCAGATCATGGGGAATGCGATTCCGGGTCAGGGTTTCTTCTGCTTGCTGTTCGTGGAGGGCCAGGAGCTCACTGTTGCGGACGAAGGGCTGGGCTCGGACGCGGCCTTCATCTCTGCCGCTCCGGGCCTGCTCTCCTCCGCGATTCTGGAGGAACTGCCACATCTTTTCGAGGGAGAATGGGATTGGCAGGTGCTCCCGGTCGGTGTGGATCGGTTCTCGGTGGTATTTCCCGACAAGGCAATGCTAAGGATGGTGACGCGAAGCGGAAAGCTGTACCTCTCCCTCAACAATATCATGGCGGAGATCCGGGAGACGAGCGAGGAGGAGCCCAAGGCCATGTCCATGCCCGAGGTGTGGGTGAAGCTTTGGGGCGTCCCCCCTAATCAGCGGAGGGTCGATCGGCTCATGGCGGCCACCACCATGATCGGCCGCCCCATCGCGGTCGATGAGCTGTCTCGACGTCTGGTGGGTCCGGTGCGGATGCGGTTACTGCCCGCGCTCTGACAAGCTCCGTGGCGGCGTCGAGATTTGGTTCAGCGCTGGGTGCAATGACAAGCTGGAGCACTGAGCTGGTGGCGTCGGGCGCGCAGCTCCGCCTCCGCCTCCACCACCCAATGGTAAAGGCCCCGGTGACAAGGACAAGGACAGGGGCGAGGACCATGACAACGACGAGAGCATGGGCGATGACTCCATCGACACAGCGGCGTGGGACAAGCTGGGCATCACCGACAAGACCATGGACAAGACGGCGGGCCCGCCTAAGGGCAGGGGCGGCTTGGCCGCAAGATCCCGACGCGCGACGGGCGCCCATACGGAGGTGGACCAAGTCTGGCTCCAACATGGCCCTCGACTTCGAGGCGGGCGAAGGCGCGACTGCCTCTTGCGACTCGGGCGCTGTTCTTCCCTTCTGCCTGGCGTGCAGTCCCCGGGGCTCGGAGGTGGTGCGCTTGGGGGCGGTTCCGACATGTGGCTGTCCCCTCCCTCTGGTGGTGCGAGCAACAGCGGCTCGGTGAGGCAGGCGAAGAAGCCCACGGGCCGCAAGGTGGCGTTGATCCCTCCGATGGAGAACCTGGGTGTGCCACCCACCCCCAAGCAGGCGGTCATGGCGTTGGCCTCTCTGCTGGCTCCGACTGGCGGTGGTGCTGCGTCTGCCTCGGTGGGCCTGGCCGCTGCCCTTCGGGCGGAGGCCGTGGCGATCCCGGTGGTCCTGGCGCGTTGCTCCAAGGCGGTGGCTGCGGATCCTACCCCGACGCTCACCAGTGGCCGCCCCAAGGGAGCCAAGGGCAACCTGCCATCGCTTCAACGTGCACAGCTTCTGCACACCGAGAAGAACATGGAGATTGACGGTAATCCCCCTCCTTCCTCTCGCTTTACGATTCTAGATTCCTTTTCGGACTCGCATCTGGGGGTTGTTTTGGGGGACAGTGGGGTGGACTTAGCTAGTGAGGGAGAGGCCCGATCGCTAATTTCGTTAGTTCGTTCAAAAGAACTTGCTTGAGCAGCCCTTGCTAGTCTTTGCCTTGTGGCCAAATCGACAGAGGGAGCAGGGCACCCTCGATCGTGGCTGCGTTGCCCGATTTGAGCGCTGGAACCGCAGGGGATGGTACCGCAGCTCCTCCCCGTCTGGCCCAAAGGACGAGGTGTGTGGCTAAGGCGGTGACCTCGCGTGGGATCCGTCTCCGTAACCGCATTATTTGATGTGTTTCCTTTTTTGGAACATTCGTGGCTTCAGCCACGCTGGGAGACGGACCCAGCTTAAAGAATACATGCGTAATGAGGGCATTGACGCGGTAGGCATCCAGGAAACCATTAAGGTCGAGTTCCGTCATCCTGAGTTGCTGGCGATCGATCCTCTGGAACGATTTGCGTGGCATTGGTCCCCGGCCCGCGGCCACTCGGGGGGCATTCTCATGGGCGTTAGCAACCTTTGCTTTGAGGTGCTGTCTTGGGAGACAGGCACTTTCTTTGTCTCTTCCCATGTTAGGCATAGGGCGTCGATGCGGGAGTGGGTTATGTTGGTGGTTTACGGACCCGCTGATCACTCGTGATCGCTCAAATTTCTAAACGAGCTGCAGGCCAGGGTGGGCCTCGCGCAAGTACAGCAGTTGCCACTGGTGATGGGGGGCGATTTCAACCTAATACGCTCTCGCGCAGATAAGAACAATGCGAACATCAACTGGAACAAAGTCGCCATGTTCAATAATGCGATTGCATCCATGGCACTTAGGGAAGTGGCCAGTGGAGGCCGCGGTTCACCTGGACCAACAAACAATTATCGCCGATGCGGTCTGTTCTAGATAGGGTTTTTGTTACGGCCGATTGGGAGCTATGGTTCCCGCTGTGCTCGTTGGTCGCCAAAACTAGGATCGGGTCTGACCACGTGCCTCTGGTCCTGTCCACCTGGGAGGATAGGATCAAGCGTAGCCCGCGTTTCTTCTTCGAAACTGCTTGGTTCGAATTACCTGATTTTGATCAGGTATTCAGGCTCAAGTGGGAGGCATGTGTGAACAGGTTCGGCCCCGGTGGGCCCCATGGAGCTGTGGGTCGCGTCTGGGGCGGGCCTGCGTGCATCCCTTAAGGGCTGGGGGGCCAACCAGGGACGCGAAGACAAACTACGCCGAGCCCGTCTTGTTCAGGAGCTTCATGGCGATGGGCGACAGGCCGAGCGCGCGCTTTCTCTCGAGTCCGAGTGGGCCAACAGTGCGACACGGAGGGACAGGTAGGCGCTCCTCCGTGCTTGAGGAGGAGTATTGGCGGCGGAGGGGGTCTTAAATGGACCCTGAAAGGCGATGCGGACACGCAATACTTCCACGCCTATGCGAACGGCCGCCGCCGCAAGTGTGCCATCCTACGACTGCAATCCGACCAGGGGCTCCTGTTGCATCAGAATGACATAGTGCGACACGTCTATCAGTTTTACATCAACTGATGGGCTCGAGTGAGCCCCAAATGGCTCGCCTTCGCGGGGACTTGTGGGGCCCGGAAGGCAGGGTGTCTGAGGCCGAAAATGACGCGCTAGGCCTCGCCTTCACCACCCGGGAAATCGATACCGCCATCCACGACATGAAGTCTGATACGGCCCCTGGCCCGGATGGATAGTCGGTGGCCATGTTCAAACACTTAAGGGCCCTCTTACAGGGACAGATTTTCGGGGTCTGTAATGGCTTCATGCGTGGCGAAGTTCACATCTCGCGTCTAAACTTTGGGATCCTCTCCCTCATCCCTAAAGTTCAGGGGGCTGATAACATTAGGCAGTTTAGACCAATTACACTGATCAACGTTCCTTTTAAGATATGCGCCAAAGCCTGCTCGTCGCGTTTATCCCCGGTAGCTCACCGCATTATTAGTAGGAACCATTCCGCGTTCATCCGGGGGCGGCACATTTTGGAGGGGCCTCTCGCTTTGCTCGAGATTGTCCACTCGCTCAAACGCTCTCATGCGCCCGCGATTCTTCTTAAGTTAGATTTCGAAAAAGCGTACGATCGGGTCAATTGGGATTTCCTTAGACAATTAATCTATGGAAGAGGATTCTCGCATTTCTGGGTTCACCGCATGATGCAACTGGAGTCTGGGGGCCAGACATATAACGCGGTTAACTGGGAAGTAGGCCAATAATATTGTAACAAACAAGGGCTGCGGCAGGGTGACCCAGCTTCTTAACCTGTTTAACTTTGTGGCCGATGCCCTGGCTGCAATGTTAGACAGGGCTCGCCTGGCTGGCCACTTAAGAGGGGTGGCCTCCCAGTTGGTACCAGGAGGAGTTTCCCACCTGTAGTATGCAGACGACACGCTGGTGATGTTTGAACCGGACAGAAATAGTATAGCTACGGTCAATGCTATTCTGCTGTGCTTCGAACTAATGTCGGGCCTAAAATTCAATTTCCACAAGTGTGAAGTGGTCACCATGCGGATGGGTCTTGACGCTAGTCGAGGTGGCAGTCTGCTAAAGCTGTAAGCTGGGATCTTTGCCATTCCAATACAGGGCTCCCGATAGGGGACCGCCGCCTTCCATCCGTGATCGGGCCCGTTATGCAATATGGTGGCCGGCCGGGTTGGCCCGTGGCGAGGGAGATTTATGTCGTCGGGTGCACGGCTTATCCTCACTAACTCGAGTATCTCCTCGCTCCCTATGTTCACCATGGGGATGTTTCTGCTGGCCGAGGGTGTGCATGTCAAGTTGGACACACCACGGTCCCGCTTCTTCTGGGAAGGAGCCAGCCACAAATGGAAGTACCACCTCGTCAAATGGACGGCTGTGTGTCGTCCAAAGTCCCAGAGGGGATTAGGGGTGATGAACTCCAGGCTGATGAACATTGCACTCATGTGCAAATGGATCTGGAAGTTGTTGCAGGGTGAAACTGGTCTTTGGGTCGACCTTCTCCGCGCCAAGTACTTTCCGTCGGGCAATTTTTTTGCTGCAGCGGGACGGGGGTCCCCCTTCTGGAACTCTATCCAGGAGCTAAAACCAGTCTTCGCCATGGGGGCAAAGTTCCTGGTCAAGGATGGCTGCTCAACGCGTTTTTTGGACGGACCAATGGATTGGCGACCAACCTCTCTGGTCCCGCTTCAGATCGTTGTATAATATTGCGCTCGAGCCGCACTCTTTTGTAGCGCAAGTTTTGGCCGAGTCCCCCCCCCCCCCTGTACTTCAGTTCAGGCGTGATCTCACCAGCCCGGAGACGGCAAGTTTGGGAAACCTGCTATCTCTGCCGGAAGGGGTTGCCCTTTCTCAAGGTCCAGACGTAGTGTCTTGGCGCCTTAATGCCTCCGGCAAGTTCTCGGTTAACTCTCTGTACCGAGCACTTGCCAGAGGTACCCAGCAGCAAGTGGTGACCGGGCTATGGAAGGCTCGGCTCCCTCTAAAAATCAAGATTTTCATTTGGCAACTGTGCCTTGACAAACTCCCAACTTCGGTAAATATCGCCAAGCGTAACGGTCCGTCCAACGGGCTTGTCTTTGTGTGGGGAGTCTGAAACAGCTAACCACGTATTTTTCCATTGCCATCTGACTCGGTTTGCGTGAGCTGGTGCGAGAAGGTCACCGGGCCGGGATTGGGATCCTAGGTCAGGTCTTTGAGCTAAGCGCTCTTCGTAAATGCGTGTCCGGTTCCGCTAGACGTGTCGTGTGGAACTGTGTTGGGGCTTTACTCAGGCACCGTGGCGCATTAGGAACAAACTTACGATCGAGGGCGTGTTCCCCTCACATCCGGGCTGACGTTATCTTCAAATGTGTTATCTTTTTGCAGCAGTGGGCACCGCAGGCAAGGCGCCAAGACGTTGAGCTGCTGCTCCTCGCTCTCGCCCGTCTTCGACAAGTCTACACTCTGGCGAGAGCTCCCGCGCCGCCCCCGTAGGGTCTGGGTGGTCCTTTTGGCATCATTGTAGCCAGCCTACGTGCTCTGGTCTTGCCGTCTCCGGCATGTAACCCTGAACCTTCTGCCCCTGCTTTTGAGCGCTTGTGCGGGCTTTCGTGTGTTTCGACTTGACTTGTGTACGCTTCCTATTGTTGACTTTATTAATTTAAAGCCGGATGCATCGATCGTTTGCGTTCTAAAAAAATATGATTTAATGGGATGATATTTTTAGCATATTTGATGAGGAGGCGGTTGATGGAATGATAATCAGGAACAAAATAAATGCAATTAAAGTACGATGTACTTTGATTTCGTTGGGCAGCATATATAATACCTCGGTCTACACGTACTTCCCAGTTCCTCATATTCCTTGATACAATTTGTATGCAGCAACAGTTAGCTAGCCATAGCCATCCAGCATCTGCTCCTCATCGTCTTCATGGCTTCCATCCTCCAAGCGGCCACCTGCGACACAGCGTACGACCTTTTGGTGAAAAACAACTTCCCGTAGGCTCTCTTGCCTCTGGGCGTGAAGTCGTACGCACTACTAGGAAAAAAAGGGTTACTAATGGCGCACCAGTTTTGCCTACTAATGGTGCATCACTGGTGCGCCATTAGTATCATGCCACTAGAATTTTTTTCTAATGGCGCACCACTGGTGCGCCTTTAGTATCCGGTATACTAATGGCGTACCAGGCAGTGCGCCATTAGTTTTGCCCATGATGCGCCACTAGTGTCTGCTATACTAATGGCGCACCACACTGTAATGCGCCATTAGTAATAATTTTTTAATTTTTTTTCTTAATCTCAGGTCACTATTTCACCTATGAGATATCCAACACATATATATACAACAAGCATTCATATAACAATCATAGCCAACACACAAGTTCCATCATATATACATACATAGCCAACACACAAGTTCCATCATATATACATACATAGCCAACACACAAGTTCCATCGTTACATATTACAAAAGTTTCACATTGTTCATCCAACACCGTTATCCATCAATTCACAAAAGTTTCACATTGATACAAAATAAAAACACAAATGGAAAAGAAGCACTCCATCCATGCAAGCTTCCGTGAATTAAATCAAATCTTCCAAATGATAAACAAGAAGTTAGAAGAAGAAAAAGAAGAATACTAGAAGAAGAAGAACACTAGAAGAAGAATAATAAGAATTTTGGAAAAGAAATAAGAAGAAGACTATAAGCTTATTATGTAAACTTGATCATTTTGTGCTAACATAAGTTATTTTGGAGCTAACCTATAGGAAACTAAGCATATAAGCTCTAAGTTAGCATATTAGAGCCAACTTAGGTAAAATGAAGCTAACCTATAGGAAACTAAGCATATTAGAGATAACATAGGTAACTAAGTATATATATATATATATATATATATATATATATATATATATATATATATATATATATATATATATATATATATATATCATTTTGGATATCTGACATACACGACAAAGTTCAGTTCTCATGCATTGTTCTTCTCCTTCTCCTTCCTCACCGATGCGCCAAGAGCGGCGAGGCGGTGGAGGCGGTGGAGGCGGTGGGATGTAGTCTTCTACCTCAATTGGCGTGGTCATGTCGCCCGGTTGTGGGATCGTCGGCGCCACCACCGGTGCGTGGTCATTGTCGAGCACCACCACCATCATGAGGCCACCTTCAGCACGACCATCACTAGGTCATCCTCAGCCACCTCCATATCGTGCCCATGGTCAGCCACCACCATCTCTTGCCCATGGTCAGCCACCACCATCTCTTGCCCTTGGTCAGCCACCACCAGCGCTAGGTCATCCTCAGCTTGATGCCCATCGTCATCCTGCAGCTCCTCATCCCCACTCTGCTCCTCTTCTCCCGCACTCCAGTCCGGATCATCCTTCTTGTTGTCTATCTTGCTGCCAGAATCGCTGCTGCTTCGCTATAGCTTGAGAATCATTGCTGCTTCGCTCTGACCATGGTCGCCGCTTGCTTTGGCTGTAGCCATTGTCGCTGCTGCTGCTCCCATTACCTGTCCAAATGCAACAATGACCGTTAACAATCGATGTGAGTCAAAGCCAAATGTAGAGGAATAAGAAGAGGCAGAATGTACCGGCATCATAATCTTCAGCGTAGCGCATGCGACACATAGTCGCGTTGAACACCTTCACGATGAGCATGGTGGCGTCGTCGTCATACGTGAAGAGAAGGAAGTACCCCAAGCAGGTCGAGGCGCAGTAGAACTTCTCCCACCAACGAGACAAGTACATGTGGCCCTCCTTGATCACCAACTCCACATCCCACGGCCTGCGAAACCCGCTGCCGACCTGTCGCACCTTCACATTATTTGGCGGATCTTCACCCATCAGCATGTTCTTAAACTGTCGGGCAGCCTCTGCGGTTTGGGACAATGAGTGATGTAGGCAAACAACAGATATCATAATGAGATGGGTGAAGCTAGGGAGATCTCTCATTTTATATACTGCGTCATGGATGATACTGAAGTCCCAAGTATGATAGTGAAGAACTTCGGAAGCATCCAACTCAGATGCTGCGGTGTCGCAGAGCGGCGGTGGCTGCTTCCGCCATCTCTCGATAATTAAGCAGCAGAAGAGACCAATTAGTACCCTTACAACAGATCATAAAACATGCATGATAACAGGGCATTAGTCGCATAGTACCCCATATGTCCTATTTTTATCAAAGTAATGCTAAAATTCACGGAAAATTTCAGCATTACCTTTGCTGAAAATAGGACATATGGAAATACCAATTGCCGGAACGGAAGTTAATCGACATTCCGGCAAACTCAAGGGCCTCTCGGTACCTACAACATCATCACAAGTATGATGGCAAAGAAGAAGTGAATACAGGCATAACAGCAGCAAAACTATATATTTTTATGCAGTAAACAAACGAACACTAAGAGTAGAATGTTCTTCTAACAAACATTATTGTGTGACATCGAAAGGCATCACTCTGCTTAAAGGGAAGGATGATTTAAGTGGCAGATGTATGTGATTGCACCACTTGACCTGCACTTCTCTATATTATATGATGTACTGAAGAACTTGAGCAAAAAAAGATAAATAGGAACATATTTCTCACCTTGAGGTGTTGCTGCTTTGCTGCCTTTCTCGAACTTCACTTCCTTTACCTCCTCGGAAACCTGAAATATGCAGATGTTAGAAAGGTTAATGAACCAACAGATGCCCTAATGGAAGTAATAACAACATGACAGCAAACAACCAACAAACATGATGGGCTTAAGATTAATGAACCAACATCGGTATGGTAAGGTAATTTATTAGCTTTGCTGATTGCTCATTAACCGAGCATCAAATCCTAGCACTAAAGCACTCTCTATCCATCATTTCATTATGAATATAAAAGCTAACTTGGAGTCCCATCCTCCCAATTCAAAGTCACATTTATCAGCGACAAATATAATTCAATGCTTAAGCAAATGTTGGTACTAGATTCACCACCGTGTAAAGCAAAGTGCAGTACAAAAGTTCACTAGAACCACGGGACCGGGGCTCCACGTCTCTTTGCCGTTAGATGGCACCTCGAGATCTGCACCGTGCAGAGTCATTTGATCAAGGACCGCTAATCAAGTGCAGTAATTTCTTAATCTATGGTGTAGTTTCTCTCTCGGCCGAGTACAACTATTGTGGCAGAAGGTTGTTAGCTGAAGCATTGTGCAGAACAACAATTTAAAATATCTGTCCCATGCGTTAAGCCATTCTAGCTAAACACAGCCTGCAAATCACATGTATTGGCACACAACTCCAGGCCGTTGTTTCGAAACCGATGGCATCTAGAGGTGGAGCCGGGCACCATGGTTCTAAAAATATTTGCGCACTCAATAAATTATCTGAACAAGCCGTAAAGGATTCTTCAGGAACACATACGTCTGCAACAGAATAAGCAGCCACGAGTTCGTCCTTTCGGTTGGTAATAATAACTTAACAAAGAACACAAGCATCCAGATTCGACGATCGCACACGAGTAAGCAACATGTGCACAAAGGTGTCCAAAAGTCCTACTAAATTCCACCAACAGCTTGTAGCTACTCTCTAAATTACATTCTGAACATGACGAGAAATCCTAACCCAAATCCACGGGAAAGAACTAGCATTGCCGAGGATGCGAAAGAAGATAGAGATGAGACGGACCTGTATCATGGGCTTGGGAGAGGGCGAGGCCGAGGACGGCCTGGGGCTTGAGGGCCTGCGGCCTGGTGAGGCCGACGAGGTGGTCTTCCCGACGCCATGAGCTAGGGTTCGGGAGATGGCGGGTGGCACCGAGGGGACGGGCGGTGGAGAGGGGTAGGGGAGGTCATGGCGCGGGCAGCGGAGGGTTCGGCCGGCTGGGCGCACCCGAGGCGGCGGCGGGGCGTGGGGCGCGGGTCGGGCGGAGGGGGGCGGGGGCGGGGCGGCGTCTGGTTGGGCGGGGGCGATCGAGTGGGGAGGAAGGGAGGAGGGAATAAGTTTTTTGCCAAAAAGTAAAATTATTGGCAAGATTGTCCAAAGGTCGCCATTAGTAGTTAGAACTACTAATGGCGCACTTTGCAGGGATGCGCCATTAGAATGTTTGAAAAAAAATGAAAAAAAAAATTGTTTTACTAGTGGCGCACCTTCTGCCTCGTGCGCCATCAGTGTATTCCACACTAATGGCGTATCTCCACCAGGTGCGCCATTAGTATATAGTAGTGGCGCTCCACTTCTCTGGTGCGCCATTAGTGTCAATCCTATCTTTAGCCCTTTTCCTAGTAGTGACGTGAACCATGGGGGCGCCGTTGAGGTGACCCTCCCCGCCTCGTGCGACTTCAACGTCACGGTTGCTGGTGGACAACACACGATTCGGTTTGACAAAGCATAGTCGGTGGGGTTATCCGCCCGGATCCATAACCCAACTAGGCGGCGTGAGGATACAGGTGGAATGGGATTTTCTTGCATTTCACACGGTTCAACGCGTCGGTGACAAGCTCAGGTTTACTGGCAGTGAGCATGCAGCCACGTTCGACCAGTCCTTTCCTGTTAGCAACTTCGTGCAGAGCCCCAGGTGCAGCTAAGGGTGTGATCGGTTGCATGCACGCCTTCCATATAATGTAGTTGTTGGAAATATTCCCTAGAGGCAATAATAAAAGCATTATTATTATATTTCCTTGTTCATGATAATTTTCTTTTATTCATGCTATAATTGTATTATCCGGAAATCGTAATACATGTGTGAATACATAGACCACAATACGTCCCTAGTAAGCCTCTAGTTGACTAGCTCGTTGGTCAACAGATAGTCATGGTTTTCGACTATGGACATCGATGTCATTGACAACGGGATCACGTCATTAGGAGAATGACGTGATGGACAAGACCCAATCCTAAGCATAGCACAAGATCGTGTAGTTCGTTTTGCTAGAGCTTTCTCAATGACAAGTATCTATTCCTTAGACCATGAGATCGTGTAACTCCCGGATACCGTAAGAGTGCTTTGGGTGTACCAAACGTCACAACATAACTGGGTGACTATAAAGGTGCATTACAGGTATCTCCGAAAGTGTCTGTTGGGTTGACACGGATCGAGACGAGGATTTGTCACTCCGTATTACAGAGAGGTATCACTTGGGCCCACTCGGTAGTGCATCATCATAATGAGCTCAAAGTGACCAAGTGTCCGGTCACGGGATCATGCATTACGGTACGAGTAAAGTGACTTGCCGCTTGACGACTGAACGAGGTATTGTGATACCGACGTTCGAGTCTCGGGCAAGTATCATACCGTCTGACAAAGTGAATGGTATTCTGGGTTGCTTGAATCCTCGACATCGTGGTTCATCCGATGACATCATCGAGGAGCATGTGGGAGCCAACATGGGTATCCAGATCCCGCTGTTGGTTATTGACCTGAGAGCGTCTCGGTCATGTTTGCATGTCTCCCGAACCCGTAGGGTCTACACACTTAAGGTTCGGTGACGCTAGGGTTATTAGGAAGACTAGTATGTGATTACCAATGTTGTTCGGAGTCCCAGATGAGATCCCGGACGTCACGAGGAGTTCTGGAAGGGTCCGGAGGTAAAGATTTATATATGGGAAGTTGTCAAACGGACACCGGAAAAGTTTCGGGGCATATCGGTATTGTACCGGGGTCACCGGAAGGGTTCCGGAGGTCCACCGGGAGGGGCCACCCCTCCCCAGGGGCCACTTGGGCTGCGTGGGAAGGGGCCAGCCCCTGGTGGGCTGGGCGCACCCCTCCCTTGGTCCCTTGCGCCTAGGGTTGAGGGGAACCCTAGAGGGGCGCCCTTGCTTGGGGGCAAGCCCCTCCCTGCCCCCTCTAGATGCATCTAGAGGCCGCCCCTCTCTCCTTCCCCTATAAATAGAGGGGTGAGGGAGGCAGCCGGACCAAAGCCAAGGCGCAGCCCCTCCCTCCCCAACACCTCTCCTCCTCCGCACGTGCTCGTGAAGCCACAGCCGAGATCGCTTCTCCACCATCATCACGCCCGTCGTGCTGCCGGTGGAGCTGTCTTCCTCAACCTCTCCTTCCTCCTTGCTGGGTCAAGACGAAGGAGACGCCACCCGCATCTGCACGTGTGTTGAACGCGGAGGTGCTGTCCGCTCAGCACTTGGTCATCGGTGATCTGAATCACGCCGAGTACGACTCCATCATCACCGCTCCCTCGAACGCTTGCACGCGATCTACAAGTGGTATGTAGATGCAAACTCACTCCCTTGACTCGTTGCTTAGATGAACTCATAGATGGATCTTGGTGAAACCGTAGGAAAAATTTTAATTTTCTGCAATGTTCCCTAACAGTGGCATCATGAGCTAGGTCTATGCGTAGTTCTCTTTTGCACGAGTAGAACACAATTTGGTTGTGGGCGTAGATCTTGTCAACTTGCTTGCCGCTACTAGTCTTATCTTGCTTCAGCAGTATTGTGGGATGAAGCGGCCCGGACCAACCTTACACGCACGCTTCACGTGAGACCGCTTCCACCGACTAACATGCACTAGTTGCATAAGGTGGCTGGCGGGTGTCTGTCTCTCCACTTTAGTTGAAGTGGATTCGATGAAAAGGGTCCTTATGAAGGGTAAATATAAGTTGACAAAATCACGTTGTGGTTATTCGTAGGTAAGAAAACGTTCTTGCTAGAACCCAATTGCAGCCACGTAAAAGATGCAACAACAATTAGAGGACGTCTAACTTGTTTTTGCAGCAATTGTCATGTGATGTGATATGGCCAGAAGTTGTGATGAATGATGAATGTTATATTGTGATGTATGAGATCATGTTCTTGTAATAGGAATCACGACTTGCATGTCGATGAGTATGACAACCGGCAGGAGCCATAGGAGTTGTCTTTATTTTTGTATGACCTGCGTGTCATTGAAAAACGCCATGTAAACTACTTTACTTTATTACTAAACACGTTAGTCATAGAAGTAGAAGTAGTCGTTGGCGTGACAACTTCATGAAGACACAATGATGGAGATCATGATGATGGAGATCATGGTGTCATGCGGTGACAAGATGATCATGGAGCCCGAAGATGAAGATCAAAGGAGCTATATGATATTGGCTATATCATGTCACTACTTTATATAATTGCATGTGATGTTTATTATGTTTTATGCATCTTGTTTACTTAGAACGACGGTAGTAAATAAGATGATCCCTTACAACAATTTCAAGAAGTGTTCTCCCCTAACTGTGCACCGTTGCTAAAGTTCGTCGTTTCGAAGCACCACGTGATGATCGGGTGTGATAGATCCTTACGTTCACGGGTGTAAGACAGTTTTACACATGCAAAACACTTAGGGTTAACTTGACGAGCCTAGCATGTATAGACATGGCCTCGGAACACGAAGACCGAAAGGTCGAACACGAGCCGTATAGAAGATACGATCAACATGAGAATGTTCACCAACGATGACTAGTCCGTCTCACGTGATGATCGGACACGGCCTAGTCGACTCGGATCGTGTAACACTTAGATGACTAGAGGGATGTCAAATCTGAGTGGGAGTTCATTCAATAATTTGATTAAGATGAACTTAATTATCATGAACTTAGTCTAAAACTTTTGAAAAATATGTCTTGTAGATCAAATGGCCAACGCTCATGTCAACATGAACTTCAACGTTCCTAGAGAAAACCAAGCTGAAAGATGATGGCAGCAACTATACGGACTGGGTCCGGAACCTGAGGATCATCCTCATAGCTGCCAAGAAGGCATATGTCCTAGAAGCACCGCTAGGTGACCCACCTGCTCTCCCAACACTGCAAGACGATTTGAACGTTTGGCGGAACCGCATCGATGATTACTCCCTCATTCGATGCGGCATGCTTTTCTGACTTAGAACCGGGGCTGCAAAAGCGTTTTGAGCAACACGGAGCATATGAGATGTTCAAGAGCTGAAACTAGTTTTCCAAGCTCATGCCCGGGTCGAGAGATATGAAGTCTCCGACAAGTTCTATAGTTGTAAGATGGAGGAAAACAGTTCTGTCAGTGAACACATACTCAAAATGTCTGGGTTGCACAGCCGCTTGTCCCAGCTGGAGATTAACCTCCCGGACGAGGCGGTCATTGACAGAATCCTTCAGTCGCTCCCACAAAGCTACAAGAGCTTCGTGACGAACTACAATATGCAGGGGATGGTGAAGAGCATTCCTGAAGTATTTTCAATGCTGAAATCAGCAGAGGTTGAAATCAAGAAAGAACATCAAGTGTTGATGGTCAATAAGACCACTAAGTTCAAGAAGGGCAAGGGTAAGAAGAACTTCAAGAAGGACGGAAAAGATGTTGCCGCACCCGGTAAGCTAGTTGCCGGGAAGAAGTCAAAGAATGGACCCAAACCCGAGACTGAGTGCTTTTATTGCAAGGGGAGGGGTCACTTGAAGCGGAACTGCCCCAAATACTTAGCGGATAAGAAGGCCGGCAACACTAAAGGTATATTTGATATACATGTAATTGATGTGTACCTTACCAGTACTCGTAGTAACTCCCCGGTATTTGATACGGTGTCGTTGCTCATATTTGTAACTCATGCAGGAGCTGCGAGAATAAGCGGAGTCTGGCGAAGGACGAGGTTACGATGCGCGTCGGGAATGGTTCCATAGTTGATGTGATCGCCGTCGGCACGCTACCTCTACATTTACCTTCGGGATTAGTTTTGAACCTTAATAATTGTTATTTGGTGCCAAGTTTGAGCATGAACATTGTATCTGGATCTCGTTTAATGCGAGATGGCTACTCATTTAAATCCGATAATAATGGTTGTTCTATTTATATGAGAGATATGTTTTATGGTCATGCTCCAATGGTCAATGGTTTATTCTTAATGAATCTCGAGCGTAATATTACACATATTCATAGCGTGAATACCAAAAGATGTAAAGTTGATAACGATAGTCCCACATACTTGTGGCACTGCCGCCTTGGTCACATTGGTGTCAAGCGCATGAAGAAGCTCCATGTTGATGGACTTTTGGAGTCTCTAGATTATGAATCATTTGACACATGCGAACCATGACTCATGGGCAAGATGACCAAGACTCCGTTCTCCGGAACAATGGAGCGAGCAACCAACTTGTTGGAAATCATACATACCGATGTGTGCGGTCCAATGAGCGTTGAGGCTCGTGGAGGATATCGTTATGTTCTCACTCTCACAGATGACTTGAGTAGATATGGGTATGTCTACTTGATGAAACACAAGTCTGAGACCTTTGAAAAGTTCAAGGAATTTCAGAATGAAGTAGAGAATCAACGTGACCGAAAGATAAAATTCTTACGATCAGATCGTGGAGGAGAATATTTAAGTCACGAATTTGGTACACACTTAAGAAAATGTGGAATCGTTTCACAACTCACGCTGCCTGGAACACCTCAGCGTAACGGTGTGTCCGAACGTCGTAATCGCACTCTATTAGATATGGTGCGGTCTATGATGTCTCTTACCAAATTTACCGCTATCATTTTGGGGATACGCTCTAGAGACAGCTACATTCACTTTAAATAGGGCACCGTCTAAATCCGTTGAGACGACACCGTATGAATTATGGTTTGGGAAGAAACCTAAGCTGTCGTTTCTAAAAGTTTGGGGATGCGATGCTTATGTCAAGAAACATCAACCTGAAAAGCTCGAACCCAAGTCGGAAAAATGCGTCTTCATAGGATCATAGGATACCCTAAGGAAACCATAGGGTATACCTTCTACTTAAGATCCGAGGGCAAGATCTTTGTTGCCAAGAACGGATCCTTTCTGGAAAAAGAGTTTCTCTCGAAAGAAGTAAGTGGGAGGAAAGTAGAACTCAATGAAGTACTACCTCTTGAACGGGAAAGTAGTGCAGCTCAGGAAAATGTTCCTATGATGCCTACACCAACTGAAGAGGAAAATAATGATAATGATCAAGGTACTTCAGATCAAGTTGCTCTTGAACTTCAGAGGGTCCACAAGGACACGTTCCGCACTGCAGTGAATGCGGCAACCTGTCCTAGAAATCATGTTGTTAGACAACGGTGAACCTTCAAACTATGAAGAAGCAATGGCGGGCCCAGATTCCAACAAATGGCTAGAAGCCATGAAATCCGAGATAGAATCCATGTATGAAAACAAAGTATGGACTTTGGTGACTTGCCCGATGATCGGCGAGCGATAGAAAACAAATGGATCTTTAAGAAGAAGACGGACGCGGATGGTAATGTCACCATCTATAAAGCTCGACTTGTCGCTAAGGGTTATCGGCAAGTTCAAGGGATTGACTACGATGAGACTTTCTCTCCCGTGGCGAAGCTTAAGTCCGTCCGAATCATGTTAGCAATTGCCGCATACTATGATTATGAGATATGGCGAGATGGACGTCAAAACAGCGTTCATAACGGTTATCTTAAGGAAGAGTTGTATATGATGCAGCCGGAAGGTTTTGTCGATCCTAAGAATGTCGACAAAGTATGCAAGCTCCAGTGATCCATTTATGGGCTGGTGCAAGCATCTCGGAGTTGGAACATTCGCTTTGATGAGATGATCAAAGCGTTTGGGTTTATGAGACTTATGGAGAAGCTGCGTTTACAAGAAAGTGAGTGGGAGCTCTGAGCATTTCTCATATTATATGTAGATGACATACTTTTGATGGGAAATGATATAGAATTCTTGGATAGCATTAAGGCCTACTTGAATAAGTGTTTTTCAATGAAAGACCTTGGAGAAGCTGCTTATATATTAGGCATCAAGATCTATAGAGATAGATCGAGACGCCTCATCGGTCTTTCACAAAGCACATACCTTGATAAGATTTTGAAGAAGTTCAAAATGGATCAGTCCAAGAAAGGGTTCTTGCCTGTACTACAAGGTGTGAGGTTGAGCTCGGCTCAATGCCCGACCACGGCAAAAGATAAAGAAGATATGAGTGTCATCCCCTATGCTTCAGCCATAGGATCTATTATGTATGCCATGCTGTGTACCAGTAAACCTTGCCGTAAGTTTGGTAGGAAGGTACCAAAGTAATCCCGGCAAGGAACACTGGACAGCGGTCAAGAATATCCTAAAGTACCTGAAAAGGACGAAGGACATGTTTCTCGTTTATGGAGGTGACGAAGAGCTCGTCGTAAAGGGTTACGTCGACGCTAGCTTCGACACAGATCTGGATGACTCTAAGTCACAAACCGGATACGTGTATATGTTAAATGGTGGAGCAAAGAGCTGGTGCAGCTGCAAGCAGAGCGTCGTGGAAGGATCTACATGTGAAGCGGAGTACATGGCAGCCTCGGAGGCAGCGCATGAAGCAATTTGGGTGAAGGAGTTCATCACCGACCTAGGAGTCATACCCAATGCGTCGGGGCCGATCAAACTCTTCTGTGACAACACTGGAGCTATTGCACTTGCCAAGGAGCCCAGGTTTCACAAGAAGACGAGGCACATCAAGCGTCGCTTCAACTCCATCCGTGAAAATGCTCAGGATGGAGACATAGAAATTTGTAAAGTGCATACGGATCTGAATGTCGCAGACCCGTTGACTAAACCTCTTCCGCGGACAAAACATGATCAACACCAGAACTCTATGGGTGTTCGATTCATCACAATGTAACTAGATTATTGACTCTAGTGCAAGTGGGAGACTGTTGGAAATATGCCCTAGAGGCAATAATAAAAGCATTATTATTATATTTCCTTGTTCATGATAATTTTCTTTTATTCATGCTATAATTGTATTATCCGGAAATCGTAATACATGTGTGAATACATAGACCACAATACGTCCCTAGTAAGCCTCTAGTTGACTAGCTCGTTGGTCAACAGATAGTCATGGTTTCTCGACTATGGACATCGATGTCATTGACAAGCGGGATCACGTCATTAGGAGAATGACGTGATGGACAAGACCCAATCCTAAGCATAGCACAAGATCGTGTAGTTCGTTTTGCTAGAGCTTTCTCAATGACAAGTATCTATTCCTTAGACCATGAGATCGTGTAACTCCCGGATACCGTAGGAGTGCTTTGGGTGTACCAAAGCGTCACAACGTAATCGGGTGACTATAAAGGTGCATTACGGTATCTCCGAAAGTGTCTCATTGGGTTGACACGGATCGAGACAGTGATTTGTCACTCCGTATTACGTAGAGGTATCACTGGGCCCACTCTGTAGTGCATCATCATAATGAGCTCAAAGTGACCAAGTGTCCGGTCACGGGATCATGCATTACTGATGCGAGTAAAGTGACTTGCCGTAACGAGACTGAACGAGGTATTGGGATACCGACGATCGAGTCTCGGCAAGTAACATACCGTCTCGACAAAGGGAATGGTATACGGGTTGCTTGAATCCTCGACATCGTGGTTCATCCGATGACATCATCGAGGAGCATGTGGGAGCCAACATGGGTATCCAGATCCGCTGTTGGTTATTGACCTGAGAGCGTCCCGGTCATGTCTGCATGTCTCCCGAACCCGTAGGGTCTACACACTTAAGGTTCGGTGACGCTAGGGTTATTAGGAAGACTTGTATGTGATTACCGAATGTTGTTCGGAGTCCCGGATGAGATCCGGATGTCACGAGGAGTTCCGGAAGGATCCGGAGGTAAAGATTTATATATGGGAAGTTGTCAAACGGACACCGGAAAAGTTTCAGGGCATATCGGTATTGTACCGGGCTCACCGGAAGGGTTCCGGAGGTCCACCGGGAGGGGCCACCTCCCCGGGGCCACTTGGGCTGCGTGGGAAGGGGCCAGCCCTGGTGGGCTGGGCGCACCCTCCCTTGGGCCCTTGCGCCTAGGGTTGAGGGGGGAACCCTAGAGGGCGCCTTGCTTGGGGGCAAGCCCCTCCCTTGGCCGCCCCTCTAGATGCATCTAGAGGGGCCGCCCCTTCTCCCTTCCCCTATAAATAGAGGGGTGAGGGAGGGCAGCGGACCAAAGCCAAGGCGCAGCCCTCCTCCCCAACACCTCTCCTCCTCCAGACGTGCTCGGCGAAGCCTGCCGAGTATCGCTTCTACACCATCATCACGCCTGGCCGTCGTGCCGGTGGAGCTGTCTTCCTCAACCTCTCCTTCCTCCTTGCTGGATCAAGGCAGAAGGAGACGCCACCCGCACTGCACGTGTGTTGAACGCGGAGGTGCTGTCCGTTCAGCACTTGGTCATCGGTGATCTGAATCACGCCGAGTACGACTCCATCATCACCGCTCCCTCGAACGCTTCCGTCTGCACGATCTACAAGTGGTATGTAGATGCAAACTCACTCCCTTGACTCGTTGCTTAGATGAACTCATAGATGGATCTTGGTGAAACCATAGGAAAAATTTTAATTTTCTGCAACGTTCCCCAACAGTAGTATCCAATATGCATGTGTCTCTGTGAGTCCGCTGCTTTATGTAGAGTGAATAAACTGATTATGTAATAAGTCATGGTTCCAAGACCTAATATTATTGTGAATGATCAGAATTTTTTTGAACAATTATTTATTGCAAGATGTTGCAATGGTTCATCCTAACCATAAAAACAAGAAATTCCACATGATATACTCTATTGGAGTCTAGCGGGTAATTAGAAATAACCTTGATCTACATAGCATCAGACCTAGGGCTGTGCGATGGGTTGTAAAATATCATAGGGCTTACTGGAAAATAGAAGAACAAAACAACTCAATCCTAATGTGGTAATATTCTTTATGATATCTGACATTAACAGCCACTAAAATAAGAAAGGAGAGTAACCCAACGATCGAGGCACTTTAATTTTTTGAAACAAAACTGAGGCACTTTAATAGGATGCGGAGCACGAAAGGTAGGTCCGAAGTCCAAGGGTTATGGATTTTCGTGGTTGTTGTCTTTCCCCCTTCAACCATTCACAGTCAGAGTTTTAAATTGGATCGCCATGCACACGTACCGGAAATAAATGCATCAAGTCCCGGAGGAAGAACACAACACCGAGCAGCACCAGGAACAATGGCGATCACCCATGCCGCCACCGACCTCTCCACGTTTTTCGTCATGTTGTTGAAGGTCACCCTGCGACCACGCTAACCGCTCCCAGCGCCAAGGCAAGATGATTGTTGGGGAGACAACGATCCCTTGCTTCTTGCTCCGCGCGTCGTCATCGGCCGTCTCACCGCCATTGCAGATCATCGTCGTGAGAGACGGCGGTCCCTTGCTGCTTGCTTCATGCGTCGTCATCGGCCGTCTCACCGCCGCCGCAGATCATCATGATGGAGCCGGCGAGCGGCGATCCCTTGCTGCTTGCTCTGCATGTCGTCATTAGCCGTCCCACAACCGCTGATGCGGATCATCGCCACGAGAGACGGCGATCCATTACTGCTGGCTTCATGCGTTATCGTTGGCTGTTTCACCAGTGCCGCCTATCATCGCCACCGAAGTTGATGATCCCTTGCTGCTTGCTCCGCACGTTGTTGGCCGCCGTCTCGCCGCTGCCACGACTTTCCTGGTCTCGCCACATGTGCGCGATGTCAGGGTCATGTACGTCGCCCACTGCCTGACCGAGCTGGCCTCCCATGTTGTGCAAGGTAGTCCCTTTATTAACCATGCAAGTAGCACAGTGCTCCTTTCAGATCTTATACACAAGGAGTATATGATCTGAAACTACACACAAATTTTGCTACCTGTGTTTTACATCTTGCAGATTATGCTCATTCTTCTTTCAACCGGTTATGCGATGCTCCGAAGAGGGTGATTCTTCACCAATCCTAAAGAATACGACAGTTCATGTACGATGATACAATTGGGTACTTTTGCACACTTCACTTTAACGATGGGTGCACACCTAATATTCATGTATCATGATGATGCAGAGGTCGGATTACCTATTGTTTAAAAAACATCTATGGTCCGTGCAAATGTATGTGAGAAATCATATCGTACATGTTGAATTGATAAAATTCTAATCTCCAACAAAAAATTCTTGCCCGGACCATATCCACATCCCCCTTAATAATCATCACCCTATTGTAAATGAGAAACATTCTCATACTTCTAGGTGTTTTGAGTCATACAAAAGTACATATATATCATCCGTACTTTTTACGCAAACCTCTATTGTGATGCATATGTTGGCCTCTTGACCTTATGTTAATGTAGATCGTCGGTATTGTAGAATGTGCAAGTCACATGTAGAGATTTGGCACATAAGTTTGGATCCTGGCCTTCCTCAAAATATTTATGAAAAAATCCTCAGGAACGCGCGGGGCATTATATAATTTCATATAAGCTCAAGGATACAAGTGTTTGGGTGTACAAAAGAGGTGGTCAGGGTGTCATAGGAGGTGGTCGGGGCACTAGCTAGAGTGCCTAAACACCTTTCTATCTTCTCTCTGTACCTTCTCTCCTCTACCAGTGCTCCTATGAGGGAGTGGGGTTGCTAGATGATAACCCACAAGTTTAGGGGATCGCAACAGTTTTCGAGGGTAGAGTATTCAACCCAAATTTATTGATTCGACACAAGGGGAGCCAAAGAATATTCTCATGTATTAGCAGCTCAGTTGTCAATTCAACCACACCTAGAAACTTAGTATCTGCAGCAAAGTGTTTAGTAGCAAAGTAATATGATAGTGGTGGTAACGGTAACAAAGTAAAGACAGCAAAAGTAATGTTTTTGGTATTTTTGTAGTGATTGTAACAGAGTAACGGAAAAGTAAATAAGCGTAAACCAAAGATATGGAAAACTCAGAGGCACCGGATCGTTGATGGATAATTATGCGGATGTGGTTCATCATGTAACGATCATAACATAGGGTGACATGTAACTAGCTCCAGTTCATCAATATAATGTAGGCATGTATTCCGTAAATAGTCAAACATGCTTATGGAAAAGAACTTGCATGACATCTTTTGTCCTACCCTCCCGTGGCAGCGGGGTCCTATTGGAAACTAAGGGATATTAAGGCCTCCTTATAATAGAGAACTGGAACAAAGCATTAGCACATAGTGAATACATGAACTCCTCAAACTATGGTCATCATCGGGAGTGGTCCCGATTATTGTCAATTCGGGGTTGCCGGATCATAACACATAGTAGGTGACTATAGACTTGCAAGATAGGATCAAGAACACACATATATTCATGAAAACATAATAGGTTCAGATCTAAAATCATGGCACTCGGGCCCTAGTGACAAGCATTAAGCATAGCGAAGTCATAGCAACATCAATCTCAGAACATAGTGGAAACTAGGGATCAAACCCTAACAAAACTAACTCGATTACATGATAAATCTCATCCAACCCATCGCCGTCCAGCAAGCCTACGATGCAATTACTCACGCACGGCGGTGAGCATCATGAAATTGGTGATAGAGGATGGTTGATGATGATGACGACGACGAATCCCCCTCTCCGGAGCCCCGAACGGACTCCAGATCAGCCCTCCCGAGAGAGATTTGGGCTTGGCAGCTGCTTCGTATCGTAAAACGCGATGAAACTTTCTCTCTGATTTTTTTCTCCCCGGAAGCCAATATATGGAGTTGGAATTGGCGTCGGAGGGCATCCAGTGGGCCCACGAGGTAGGGGGCGCGCCCCCCACCCTCGTGAGCAGGGTGTGGGGCCCCTGGTCTTCATCTTTGGTGAGGATTTTTTATTATTTATTCTAAGATATTCCGTGGAGTTTAATGTCATTCAGAGAACTTTTGTTTTCTGCAAATAAAACAACACCATGGCAATTCTCACCAAAACAAATCGATCCGGGTTAGTTCCATTCAAATCATACAAGTTAGAGTCCAAAACAAGGGCAAAAGTGTTTGGAAAAGTAGATACGACGGAGACGTATCAACTCCCCCAAGCTTCAACCCTTGCTTGTCCTCAAGCAATTCAGTTGACAAACTGAAAGAGAAAAAGAAAAACTTTTACAAACTCTGTTTACTCTTGTTGTTGTAAACATGAAAAGCCAGCATTCAAGTTTCAGCATTTATTATGAACTAACCATACTCACAATAACACGTAGGTCTCACAATTACTCATATCAATAGCATAATCTGGCGGGCCATAATAATAAAACTTCGGATGACAACACTTTCTCAAAATAATCATAACATGATATAACGAATTGGTATCTCGCTAGCCCTTTCTCGAGATCGCAAAACATAAATCCATAGAAATTTTAAAGATCAAGGACTGACTAAACATTGTAATTCATGGTAAAAGAGATCCAGTCAAGTCATACCCAACATAAACCAATTATAATGAATGCAAACGACAGTGTGCTCTCCAGCGGTGCTTTTTAATAAGAAGGGTGATGACTCAACATAAAAGTAAATACATAGGCCCTTCGCAGAGGGAAGCATGGATTTGTAGAGGTGCCAGAGCTCGATTTTGAAATAGAGATAAATTATATTTTGAGCGGCATACTTTCACTGTCAACGCAACAACTATGAGATGGCTGTATCTTCCATACTACATGCATTATAGGCAATTCCCAAACAGAATGGTAAAGGTTAATACTCCCCCTCCTCCACAAGCATCAATCCATGGCTTGCTCGAAACAACGAGTGCCTCCAACATTCAACGGGTCCCAAGGGGAGTTTTGCTTAATTATTTTGATTTGCTTTGATCTTTTTGGATCATGGGACTGGGCATCCCGTTACATCGCCCTTTCTCGTGAATGAGGAGCGGAGTCCACTCCTCTTGAGAATAACCCTCCTAGCATGGAAGATATAGGCAGCCCTAGTTGCACATGAGCTACTCGAGCATACAAAACAGAATTTTTATTTGAAGGTTTGGAGTTTGGCACATACAAATTTACTTGGAACGGCAGGTAGATAACGCATATAGGAAGGTATAGTGGACTCATATGGCATAACTTTGGGGTTTAAGGAGTTTGGATGCACAAGCAGTATTCCCGCTTAGTACAGGTGAAGGCTAGCAAAAGACTGGGAAGCGACCAATTAAGAGAGCGACAACAGTCGTAAAAATGCATTAAAATTAATTTACACCGAATACAAGCATGAGTAGGATATAATCCACCATGAACATAAATATCATGAAGGCTATGTTGATTTGATTCAACTACATGCGTGAACATGTGCCAAGTCGAGTCACTCAATTCATTCAAAGGAGGATACCATCCCATCATACCACATCATAATCATTCTAATAGCATGTTGGCACATAAGGTAAACCATTATAAACTCATAGCTAATCAAGCATGGCACAAGCAACTATAATCTCTAAATGTCATTGCAAATATGTTTAATTCATAATAGCTGAATCAGGAACGATGAATCATCATATTTAAAAAAACAAGAGAGGTCGAGTTCATACCAGCTTTTCTCATCCCAATAAGTCCATCATATATCATCATTATTGCCTTTCACTTGCATGACCGAACGGTGTGTATAATAATAAGAGTGCACATGCATTGGACTAAGCTGGAATCTGCAAGCATTCAACTCAAGGGAGAAGACAAGTAATATGGGCTCTAAGTTAGATAAACAATAATGCATATAAGAGCCACTAAGCATTTTCAATATAGTCTTCTCGACCCCCAAAGAAAGGAAAAGAAATAAAAACTATTTACACGGGAAAGCTCCAAACAAGCAAAAAGAAGAACGGGAAATATTTTTGGGTTTTCTTTTTAATTATTACTACAAGCAAGGAAAGTAGACTAACTAATTTTTTTTGTTTTTCTAAGGTTTATTAAACACACAAGAAGAAAGCGGGAAAAAGAAAATAAACTAGCATGGATATTACAATGAAAGAGTATGAGCACCGACATCTAGCAATGAGTGTGTGTGAACATAAATGTAATGTCGGTGGGAAATACGTACTCCCCCAAGCTTAGGCTTTTGGCCTAAGTTGGTCTATTGCCAGGGATAGCCTGGCGGATACCCATAGGTGTAGCTGGGGTCGTACTTCGATGCGGCGGCTACCGCCTCCTGAGCTGCAGCGTAGCGTCGAGCTGCCTCTGCTCTCCTCTCATACTCATCTTCCTCCTCTCTGGTAATAATATATTTGCCTCTCGCCTGAAAATCAAAGAAGGTAGGAGCAGGAAGAGCAACATGGACAACATGCCATTTGTTAAAGATTAGTCGATACTGGAAAGGTGGTCCAGTCCTCTCAATGAACTGGTGGGAAAACATAGAATCAAGATCTAAATAAGAAGGGGGTAACTCCATGTCACCCTCACGAATGTCTACATCAAGAAAATTAGCTAAGCGGGTTGCATAAATTCCTCCAAAGAAATCTCCTTACGTCTATTATGATGCAACCTACGAGCTACAATGGCTCCCATATGATAAGCTTGGTCCCCTAACACAGCATTTTTGAGAATGCTGAGATCAGGGGCACACATGTGACATGCTTCGTCCTTAGCATTTATGCATCTACCAATGAAGAGAGCAAAATAATGTATAGCAGGAAAGTGAATGCTCCCTATAGTGGCCTGCGCTATATCTCTAGATTCCCCCACAGTTATTCTAGAAAGAAAGTCTCTATATTCAGATTTAGGGGATCCTCGATACTACCCCAAGATGGAAGTTTGCATGCAAGAGTGAAATCTTCTAAGTCCATGGTATAAGATTTGTCATAAAGGTTAAACATGACTGAAGGAGAATTACGCGAAGATGAAATATCAAACCTCCCCACAAATGAACTTGTGAGGTAACGATACTGGGGGCATTTATCAGCTTCAAAGTCCTCAAGACCGGCATTACACAAATATGCATAGAATTCTTCTTTAATTCCCACTTGATTCATAAAATTTTCCGAATGCCATTCACAGGGCCTCACGGGAGTGTCTCTTGGTGGTTCCTCGTCGGCATCATGCATTGCAAGCCTAGGACCTTGCTTCCTTGAAGAACCACCTTGGAACATCCTCCTAAGCATATTGTTTTCTCTGAAAAATAATTGTGAAATTTTTAGTAACTTCAAACAAAAGAGAACCAACTTCAATAAAATTGATAGCAACAACTCCCACAAGTGCCTAGAGCATATATCAAGCATTAGAACTACTTGGAACCATATAAAATTGACATGCAAGCTCAAGAACATGGTGACCTGTGCAGCACAAATTTGCAATGAATAGAGCACTAGAACAAAAACTAATTGGACCAATGGAGGAGTCACATACCAAGGAACAATCTCCCCAAGCAGTTTTGCGAGAGGTGCTTTGAGCAAGGAGATCAAAAATCGCAGCAAAAGCGGCTGGAACACGAGCTTGAGTTGGTTTTTCAGGTTTGTGTGAGACAGAGGAAGAAGATGGGTGCAGGGATAAGTGGAGGAGGGCCACCGTGGGCCCACGAGGCAGGGGGCGCGCCCAGGGGGTAGGGCGCGCCCTCCACCCTCGTGGCTGTGTGGCAGCTCCCATGTAATTTTTGCACTAAAAAGCCTGAAATATTCCCGAAAAAAACATATTAAATTGGCATGGCATTCTGAGGACTTTTATTTTCAGGATATTTTTATATTGCACGGGTAAGTGGGGAGACAGACAGAAAAATACTATTTTACTTTATTTTTACTAAATAACAGAGAATATAAAGAGGGTACAGAAGGTTGTGCTTCTAGTTTCATCCATCTCATGCTCATCAAAAGGAATCCACTAACAAGGTTGATCAAGTCTTGTTAACAAACTCATTCCGATTAACATGAAACCGGAGAAATTTGAATAACACTATGTTACCTCAACGGGATATGGACATCCCGAATCAAGATATCATATTTCTTCTTGATGAGGGAGAGGAAATTCAAAACCTCCAAATATAATCGATGGAATTTTTCCAATAGAGTTGATACTATGAACTTGAGGTTGTTTCCTCGGAAAGTGTATCGTATGCTCATTACCATTAACATGAAAAGTGACATTGCCTTTTTTGCAATCAATAACAGCCCTCGCAGATATTAAGGAAAGGTCTTCCAAGAATAATAGACATACTATCATCCTCAGAATATCAAGAATAACAAAGTCCATTAGAATAGTAACGCTTTGCAACCACAACAGTACATCCTCACAAATACCGGCGGTATAGCAGTTGATTTATCAGCCATTTGCAAAGATATTTCAGTAGGTGTCAACTTATTCAAGTCAAGTCTATGATATAAAGAGAGAGGCATAACACTAACACCGGCTCCAAGATCACATAAAGTAGTTTTAACATAAATTTTTTAATGGAGCATGGTATAGTAGGTACTCCTGGATCTCCAAGTTTCTTTGGTGTTCCACCCTTAAAAGTATAATTAGAAAGCATGGTGGAAATTTCAGCTTCAGGTATCTTTCTTTTATTTGTAACAATATCTTTCATGTATTTAGCATAAGGATTTGTTTTGACCACATCAGTTAATCGCATAGGCAAAAAGATGGGTCTAACCATTTCAGCAAAGCGCTCAAAATCCTCATAATCCTTTTTCTTGGATGGTTTTGGAGGATAAGGCAGGGGTTTCTGAACCCATGGTTCTCTTTCTTTACCGTGTTTCCTAGCAAAGAAGTCTCTTTTATCATAACGTTGATTCTTTGATTGTGGGTTATCAAGATCAACAGCAGGTTCAACTTCTACATCATTATCATTACCAGGTTGAGCATCATCATGAACATCATCTTTAACATTTTCACTAGGTTCATGTTCATTACCAGATTGTGTTTCAGCATCAGACATAGAGATATCATTTGGATTCTCAGGTGGTTCAGCAACAGGTTCACTAGAATTTTGCACAGTTCTATCATTTTTCTTTTTCTTCTTCTTAGAAGAACTAGGTGCATCAATATTATTTCTCTGAGAATCTTGCTCGATTCTCTTAGGGTGGCCTTCAGGATACAAAGGTTCCTGAGTCATTCTACCAGTTCTAGTAGCCACTCTAACAGCATAATCATTTTTCTTACTATTCATTTCATTAAGCACTTCTTCACGAGCTTTAAGTACTTGTTCTACTTGAGTGGTAACCATAGAAGCATGTTTGCTAACAAGTTTAAGTTCACCTCTGATATTAGCCATATAATCACTCAAGCGTTTAATCATAAAGGTATTCTGTTTTAGTTGTCTACCAAAATAAGCATTAAAGTCATCTTGCTTAAACATAAAGTCATCAAACTCATCCAAGCACTGACTAGCAATTTTAGTAGGAGGGACTTCATCTTTATCATACCTATAGAGAGAATTTACCTTTACTACCTATGTCGGGATATCGGGAGGTTCTTCAGTAAATAAGTAATTGAGATCATATACTTCTTCAATAGGCGGTAAATTAAGACCATGCATTTCTTCAATAGGAGGTAAATTCTTAACATCTTCAGCTTTATTTGCCTCTTGCATATCTTCGGGACTGAGAAATAGAACACCTCTCTTCTTCAGAGTTGCTTTAGGAATAGGCTCAGTAATTGGCTCAGGAGCTGGCTCGGGAGTTGGCTCAGGAGGTGCCCAATTATTTTCATTTATCAACATATTATTCAATAAAATTTCAGCTTCATCCGGTGTTCTTTCCACGAAAAGAGAACCAAAGCACAACTATCCGGTAATCTCTGGAAGCATCGGTTAGTCCATTGTAAAAGATATCAAGTATTTCAGGTTTCTTAAGAGGATGATCAGGCAAAGCATTAAGTAACTTGAGAAGCCTCCCACAAGCTTGTGGGAGACTCTCTTCTTCAATTTGCACAAAATTATATATATATCCCTCAAAGCATCTTTTTTATTATGAGAAGGGAAATATTTAGAAGAGAAGTAATAAATAATATCACGGGGACTTTGCACACAACCAGGATCAAGAGAATTAAACCATATCTTAGCATCACCCTTTAATTAGAACGGAAATATTTTGAGTAAATAAAGGTAGCGCGATCTCTCATTATTAGTAAAGAGGGCAGCTATATCATCTAACTTACGAAGATGTGCCACAACAGTTTCAGATTCATAGCCATAAAAAGGATCAGATTCAACCAAAGTAATTATATTTGGATCAACAGATAAATCATAATAATCCTGATCAGGAACACAGATAGGTGAAGTAGCAAAAGCAGGGTCGGGTCTCATCCTATCTCTACAAGATTATTTACTCCATTTAACTAGCAACCTCTTACGTTCAAAACTATCCTGGCAAGCAAGAATAGCTTCAGTAGATTCAGCATTAAAAAGATAACCCTCAGGAATAACAGGCATATTTTCATCATCACTAACATCATTGTATTCAGTTTCAATATTTTCCCTTTCTCTAGACCTAGAAATTTGTTCATCTAGAAATTCACCAAGGGGCACAATAGTATCAAGCATAGAAGTAGTTTCATCATAAGTATCATGCATAGAAGAAGTGGCATCATCAATAACATGCGACATATCGGAACGAATAGCAGAAGAAGGTTTAGGTGTCGCTAGCTTACTCATAACAGAAGGTGAATCAAGTGAAGAGCTAGATAGCAGTTCCTTACCTCCCCTCGTAGTTGAGGGATAAATTGTTGTCTTAGCGTCTTTCAAGTTCTTCATAGTGTCCAGCAGATATAAATCCCAAGTGACTCAAAGAATAGAGCTATGCTCCCCGGCAACGGCTCCAGTAAAAGGTCTTGATAACCCACAAGTATAGGGGATCGCAACAGTTTTCGAGGATAGAGTATTCAAACCAAATTTATTGATTCGACACAAGGGGAGCCAAAGAATATTCTCAAGTATTAGCAGCTGAGTTGTCAATTCAATCACACCTGGAAACTTAGTATCTGCAGCAAAGTGTTTAGTAGCAAAGTAATATGATAGTGGTGGTAACGGTAACAAAAGTAAAGACAGCAAAGTAATGTTTTTGGTATTTTTGTAGTGATTGTAACAGTAGCAATGGAAAAGTAAATAAGCGTAAACCAGTATATGGAAAACTCGTAGGCACCGGATCAGTGATGGATAATTATGCCGGATGTGGTTCGTCATGTAACAGTCATAACATAGGGTGACACAGAACTAGCTCCACTTCATCAATGTAATCTAGGCATGTATTGCGAATATAGTCATACGTGCTTATGGAAAAGAACTTGCATGACATCTTTTGTCCTACCCTCCCGTGGCAGCGGGGTTCTATTGGAAACTAAGGGATATTAAGGCCTCCTTTTAATAGAGAACCGGAACAAAGCATTAGCACATAGTGAATACATGAACTCCTCAAACTATGGTCATCATCGGGAGTGGTCCCGATTATTGTCAGTTCGGGGTTGCGGATCATAACACATAGTAGGTGACTATAGACTTGCAAGATAGGATCAAGAACACACATATATTCATGAAAACATAATAGGTTCAGATCTGAAATCATGGCACTTTTCGGGCCCTAGTGACAAGCATTAAGCATAGCAAAGTCATAGCAACATCAATCTCGAACATAGTGGATACTAGGGATCAAACCCTAACAAAACTAACTCGATTACATGATAAATCTCATCCAACCCATCACCGTCCAGCAATCCTACGATGGAATTACTCACGACGGCGGTGAGCATCATGAAATTGGTGATGGAGGATGGTTGATGATGACGACGACTCTGAATCCCTCTCCGGAGCCCCGAACGGACTCCAGATCAGCCCTCCCGAGAGAGATTAGGGCTTGGCGGCGGCTCCGTATCGTAAAACGTGATGAAACTTTTTCTCTGATTTTTTTCTCCCCGAAAGCCAATATATGTAGTTGGAGTTGGCGTCGGAGGGCCACCAGGGGGGCCACGAGGTAGGGCGGCGCGTCCAGGGGGGAGGGGCGCGCCCCCCACCCTCGTGGACAGGGTGTGGGCCCCTGTCCTTCATATTTGGCGAGGATTTTTTATTATTTATTCTAGGATATTACGTGGAGTTTCAGGTCATTCCGAGAACTTTTGTTTTCTGCACATAAAACAACACCATGGCAATTCTGCTGAAAACAGCGTCAGTTCGGGTTAGTTCCATTCAAATCATACAAGTTAGAGTCCAAAACAAGGGCAAAAGTGTATGGAAAAGTAGATACGACGGAGATGTATCAGGATGAAGGCTACCTGCTTCTCAAACTACTCACCGAGGCCGACGAGGAGGGCGTTGATGAGGGCGGGATCGTCTACGTGATCGCCGAGCTGCCGGGGTTCATCGCCGATCGACTTGATCCGTCGACAGAAGACCGTGACCGGAGAGTCCCCTTGGGTGATGGTGCGAAGCTCGGTGTGAAGCGCATTGATACATGCATCGGAGTTGTCCTGGAATAGTTGTTGAAGCGAGGCCCAAAGCTCGGCGGTGGTGACGTCATCATTGGAGACAAGGTTGAAGAGCTCGGTGGAGATCTGAGTGTAGAACCATTGGGTGATCGTGAGGTCGTCCTTAATCCAGCGAGGATCGGCGGGCTGCGCTGTTGATGAGGGATGGATATGGTGGCAAGGCCGCAGTGGCCAAGGTGGATGTGGAAGAGATGGCGCCAATGGTAGTAGTTGTGGGCAGCTAGGTCAAGGGAGATCGGGGTAAACGGGGAGACATCGGCAATTGTATCGGCTAAGGAAATTTGAGGTGGTTGAAGATTGTATTGGTGTGTAGGAGATGGGGGTAGATTAAGAAGAAGAGGGAGCTCGGGCGGCGAGGAATTCTGCCGCAGTGAAGGGAGGCCGTGACGGCAGCGGTGGAGGAGTCGGCGGAGGGGCCATGCCGAGGGCGGAAACCTAGGCGTCTGATACCATGAAGATTGGAGAATAATTGTTGTATTGATTGGGGCCTCAAAGGGATGCTTATATAAAGTATAAGTCTTGGAGTCCAAGAATACAAGAGATAGATTACAAGTTAAACTACCAAAACTGTATAAACCGACTATACTCTAAGTTGGTGCTATGTTTGCTTGTGAAAATTGAGTAATTGTATAATGTAGCACTGATTTTAGACCCAGTCAAGCCCATTCACCGCACACGGTTTTGAAAGCGCGTGTGTTGGCACCCCAATCGCCAACCCATCCTAGCACACGATTTTTAATTATAACCGTGTGTGATGGACCCTTCCTATTGCACATAGTTTGTATGTTCTAACTGTGTGTGATGGACTCAATATCGCATACAATTTTTATGCTCTAACCGCAGCCCATGCTTGAGATCAATCCACCGTGATGGTTGATGGACTATGAGCAGGCCCTTCAACTATGTTAGCGATCACTAGTTTAAATAGGCATTATACTTCTCTCTTATCTCCTGGCTGGGATTTGGATGATGGCGTCGGGCGGTGTAACCGTGTAGCTGTGAAGGTGGATGCGCGGCTAGCTAACAAACCAATTTCTGCAATTTCAAATTCTAATCCCTAGCAATTCCTGTCGATCCAGTGAGTTGCTCACAGTTGGTATAAGATTCAGTGGTCCTGGAGTTGGCACGACATCATCATGGGACGCGGTGGCGTGATCGGCGGTGACCAGAGGCGATGGACAAGCTGTCCGAGGACGGGTGCGGCGTGTACGTGCTTCTGCAAGCGTATTTCACCACGGGTCTAAACCGGCTCTTCAAGGATCACGATGAGAACCTCCTTCAAGCGGTCGACAAACTCATCCAGGCCAACACTGCCACGCTCGATGGCTTGCTTTCGGCTCATAACCCAACAATTATAATAGCATGGAACAATCAAAAATTATAGATACGTTGGAGACGTATCATAACCCAACAAGATCTAAATTAAATATATTGCTTGGAGTTGTTTTTTTAGTTTGCTTGCATTGCACAAGAAAAGTTGAAGACACGTGTAAGGTGGAGGGGTAGGCACCTGCTCCTCCGCACTCTTCATTTTGGATATGGGTACTGAGCCTCTCTGATGATCTAGGAGTTCATGCTATAACATTGTGGAAACTTTGACAGAAATGTTATGTATGAGTCTGTGCTGGCCTTAGTAGGCATCCTCAAACAGATGATCTGCACAATGGTGATATAATCATTCTGTTGCACCGCATACCGATGTAAAACTCAAGTATATCTAAATGAAATATTTTTTTCTTGCGGGTGTTTTATGTTTTAGTTGCACTGCACAACATTATTTCAAGAGAAGAGAAGCCTCATTGGTACCCAAGCCAACATAAAGGATCAAACTGTTGGGGATGTTGATGTTTTCCCTTGATTCATTTTTAGGTTTTTGCATATGTTTCATATGTCAGTTGTGAAGTGCGTAAATGAATGTTGCTCTGAAATTTCAGTTCTATATGCATGTCTATTATGAGATGCAAAGCTTTGTGCAAATGAATGATGTGTGCCTATGTTTATTTGAATGTTTACTTTCAATTTCATTCATGTGACTAGTTAATTGATACAAAAATCGAGGAGTGTTTCATCCGACTATCATTAGCCGGGGAGAGTTCCTAAAAGAAAACATTTATATGCCTAACATACAAAATGAAGGTGTCTATTCGTACGAACTGCCTGTGGCAAGAAGGGTATAGAAAGAGGCAGGAAATCGCATGTGTTATGATATTGGAGGTGGTTTGCACAACCGCCGGCTTCGTGCGGAGTATTAACGAATCAAGCTTTGAGGAGGAAATGATACTAGTGTTGTAATATATTCCAAAAAGATTTGGTTGTAGGAAACATTTGAATTAATAGTATATGAAAAAAAAACTTAAAATACATACTCCCTCCGTTCCTTGATATAAGGCATATAGATTTTTGAGAAAAAAATCCAAAATATAACGTGTATTGCGTTGCACCACTCGTTTGAATAATTTTTTAGGGATTTTATTACATTTCCATATAGCAGGCAAGCTCCTATATTTTCTCATGTCAATTAGTCAGGTGTAATCTCGCCCAAAACTTGTGAAATTTTTCCTCCACGTGCGTTCTTAATTTCCGTGCCAAAAATTATACACCCTATATTTAGGAACTGAGGGAGTATTATATATCGTATAGTTAAAAAAAATTGTCTAATATAGGTAGTAAGATAATATAATTGATTTTTTCCCATGCATGTTGGGTGGGCCTTCGATGAGGTGGCATATTTGCATGGCTTATATGTGTATGTTGAAATAAATAGAATTAGTGAGGGTCAATTTTCAATAAAAAATAATTCTCATGCATGTTGTGATGGACCTTTGATGATGTGGCACGTGTGCATGTTAAAATAATACTAGAAATAGTAAGGACAAATTATTTAGGTATATAGGATAGTATGTTTTCAATCTCATTTTATGGTACGTATTGAGTATGCAGATTTGAGGAACGTTTTGGCAAGACCATTAACTATAAAATGTTCTAGGCTAGAAATAAATATGATTTAATGGGATGGTATTTTTAGCATATTTTATGAGGCGGTTGATGGAATGATAATTAAGAACAAAATAAATGCAATTAAAGTACGATTGACTTTGATTTCGTTGGGCAGCATATATAATACGTGGCCAGAGCCTCAGTCTACATGCACTTCCCAGCTCCTCATATTCCTTGATACAATTTGTAAGCAGCAACAGTTAGCTAGCCATGGCCATCCAACATCTGCTCCTCATCGTCTTCATGGCTTCCATCCTCCAAGCGGCCACCTCCGACACAGCATACGACCTTTTGGCGAAAAACAACTTTCCACGGGCTCTCTTGCCTCTGGGCGTGAAGTCGTACGTGAACCATGATGGGGGCGCCGTTGAGGTGACCCTCCCCGCCTCGTGCGACTTCAACGTTACGGTTGCCGGTGGATCACACAAGATTCGGTTTGACAGCATAGTCAGTGGGGTTATCCGGCCCGGATCCATAACCCAACTGGGTGGCGTGAGGATACAGGTGGAGTGGGACTTTCTTGCATTCCACACGGTTCAACGCGTCGGTGACAAGCTCAGGTTTACTGGTAGTGAGCATGCAGCCACGTTCGACCAGTCCTTTCCGATTAGCAACTTCGTGCAGAGCCCCAGGTGCAGCTAAGGGTCTGATTGATTAGGGATGCATCGCCCGCATGCTTTACTACAATGTATGCAATATGCATGTGTCTCCGTGAGTCTGTTGCTTTATGTAGAATGAATAAACTGATTGACCTAATATTATTGTGATGATCATAAATTTTTTTGCTCGGTTATTTGTTGCGAGATGTTGCAATGGTTCCTCCTAACCATAGGAACAAGAAATTCCACAAGATATACTCTGTCAGAGTCTTGCAGGTAATTGGAAATAACCTTGATCTACATAGCATCAGATCCAAGGGTGTCCGATGGGCTGTAAAATATCGCAGGGCTTACTGGAAAATAGAAGAGCAAAACAACTCAATCTTAATGTGTAATATTCTTTAGGGATAAGTATATTTTTCGTCCTTAACTCTTCCGAGAGTTTAGAAATCGTCCCTCAACTCCATACCGGAGAGTTTTCGTCCCTCAACTATCAAAACTGGATAGTTTTCGTCCCTCGTGCCACTTCGGGCGGTTTTAGTCCGGGATGAACAGTAAATTGGTGAACAGTAAAATCGAAAAAATAGTGAAACAAATCAAAAAAAATTGAAATTGTACAGCATCGAAGATACTGTAGTGTGCAAGACCCATGCAAAATTTTGTGGTGTTTCAACATTCGTGCAGCTCGTGGCAAACAAAAAACTGTAAATATGTACGTCGGTGAATAGTAAATTAAAAAAATCCAAAAAAACATGAAACTTTTTGGCATCAAAGATGCTCAGGTACGCAAGATGCATGCAAAATTTCGTGATCAAATGACATACGAGGAGCTCTAGCAAAAAACAAAATAGCGAGCTTTTTGAAAAAAATAAATCTGAGCCAAATTTTGTTTTTCTGTCACGAGTTCGTACAATGCCCAAACACCACAAAAATGTGCACGCACGTTGCGCACCCTAGCCTCTATGATGCTAAAAAAATGCATACTATTTTGAATCTTTTGGCTATTTTTTTTAATTTACTGTTCACTGACGTACATATTTATAGTTTTTTGTTTGCCACGAGCTGCTCGAATGTCGAAACACCACAAAATTTTGCACGTGTCTTGCGCACCAAAGTATCTTCGATGCTGTAAAATTTCAGATTTTTTTTGGCTATTTTTTTTATTTTACTGGTAACCAATTTACTGTTCATCCCTGACTATAACCACTCGAAGCAGCACGAGGGACGAAAACTATCCGGTTTTGATAGTTGAGGGATGAAAACTCTCCGGTTTAGAGTTCAAGGACGATTTCTAAACTCTCGGAAGAGTTCGAGGACGAAAAATATACTTATCCCTATTCTTTATGATATCGGACATTGACAGCCACTAAAATAAGAAAGGAGAGCAAGATATATTTGATCTTTCATTCCCCATGCATTGTAAGTTCTACATGTTTAAATGCCTAGACACCTTCCCCCCGAAAAAAACTAGAAGAATGCCTAGACTCTTATTTAGTTGATTTGCAGAATGTTCTCTAAAATTAATCAATGCATTTCTCTGAAAAAGATCAACAGTGTTTTAGAAAACCGTGGAAAAAAACATTAGCAATCTTTGTTCTTTCAGGGGATCAGCTATATTTGATGGCATGCATAAGGTAAGTACATTCCAATATTCAGTGAGCAAATCCCCAAGTAGTAATTCCCATTCAGCAACATGGGGATGATACTAGTATTTTCTTGTGATCCATACAAAAAGTTCAAAATTAGCCAAAATACTGAAGGGGGATGTCCCGGTAGCTACACCAACTTTCTATGGCCAGAATCGGTGGAATCGGCTGCGGCGGCCCAAGATTTGGTAGCAGACATCCCGGGCGGCAGGGTGGTGGCGGGGCTGAGAACGGCCGATTGAGTCGCGGCGGCGGCATGCGCTGCGACAGTCGGTCAGAGTAGGTGTGGGGTGGCGACTGTCGGCGGTGGGGTAGTCTCATCGCGAGTGGTTGGGTTCCTGCTGCATTCTTTTTGGTTTCACCGTAGCTGCTAGATGTGTGTGACAAAATTTTGGGTAATTTTCTTTTGCAACATATAGGTATATAGGGCATCTTTTGGATACTTTTTTTGGCCCAAAGTGACCTAACTGACAATTTTTTTGACACAACGGCTATTTTACATCATACATTGAAGATTCTCCACTATAAGAAAGCATATTAAGTTGAGTGTGCAGACCACCAATTGTATAATGTAGCACTTGTTTTAGACCTAGTCGAGCCCATTTATCACACACAGTTTTGAAAGCGTGTGTGTTGGCACCCCAATCGCCAACCCATCCGAGCAGATGATTTTTAATTATAACTGTGTGTAATGAACACCCTTCCTAATGCACATAGTTTGTATGTTCTAACTGTTTGTGATGGACTCAATATCGCATACAATTTTTATGCTCTAACCGCAGCCTAGGCTCAAGATCAACCCACCGCGATGGTTGATGGACTATGAGCAGGCCCTTCTACTATGTTAGCGATCACTAGTTTAAATAGGCATTATACTTCTCTCTTATCTCCTGGCTGGGATTTGGATGATGGCATCAGGCGGTGTAATCGTGTTAGCTGTGAGGGTGGACGGACGGCTAGCTAACAAACCAATTTCCGCAATTTCGAATTCTAATCCCTAGCAAATCCTCTCGATCGAGTGAGTTGCTCACAGTTGGTATAAGATTAAGTGATCCTGGAGTTGCCGCGACACCATCACGGGACGCGGTGGCGTGATCGGCGGGGATGGACAAGCCGTCCGAGGAAGGGTGCAGCGTGTACGCGCTTCAACGAGCGTATTTCACCGTAGGTTTGGACCGGCTCTTCAAGGATCACGATGAGAACCTCCTTCAAGCGGTCGACAATCTCATCCAATCCAACACTGCAACGCTCGATGGCTTGCTTTCGGCTCATGACCCAACAATTATAATAGCATGGAACAATAAAAAATTATAAATACGTTGGAGACGTATCATAACCCAACAAGATCTAAATTGAATATATTACTTGGAGTTGTTTTTTAGTTTAGTTGCATTGCAAAGGAAAATTTTAAGACAAATGGAAGGTGGAGGGGTAGGCACCTGCTCCTCCGCACTCTTCATTTTGGATATGGGTACTGAGCCTCTCTGCCGGTCTGGGAGTTCATGCTATAACATTGTGGAAACTTTGACCAAGATGTTATGTATGAGTCTGTGCTGGCCTGAGTAGGCATCCTGAAAGAGATGGTCTGCACAATGGGGAGATAATCATTCTATTGCACCGCATACTGATGTAAAACTCAAGTATATCTAAATGAAATATTTCTTTCTTGGAGGTGTTTTATGTTTTAGTTGCACTGCACAACATTATTTAAAGAGAAGAGAAGCCTCATTGGTACCCAAGCCAACATAAAAGATCAAACTGTTGGGGATGTTGATGTTTCCCTTTGATTCATTTTTAGGTTTTTGCATATGTTTCATATGTCAGCTGTGAAGTACGTAAATGAATGTTGCTCTGAAATTTTAGTCTCATTTTATGGTACGTATTGATTATGAAGATTTGAGGAATGTTTTGGCATAACCATTAACTATAAAATGTTCTAGGCCATAAATAAATATGATTTGAGGAGGGATGGGTGCGCTCCCAACGGCTACTGTACGGCACGGCTATCTTGACGGCGTGCCCGGCCTGCGGGCGGAGGAGGAGGCGGCCAGCTGCGAGGCGGAGTGGACGGCGGTGCGGAAGGGCGCGGGGGGCAAGGAGGCTCACGTTGCGCCGCCCCTCCTCCGGCCGGCGTTGGGCGGCAGCCGCTTCTGGGCGCTGGCGGGGGACTGTTCCAACGACGACGAGGTAAGTCAGGTAAGTGATGGTGGGAGTGTGGGCTCGACTCCGTCGCGGGCACGTACGGCGTGCTCGTTGGCTGATTTCATTGCGCACGCTGAGGCGCGGGCTGACTCCGGTCGGGCGGGCCGCTGCCGGCGGTTTGCACCCGGTGGCCGGGGCGCAGGGCGCCCTGCGGCGTCGTGTGGTGGGGTGTCACGGGGTCGCCAGGGGGTGGATGCCCTTGCGCTCATGATGGCGGCGAGGGAAGCCACGGCGCAAGAGCTGGCTCGGCTGGACTCGGAGCCTCGGCGGCCGGAGGCCGCGCAGGGCGGCGGCGGCGGGGAGGCGCCGTCTCCGCTCGGAGGGGATCTCGCTAGGGTTCCCTCGGCTGGGTCGCGGTCCATTGTTGGGCCGCTGGTGCCAGTTGGGCCGCTTGGTCCAGTTGGGGGGCCCGTTTCTCGCCCCTCGGAGACTGACGCCACAGGGGTGGGGTCGGTCCAGGCCTTGGGGGCTGGCAGTGAGCTGGAGGTGGCCCAGGAGGCCCAGGGGGTGCCGGCGCGGCCCGAGGCCTGGTCGGACGGTGCGTCGCTAGGGTTTTCTCCCCGCCTCCCCTATAAATGGGTGTGGGTGCGCCGGGGCGCGCTAGATCCCACCCTAGAGTTTCCAGCCACCACTGCTCGGATCCGCCGCTACGGGTCTCGCGCCCGTCGGCTGCGCCTTCTGTCCCCTCTCCCTCCTCTCCGTCGTTCCTTCGTCGAGGTGGTGCGGATGGGCTCATGCTGTGGCGCCATGGGAGAAGCCCCGATGTCTCCTCCTTGGATCCAGTGGCGGCGGCAGCGACCTGCGTGCCAAGGCCAAGGTGCAGCTCGCTATCCAGGAGGCGGAGGCGGGTGGATGGGGGTCGCCGCTGCCGTGGTGGATCAAGGATAAGGAGCGCAAGCACCAGAAGAAAGAGGAGCATCGGCGGCGTGGGCTCGAGAAGAAGAAGGAGTTGAAGCGCAAGGAGATGCCGCACCCGCTCGGCGGCGACTGGATCGGGGACCCCTACGCCAAGAAGCAGAAGCAGCGGTTAGGGCCTGGTGTGGATCTGTGTCGGGCTGCGCCTGCGCTGCCGGGGGTGCCGTCTTCGTCCAAGGGCACGGCGGCCGAGCCAATCCCGGTGGAGGCGGAGGCGGCGGACGGGCCGGAGTGCTTCAAATGTGGGAGGGTCGGCCACTACCAGAATGAGTGCGCGTTCAAGCCCCTCTGCATCCTCTGCCAAGAAGAAGGCCACGCTTCGGCCTACTGCCTGACCCGTGGCAAACCCCTGCAGCTGCAGATCATGGGGAATGCGATTCCGGGTCAGGGTTTCTTCTGCTTGCCGTTCGTGGAGGGCCAGGAGCTCACTGCTGCGGACGAAGGGCTGGGCTCGGACGCGGCCTTCATCTCTGCCGCTCCGGGCCTGCTCTCCTCCGCGATTCTGGAGGCGGAACTGCCACTTCTTTTCGAGGGAGAATGGGACTGGCAGGTGCTCCCAGTCGGTGCGGATCGGTTCTCGGTGGTATTTCCCGACAAGGCAATGCTAAGGATGGCGGCCTTGAGCGAAGCTGTACCTCTCCCTCAACAATATCATAGCGGAGATCCGGGAGGCGCGCGAGGAGGAGCCCAAGGCCATGTCCATGCCCGAGGTGTGGGTGAAGCTTTGGGGCGTCCCCCCTAATCAGCGGAGGGTCGATCGGCTCATGGCGACCACCACCATGATCGGCCGCCCCATCGCGGTCGATGAGCTGTCTCTGATACGGGTGGGTCCGGTGCGGATGCGGTTCGCCTGCCGCGCTCCTGACAAGCTCCGTGGGCGCGTCGAGATTTGGTTCAACGGCGCGGGGTACGACATCAAGCTGGAGCCTGAGCTGGTGGCGTCGGGGCGCGGCGCGGCTCCGCCTCCGCCTCCACCACCCAATGGTAAAGGCCCCGGCGACAAGGACAAGGACAAGGGCGAGGACCACGACAACGACGAGAGCATGGGCGATGACTCCATCAACACAGCAGTGTGGGACAAGCTGGGCATCACCGACAAGACCATGGACAAGACGGCGGTCCCGCCCAAGGGCAAGGGGGCGGCTTCGGCTGCGCATCCCGACGCGACGGGCACCCTTCTGGAGGTGGACCAGTACGGCTCCAACATGGCCCTCGACTTCGAGGCAGAGCGGGGCGCGACTTCCTCTTGCAACTCGGGCCCCGTTCTTCCCTCCTGCCTGGCGTGCAGTCCCCGGGACTCGGAGGTGGCGCGCTTGGGGGCGGTTCCGACATGTGGTTGTCCCCTCCCTCTGGTGGTGCGAGCAAGAGCGGCTCGGTGAGGCAGGCGAAGAAGCCCGCGAGCCGCAAGGTGGCGTCGATCCCTCCGATGGAGAACATGCGTGCGCCACCCACCCCCAAGCAGGCGGTCATGGCGCTGGCCTCTCCGCTGGCTCCGACTGGCGGTGGTGCTGCGTCTGCCTCGGCGGGCCTGGCCGCTGCCCTTCGGGCGGAGGCCGTGGCGATCCCGGTGGTCCAGGCGCGTCGCTCCAAGGCGGTGGCTGCGGATCCTACCCCGACGCGCACCAGTGGCCGCCCCAAGGGAGCCAAGGGCAACCTGCCATCGCTTCAACGCGCACAGCTTCTGCAGGCCGAGAAGAACATGGAGATTGACGGTAATCCCCCTCCTTCCTCTCGCTTTACGATTCTAGATTCCTTTTCGGACTCGCATCTGGGGGTTGTTTTGGGGGACAGTGGGGTGGACTTAGCTAGTGAGGGAGAGGCCCAATCGCTAATTTCGTTAGTTCGTTCGAAAGAACTTGCGCAGGCAGCCCTTGCTAGTGCTGCAGCTGCGCGCGCGGCCAAATCGACAGAGAGAGCAGGGGCACCCTCGACCGTGGCTGCGCTGCCCGATTTGAGCGCGGAACACGCAGGGGATGGTACCGCAGCTCCTCCCCGTCTGCCCCAAAGGACGAGGTGCGTGGCTAAGGCGGTGACCTCGCATGGGATCCGTCTCCGTAACCGCATTATTTGATGCATTTCCTTTTTTGGAACATTCGTGGCTTCAGCCACGCTGGAAGACGGGCCCAGCTTAAAGAATACATGCGTAATGAGGGCATTGACGCGGTAGGCATCCAGGAAACCATTAAGGCCGAGTTCCGTCATCACGAGTTCTTTGGCGATCGATCCTCTGGAGCGACTTGCGTGGCATTGGTCCCCGCCCGCGCCACTTTCGGGGGCATGCTCATGGGCGTTAGCAACCTTTGCTTTGAGGTGCTGTCTTGGGAGACAGGCACTTTCTTTGTCTCTGCCCATGTTAGGCATAGGGCGTCGATGCGGGAGTGGGTTATGTTGGTGGTTTACGGACCCGCTGATCACTCGCGATCGCTCGAATTTCTAAACGAGCTGCAGGCCAGGGTGGGCCTCGCGCAAGTACACCAGTTGCCGCTGGTGATGGGGGGCGATTTCAACCTAATACGCTCTCGCGCAGATAAGAACAATGCGAACATCAACTGGAACAGAGTCGCCATGTTCAATAATGTGATTGCATCCATGGCACTTAGGGAAGTGGCCAGGTCTGGAGCGCGGTTCACCTGGACCAACAAACAATTATCGCCGATGCAGTCTATTCTAGATAGGGTTTTTGTTACGGTCGATTGGGAGCTATGGTTCCCGCTGTGCTCGTTGGTCGCCGAAACTAGGATCGGGTCTGACCACGTGCCTCGGGTCACATCCACCGGGAGGACAGGATCAAGCGTAGCCCGCGTTTCTTCTTGAAACTGCTTGGTTGAATTACGATTTTGATCAGGTATTCAGGCTCAAGTGGGAGGCATGTGTGAATAGGCTCGGCCCCCAGCGGGGCCCCATGGAGCTGTGGGTTGCGTCTGGGGCGGGCCTGCGTGCGTCCCTTAAGGTCTGGGGGGCCAACAAGGGACGCGAAGACAAACTACGCCGAGCCCGTCTTGTTCAGGAGCTCGCGGCGATGGACGCACAGGCCGATGCGCGCGCTTTCTCTGAGTCCGAGTGGGCCCACCGGTACGACCTGGAGGGACAGGTAGAGGCGCTCCTCCATGCCGAGGAGGAGTATTGGCGGCGGAGAGGGGATCTTAAATGGACCCTGAAAGGCGATGCGAACACGCAATACTTCCACGCCTATGCGAACGGCCGCCGCCGCAAGTGTGCCATCCTACGGCGCAATCCGACCAGGGCTCTGTTGCATCAGGATGACATAGTGCGACACGTCTATCGGTTTTACATCCAAGCGATGGGCTCGAGTGAGCCCCAAATGGCTCGCCTTAACCAGCGAGGGACTTGTGGGGCCCGGAAGGCGTGGTGTCCGAGGCCAAAAGCGGCGCTAGGCCTCGCCTTCACCACCCGGGAAATCGATACCGCCATCCACGACATGAAGTCTGATACGGCCCCTGGCCCGGATGGATGGTCGGTGGCCATGTTCAAACGCTTATGGGCCCTCTTACAGGGCCAGATTTTCGGGGTCTGTAATGGCTTCATGCGTGGCGAAGTTGACGTCTCGCGTCTAAACTTTGGGATCCTCTCCCTCATCCCTAAAGTTCAGGGGGCTGATAACATTAGGCAGTTTAGACCAATTACGCTGATCAACGTTCCTTTTAAGATATGCGCCAAAGCCTGCTCGCCATCGTTTATCCCGGTAGCTCACCGCATTATCGGTAGGAACCAAATCCGCGTTCATCCGGGGCGTCACATTTTGGAGGGGCCTCTCGCTTTGCTCGAGATTGTCCACTCGCTCAAACGCTCTCATGCGCCCGCGATTCTTCTTAAGTTAGATTTCGAAAAAGCATACGATCGGGTCAATTGGGTTTTCCTTAGACAGGTCATCTTGGGAAGAGGATTTCGCTTTATGCAGGTTCACCGCATGATGCAACTGGTCTCGGGGGGCCAGACAGCTATCGCGGTTAACGGGGAAGTAGGCCAATACTTTTGTAACAAACGAGGGCTGCGGCAGGGTGACCCAGCTTCTCCGCTTCTGTTTAACTTTGTGGCCGATGCCCTGGCTACAATGTTAGACAGGGCTCGCCTGGCTGGCCACTTAAGAGGGGTTGCCTCCCAGTTGGTACCAGGAGGAGTTTCCCACCTGTAGTACACAGACGACACGCTGCTGATGTTCGAACCAGACAGAAACAGTATAGCTACGGTCAAGGCTATTCTGCTGTGCTTCGAACTAATGTCGGGCCTAAAATTCAATTTCCACAAGTGTGAAGTGGTCACCATGCGGATGGGTCTTGACGCTAGTCAGGAGGTGGCAGGTCTGCTAAACTGTAAGCTGGGATCTTTGCCATTCCAATACAGGGCTCCCGATAGGGGACCGGCGCCTTCCATCCAGGATCGGGCCCGTTATGCAATCTGGTGGCAGGCGGGTTGGCCCGTGGCGAGGGAGATTTATGTCGTCGGGTGCACGGCTTATCCTCACTAACTCGAGTCTCTCCTCGCTCCCTATGTTCACCATGGGGATGTTTCTGCTGGCCGAGGGTGTGCATGTCAAGTTGGACACACCACGTTCCCGCTTCTTCTGGGAAGGAGCCAGCCACAAACAGAAGTACCACCTCGTCAAATGGACGGTTGTGTGTCGTCCGAAGTCCCTGGGGGATTAGGGGTGATGAACTCCAGGCTGATGAACATTGCACTCATGTGCAAATGGATCTGGAAGTTGTCGCAGGGTGAAACTGGTCTTTGGATCGACCTTCTCCGCGCCAAGTACTTTCCGTCGGGCAATTTTTCTTCTGCAGCGGGACAGGGGTCCCCCTTCTGGAACTCTATCCAGAGCTAAAACCAGTCTTCGTCATGGGGGCAAAGTTTCTGGTCAAGGATGGCTACTCAACGCGTTTTTGGACGGACCAATGGATTGGCGACCAACCTCTCTGGTCCCACTTCAGATCGCTGTATAATATTGCGCTCGAGCCGCACTCTTTTGTGGCGCAAGTTTTGGCCGAGTCCCCTCATGTACTACAGTTCAGGCGTGAGCTCACCAGCCCGGAGACGGCAAGTTTGGGAAACCTTCTATCTCTGTCGGAAGGGGTTGCCCTTTCTCAAGGTCCAGACGTAGTGTCTTGGCGCCTTAATGCCTCCGGCAAGTTCTCGGTTAACTCTACATGCGAGCACTTGCCGAGGTACCAATGACAAGTGGCGACCGGGCTATGGAAGGCTCGGCTCCCTCTAAAAATCAAGATTTTCATTTGGCAACTGTGCCTTGACAAACTCCCAACTTCGGTAAATATCGCCAAGCGTAACGGTCCGTCCAACGGGGCTTGTGCTGTGTGTGGGGAGTCTGAAACAGCTAACCACGTATTTTTCCATTGCCATCTGACTCGGTTTGCGTGGAGCGCGGTCCGAGAGGCCGCTGGCCGGGATTGGGATCCTAGGTCAGGTGCTGAGCTAAGCGCTCTTCTGTCGTCTGTGTTGGGTTCCGCTAGATGTGTCGTGTGGAGCTGTGTTGGGGCTTTACTCTGGGCACTGTGGCGCATTAGGAACAAACTTACGATCGAGGGCGTGTTCCCCTCACATCCGGCTGACGTTATCTTCAAATGTGTTATCTTTTTGCAGCAGTGGGCGCCGCAGGCAAGGCGCCAAGACGTTGAGCTGCTGCACCTTGGTCTCGCCCGTCCTCGACAAGTCTACACTCTCGCGAGAGCTCCCGCGCCGCCCCCGTAGGGTCTGGGTGGTCCTTTTGGCATCATTGTAGCGAGCCTGCGTGCTCTGGTCTTGCCGTCTCCGGCATGTAACCCTGAACTTTTTGCCCCTGCTTTTGAGCGCTTGTGCGGGCTTTCGTGTGTTTCGACTTGACTTGTGTACGCTGCCTGTTGTTGACTTTATTAATTTAAAGCCGGACGCATCGAGCGTTTGTGTTCTAAAAAAATATGATTTAATGGGATGATATTTTTAGCATATTTGATGAGGAGGCGGTTGATGGAATGATAATCAGGAACAAAATAAATGCAATTAAAGTATGATTGACTTTGATTTCGTTGGGCAGCATATATAATACGTGGCCAGGGCCTCAGTCTACACGTACTTCCCAGTTCCTCATATTCCTTGATACAATTTGTAAGCAGCAACAGTTAGCTAGCCATGGCCATCCAGCATCTGCTCCTCATCGTCTTCATGGCTTCCATCCTCCAAGCGGCCACCTGCGACACAGCGTACGACCTTTTGGTGAAAAACAACTTCCCGTAGGCTCTCTTGCCTCTAGGCGTGAAGTCGTACGTGAACCATGGGGGCGCCGTTGAGGTGACCCTCCCCGCCTCGTGCGACTTCAACGTCACGGTTGCTGGTGGACAACACACGATTCGGTTTGACAGCATAGTCAGTGGGGTTATCCGGCCCTGATCCATAACCCAACTGGGCGGCGTGAGGATACAGGTGGAATGGGATTTTCTTGCATTTCACACGGTTCAACGCGTCGGTGACAAGCTTAGGTTTACTGGCAGTGAGCATGCAGCCACGTTCGACCAGTCCTTTTCGGTTAGCAACTTCGTGCAGAGCCCCAGGTGCAGCTAAGGGTGTGATCGGTTGCATGCACGCCTTCCATATAATGTAGTATCCAATATGCATGTGTCTATGTGAGTCCGCTGCTTTATGTAGAGTGAATAAACTGATTATGTAATAAGTCATGGTTCCAAGACCTAATATTATTGTGAATGATCATAATTTTTTTTGCACAATTATTTATTGCGAGATGTTGCAATGGTACATCCTAACCATAAAAACAAGAAATTCCACATGATATATTATGTCGGAGTCTCGCAGGTAATTAGAAATAACCTTGATCTACATAGCATCAGACCTAGGGCTGTGCGATGGGTTGTAAAATATCATAGGGCTTACTGGAAAATAGAAGAACAAAACAACTCAATCCTAATGTCGTAATATTGTTTATGATATCTGACATTAACGTCCACTAAAATAAGAAAGGAGAGTAACCCACTGACTGAGGCACTTTAATTTTTTGAAACGGAACTGAGGCACTTTAATAGGATGCGGAGCACGAAAGGTAGGTCCGAAGTCCAAGGGTTATGGATTTTCGTGGTTGTTGTCTTTCCCCCTTCAACCATTCACAGTCAGAGTTTTAAATTGGATCGCCACGCACACGTACCGGAAATAAATGCATCAAGTCCCGGAGGAAGAACACAACACCGAGCAGCACCAGGAACAATGGCGATCACCCATGCCGCCAGCAACCTCTCCATGTTTTTCGTCATGTTGTTGAAGGTCGCCCTGCGACCGCGCTAACCGCTCCCAGCGCCAAGGCAAGATGATCGTTGGGGAGACAACGATCCCTTGCTTCTTGCTCCGCGCGTCGTCATCAGCCGTCTCACCGCCATTCGCCGTGAGAGACGGTGGTCCCTCACTGCTTGCTTCGTGCGTCGTCGTCATCGGCCATCTCACCGCCGCTTCTGAGATCATCGTGATGGAGCCGTGACGGCGATCCTTGCTGCTTCCTCTGCATGTCGTCATTAGCCGTCCCACAACCGCTGATGCGGATCATCGCCACGAGAGACGGCGATCCATTACTGCTGGCTTCATGCATTATCGCTGGCTGTTTCACCAGTGCCGCCTATCATCGCCACCGGATCCGATGATCCCTTGCTGCTTGCTCCGCACGTTGTTTGCCGCCGTCTCGCCGCTGCCACGACTTCCCTGGTCTCGTCACATGTACGCGATGTCAGGGTCATGTACGTCGCCCACTACCTGACCGAGCTGGCCTCCCATGTTGTGCAAGGTAGTCCCTTTATTAACCATGCAAGTAGCACTTTGCTCCTTTCAGATCTTATACACAAGGAGTATATGATACAGAAACTACACACAAATTTTGCTACCTGTGTTTTACATCTTGCAGATTATGCTCATTCTTCTTTCAACCGGTTATGCGATGCTCCGAAGAGGGTGATTCTTCACCAATCCTAAAGAATACGACAGTTCATGTATGATGATACAATTGGGTAATTTTGCACACTTCACTTTAACGATGGGTGCACACCTACTATTCGTGTATCATGATGATACGGAGGTCGGATTACCTTTTGTTTAAAAAAAACATCTATGGTCCATGCAAATGTATGTGAGAAATCATATCGTACATGTTGAATTGATAAAATTCTAATCTCCAACAAAAAATTCTTGCCCGGACCATATCCACATCCCCCTTAATAATCATCACCCTATTGTAAATGAGAAACATTCTCATACTTCTAGGTGTTTTGAGTCATACAAAAGTACATATATATCATCCGTACTTTTTCTGCAAACCTCTATTGTGATGCATATGTTGGCTTCTTGACCTTATGTTAATGTAGATCGTCAGTATTGTAGAATGTGCAAGTCACATGTAGAGATTTGGCACATAAGTTTGGATCCTGGCCTTCCTCAAAATATTCATGAAAAAATCCTCAGGAACGCGCGGGGCATTATCTAATTTCATATAAGCTCAAGGATACAAGTGTTTGGGTGTACAAAAGAGATGGTCAGGGTGTCATAGGAGGTGGTCGGGGCACTAGCTAGAGTGCCTAAACACCTTTCTATCTTCTCTTTGTACCTTCTCTCCTCTACCAGTGCTCCTATGAGGGAGTGGGGTTGCTAGAGTATGCAAAAGTTCTCCTCTATTCAACCACGGCCCTCCCCTTATATAGATCCGGGGGTACCACACTTGGTCATGTTAATAAATATAGTACGTTGTACAAAGGAGGATATTCGTCGCGCTTCGTCCACTTGCCTCTGTCAATCAGTCAGGAGATAACCTGACACTGCGCCGGACGTGACGCGCCGCACCGTCCTCATGTCTTTATTTATGGTCGTCGTCCCGTCTTGCCTCGTGCCTCCCAGGCCGTCATGATGATTACCCTAAGCGTAGCCCTGTACTGGGCTAAGCTAGTAGCCTTGTCAGGTATTCAAGGCTTGGTCGGTGGAGTGTGCAGCAAGGCCAGCTTCGCTTGCCGACGTGTGTCCTACCAGCTCAAGGAGGCAGCCCCCGTGTGCGTCATGGATGACGTTAGGGCCCTCCTCGGGGATCTCCTATAATTTTTTACATCTTTGGGTTCATAGTTTTACCATGACATCGTGACTTTCTTTTAACCAAACCACAAAATGTATTTACGGTCGAGCAGAACATACCCTATATTTTAATACTCCGTCGCATGTGGAACTACAGAAACTCTATAATGTGGTCTAATGTTAAACATATATGGTGGCAGATTTACTTGACACTCAAGAAGTGGATGATATTGTTCAGGGAGAACCCGTTGGAAACTCTGAAATAGGTCTCACAGCAGATCACAATGGTTCTCACCTCTCCCTTCCTACTGACAGTGGGGTGGTCAATGGCCTAGTCACTGATGGTGTCTTGAGCTATGATGCTCTCACCAAGATGTCTCTGGGATTTGTAGAGTGGGGTACAGGGAGTCTACGCTCGAGTCTTTATATGTCTCCTCCAAGAAGCCCTGGCCTAAACAACAATTATTTGTCGGCGCCTAGCCCTGTCACTCCACTAGAATTGCCGCTATCACTGATCTAGCCGATTAAAAAGATCATAAACAGAGGATATATTAGTCCGGTGGAGGCGGATCCAGCGCTGGGCGGTGACCAGATGTTGCTGGGTGCTTGAAGTTTGAGTATTTTGGCTCTAGCCTTCTTGTGTTTGTCTTTTGGCATTGGATCAACTATAGGGAGAAGTAATAAATTGTACTGCATGGAAGGTGAGGCTTTGTTGAGCCTGTAGTAGTAAATGGAAAAACAGAAGGATGAGAAGACCAAACATGATATAAAGACTACTATTATGAGCGGGTACTTACTGTGACAAATTTCAACGTAGCCCCATATATATCTCGCCTCTATCAGCAGCAACGGCAACACCTTGAAGAATGAAGCATAGGAGGAGAACATAGGCTTGACACATTTGAATCAATGTAGATAACTGAATTTACTTGTGCTACAGATTCTTGAGAATCACTATGGCTGTGGATATCTGAGAATCAGTTGTGGCTCTGTATTCCCGAGAATCAGAATCTGGCTATTTGTTTACCTTGTTGTTGGTCAGCTGTAGGAGATGTGGGTTTTGTGACATGTTAGTAACGCCCCTAAGTGTTGACTATGATATTTATATGCAGATTAAAGCACAAGTTGTCTATTTTGACTAAATAAAGTGAGAGTTAGCGGAAAAAACAAGTAGCACTGCCTCTGTACTAAAATATAAGACGATTGTGGTATGGAGGGAGTATTCATTACAGCATGGCAAGGCTATATGTTGTATTCACGGTCTATTCTCCTCTCTGCTTCTACGGGGATGAGGAGGGTCTTTGGAGGGTCTTTTTAGACTCTCAGGAGGGCAAATGCCCCCCCCCCTCCCCCCGTTCCATTTCATTGAAACGAAACAGAGTACCTCATACAAGCACACTAAGAGAAACTCCACCATGCATGTCCAAAACTATAAAAAAAAGGAAAATGATCCTGGAGCAGTCCGTTGTTCATTCTCGACCAGCCTTTGGGTGCCAGGCTTCCAGCAAAGATCGGTATCTCCGTGGTAAAGGCAATCCATGTCGGCACCCTCGAGCTGAGACTAGGTCGGTATGCTTAACTACGGATAGGCTGGATCTCACCAGGTGATTTTGCAGAAAGCAAATCATTTAATATGTTTGAGTCTCTCCTCGATGATCAAAGCAATTCCATTTTCCATGCAAAAAGCTCGATATTTCCAACCAATGCTTTGGAACCTTTCAGCTCTTATATCAGCGACTATTGCAAGATGTGTCGAGGCTGAGCGACGAAGTTGTTGCCCTCTCAACGGGTAAAAATCCGCAACATGTTATTTGCCTCGATCTCCAATTGCATGCCCTGATTTGATATGTCACTTGCAGAATGGCGGCAATAGTAAAAGAGCATATAGCAGCGGGACAAGTCACCGCGGCGAAAATGACCTTGATGAATCTCATTGATTTGATTGAGCAATGGCGTGGTAACTAAATAGTAATTAGTAACATAGAGTTTGTTTTGTTTGAGTCTAGAGTTTCCCCATCAAATGTTTGGCTAGCCAAAATATTGGTCAAGGTTTTTTGTGCCTATGAGTTTGCCAACTTTGACAAAAAATGAAGTAAAGTTGGGAAGGAGCCATCGGCATGCCAAACAGTTGCAACCAACCAAATGAAAATCAAAGTTGTGGTCATAGCCAAAAATTTGCTAAGATACATGTTGTGTACAAAGGATACCAAATACTTGTACATAAGGTTCTCGTTCCACCGTTTATTGCCCGTGAATAGAAGATCAGACACTTCACAAAAGTTAGTTTCCTTTTGCCTTCCCAAAGGGTGCCTACAACTATTCTAACATAACAAATCATCTTGCTAGATATCGACCTTTTTTTCATTGACGATTCTTCAGATGATTCCCTGTTTGAGCAACTTCCTTTCATGTAAAATACGCGCCATGTCAGGAACCACGACGAGGGGAACTAAAAGCAATCAGCAAATTAGTGTGCCTGAAATAGCAGGCTCTTAAAACTTCCACAGAGTGACTCAGGACAATTTAGGATCGCAAAGTTCTAGCATAGCTCAAGCTACACGGTACCTCTATCCAGCCCGTTCAATGCCTTTGAGATTGGTGCTTGTGACAAGACTTTCTTGGAAGCAATGCAAGGTGATTAGCTATAGTAGCAGTAGGCTCTTTTTTTATCCTGTGCGCATGCGAACAAAGGACAAAGAACTCGCTGCACATCTCTCTCTCTCATGCATTAAAGTCTCCTGACATGCATGCACAACAGTCTCACTTTTCCCTCATGTTTTCTTTTTTTTATTTAACAGCATTTTTACATGACTAGGTAAGTGCCCGTGCGTTGCACAAGGGCATACATATTCTGTTGGCTCAACACTAACTATGGCTAACATATACATGTAGGATTCTCATGCATATCAGATGCCACTGAAATACCGCTAGCATTAGATGATATTGTCGGCCTTTCTATTGTTAAAATCAGTTTTCTTCTTTCTCCTCCTTCTACCTCCTTGACCCACTATCTATAGCATACATATCTAAGCGTACGACCTTTGTCAATGGTGTAGCCAGCTCGCAATCCCCCTTTCAACCCCACCGTACAGTTTTTTATAATTCACATTGTTCGCATCTTAGTAAGTCTTTCTCCCTCATCTTAGTTAGTTGCCCGTGCGTTGCAACAGGATATATTTATTACGATATGTTGATGGTTTAGTGTTAATCATGTCTAACATATACCTTCAAAATCAACATGCACATCATGTATTGTATGCTTTTTTTTACCGTTAAAGAAAGCTTCCCAATCCAAGCTCGCCACCCCTATCAATGATGCAACCGGCTCACCACCCCCACCCAACCAACATATACTTTGAATATTATTAACTCATACATTTAATTGTGTTTTTTTGTAATTATACATTTAGTTGTTTTATATTTCACTTCATATTGGTGTTATTAAGGTGTACCTACAATTTTTGGATACGTCGTTTTAAACTTATGAGACTAAGTTTAAAATTATTGATGGAGACTAAGTTCAAGAGCAACCTCAAGTCCTCAGGAGCAGCCGGCCACCGAGGTACCTGTACATGTAATCAAAATTATTGATTATGCGCAAGAGAGTGGTTTTTCTACACCCCAACTTGGTGCACCCAGAAAACATAGCAAAACTTTCCGAAAATTTTGAAATTTTGTGGAAATGATTATGAACAAATATTATATATGAATGCAAAGTTTGGTGGTCAAATGACATTGAGGAACTCAGTACAAAAAAATAAAAAAATATATATGTGCACTGTTTGAGAAGAATTTGTATCTTTTTTGTACAGAGCTCCTCGGGTATCATTTGATCACAAAATTTTGTAAGCATCTATAACATTTGTTCATAATCATTCTTAGGAAGTTCAAAAAAATGGAAAGTTTACCTATATTTTTATGTGGGGCGCAACGGGGATGCACCAAGGTGGGGCTCAGCCGCTACATTCCCTCCTAAAAAATCAGTGTGATTGGCATGAGCTGCAACACTCTCCCCCATGAGGTCACTGCCATAGCTAGAACCCAAGGTGACTTGATGCAATAGACGACATCATGTTGAAGTTGGGACCCTTGATACAAACAGAATGTACTGTGGCTGTAGGGTAATCAATTATTCAGTTCCTAAAAAGGTGTGAACGTGCTACAGTCCTAGCTATTTTATGAGCAGACTTGATGTGAGTGGTCGACTTGGACTCGTATTTACGCTAAACCGTCAATGTTAAAATCCGGATGTCCACCTAAAAGTAACTATATGTGTAACTCTATAGCAGCCTGTCCTTCCACCTCTTCCACACTACTGCATTGTTCCATCTGCCAACACACCGAGAAAAATACCAAACTTCTATATGATCCTAAACCACAACACCGGCCGTGTGGCCCAGCTTTGTTCAGTGTCCAGCAGGAAGGAAGCATCAGAGTTGATCTTAACTGTACCTGTATAAGGCGCCGACCAGCGCATAGCACGCCTTTTTTGGTTGAATTGGACGGTTGCAAACCATCAACCACACATTCTCTGAATCTGGACTGATCCACAGCTCTGATCTCCTCCTCATACCGCGTCAAGAACTGCAATGACCCCCTAACAGATTCAGTGCCATCCTATATATGGTGCAATTATTTCGTCAATTATCACGTTCAGACCTTGATTAACCTTGGTCCATCCCAGCTTCAAGTCCTCTCTTTGCTACAATCTAGCGAAGTCTGTGTAAGAGTTAATCAGTCAGTAGATAGAAGACCAATATGTGAAACTCAAAACACGCCACGTATGAGATCAGTGTAAGCCTACCATTGAGATCGGTCGGCGGCAAATCTCTGACCAGTGTAAACCCACGTATGAGATCAGTGTAAACTCAAAACTCCGAGAATCTCTGCCCCAGCCGGCGTTTGTGGTCGGTCGGGATGAGTTAGAGATCAGGTAGATGAGGCCTTTGGGGATAAAAGCTGCACTACCATTGAGGTCTCTGGCCAACTTCCGCTTCCACTCTTAGGCGACGGCTAGCCGCCGGAATCTCTGACCATCGTCGTTGGACGGCGTAGCCCCGCGGTTCTTCAGACAGGGGTCCTGACAATCACCCCCACCATGATTTCTAGGAGAGATAGGAGAGGGGATGAGATGGGGTGCAGCCGGCGCCGGTTCGGGAAGACATAGTTAAATGGGGCGGCGGCGCTCCATGGGAGAGGAGGAACGGAAAGTGAGGAGGGCTCCACGACGGGAGGCATGGATAGACCAGAAGAGGAAGGCGTCCGCCAGGCTCCTCGCTTGATTACCTACTGTGATTTATTCCTTCTCATGAATTTATTGTATTACCATGTACAGGAAAGAAGAAATTGATTGCCGTCCGGAAATTTATTGGCGTTGCCAAAGAAAAGATTGATCTGATTATTACTAAGATTTATTTGATTACCAAAGATGAAAGCATGGGAGGGGGAGGGGGTCGTATGAGGAGGATTTCTTCTGATGAATTTATTGTATTACCATGTACAACAAAGAAGAAATTGATTGCCGTCCGAAAATTTATTGCGTTGCCAAAAGAAAGGGTGATCCGATTATTACTAAGATTTATTTGATTACCAAAGATGAAAGCGTAGGAGGGGTTACCAAAGATGAAAGCGTGGGAGGGGGAGGGGGTCGTACAAGGAGGATGGACGAAGGGGTGGGCGACGTAAGACGGGAGACGGAACACTCCGTTTCTTTTAGGTAGTAGAGAAAACACAAGCATTCTCATTCCGTCTTCACCTCTCTCTCTTAACTCTCAAGAAAGAAATTCATGTAGCCTGGCCGACATCTTGCACTTGCAGTAAGACAAATTGAAAACTAAGAAATATGAAAACCCAATGCCATCAGACAACGCACCGTGTAGCCATGCATATAAAAAATACATTCAAGAAAATTGTAGCACATGCAGATTCTTCAGGACAAGCAATGGTGCATGGGCGCTGACTAGTACTGTGCGCCATGCGGACTAACTCCTGGGAACCTAGGACCTATATCCTACTGCCCCACTACACTGCCATGCGTGCCTAGAAAGTTGTACCAGCTGCTAAGAGGATAGTAATAATACAGCCAACGGTCTGCTATAAGAAGTTATCATCTCATATACGGCCAACCTCTTAGCCGACATATACAATAATAAATTTTAAATATGTACTAGTTTATCAATAGTTGGTCAATCTTACATCTTCACAAAGTGTCCTGGGTCTCGTGTTGCAGCTGGCTACTAACCAAGAGCCCGCTTCTCTTCTCTCTCCTCTTCTCTTTCCTCCAACTAAGCATATATATATTATTTTATTCCTTATAGCCTGCTTATATCACTCTATTGTACTTGCTCTAATGACACTGCATGGCTCAAAACAGCCTGCATCAAGAACGAATCTTTGCACACATCCATACGCACCTGGTCCAGTTTGGACGGTGAGGATATAGGGTACCGTGTAGCTCGTCCTACAAAAAAACATACTCATTTAGGATCCGCCAACCTCGCCGAGCCAAAATGTTTACTTGAAAGCCTCCATATCCCTGAAGCCAACACCTCAACTTTTCCATGGCATCGAGAGCTTCTCCTAGCTGGCCCAAGGCACCTTGCGTTGTCCATTGTATAAGTCGCACCAGAATTTTTCCATAACATAATTACTGAAGTAAGCTACTTGAGGAACTTAGTTAAAGAAACACAGTTCACGGTGTAGGCCAGAACAACTTGTAGCACAAATTTACTAGGATCCCCTTTCCTGTCTTTGATAGCCTTTGACCATTCCACCCTAGTCCACGACAACGTGGTGATCCGCTCCTTCGTGTCGCGGTGGTAAATCCAGATGTCTGCAGCGCCACAGTTGAAGCTCTTTCCATCCGCAGTGTCATCCACCCATCGTCGGCTGCGCGATGGCACCACGAGGACTGCATTGGATCGTCGCCGCCACCGACCTCCATCAAGGCCTCCGAATCTCCGGCACGGTGAGCTCCCAATCTTTCGCCACATGTTATATATTTTTCTATGGATAGTTGTTGCCTCTAGGGTAAGCGATTTTATGCTTATATGACGATTTTTAGTTGACGAGATTTCTAAGATTGGCCAAGTAAACCAGAAAGGAGGGAGTATAGTTAAGTTTTTGTTTTAGACCAATGACAAACTGGTAGCCTTTACTTGTATCATAGGCGTCGCTAGCTTTGACTTTTTGTTTTGGTGAAGCATAAACATAATTCTTTAACTCATGCTTGTCAAAGCAATTACACCTTTAATATGAAAAATTAAGGTGAAATACTTTATCTGAGGTCTGAATCTTTGTCTCTCTTCCTTCTAGATTATATACCTATGTGTTGACCCCCGAACATAATTATGTCAAATATAACCCAACAAGATCTAAATTATTATTTTTGCTTGCAGTTGTTTTTTTATTTTAGTTGCATTGCACAAGAAAAAATTAAGAGAAGAGATGCTAAGCTTTGTGGAAATGAATGATGTATGACTATGTTTATTTGAACGATTACTTTCAATTTCATCACGTGACAGGTTAAGTAATACTCCCTCCGTTCCTATATATAGGGTGTATAGTTTTTGGCACGGAAATTAAAGAACGCACATGGAGGAAAAATTTCATAAGTTCTGGGCGAGATTACACGTGACTAATTGGCATGAGAAAATAGAGGAGGTTGCCTAATATAAGGAAATGCAATCAAATCACTAAAATATTATCCAAGCAGGTGGTGCAGCATAATACACCTTATATTTTGGGTTTTTTCTCAAAAATCTATACACCCTATATCAAGGAACAGAGGGAGTACGAAAATCGAGGAGTGTTTCATCTGACTATGATTAGTAGAGGCGAGTACCTAAAAGACAACATTTATATCCCTAACATACAAAATGAAGGCAGTTATTCGTACAAAATTGCATGTGGCAGGAAGGGTATTGGAAGCAGGACAAAACCGCATGTGTTGTCAACGATATTGGAGGTAGTTTCCACAACAGCCGACTCCGTGCAGAGTATTAGCGACATAGGCTTTGAGGCGGAACTGAAAACAGCCGCTAGTCGTCTGTGTACAAGAACCACCTCAATGCTCGATTCTGTATACTAGTGAAACTAGATGATACCCCATGTGTTGCTGCGAGAATATGTTGCAATATATTTCAATAAGATTTGATTGTAAGAAACATTTGAATTAATAGTATATGAGAAAACTTAGAATGCATATTATATATTGTATAGTTGAAAATATTTGTTGAATATAGGTAGTAAAATAATATAATGGATTTTTCCCCATGCATGTTGGGTGGGCCTTCGATAAGGTGGCATATGTGCATGGCTTATGTGTGTATGTTGAAATAAAAAGAAATTAGGTGAACCAACCTGTGGTTGAATGGTTAGAGGGACTGTGGTATCCCCAGTCCACCAGGGTTCAAATCCTGGTGCTCGCATTTATTCCTGGAATTATTCAGGATCCCGGCGATGCACATTCGGTGGGAGGAAACCTTCCCGTCGACGACGAGGTGCCTATGCTGCCTTCGTAAATTTTAAGATGATATGCCGGCTCAGTCTTTCGGATGTGCTCATAGGGGTAGGGTATGTGTGCATGCGTTTATAGGGTGAGTGTATGCACGTGTATATGAGAGCTTGCGTCTGTACTGTATTCAACCAAAACAAATAAAAAGAATCAGTGAGAATTAATTAATAATAATAAAATAATTTCATACATGTTGTGGTGGACGTTTGATGATGTTGCATATGTGCATGTGTTATAAGATAATAAAAATAATGAGGATGTGAACTATTGATGTATATAGGATATGTTTTCAATCTCATATTATGGTACGTATAGATTATGCAGATTTAAGGAAGGTTTTAAATTTGGCAAACTATGAAATGTTTGACTAGGCCAAAATTAAGTACAGTTTAATTGGACGATATATTTAGCATATGTGGTGAGCTGATTGATGGAATGCTAATTGGAAACAAAATAAATGCAATTAAAATACGATTGTCTTTGATTTCGTTGGGCAGCATATATAATACGCGGCCAGTGCCTCAGTCTAGACGTACTTCCCCATTCCTCTTCTTCCTATATTGATACAATTTGTAAGCAGCAACAGTTAGCCATGGCCATCCAGCATCTCCTCCTCATCGTCTTTATGGCTTCCATCCTCCAAGCGGCCACCTGCGACACAGCGTACGACCTTTTGGTGAAAAACAACTTCCCGCAGGCTCTCCTGCCTCTGGGCGTGAAGTCGTACGTGAACCATGGGGGCGCCGTTGAGGTGACCCTCCCCGCCTCGTGCGACTTCAACGTCACGGTTGCCGGCGGACAACACACGATTCGGTTTGACAGCATAGTCAGTGGGGTTATCCGGCCCGGATCCATAACCCAACTGGGCGGCGTGAGGATACAGGTGGAATGGGATTTTCTTGCATTTCACATGGTTCAACGCGTCGGTGACAAGCTCAGGTTTACTGGCAGTGAGCATGCAGCCACGTTCGACCAGTCCTTTCCGGTTAGCAACTTCGTGCAGAGCCCCAGGTGCAACTAAAGGTGTGATCGGTTAGGGATGCATGCACGCCTTCCATATAATGTAGTATCCAATATGCATGTGTCTCTGTGAGTCCGCTGCTTTATGTAGAGTGAATAAACTGATTATGTAATAAGTCATGGTTCCAAGACCTAATATTATTGTGAATGATCATAATTTTTTGCACAATTATTTATTGCGAGATGTTGCAATGGTTCATCCTAACCTTAAGAACAAGAAATTCCACATGATATACTCTGTCGGAGTCTCTTGAGTAATTAGAAATAATCTTGATCTACATAGCATCAGACCTAGGGCTGTGCGATGGGTTGTAAAATATCATAGGGCCTACTGGAAAATAGAAGAACAAAACAACTCAATCCTAATGTGGTAATATTCTTTATGATATCTGACATTAACGGCCACTAAAATAAGAAAGGAGAGTAACCCAGTGACTGAGGCACTTTAATTTTTTGAAACGGAACTGAGGCACTTTCATAGGATGTGGAGCACGAAAGGTAGGTCCGAAGTCCAAGAGTTATGGATTTTCGTGGTTGTTGTCTTTCCCCCTTCAACCATTCACAATCAGAGTTTTAAATTGGATCGCCACGCACACGTACCGGAAATAAATGCATCAAGTCCCGGAGGAAGAACACAACACCGAGCAGCACCAGGAACAGCGGCGATCACCCATGCCACCACCGAGCTCTCCACATTTTTCGTCATGCTGTTGAAGGTCGCCCTGCGACTGTGCTAACCGTTCCCAGCACCAAGGCAAGATGATCGTTGGGGGAGACAACGATCCCTTGCTTCTTGCTCTACGCGTCGTCATCAGCCGTCTCACCGCCATTGCAAATCATCGCCGTGAGAGACGGCGGTCCCTTGCTGCTTGCTTCGTGCGTCGTCATCGGCCGTCTCACCGCCATCGCAGATCATCGTGATGGAGCCGGCGAGCGGCGATCCCTTGCTGCTTGCTCTGCATGTCGTCATTAGCCGTCCCACAACCGCTGATGCGGATCATCGCCACGAGAGACGGCGATCCATTACTGCTGGCTTCATGCGTTGTCGCTGGCTGTTTCACCAGTGCCGCCTATCATCGCCACTGGAGCCGATGATCCCTAGCTTCTTGCTCCGCACGTTGTTGGCCGCCGTCTCGCCGCTGCCACGACTTTCCTGGTCTCGCCGCATGTACGCGATGTCAGGGTCATGTACGTCGCCTACTGCCTGACCGAGCTGGCCTCCCATGTTGTGCAAGGTAGTCCCTTTATTAACCATGCAAGTAGCACTTTGCTCCTTTCAGATCTTATACTCAAGGAGTATATGATACGAAACTACACAAATTTTGCTACCTGTGTTTTACATCTTGCAGATTATGCTCATTCTTCTTTCAACCGGTTATGCGATGCTCCGAAGAGGGTGATTCTTCACCAATCCTAAAGAATATGACAGTTCATGTACGATGATACAATTGGGTACTTTTGCGCACTTCACTTTAACGATGGGTGCACACCTACTATTCATGTGTCATGATGATGCAGAGGTTGGATTACCTATTGTTTAAAAAACATCTATGGTCCGTGCAAATGTATGTGAGAAATCATATCGTACATGTTGAATTGATAAAATTCTAATCTCCAACAAAAAATTCTTGCCCGGACCATATCCACATCCCCCTTAATAATCATCACCCTATTGTAAATGAGAAACATTCTCATACTTCTATGTGTTTTGAGTCATACAAAAGTACATATATATCATCCGTACTTTTTCTGCAAACCTCTATTGTGATGCATATGTTGGCCTCTTGACCTTATGTTAATGTAGATCGTCGGTATTGTAGAATGTGCAAGTCACATGTAGAGATTTGGCACATAAGTTTGGATCCTGGCCTTCCTCAAAATATTTATGAAAAATCCTCGAGGCAGCAGGGGCATTATATAATTTCATATAAGCTCAAGGATGTAAGTGTTTGGGTGTACAAAAGAGGTGGTCAGGGTGTCATAGGAGGTGGTCGGGGCACTAGCTAGAGTGCCTAAACACCTTTCTATCTTCTCTCTGTACCTTCTCTCCTCTACCAGTGCTCCTATGAGGGAGTGGGGTTGCTAGATGATAACCCACAAGTATAGGGGATCGCAACAGTTTTCGAGGGTAGAGTATTCAATCCAAATTTATTGATTCGACACAAGGGGAGCCAAAGAATATTCTCAAGTATTAGCAGCTGAGTTGTCAATTCAACCACACCTGGAAACTTAGTATCTGCAGCAAAGTGTTTAGTAGCAAAGTAATATGATAGTGGTGGTAACGGTAACAAAGTAAAGACAGCAAAAGTAATGTTTTTGGTATTTTTGTAGTGATTGTAACAGTAGCAACGGAAAAGTAAATAAGCGTAAACCAGTATATGGAAAACTCGTAGGCACCGGATCAGTGATGGATAATTATGCCGGATGTGGTTCATCATGTAACAGTCATAACATAGGGTGACAGGGAACTAGCTCCAGTTCATCAATATAATGTAGGCATGTATTCCGTAAATAGTCATACGTGCTTATGGAAAAGAACTTGCATGACATTTGTTGTCCTACCCTCCCGTGGCAGCGGGGTCCTATTGGAAACTAAGGGATATTAAGGCCTCCTTTTAATAAAGAACCGGAACAAAGCATTAGCACATAGTAAATATATGAACTCCTCAAACTATGGTCATCACCGGGAGTGGTCCCGATTATTGTCACTTCGGGGTTGTCGGATCATAACACATAGTAGGTGACAATAGACTTGAAAGATAGGATCAAGAACACACATATATTCATGAAAACATAATAGGTTCAGATCTGAAATCATGGCACTCGGGCCCTAGTGACAAGCATTAAGCATAGAAAAGTCATAGCAACATCAATCTCAGAACATTGTGGATACTAGGGATCGAACCCTAACAAAACTAACTTTCGATTACATGATAAATCTCATCCAACCCATCACCGTCCAGCAAGCCTATGATGCAATTACTCACGCCGCGGCGGTGAGCATCATGAAATTGGTGATGGAGGATGGTTGATGATGATGACGGCGACGAATCCCCTCTCCGGAGCCCGAGCGGACTCCAGATCAGCCCTCCCGAGAGAGATTAGGGCTTGGCGGCGGCTCCGTATCGTAAAACGCGATGAAACTTTCTCTCTGATTTTTTTCTCCCTGAAAGCCAATATATGGAGTTGGAGTTGGCGTCGGAAGACATCCAGGGGGCCCACGAGGTAGGGGGGCGCGCCCAGGGGGGAGGGGCGCGCCCCCAACCCTCGTGAGCAGGGTGTGGGCCCCTTGGTCTTCATCTTTGGCGAGGATTTTTTTATTATTTATTCTAAGATATTCCGTGGAGTTTCAGGTCATTCCGGGAACTTTTGTTTTCTGCACATAAAACAACACCATGGCAATTCTGCTGAAAACAGCGTCAGTCCGGGTTAGTTCCATTCAAATCATACAAGTTAGAGTCCAAAACAAGCGCAAAAGTGTTTGGAAAAGTAGATACGACGGAGACGTATCACTAGAGTATGCAAAAGTTCTCCTCTATTCAACCACGGCCCTCCCCTTATATAGATCCGGGGGTACCACACTTGGTCATGTTAATAAATAGAGTATGTTGTACAAAGGAGGATATTGGTCGCGCTTTGTCCACTTGCCTCTGTCAATCAGTCAGGAGATAACCTGACACTGCGCCGGACGTGACGCGCCGCAACGCCCTCATGTCTTTATTTATGGTCGTCGTCCCGTCTTGCCTCGTGCCTCCTAGGCCGTCATGATGATGGCCCTAAGCGTAGCCCTGTACTGGGCTAAGCTAGTAGACTTGTCAGGTATTCAAGGCTTGGTCGGTGGAGTGTGCAGCAAGGCCAGCTTTGCTGGCTGCTACCTCTTGAGCACTGCGTTGGATTTCCCCGAAGAGGAGAGGATGATGTAGCAAAGTAGCGTAAGTATTTCCCTCAGTTTTTGAGAACCAAGGTATCAATCTAGTAGGAGGCCACGCACAAGTCCCTCGTACCTGCACAAAACAATAGCTACTCGCAACCAACACGATTAGGGGTTGTCAATCCCTTCACGGTCACTTACGAGGGTGAGATCTGATAGAGATGATAAATAATATTTTTGATATTTTTGATTTAGAGATGCAAAGTGAAAAGTAAAAAAGCAAAGTAAAAACAAAGCATGTATTAAAGTGATGGAGATTGATATGATGAAAATAGACCCAGGGGCCATCGGTTTCACTAGTGGCTTCTCTCAAGAGCATAAGTATTCTACGGTGGGTGAACAAATTACTGTTGAGCAATTGATAGAATTGAGCATAGTTATGAGTATATCTAGGTATGATCATGTATATAGGCATCACGTCCGAGACAAGTAAACCGAATCGATTCGCATCTACTACTATTACTCCACTCATCGACCGCTATCCAAAGCATGCATCTAGAGTATTAAGTTAAAAAGCAGTAACGCCTTAAGCAAGATGACATGATGTAGAGGGATAAATTCATGCAATATGCTAAAAACCCATCTTGTTATCCTCGATGGCAACAATACAATACGTGCCTTGCAACCCTTTACATCCTTTGGGTAAGGACACCGCAAGATCGAACCCAAAGCTAAGCACTTCTCCCATTGCAAGAACTACCAATCTAGTTGGCCAAATCAAACGGATAATTCAAAAAGACTTGCAAAGATAACTCAATCATACATAAAAGAATTCAGAGAAGATTCAAATATTATTCATAGATAAGCTGGATCATAAACCCACAATTCATCGTCTCAACAAACACACCGCAAAAAGAAGATTACATCGAATAGATCTCCACAAGAGAGGAGGAGAACATTGTATTGAGATCCAAAAAGAGAGAAGAAGCCATCTAGCTACTAACTATGGACCCGAAGGTCTGAGGTAAACTACTCACACTTCATCGGAGGGGCTATGATGATGTAGAAGCCCTCCGTGATGACGACCCTCTCGTGAGCTCGAACAGGCCCCAAGATGGGATCTCGTGGATCTGAGAAAGTTGCGGCGGTGGAATTAGGTTTTGGCCCGTATTCGATCTGTCGAGAATGCGTATGTATATATAGGAGGAAGAATGCGTTGGTGGAGCAACAGGGCCCACGAGGTAGGCGGCGCCCGGGCGCCCCACCCTCGTGACCACCTCTTTGTTCCTTGGAGTAGGGTCCAAGTCTCCTGGATCACGTTCGGTGAGAAAATCACGTTCCCGAAGGTTTCATTCCGTTTGGACTCCGTTTGATATTCTGTTTCTTCGAAACACTGAAATAGGCAAAAAAACAGCAATTCTGGGTTGGGCCCTCCGGTTAATAGGTTAGTCCCAAAAATAATATAAAAGTGGAAAATAAAGCCCAATATAGTCCAAAAAGTAGATAAAGTAGCATGGAGCAATCAAAAATTATAGATACGTTGGAGACGTATCAGGCATCCCCAAGCTTAATTCCTGCTCGTCCTCGAGTAGGTAAATGAAAAAAAAAAATTTTGATGCGGAGTGATACTTTGGCATAATTTCAATGTAAATCTTCTTAATTGTGGTATGAATAGTCAGATCCGAAAGATTCAAGACAAAAGTTCATATTGACATAAAAATAATAATACTTCAAGCATACTAACTAAGCAATTATGTCTTCTCAAAATAGCATGGCAAAAGAAAGTTCATCCCTACAAAATTATATAGTTAGGCTATGCTTCATTTTCGTCACACAAAGATGTTCCCAACTTCTATACCCCCGATGACAAGCCAAGCAATTGTTTCATACTTAAATAATCTCAAACTTTTTCAATCTTCACGCAATACATGAGCGTGAGCCATGGATATAGCACTATGGGTGGAATAGAATATGATGATGGGGATTGTGTGGAGAAGACAAAAAAGGAGAAAGTCTCACATTAACGAGGATAATTAATGGGCTATGGAGATGCCCATCAATTGATGTCAACATGAGGAGTAGGGATTTTCATGCAACGGATGCACTAGAGCTATAAATAAATACTCAACAAAAGAAAACTAGTGGGTGTGCATCCAACTTGCTTGCTCACGAAGACCTAGGGCATTTGAGGAAGCCCATCGTAGGAATATACAAGCCAAGTTCTATAATGAAAAATTCCCACTAGTATGAAAAAGACAACTTATGAGACTCGCTATATGAAAGACATGGTGCTACTTTGAAGCACAATATATGAGATTCACTACGTGAAGAACAAGGTGCTACTTTGAAGCACAAGTGTGGAAAAAGAGATAGTAACATTGCCCTTTTTATATTATTATTTTGGGCCTTCCTTTTTTTTCTTTTTGGCCTTTCTTCTTTCTTTCTTTTTTTTGTTTGGGCAATGCTCTAATAATGATGATCATCACACTTTTATTGATTACAACATAAGGATTACAACTCGAAACTAGAACAATGTATGACTCTATATGAATGCCTCCGTGATGTAAGGGATGGTGCAATGAATCAAGAGTGACATGTATGAAAAATAATGCATGGTGGCTTTGCCACAAATACGATGTCAACTACATGATCATGCAATGGCAATATGACAAAAGTAAAGTATGTCATGATGAAACGGTTGGAAAGTTGCATGGCAATATATCTCGGAATGGCTATGGAAATGTCATAATAGGTAGGTATGGTGGCTGTTTTGAGGAAGATATAGGGAGGTTTATGTGTGATAGGCGTGTCGTATCACGGGGTTTGGATGCACCGGCGAAATTTGCACCAACTCTCAAGGTGAGAAAGGGCAATGCAGTGCAAGAAGAGGCTAGCAAAGGCGGAAAGGTAAAAGTGCGTATAATCCATGGAGTCAACATTAGTCAAAAGAACTCATATACTTATTGCAAAAATTTAGAAGTCATCAAAAATCAAGTACTACGCGTATGCTCCTAGGGGGATAGTTTGGTAGGAAAAGACCAACGCTCGTACCCGACCGCCACTCATAAGGATGCACAAGCCAGGTACACTTCATGTTTCAAATTTGTTACACAACTTTAACCATACGTGCATGCTACGGGATTTGCTAACTTCAACACAAGCATTCTTTAAATTCATAATCACCCAACTAGCATGACTTTAATATCACTACCTCCACATCTCAAAACAATTTTCAAGTATCCAACTTTTCTTAGTATTCAACGCACTCAAAAGAAAGTTTCACATATCTTGAATACCAAGTATATTAATTTTAAGTGAATTACCATGCTATTAACGACTCTCAAAATAATCTAAGTGAAGCATGAGAGATCAATAGTTTCTTTAAAACAAATCCACCACCGTGCTCTAAAAGATCTAAGTGAAGCACTAGAGCAAAAATTATTACGCTCAAAAGATATAAGTGAAGCACTATGAGCAAAACTATCAAGCTCAAAAGATATAAGTGAAGCACGTAGAGTATTCTATCAAATTCCAATTTATGTATGGCTCTCTCAAAAGGTGTGTACAGCAAGGATGATTGTGGTAAACTAACAAACAAAGACGCAAATAATACAAGACGCTCCAAGCAAAACACATATCATGTGGTGAATAAAAATATAGCTCCAAGTAAATTACCGATGAAAGTAGACGAAAGAGGGGATGCCTTCCGAGGCATCCCCAAGCTTTGACTTTCTGGTGTCCTTGGATTATCTTGGGGGTGCCATGGGCATCCCCAATCTTAGGCTCTTGCCACTACTTGTTCCATAATCCATCAAAAGAATTTACCCAAAACTTGAAAACTTCACAACACAAAACTCAATAGAAATCTCGTGAGCTCCGTTAGAGAAAGAAAACAAAAGACTACTTTAAGGTACTGTAATGAACTCACTATTTATTTATATTGGTGTTAAAACTAATGTATTCCAACTTCTCTATGGATTATAAACTATTTTACTAGCCATAGATTCATCAAAATAAGCAAACAACACACGAAAAACAGAATCTGTCAAAAACAGAACAATCTGTAGTAATATGTAACTAACGCAAACTTCTGGAACTCCAAAACATCTACAAAAATTGGAAGACCGAGACAATTTGTTTATTGATCAGTAGCAATTGGAATCATTATTTTATCACGTTCTGGTGATTTTTAATAATTCGGGCACTGAGCGCAAAGTTTCTGGAAATTACAGCAAGATCAAATAACTATCATCCAAGAAGATCCAATAGGTCTAACTTGGCACAAACACTAATTAAAACATAAAACCACATCTAACCAGAGGATAGATTGATTTTTTATTCCTAAACAGAAAAAATAACAAAAAAACTAAAAATAAATTGGGTTGCCTCCCAACAAGCGCTATCGTTTAACGCCCCTAGCTAGGCATTGATAATTTTAATGATGCTACTTAAGAAAGACAAGAATTGAAGCACAAAGAGAGCATCATGAAACACGTGACAAACACATCTAAGTATAACATACTTCCTATGCATAGGCATCTTATAGGCAACCAAATTATCATAGCAAGCAAAAACTAGCATATGCAAGGAAGCGGAAAGAAACAATAGCAATCTCAACATGACGAGAGGTAATTTATTATTATGAAAATTTCTACAACTATATTTTCCTCTCTCATAATAATTACATGTGGGATCGTAAGCAAATTCAAAAAAATAGCTATCACATAAAATATTTTCAACATGATCCACATGCATGCAAAGTTGACACTCTTCCAAAATAGTGGTATTAACATTAACTAAAGTCATGACCTCTCCAAACCCACTTTTATCAAAAATTTCACAAGATTGAATATTCTCCAAATATATGGGATCTGAAGTTGACATTCTTCCAAGCCCACTTTCAATATTATTGCAAACAATATTATTAATCTCATATTCATCATGGGGCTTAAATAAATTTTCAAGATCACAAGAAGAATCACCCCAATCATGATCATTGCAACAAGTAGTAGACATAGCAAAACTAGCATCCCCAAGCTTAGGGTTTTGCATATTATTAACACAATTGACATCAAGAGAATTTATAGTAAAATCATTGAAATCATGCTTTTCATTGAGGGAGCTATCAAGCATGGGTGCAATAGCAACGATCTCATTTTTAACATAAGGAACTATAGCAAGTTTGTCTTCATAAATATTGGCATCATGGCCACAAGAATAGCAAGCATCATGTTCATCAAGGGATATTTCAACCAAATCATCGGAATCATCATTATCTATAGATTCATGCATATCATTATATTCTTCCAAAGCAACGGTCATTCTTTCAATAAATTCTTGGACATAGACATTATGAGCAAGGTTTTCATTGCAATATTTAAGTATGTGAAATTTTCAAATTTGTTGAGAGTAAAATCATACTTTTCAATCAAAGAAGCAACTTCATGAGCACCCTTAAAAACGACAAATTCTTTAATTTGTTCGATATCATAGTAACTATAAACACCCTTTGCATAAGAAGATAAGATTTCATTTGTTGGGGAACGCAGTAATTTCAAAAAATTTCCTACGCACACACAGGACCATGGTGATGGCATAGCAACGAGAGGGGAGAGTGTTGTCTACGTACCCTCGTGAGACCGTGGCGGAAGCGATCACAACGTAGAGGAAGTAGTCGTACTTTCTCCTCGCGATCCTGCCGATCCCAGCGCCGTTACTCCGGCACCTCCGAGTCGATGATGACGTAGAGGAAGTAGTCGTCGTTCTCCTCACGATCCAGCCGATCACAGCGCCGTTACTCCGGCGCCTCCGAGTTCTTGGCACACGCGTTCAGCTCGATGGCGCTCCACGGGCTTCGATCCGGCAAAGCTCCGGGGAGGAGTTCCGTCGACCTGACGGCGTGGTGGCGATCTTGATGTTTCACCGTCGCGAGGCTTCGCCTAAGCACCGCTACGATATGACCGAGGTGGAATATGGTGGAGGGGGCACCGCTGCAGCTAAGGAGCGATCTCAAGGATCAACTTGTGTGTCCTAGGGTGCCCCTTCCCCGTATATAAAGGAGGGAGGGAGGAGGTGGCCCGGCCACCAAGGGGCGCACCATGGGAGGGAAACCTACTCCAAGTAGGTTTCCTCTCTTTTCCTTATTTCACTTGGAGGGAAGGAAGGAGTACTAGCATTTAGGAATAAGTACTAGTAGTAGGAATAGGAAGAGGGGAAGGAGAAAGGAAAGGGGCGGCCCCCTCCCCAATTCGGATTGGGCTTGGCGCGTGCCCCCTCCCTTGTTCCTTCTCCCTTATTCCTATATGGGCCCAATAAGGCCCATATACCTCCGGGGTTCGGTAACCTCCGGAGCTCCAAACTTCTCCGGAACCTTTCCGGTGTCCAAATATATCCGTCCAATATATTAATCTTTATGTCTCGACCATTTCGAGACTCCTCGTCATGTCCGTGATCATATCCGGGACTCGAACAACCTTCGGTACATCAAAATACACAAACTCATAATATAACCGTCCTTGAAACCTTAAGCATGCGGACCCTACGGTTCGAGAACAATGTAGACATGACCGAGACACATCTCCGGTCAATAACCAATAGCGGGACCTGGATGCCCATATTGGTTCCTACATATTCTACGAAGATCTTTATCGGTCGGACCGCATAACAACATACGTTGTTCCCTTTGTCATCGGTATGTTACTTGCCCGAGATTCGATCGTCGGTATCCAATACCTAGTTCAATCTCGTTACCGGCAAGTCTCTTTACTCGTTCCGTAATACATCATCTCACAACTAACTCATTAGTTGCGATGCTTGCAAGGCTTATGTGATGTGTATTACCGAGAAGGCCCAGAGATACCTCTCCGACAATCGGAGTGACAAAACCTAATCTCGAAAATCGCCAACCCAACAAGTACCTTTGGAGACACACCTGTAGTACTCCTTTATAATCACCCGATTCACGTTGTGACGTTTGGTAGTACCCAAAGTGTTCCTCCGGTAAACGGGAGTTGCATAATCTCATAGTTATAGGAACATGTATAAGTCATGAAGAAAGCAATAGCAACATACTAAGCGATCAAGTGCTAGGCTAACGGAATGGGTCATGTCAATCAGATCATTCTCCTAATGATGTGATCCCGTTAATCAAATGACAACTCATGTCTATGGTTAGGAAACATAACCATCTTTGATTAACGAGCTAGTCAAGTAGAGGCATACTAGTGACACTCACTGCATCTATGTATTCACACATGTATTATGTTTCCAGTTAATACAATTCTAGCATGAATAATAAACATTTATCATGATATAAGGAAATAAATAATAACTTTATTATTGCCTCTAGGGCATATTTCCTTGATCTCCCACTTGCACTAGAGTCAATAATCTAGTTTACTCAAGAATGATTCTAACACCCATGGAGTCTTGGTGCCGATCATGTTTTGCTCGTGGAAGAGGCTTAGTCAACGGGTGCGCAATGTTCAGATCCGTATGTACTTTGCAAATCTCTATGTCTCCCACTTGGACTTGGTCCCGAATGGAATTGAAGGCGTCTCTTGATATGCTTGGTCCTCTTGTGAAATCTGGATTCCTTTGCCAAGGCAATTGCACGATATTGTCACGAGAAGATCTTCATTGGTCCCGATGCACTAGGTATAACACCTAGATCGGAAATGAACTCTTTCATCCAGACTCCTTCATTTGCTGCTTCAAGCAGCTATGTACTCCGCTTCACATGTAGATCCCGCCACGACGCTTTGTTTAGAACTGCACCAACCGACAGCTCCACCGTTTAACAAAAACCATTATCCGGTTTTGCGATTTAGAATCGTCCGGGATCGGTGTCAAAGCTTACATCGGCGTAACCATTTACGACTAGCTCTTTGTCACCTCCATATACGAGAAACATATCCTTAGTCCTTTTCGGGTATTTCGGGATGTTCTTGACACTGTCGATGATCCACTCTGGATTACTTTGGTACCTTCCTGCCAAGCTTCTTTGCTAAGCATACGTCGGTCTGGTACGTGACATTGCATACATGATAGAGCCTATGGCTGAAGCATAGGGAACATCTTTCATTTTCTCTCTATCTTCTAACGTGGTCGGGCATTGAGTCGACTCAATTTCACACCTTATGTCTGAGGTAAAAACCTTTCTTTGCACGATCCATTTTGAACTTCTTCAAAACTTTATCAAGGTATGTGCTTTGTGAAAGTCCAATTAAGCGTCTTGATCTATCTCTATAGATCTTGATGCCCAATATGTAAGCAGCTTCACCAAGGTCTTTCATTGAAAAACTCTTGTTCAAGTATCCCTTTATGCTATCCAGAAATTCTATATCATTTCCGATTAGTAATATGTCATCTACATATAATATCGAAATGCTCTGAGCTCCCACTCACTTTCTTGTAAATACAGGCTTCTCCATAAGTGCATATAAACCCAAATGCTTTGATCACACTATCAAAGCGTTTATTCCAACTCGAGATGCTTGCACCAGTCCATAAATGGATCATTTGGAGCTTGCACACTTTGTTAGCTCCCTTTGGATCGATAAAACCTTACGGTTGCATCATATACAACTCTTCTTCCGAAATCCATTCAGAATGCGGTCTTTACATCCATTTGCCAAATTTCATAATCATAAAATGCGGCAATTGCTAACATGATTCGGACAGACTTAAGCATCGCTTCTGGTGAGAAGGTCTCATCGTAGTCAATCCCTTGAACTTGTCGAAAACCCTTTGCGACAAGTCGAGCTTTGTAGACAGCAATATTACCGTCGTCGGTCTTCTTCTTGAAGATCCACTTGTTTTCTATTGCTTGCCGACCCTCGGGCAAGTCAACCAAAGTCCACACTTTGTTTTCATACATGGATCCCATCTCGGATTTCATGGCCTCAAGCCATTTTGCGGAATCTGGGCTCACCATCGCTTCTTCATAGCTCGTGGGTTCATCATGATCTAGTAGCATGACTTCCGAACAGGATTGCCGTACCACTGCAGTGCGGATTTTATTCTGGTTGATCTACGAGGTTACGTAGTAACTTGATCTGAAGTTTCATGATCAACATCATCAACTTCCTCATTATTTGGTGTAGATGTCGCGAAAACTGTTTTACGTGATAAACTACTTTCAAATAATGGAGAAAATCTGATTACCTCATCAAGTTCTACTTTCCTCCCACTCACTTATTTCGAGAGAAACTCCTTCTCTAGAAAGGATCCATTTTTAGCAACAAATGTCTTGCCTTCGGATCTGTGATAGAAGGTGTACCCAACTGTATCCTTTGGGTATCCTATGAAGACACATTTCTCCGATTTAGGTTCGAGTTTATCAGGTTGAAGCTTTTTCACATAAGCATCGCATCCCCAAACTTTGAGAAACGACAACTTTGGTTTCTTGCTAAACCACAGTTCATAAGGTGTCGTCTCAACGGATTTTGACGGTGTTCTATTCAGCGTGAATGCGGCCGTCTCAAGAGCATAACCCCAAAGCGATAGCGGTAAATCTGTAAGAGACATCATAGATCGCACCATATCTAGTAAAGTGCGATTACGACGTTCGGACACACCATTGCGCTGTGGTGTTCGGGTGGCGTGAGTTGCGAAACTATTCCGCATTGTTTCAAATGTAGACCAAACTTCGTAACTCAAATATTCGCCTCCACGATCAGATCGTAGAAACTTTATTTTCTTATTACGATGATTTTCAACTTCACTCTGAAATTCTTTGAACCTTTCAAATGTTTGGACTTATGTTTCATCAAGAAGATATACCCATATCTCGCTTAAATCATCTGTGAAGGTGAGAAAATAACGATATCCGCCATACGAGCCTCAACATTCATTGGACCACATACATCTGTATGTATGATTTCCAACAAATTTGTTGCTCTCTCTCCATAGTACCGGAGAACGGGGTTTTAGTCATCTTGCCCATGAGGCACGGTTACGCAAGTGCCAAGTGATTCATAATCAAGTGACTCCAAAAGTCCATCAGTATGGAGTTTCTTCATGCGCTTTATACCGATATGACCTAAACGGCAATGCCACAAATAAGTTGCACTATCATTATCAACTCTGCATCTTTTGGTTTCAACATTATGAATATGTGTATCACTACTATCGAGATTCATTAAAAATAGACCACTCTTCAAGGGTGCATGACCATAAAAGATATTATTCATATAAATAGAACAACCTTTATTCTCTGATTTAAATGAATAACCGTCTCGCATCAAACAAGATCCAGATATAATGTTCATGCTTAACGCTGGCACCAAATAACAATTATTTAGGTCTAAAACTAATCCCGAAGGTAGATGTAGAGGTAGCGTGCCGACCGCGATCACATCGACTTTGGAACCATTTCCCACGCGCATCGTCACCTCGTCCTTTGCCGGTGTTAAGCAATCTGTAGTCCTGTTTGAGTTGCAAATATTAGCAATGTAACCCGATTATCAAATACCAGTGCTACTGCGAGCTCTAGTAAGGTACACATCAATAACATGTATATCACATATACCTTTGTTCACTTTGCCATCCTTCTTATCCGCCAAATACTTGGGGCAGTTCCGCTTCGATTGACCGGTCGCTTGCGGTAGAAGCACTCGATTTCAGGTTTAGGTCCAGACTTGGGTTTCTTCACTTGAGCGACAACTTGTTTGTTGTTCTTCTTGAAGTTCCTTCTTCTTCCCTTTGCCTTTCTTCTTGAAAGTAGTGGTCTTATTGACCATCAACACTTGATGCTCCTTCTTGATTTCTACCTCCGCAGCTTTCCGGCATTGCGAAGAGCTCGAGCATAGTCTTTACTAACCCTTGCATATTATAGTTCATCACGAAGCCTTTGTAGCTTGGTGGCGGTGATTGAAGAATTACATCAATGACACAATCATCCGGAAGATCAACTCCCGGTTGAGTCAAGTGATTGTAATACCCGGACATTACGAGTATGTGCTCACCGATGCACCCATTCTCCTCCATTTTGCAGCTATAGAACTTATTGGAGACTTCATATCTCTCAATCCGGGCATTACATTGAAATATCAACTTCAACTCTTGGAACATCTCATATGCTCCACGACTTTCAAAAGCGTCGTTGAAGACCCGGTTCTAAGCCGTAAAGCATGGCACCTTGAACTATAGAGTAGTCATCGACTTTGCTTTCGCCAGACGTTCTTAACGTCGTCGGTTACATCGGCGAGGCACGGCACCTAGCGGTGCATCCGGGGCGTAACTCTTACGCAGCAATGAGGATAATCCTCGAGATTACGGACCCAGTCCGTGTAATTGCTACCATCATTTTCAACTTTGCTTTCTCAAGGAACGCATTAAAATTCAACGGAACAACGGCCACGAGCCATCTATCTATAAGCAGACATAGACAAGCAAGATACTATCGGTACTAAGTTCATGATAAATTTAAGTTCAATTAATCATATTACTTAAGAACTCCCACTTAGGCAGACATCTCTCTAGTCATCTAAGTGATCACGTGATCCAAATCAACTAAACCATAACCGATCATCACGTGAGATGGAGTAGTTTTCAATGGTGAACATCTTATGTTGATCATATCTACTATATGATTCACGCTTTCGACCTTTTCGGTCTCCGTGTTCGAGGCCATATCTGCATATGCTAGGCTCGTCAAGTATAACTGAGTATTCTGCGTGTGCAAAACTGGCTTGCACCCGTTGTAGATGGACGAGAGCTTATCACACCCGATCATCACATGGTGTCTCGGCACGACGAACTTTGGCAGCGGTGCATACTCGGGAGAACACTACTTGATAATTTTAGTGAGAGATCATCTTAAAATGCTACCGTCAATCAAAGCAAAATAAGATGCATAAAGGATAAACATCACATGCAATCAATATAAGTGATATGATATGGCCATCATCATCTTGCGCTTGTGATCTCCATCTCCGAAGCACCGTCATGATCACCATCGTCACCGGTGCAACACCTTGATCTCCATCGTAGCATCGTTGTCGTTCGCCATCTATTGCTTCTCGACTATCGCTACCGCTTAGTGATAAAGTAAAGCAATTACGATGCGTTGCATTTCATACAATAAGCGACAACCATATGGCTCCTGCCGATTGCCGATAACTTCGGTTACAAAACATGATCATCTCATACAATAAAATATAGCATCACGTCTTGACCATATCACATCACAACATGCCCTGCAAAAACAAGTTAGAAGTCCTCTACTTTGTTGTTGCAAGTTTTACGTGGCTGCTACGGGCTGAGCAAGAACCGTTCTTACCTACGCATTAAAACCACACCGATACTTCGTCAAATAGACTCCGTTTTAACCTTCTCAAGGACCGGGCGTAGCCACACTCGGTTCAACTAAAGTGAGAGAGACAGACACCCGCCAGCCACCTTTAAGCACGAATGCTCGTAACGGTGAAACCAGTCTCGCGTAAGCGTCTGGCGTAATGTCGGTCCGGGCCGCTTCATCTCACAATACCGCTGAACCAAAGTATGACATGCTGGTAGGTAGTATGACTTGTATCGCCCACAACTCACTTGTGTTCTACTCGTGCATATGACATCAACGCATAAAACCAGGCTCGGATGCCACTTTGTTGGGGAGCGGTAATTTCAAAAATTTCCTACGCACACGGACCATGGTGATGGCATAGCAACGAGAGGGAGAGTGTTGTCTACGTACCCTCGTGGGCCGTGGCGGAAGCGATCTGGCGTAGAGGAAGTAGTCGTACTTTCTCCTCGCGATCTGCCGATCCCAGCGCCGTTACTCCGGCACCTCCGAGTCGATGATGGCGTAGAGGAAGTAGTCGTCGTTCTCCTCACGATCCGGCCGATCACAGCGCCGTTACTCGGCGCCTCCGAGTTCTTGGCACACGTTCAGCTCGATGGCGCTCCACGGGCTTCGATCCGGCAAAGCTCCGGGGAGGGAGTTCCACAAGACGACGGCGTGGTGACGATCTTGATGTTTCACCGTCGCGGGGCTTCGCCTAAGCACCGCTACGATATGACCGAGGTGGAATATGGTGGAGGGGGCACCGCACACGGCTAAGGAGAGCGATCTCAAGGATCAACTTGTGTGTCCTAGGGTGCCCCTTCCCCGTATATAAAGGAGGGAGGGAGGAGGTGGCGGCCACCAAGGGGCGCACCATGGGAGGGGGAAACCTACTCCAAGTAGGTTTCCCTCTCTTTCCTTATTTCACTTGGAGGGAAGGAAGGAGTACTAGCATTTAGGAATAAGTACTAGTAGTAGGAATAGGAAGAGGGGAAGGAGAAAAGGAAGGGGGCGGCCCCCCTCCCCAATCGGATTGGGCTTGAGGCGCGTGCCCCCTCCTTGTTCCTTCTCCCTTATTCCTATATGGGCCCAATAAGGCCCATATACCTCCCGGGGGTTCGGTAACCTCCGGAGCTCCAAACTTCTCGGAACCTTTCCGGTGTCCAAATATATCCGTCCAATATATTAATCTTTATGTCTCGACCATTTCGAGACTCCTCGTCCTGTCCGTGATCAGATCCGGGACTCCGAACAACCTCCGGTACATCAAAATTCACAAACTCAAAATATAACCGTCATCGAAACCTTAAGCATGCGGACCCTACGGTTCGAGAACAATGTAGACATGACCGAGACACATCTCCGGTCAATAACCAATAAGCGGGACCTGGATGCCCATATTGGTTCCTACATATTCTACGAAGATCTTTATCGGTCGGACCGCATAACAACATACGTTGTTCCCTTTGTCATCGGTATGTTACTTGCAGAGATTCGATCGTCGGTATCCAATACCTAGTTCAATCTCGTTACCGGCAAGTCTCTTTACTCGTTCCGTAATACATCATCTCACAACTAACTCATTAGTTGCGATGCTTGCAAGGCTTATGTGATGTGTATTACCGAGACGGCCCGAAGATACCTCTCCGAGCAATCGGAGTGACAAAACCTAATCTCGAAATCGCCAACCCAACAAGTACCTTTGGAGACACCTGTAGTACTCCTTTATAATCACCCGATTCGTTGTGACGTTTGGTAGTACCAAAGTGTTCCTCCGGTGGCGGAGTTGCATAATCTCATAGTTATAGGAACATGTATAAGTCATGAAGAAAGCAATAGCAACATACTAAGCGATCAAGTGCTAGGCTAACGGAATGGGTCATGTCAATCAGATCATTCTCCTAATGATGTGATCCCGTTAATCAAATGACAACTCATGTCTATGGTTAGGAAACATAACCATCTTTGATTAACGAGCTAGTCAAGTAGAGGCATACTAGTGACACTCTGCATCTATGTATTCACACATGTATTATGTTTCCAGTTAATACAATTCTAGCATGAATAATAAACATTTATCATGATATAAGGAAATAAATAATAACTTTATTATTGCCTCTAGGGCATATTTCCTTCATCATTATCATTGAACTCACACAGGTAGGGAAGGTGTTTTTTAGGGTTCTTAGAGCAACAAGTAAAATCACACATTTCACAAAGATTCAAAGCTTAGCATAGCAAACTATTTATATGATACCATAAGAGCTTCCCTTTTAGGACAAGCGATGACGCACAAAATGAGCATGCTCATCTAAAGATTTCCCATCAACTAGGCTAGTTGGGGTTTCAAAGACGGCGCATAAGGATCGAAGATGATCCAAGTAGAACACTTTAAGTGGATCCATATCAATAGATTTTCAGCAAGCAAAGATGCAAGCATATAGAAGGCACAAGGAAACACAAACAAAGATACATACGGGAAGAAGGCGAACAGAAAAGAGAGGGCGAATAAAACGGCAAGGGTGAAGTGGGGGAGAGGAAAACGAGAGGCAAATGGCAATTAATGTAATGCGAGAGATAGGGATTGTGATGGGTACTTGGTATGTTGACTTTTGCAGACTCCCGACAACGGCTCGAAATTCTTCTTGCTACCTCTTGAGCACTGCGTTAGATTTCCCGAAGAGGAGAGGATGATGCAGCAAAGTAGCGTAAGTATTTCCCTCAGTTTTGAGAACCAAGGTATCAATCCAAAGAGGAGGCCACGCACAAGTCCCTCATACCTGCACAAAACGATAGCTACTCGCACCAACGCGATTAGGGGTTGTCAATCCCTTCACGGTCACTTACGAGGGTGAGATCTGATAGAGATGATAAATAATATTTTTGATATTTTTGATATAGAGATGCAAAGTGAAAAGTAAAAAAGCAAAGTAAAAACAAAGCAAGTATTAAAGTGATGGAGATTGATATGATGAAAATAGACCCGGGGGCCATAGGTTTCACTAGTGGTTTCTCTTAAGAGCATAAGTATTCAATGGTGGTTGAACAAATTACTGTTGATCAATTGATAGAATTGAGCATAGTTATGAGTATATCTAGGTATGATCATGTATCTAGGCATCACGTCCGAGACAAGTAAACCGAAACGATTCTGCATCTACTACTATTACTCCACTCATCGACCGCTATCCAGCATGCATCTAGAGTATTAAGTTAAAAAGCAGTAACGCCTTAAGCAAGATGACATGATGTAGAGGATAAATTCATGCAATGTGATAAAAACCCCATCTTGTTATCCTCGATGGCAACAATACAATACGTGCCTTGCAACCCTTTACATCCTTTGGGTAAGGACACATAAGATCGAACCCAAAGCTAAGCACTTCTCCCATTGCAAGAACTACCAATCTAGTTGGCCAAACCAAACGGATAATTCGAAGAGACTTGCAAAGATAACTCAATCATACATAAAAGAATTCAGAGAAGATTCAAATATTATTCATAGATAAGATGGATCATAAACCCATAATTCATCGATCTCGACAAACACACCGCAAAAAGAAGATTACATCGAATAGATCTCCACAAGAGAGGATGAGAACATTGTATTGAGATCCAAAAAGAGAGAAGAAGCCATCTAGCTACTAACTATGGACCCGAAGGTCTGAGGTAAACTACTCACACTTCATCGGAGGGCTATGATGATGGAGAAGCCCTCCGTGATGGCCCCTCTCTCGTGAGCTCGGAACAGGCCCCAAGATGAGATCTCGTGGATCTGAAAGTTGCGGCGGTGGAATTAGGTTTTGGCTCCGTATTCGATCTGTCGAGGTGCGTGGGTGTATATAGGAGGAAGAATGCGTCAGGTGGAGCAGAGGGGCCCACGAGGTAGGGGCGGCGCCAGGCCCACCCTCGTGACCGCCTCTTTTGTTCCTTGGAGTAGGGTCCAAGTCTCCTGGATCAAGTTCGATGAGAAAATCATGTTCCCGAAGGTTTCATTTCGTTTGGATTCCGTTTGATATTTTGTTTCTTCGAAACACTTAAATAGGCAAAAAACAGCAATTCTGGGTTGGGCCTCCGGTTAATAGGTTAGTCCCAAAAATAATATAAAAATAGAAAATAAAGCCCAATATAATCCAAAACAGTAGATAAAGTAGCATGGAGCAATCAAAAATTATAGATACGTTGGAGACGTATCAGGCATCCCCAAGCTTAATTCCTGCTCGTCCTCGAGTAGGTAAATGATAAAAAAAAATGATGCGGAGTGATACTTTGGCATAATTTCAATGTGGATCTTCTTAATTGTGGTAATCAGGCATCCACAAAATATCGACGTCGGTGGCAATCACATAATTAATGCGTAAATAATATCCGCCTTATGCATGCAATTAGCACCATACCAAATAATATCCGCCCTAATGCATGCAATTAGCACCATACCAAATATCTTTGTTAGGTAATTACATAATTAACACGCAAATAATATCTACTACTAGCTAAAATATACTCCCTCCATCTCAAAATAAGTGTCTTGAGCTTAATACAGTTTTATATTAGAACTAGTATAAAGTTGAGACGCTTATTTTGGGACGAAGGAAGTACATGCAATCAATGTCTAATATCAACTTGCATTGCACGTATGCACACATTTACGAGTTTAAACAAGTTCTTGTTAGCCACAAGTTTCTTTGGGATGTTTTATTTGTAACTTGGAAACAGAGCAAAATGATATCCAAAGCCAAATCATTGCTACAAGGTCCAGCACACAGGCTCGAGTTTCACTCTGCTACAACACACGGGTCTCTCCCTCCACAACACTATTTCATGTCCTTTTTTGAACGGCCTATTATTACAGGTCCTTGAACGACATATTTTTGAAGGACGTTCTTTTAGGCACGTTGGTCACAGGCAACATTTGTGTTCTTCTACATCGGTGGCTAAAAAAAAAGATCAACGATCAGCAGCCCGATGGTAGCTCATCGGCAGCCACTCGGCCCACAGCAGCCCGGTTCATGAGAAAACGCCCGAAACAGTGGCACTTTTAAAAACCATTATTGGTAATGTTCGTGTAGGTGAAAGAGTGACAAAATTGTTGCTCCAGTCCAATTGCAGTATCCTTACCGAAGTCTTTGAAGTATTTCTTCGAGCAAAGATTGTTACCTTGAAGAAGGTGTTTTCAAGAGGTGTCATTGTAACACTTAGTCATCGGAGTTACTTTGTATTTTCTTGGATCTTAGATCCAAATCAGTGTACCTTTAATTGTTATGAGTACGCATAAAATTACAGGTGTTTCTAAAAAAAGGTTTTGTGAACATTCAAGAAGATTGTGCCTGTGCTTTTTTGGTTTTCTTCTTCTTTTCTCTCTTTAGTCTCTTTTAGTTTTTTCTTCCTGTTTTTTTTCCTATTTTCCTTTTATTTTTTTCAGATTGTTTTTATTATCATTTTCATTTTTATTTTTATTCCTGGACCTTTTTCAAATTCATAAGTATTTTCAAATTCATGAACCTCTTTGAATTCGGAAACATTTTTCTAAATTCTTGAAAAAATTAAAAAAACAAATAATTCTTAAAAGCTCATGGACATTTCCAAAATTCATGAACTTTTTTCGAAATTCACAAACTATTTTCATATCCACGAAATTATTTTTCAAATTTGTGAACTCTTTCACCATGATGAACTTTTTTCAAATCAACAAACATTTTTTTAATCTATGTTTTTTAGCCCATAAAAACCGGGACTTGGTTTTTCCCCCAAAGAATATCACTGGTTTCTCCGAACCAATAGAAAGTGAGCAAGCAAATTTGTGTACAGATCAAGCGAGCGAGTGAGCCGGTCTAGCGATCAAACGAGCGAGCGAGCTGGTCAGTGATCAAGCGAGTGAGCGGTCGAAGGGTGCTTAATGGGCCGGCCAAACCGAGCGTTCACATGGGCGTTGACGTGCAAAAACCATTGACGCAGGGGCGGAGCGCGTACGAGCGTTGGGTTCAGCTGAACGGTGGATCCTATTTGACGCCCGGGAGCGTCCAGGAGGAGTGGCTTCGCAGAAGCGCTCGACCAGCAGCGCGCGACGGGCCGGCCCACCTCGCGAATTAAAGGGTTGGCAAGCAAACCGGTTTTGGGAACCTTCTAGAAGGTTCCCTAAACCGGTTTTTTTATACTCTTTGCCGATTTTCTGAGTTTTCCTGTTTCTTTATTCTTTATTGTTTCTGTTTTTTAAATTCTGTTTCTGCTTCTGTTTCTTTTTCTTTTTCTTTTTATTTATACTTTTTCGTATTTATTTTCATCATTTGTTTTCAAATTTTTTAAAATTCCTTATTTTCTTCATGATTTCATAAAAATCACAAAGGTTTTAAAATTTTGTTCACAATTCAAAATGTGTTCAGCATACATTACAGAAATGTTCAATGTATATTTTAAATTTGTTCGGGATATTTCACAAAAATGTGCAATATTTATTTTAAAATTGTTCAGCGTACATTACATAAATGTTCAATGCATATTTTAAATTTTTCGGGATATATCACAAAAATGTTCAGTACATATTTAAAAATTGTTCAGCTTATGTTACAAAAATGTTCAATGTATATTTTAATAAATTGTTTTCAACTTTTTCAGTAATTGTTCATGTTTTAAAAGTTTGTTCAAATTTTAAAATTGTTGATGGTATTAAAAAGGGTTTCACGTTTGTCATCTTTTCTATTTTTGTTCTCGATTTTCTTGAGTTGTTCGAAAAATTTCAAAAGTTGTTCTATACTTTAAAACCTCGCGCTGCTTCCAAACCAGTAGAAGTTATTAGCTTAACTGGTTAGGTTCTTGAGTTCCCGAGTGGGACGTCATGGGTTCGATCTCCTGCTGGTGCGGTTTAGACTCCCTAGCTGAACCCAACAACTTTTCCTTTTTTTTTTAGCCTGTAAACCACACTTTATTGAAATATAACAAGATTTACAGGAATAATTAAAGGATCATGGGGATCCCCAAGCCAAACATGGCGACCAGTTTCAAGAGAACTAGCAAATTTTGCTAAATTATGAGCCTCCCAGTTTGAAGACCGACCCTTGAAAATAAATTCACTTTTGGAGAAATCAGCTGAGCGCCTAATAATCTCCTTCACAATCACTGCATTTCTTCCTTCTGTCCCCCTTTCAATATCTTTAACAACTGACTTCGAGTCGCATGCAATAACCAGCTTATCCACCATAAGATCAAGTGCTAGCGAAAGGCCTTCCCGGCAGGCCAAGGTTTCCAACACTGCCACTTCCGTTATACCCTCGAACACCATTGCTGAAGATCCCAGAAATAGACCAGTATGATCTCTACATACAGCAACAGCTGCACTTCTCTCCCTGTTCCTTGAGAAGCCACCGTCCACATGGATTTTCACTGCATCAGCTTCTGGGGGATTCCAAGACTGGCGGTTGACAGTTTGTCCACCCCTTGCGTCTTGATGGTGTGCACTAGCGTGAGCTTCTCCTGATCTCAGTGTGTTCAGCTCGGCAATGAAGTTCGTGACGAACGAGTGTGTTGCATGTGGACTTTGCAGTATACCCTCATGTATAGCCTTCCGTCTAGCCTTCCAAATTGCCCATAGATTCACGACCATCTCTATCAGTTTCTGATGTGGCAACGTATCGATCATTGCAAGGATCCAGCTTTTTGCACTAGGCTCTCTAGTGGTCTCCAGATGATCTACGATTTCTCCGTCCACTAGAGCCCAAACACACCTTGATGCCAAACATTCCAGGAGGGAGTGCCTCCACGAATCTCGAGCTCCACATAAGTGGCATCTGTCATTATCGGCCATGTTTCGATTGTGTCGCACATCTTCTGTCGGAATAGAACATCTAGCAAGTCTCCACAGAAAGTTTTTTATTTTCCCCGGCACCTCAACAGACCATAAAGATGTCCATTCTCTGGATTCCTCTTCATAGTTGGATCTAGCAGCATTGTTCTCAAGCCAGTCTTCCCTCCTCCTCTTTGTATCCGCAAGCATACGGTATGCCGATCTTACTGTGCCGGGGTACAGGTATACGTATAGTATGTGCATGAACCCAATAAAAATTAAGGCCTGAACCCATCAACTTGGAATGCAACGCTAGTGAGAAGCCCAAAAGCCCGCAGTGAATTCCCGTGCGAGCCTAATAGGCCTGATCGTGGCTTCTTGCCTATTCTATTTCTGTAATGCGCGTATAGGGCAGCCGCACGACCTTTTGCACAATTGCGCTTCTGTTCACTTCCTCCCCTCTGCGATCTACTCTCGTTCGTCTGGGTATCCCAACGATAGTGGTGCGCCGACAAGGGAAGGTCGGCTGCGGCAACCCCTCCAGACCAAATTCGAGGTACTGACTCACATGGTCAGATCGTCAAATCCCCCACATTTCCTCTCTGTTATGCATGCCCTAGCCAGTTGCCCGTAGTTTTCTAATTAGTTGTTCGGTTAATCCTCGTAGTTAGATTGATCTAGGCTACTAAATTGTATTTCTGAAAAAACGATCATCAGATTCAGATAATGATGTTAGCAGTTCAAGGTAACCCATTAGACGTAAATGTCATCGTGAGTATTCTTCTGAAGCCTTCTATTCAAAGAGAAATTAACATAGATGAGTTAAGATTCAGCTGGTAGGAACATAATTTTCATGTACACAAGAAATCCTAGGAAGCAAGATGATATTAGGTTCAGATATTTAACGAAAAGGACCTTACATGCCACTATTTAGTTATGTTTATCCACATAGGGATATTGGAGATGGATGGAGATTTAATCCAGGCTGGTTTAAAGAAGGAAATTGCCCATTATTTTGCAAAAGGGACTGCATCATGACATTCTTTGGCTACTATCTGTGTTTTCTTACAAGTTAAAGATGTTCCCTGAGTCATTTATCTTCTATGTAGATAATTTTGAATTCTGTAATTGAAAAAAATCAGAGGTAATGTATTCATTTTGTTGATTGCTGAGGCTGCCGGCGTATCCATTATTTTGCTCAACAACTCTAGTTGGTTATTGTGGCAGTATTAAAGAACCATGATGATATTGCAGATTTTTTCTACATGATCACCATTTCATTCAATGTCATCCAGCTGGTATGTCCCACACTCTTTCAATTTTTAATCTTTCCCTACTAATAAAGCACGGAGTGCTTCTGGTCGTCCGTCATTTGGCATTTTTGCAAAAAAGCCCCCATGATTTTGGGTATTCAACCCGCAGTACAATAATAATCAACCCGAACCGGTATTGACGGGAGAAAAAACGAAATAACCCACACCCCCCGCATGACCCTGCCTCCCAATCCCCTCAAAAAAAAATCTCAATCCCATCTCCACCTCCTGCCATGCCACACAACGCCCCGCCGGCCAACCCCACTCCGTTGCGCGCCGCCGATGTATCAGTCCTTCCCCACATCAGCAGTCTTTAAATTGACTATTAGTCCCACCTCGCAGCTTTGCATCGAATCCTACAAATTTATATATGTTCGAAAGTAGACAATCAACAAGCCGAATAACAAAGCCGAGATGGCTGATCAAGAGAATAAGAGAGAGATCAGATAAAACGAGCCTCCCTCAAGGCTAGTGTAATACAATATGTGATAGGTGATGTCGTATTTCTATTCCTTATGTTTTTTTCAAGTGCTAAATTCGTGTTGTAAGATGGTATAAATTAGACTTTATACTTAATTAATTCATACCAAATCCTCATAACAAATCAATAAGTGAACCCAATGGCAAAATTTTCTGGCTCCGCCCCTGCATTGACGTAAGTGTTCGGAGCAGCGTACCTTTTGACGGGAGCAACTAATTAACGAGCGCTCCTTAGGGAGCCTCGTAATGATCAGCGTCACTTGGCGCGCTCTCAGTCATTCGCCACGTGTCGCGCTCTGGGCGCTCCCTTTGGATTTTATTTTTTTATTTCCCCACACGCGTTTTCGGCTTTTTAAACGGTTTTTTTTCAGGTTTTTTTTTTGCGTTTTGGTTTTCCACCGGTCTTCCCTAGCTTTTCGACAAAAAATAATTTTCCAAAAACAATATTTTTCCGCAAAAAAACGCATTTTTTGCGAGAGGCACGGTTTTGTTTTCGCGAGAGGCACGGTTTTGTTTTCGCGAGAGGCACGGTTCTGCTTTCGTGAGAGGCACGGCCGTGCCTCTTGGAAACGAAAAAAAACGTATTTTCTGTTTTTTTCCTTTCGTGAGAGGCCCGGTTTTGCTTCCGCGAGAGGCACGGTTGTGCTTTTGCGAGAGGCACGGGCGTACCTCTTTTGGAAAGGAAAAAAACATGTTTTCTGGTTTTTTTCTTTTGCGAGAGGCACAGTTTTGCTTCCGCGAGAGGCACGGTTGTGCTTCGCGAGAGGCACGGGCGTGCCTCTTTCAGAAAGGGAAAAACGTGTTTTCTGTTTTTTTTCTTTCACGAGAGGCACGGTTTTGCTTCCGCGAGAGGCACGGTTGTGCTTTCGCGATAGGCACGGGCGTGCCTCTTTCTGAAAGGGAAAAAATGCGTTTTCTGTTTTTTTTCTTTCGCGAGAGGCACGCTTGTGATTTCGTCAGAGGCACGGGCGTGCCTCTTTCGAAAAGGGAAAAAAACCGTGTTCCCGGTTGGTTTTTTTGTCCGGTTTTTTGTGAAAAAAAAGTTCGTCAAAACCTATCAACATGGGATCTAGTTTTGAAGATCTCGACGCGAGAAATCCTACGGCGAAAGCGGTTGGAGATTTGGACGCACGGTTTGAGAGATAAAACGTTTTGAATAAACGGATCTAAGAAAAAAAGGAAAACTCCCAGGTTGCGACAAGTGGCACTCATACAACGCCCCACTTGTCGCTACCTGGAGGAATTGGAGTGATCTTCGTAAGGAGTACTTTTTAATTAATGATTTCGCCTTTTGACGTTTATCCGGCCTGCTTAGGTCGGCTAACGAGGTGAACGAGGGCCAAATAAGCGTTGGGGCGATGGTGGTTCACAAACGTAAATCTGGAGCATTAAAGATCCAATAGGATGGCTAAGGGTACCGAATCGCTATGGAAGCTTGAGTCTCACTATTACTCCTCGTTAGCCGACCTAAACGAGTAGTTATCTAAACGCTCCTAAATTAGTTTACGGATGGAGTATTATTTATCTATTTTATAAGAAATTTTTTGATTTATTCATTATCAATCATGGTAGTACAACGAACACCGGAAATAATAAATATTACAACCAGATCTTAGACCACCTAGCGACGACTATAAGCACTGAAGCGAGCCGAAGGCACGCCGCCGTCATCGCCACTCCATTGTCGGAGTCGGGCACAACTTATTATAGTAGATAGTCGGTAAGTCGTCGTGCTAAGGCCGCATAGGACCAACACACCAGAACAACAACTGCCGCCGATGAAAAATAATGTAGATCAGAAGGATCCAAACCGAAGACACACAAACGTGGACAAACAACGATGAGATCCAAGCAAATCCACCAAAGGTAGATTCGCCGGAAACACGCCTCCACATGCCCACCAATGATGCTAGACGCACCGTCGGAACAGGGACTAGGCGGGGAGACCTTTATTTCATCTTTAGGGAGCCGCCACTGTCTCGTCTTCCTGAACAGGACACAAACCCTACAAAACTGAAAGAAGGGACTAAAAACGAAGCCCTTCCGCCGGCCCTTGTCAGGATCCACCGTGTCCCCATGGTCCTAGGACCATCGGAGGCAAGGCGGACCTGCGGTGGTGCCGGCGAGAAGCAGGAACCCTAGGTTTTGTTTTGGAGGAGTAGGAGGTAGCTGAGTCTCACTATTATAAATTTAAGATAAATCGTAACTCAAATAGTATTAACATACGACCATGAGCAATTTCAGAAGTGTCTACGTGATCATCTAGGAGCACGTTCATAGGATTTAGGGCTTTCTATTTTGGTGCCCCTTACTTTTTAGTTCTACTTAGTTTTGCTCTGCCACCTTCACGTTCGTCACTTTTCCCCTCCTTACTAGGCCCCGGCCTTGCAAATGCCCAAACGATGCATTTCGTTGGGTAAAAGCCCATTTACTGTTACTTGGATGACATCCTAACGAGTGGGACCACCTCAAAAGTTGCCATTGACGTCGCATCCCAGCCCGTAGAGACAAAGCTGGGTCGAGCCAGTGTGACATGTGTGCGTATCTCCTTAAGCGCGCTCGGTTGGTGTTTTAAGTAATTGGGTCGATCTGTTTAGCCCGCCTGAACAGTGTCGAATACATTTTTGCAATTCTAGTCAATTTTATAAATTCATAGAACATTCGTTTTAAATCCAGTTGAGTTGATTCAAGTTCATAAATTCATCAGATCTTCAGACCTATTTAATATCCTATTTTCATAATTATACATGAAATTTTTCTATGTATCTTTGATTTAAATCTATATTTGATATATACAGGACTTCATTAGAAATTCCTAATCAAATTCCCTCTTGGTCCAACTCTAGCAAAAAAATGTCTATAAATCCCTATTTTACCTTACTAATTTAATAAAAATTGCTCACAATTTTCAGAGAATTGTATTTAAGAATGAACACTAAAAGATAGCTTTCAAAAGAGGGAGTTTCCAAATTTGTTACAATAAAAATCATTTTTCAACTTCCAATAAAGTTTTTTTTGTGGCAAATAGCACAAATAAGACGCAAAAATGTACTTTTGCCAATTTCATCATATTTCTGCTACTTGCTTCATAGAAATCCCTAGAAATAGTGAAGGATTTGGCACAATCTCTATAAATAGTGCACAAGTTCAAATTTGGCAATTTTGTGAAGGATTTTTTTTTATTTTATGGTATTTCAAGTTTATAATTTTTCCTAGAACAAGGGAGTTTTCAAAATATTTCATAATAAGGTGACCATATTTGGCACAAACATGGAGCTCAACTTGTGTGATGTAATGTTATTTGTACTTTGATGTGAATTGGTACACATTATGTATTCCTGTCTTTTTGTCCAAACTTGTTCTTGGTTTGTGGTATTGAAACTTGTGTGATGTAATGCTATTTGTACTTTGATGTATATTGGTACACACTATTCAAATTTGAGCCAAATTTCAAATTTGAGCCAAAATTCAAATTTGTACTTTGATGTGTATTGATGTTCCGATGCTTTTTCAAATATCATGCACTTGAGGTGATCAATCCGAGCGCTTTTGTGAAAGTAAAACTCATAGTCATGAAAAATGAGCTCCAAAGCTAGGGTAAACAACATCAATTATATGCAAGTTTTTTTTCGACCTTCTCTAAATGAGCGAAAAAAATCTTGGCATCAAGTGTGCAAATATAGGGTTCATGCCCAATATGGGATCATTTGGACAAACTATGCCATGCTTAACCCTAAACCCTAGCTCATATCCCTTGAAAACACTGCAACCTCATTCATGATAGCTAAGTTCTGTAAAGGGATTTTCATGAAAATATCCGTATACCAAGTTCCTTATTTTTTCTAGCAACTTAGTCACATAAAAACAATGATGCACAAGTTTCATAATTTTCTATTTTTTTAATTACTTATGCTCAACCTTAACCCTTGAAACCCTCTCAAAACCCCTCAACCCCCACCCCCCCTGAAACCCCGCACCCTTTCATGTCGTTAGATCGCTATGTGTGGACAGTTTGGATCAAACGCTAGGGTTACGCATGGCTGATACACGAGAGGCTGGTTCTGTTGGGACAAACCCACCGGCGACATACGCCGAACCGCCCTCCGGCGACGACCACCGGACGAAGGTAGAAGAAGATGAACAGAATTTTCCGGCGACGAACGCCCCGGCCACCGAACGGCCTGTATGTTGGCTTCTATTCAACTCAACTACTCAAACACACATACATGAAGTTACGCACGCACACACGCAGCACAACCCCGGAAGAACTCTCACATCGACCAAGCGCATACCACGGTCCTGATGAAGACTACATCTTCCTTAGGCCCCTCCCCCACGGCTCGGCACATACCGTCACCGTGGCGCGGCAACAAACCGGCGCACCTCCATCAATACATGGGAGGCCTTTTATACCCGGACGCACACACACGACCCGGCCATCACACCGGCCACTAACCCCACGACTCACACGTAGTAATCCAACCATCACTGGCCGACTAACACGCTAACCACTCATGCATGCATCCATATACTAACTACCTAGACTAGATGCACGTATGACCTGTGTGGCTCGGTCACCACCTGCGACCACTAATCCAGCTACATGCATGCATGAACTGTCACAGCACATACGACTCGGGCGGCCTCTCCCATGCATACACGGACACAAACCTGGCGCACCCAACGCCAGTCGCCACCGCACATGGCATGGCTTATGCCAACACTCACCTCCTAAGCCATAACATCGCCGTCGTTGTCCTCGCTGCAGCTCCCGTCGTCGTCGCCACCATGGCCGCCGCTACAGCCTCTCGAACGTGAACCCTGCTGCATCTTCTTCTTCGTGTCACGCGACACACGCCAATTCCCTTCACTGCGTGCAACACACGTCGTCGATGCCGACGCGCTCGGGCAGCCGACGCCGTGCTACACCACGCCGTCACACCTTCGTGGCCTCTGCGCCACCAAGCAGGACCTCCGCGGCCTCCTCGCCATGCTGTCGCAGCGCCGCGCACCTCCATAGGCCGACACACGGCCCGGAGCACCGCGCAGCCGCCGGCGAACTCCGCCACCGCCGGTACTCCTCCGACAAGGAGAACGACGCCCAAGACAACGAAGCTCATGATACCAAATGTTGGGACAAACCCACCGGCGACATACGCCGAACCGCCCTCCGGCGACGACCGCCGGACGAAGGTAGAAGAAGATGAACAGAATTTTTCGACGATGAACGCCCCGGCCACCGACGGCCTGTATGTTGGCTTCTATTCAACTCAACTACTCAAACACACATACATGGAGGTACACACGCAGCACAATCCCGGAAGAACTCTCACATTGACCAGGCGCATACCACGGTCCCGATGAAGACTACATCTTCCTTAGGCCCCTCCCCCTCGGCTCAACACATACCGTCACCGTGGCGCGGCAACAAACCGGCGCACCTCCATCAATACATGGGAGGCCTTTTTATACCCGGAAGCACACACACGACCCGGCCATCACACCGGCCACTAACCCCACGACACACATGTAGTAATCCAACCACCACTGGCCGGCTAACACGCTAACCACCCATGCATGCATCCATATACTAACTACCTAGACTAGATGCACGTATGACCCATGTGGCTCGGTCACCTCCTAAGCCATGACATCGCCGTCATTGTCCTCGTTGCAGCTCACGTCATCGTCGCCACCATGGCCGCCGCTACAGCCTCTCGGACGTGAACCCTGCTGCATCTTCTTCTTCTTGTCCGGCGACACACGCCAATTCCTTTCACTACCTGCAACACACGTCGTCGATGCCGACGCGCTCGGGCGGCCGACGCCGTGCTACACCACGTCGCCGCGCCTTCGCGGCCTCTGCGCCACCAAGCAGGACCTCCGCGGCCTCCTCACCGCGCTATCGCAGCGCCGCGCACCTCCATAGGCCGACACACGGCCCGGAGCACCGCGCAGCCGCCGGCAAACTCCGCCACCGCCGGCACTCCTCCGGCAAGGAGAACGACGCCCAAGACAACGAAGCTCATGATACCAAATGTTGGGACAAACCCACCGGCGACATACGCCGAACCGCCCTTCGGCGACGACCGCCGGACGAAGGTAGAAGAAGATGAACAGAATTTTCCGGCGACGAACGCCCCGGCCACCGAACGGCCTGTATGTTGGCTTCTATTCAACTCAACTACTCAAACACACATACATGGAGGTACACACGCACACACGCAGCACAACCCCGGAAGAACTCTCACATCGACCAGGCGCATACCACGGTCCCGATGGAGACTACATCTTCCTTAGACCCCTCCCCCTCGGATCGGCACATACTGTCACCGTGGCGCGGAAACAAACCGGCGCACCTCCATCAATAAATGGGAGGTCTTTTTATACCCGGAAGCACACACACGACCCGGCCATCACACCGGCCACTAACCTCACGACACACACGTAGTAATCCAACCACCACTGGCCGGCTAACACGCTAACCACCCATGCATGCATCCATATACTAACTATCTAGACTAGATGCACGTATGACCTGTGTGGCTCGGTCATCACCTGCGACCATTAATCCAGCTACATGCATGCACGAACTGTCACAGCACACACGACTCGGGCGGCCTCTCCCACGCATACACGGACACACACCTGGCGCACCCAACGCCAGTCGCCACCGCACATGGCATGGCTTATGCCAACAGGTTCTATACCTGATTGGCTGGATTCGGTTGGGTGCTCCATGGCTGGTTTTGTGACCTGATTAACTGGCTGGCTTGGAGAAGGAGCTGAAGTGAGTGGCCCACCTGGCATCGACAACAAAGGGGCAAGCGATGGCGGCCGTAGTGGGACCCTTGTGTCAGCTAACGTCAGTTGATATCAGGGACCAACGGCTTGCCGGAAAAATCACGACGCTGGTGCAGCGAGGCTGCAACGATCTTGAGGAGTGGCGTGTTCAACATGATGTCTCACTCCGCGTCGATGGGAGGCAACACAAAGACCAATGGTCCTTCGAGCAATGTGGGCGATGACTTTAGGCGACGAAGGACGATGCTCCTCAACGGACTGCTACGGTGCTCAAGAGGATGTGGAGGAAAGGGTCAAATGATCCTAGGTTGACCATACACATGATAGGGTGCTTGCAGAAGGTGTGGGACGGTCGTGACCATCGAATGGCTAGACACGGATCTCGCCGGCCACGAGGAAGACGACAATCGGGGTGGCGAATGGTGGTGACTCGATTCGATTTATTTTGCTAGAAGGCGTGGGGAGGCAAGGCGGGAATGGATAGTGGGCTGCGATGCTCGGGGATAGCTGGAGATGACTGAATCAAGGGCGGCGACCTTCAGCCGGAGTTGGGGAAGAAGAACGCTTCAGCGGCAATTTGGGGTGCTCGCGCTTGATTCATTGCATGGGGAAAAGAGGAGGCGCACGACGACGTTGACATGGTCAATTCTTCTCAGGAATGACAAGGGAAGCGTCGCGACGACGAGATTATCTGGGCACTCGGGAGATCGGTGAGAGGGCAAAGGAGAGTAGGAACGACCAGGGGGCTATGGATTTTTTTCTATTTCCATTTGTTGAATTGGTCCCACATGTAAGAGAGAGGGGGATGTGTATATTTATTTTTAGCAAGGGACCCATTGACCGGTCAGCATTTTTAGCGACCCCACCTATCAGCATTTCATGTGGCCCCACTCGTCAGAAACTAACCCAAGTAATGGTCGATAGGTTTGACTAGACGGAAATGCTCCATTTATGCATTTGTGAGGATGGGCTCGAGAGAGATGGGGAAAAGTGAAGAAAACTAAGACGGGTGGGTAAAACTAAGTAGAACTGAGGGAAAAGGGGCACAAAAATAAAAATCCCTAGGGTTTATATATCGGATTTACATCAGAATATATGTAAGAACCTAAATACAAGCCACCTACATATGAATGTACTTGAAGACCTGCTCTTAGTGTGGAGTTCGGGGACAGGGCTGTGAGGGCTGGCCGTCGACAATGGCACAACCTGGGTAACTGCATATGGAAATGTTGGGTGATTGGCCGTCACCGGCTCACTCTTCTTGAATCCTTGTCGTCACGTGAAATGCTATAGATGCAGCCGCCGCTGCCTGTTGGGTAGCTCAGTCGCGAGAATCATAAGGGTATTGTGGAGTATCTAGATTAGAGTGAAGTTTGTTTCAAACCTCGAATTCATACGGCTCATCGGAATCGAACCCTAACCATCCAATTCCTCGAATCAAAAATTTATATTCACTGATCCTGGTTAATCCCAACCAGAAACCCATTTAGACCAGTTTGATGCTCTAGGAAAATAAACGACCCATTCGGCATCACTCTTTATTTTCACTAATTGGGTTTGCATGTCATATTCACCTTCTCTCCTCAAATTTTCCATCTCTCTTCACCAGAAACTATGGTAGCTCCTTGGAGCATCTACTACCGGACCCCTCAAACCCTCCCTAAACATCCAGGCAGATAGCCGGTCACTGTTGGGGAACGTAGCAGAAATTCAAAATTTTCTACGCAACACCAAGATTAATCTATGGAGTAATCTAGCAACGAGGGGAAAGAGAGTGCATCTACATGCCCTTGTAGATCGCTAAGCGGAAGCGTTCAAGAGAACGGGGTTGGTGGAGTCGTACTCGCAGCGATTTAGATCGTGGTCGATTCCGATCTAAGCGCCAGACGGACGGGGCTTCCGCGTTCAACACACGTACAGCCCGGGGACGTCTCCTCCTTCTTGATCCAGCAAGGGGAGAGGAGAAGTTGAGGAAGAACTCCAGCAGCACGACGGCATGGTGGCGATGGAGCTCGTGGTTCTCGGCAGGCTTCACCAAGCACTATGGAGAAGGAGGAGGTGTGGGAGGAGGAGGGCTGCGCCCGGGAGGAGGTATTGCTGCCCTCCCACCCTCCACTATATATAGGGGCAAGGGAGAGGGGGCGCCCTAGGGTTTCCCCTAGGGGGCGGCGGCCAAGCAGATTGGATCTCCCTAGAGAAAATCCTAGGGAGACTTGCCCCCCAAGCCAAGTAGGTGGAGGCTTGCCTCCCAAGCCAGGTGGAGGCGCCCCACCTCCCCAAGTAACGTGGAAAGGGTGTAGGGGCGCACCACCCCTTAGTGGGCTGGTTTGCCCCTTCCCCTTTGGCCCATGAGGCCCTCCAACACTTGCCGGGGCTCCCGAAACACCTTTCGGTCATGCTGGCCATAGCCTGGTACCCCCGGAACACTTCCGGACTCCAATACCCTTCGTTCAATATATTGATCTTCACCGCCGGACCATTCCGGAGCTCCTCGCGACATCCGGGATCACATCCGGGACTCCGAACTACCTTCAGTAACCACATACTATTTCCCATAACAACTCTAGCGTCACCGAACCTTAAGTGTGTAGACCCTACGGGTTCGGGAATCATGCAGACATGACCGAGACAACTCTCCGGCCAATAACCAATAGCGGGATCTGGATATCCATGTTGGCTCCCACATGTTCCACGATGATCTCATCGGATGAACCACGATGTCAAGGATTCAATCAACCCCGTATACAATTCCCTTTGTCTATCGGTATTGTACTTGCCCGAGATTCGATCGCCGGTATCTCGATACCTTGTTCAATCTCGTTACGGGCAAGTCTCTTTACTCGCTCCGTAACACATCATCCCGCGATCAACCCCTTGGTCACATTGTGCACATTATGATGATGTCCTACCGAGTGGGCCCAGAGATACCTCTCCGTCACACGGAGTGACAAATCCCAGTCTCGATTCGTGCCAACCCAATGACACTTTCGGAGATACCCGTAGTGCACCTTTATAGCCACCCGATTCACGTTGTGACGTTTGGTACACCCAAAGCATTCCTACGGTATCCGGGAGTGGCACAATCTCATGGTCTAAGGAAAAAATACTTGACATTAGAAAAGCTTTAGCATACGAACTACATGATCTTTGTGCTAGGCTTAGGATTGGGTCTTGTCCATCACATCATTCTCCTAATGATGTGATCCGTTATCAACGACATCCAATGTCCATGGTCGGAAACCGTAACCATCTATTGATCAACGAGCTAGTCAACTAGAGGCTTACTAGGGACATGGTGTTGTCTATGTACCCACACATGTATCTGAGTTTCCTATCAATACAATTATAGCATGGATAATAAAACGATTATCATGAACAAGGAAATATAATAATAACTAATTTATTATTGCCTCTAGGGCATATTTCCAACAATCACCGCCCGCCCGGTCTCAAAATGGTCACCATCCCACCCACCCACCCCCTCCCTATATCCAGCCCAAACGTTTGTGTTGTCCAGCACCCCAAAAACCTAGCCCATATGTGGGGCGGATATAAGGACGCCCGACGCATCCGTCACGTAAGATTGACATGCGAGACCCATGCAAAACTCTGTCGGTCTACTGGCTTCCTCCCCAGATTTTCTAAGAATGCATTCATGCCACCACTTCATCTCACGACCGAGGAACAAATCCAGTATTTAAGCCGAGCAGCAAGGGACATCATAGTCGTCCCAATTTCCCTCCTCCGCAGTCCTCCCCCACGACTCCCCTCGTCTTCTTCATCTTTGACTTTGACCTCGCCGTCGCCATGGTCCAGAAGAAAATTACCTATTATAAGATGCCCCCGCCCGAGTGTCGGGTGGAGATCGTCGTCGAGATGCGCTGCGCCGAAGAGCATCGCGTCGCTCAAATTGTTGTGGAGCAAGAGGATGTACCGAGGCAGGACGAGGTGGTGTTGAAGGATGAGGAGGAGACGCCAGAGGACATGGAGTCAGAGGTAGAGGAGGCCATCCATAGTCATTTTGACAATATCATGATATCATCTAAGAAAAGAAGGTGCACAATCAACTGGGATTGTGTCGGGTTACCAATTCTGGAGGAAGGGGGCCTGGACAACCCCTTCACGAAATCTAAGGTATGGTTCGCCGTGCTTGCCTGGCAGGCATAGAAGTCGCCAGCCCAGACGGTTTCAACAAGATTTTCTTCTGCTCTTGCTGGGAAACTATCATGGAGGACATCATGCTTGTGTTTGATCAGTTTCATAGGCTGGCATAGAGAAATCTGGCCACTATAAACTTTGCCATGATCGTCCTGATTGCCAAAAAAGACAGAGTTGTTTCACTGGTAGACTACAGTCCGACTAAAGCTAATCTTGCCGACTCAGGGTGTCTTCCTCGAATCAAAGTGCATCAATGAAAATTTTATGTATGTCCAAAACTGTGTCAGATCTCTCCACCGAAAGTAGAAACTGGCTCTGCTCATCAAGTTAGACATCACAAAAGCTTTTGATTTGGTGTCCTTGGAGTACCTGCCAGATCAGCTACAAAAGGTGGGGTTCAGCATGTGGTGGCGAGACTGGATCGCGACACTTCACTCAACCTCCTCCTCCTTGTGCCAGCTCAACGGTGTGCTAGGTGCGAAGATGGATCATCATCGTGGCCCGCAACAGGGTGACCCTCTGCCTCCACTGCTATTCATCCTTGCGATCGACCCTTTGCACCGCTTGATCACCATGATCACGGACATGAGCATCCTCGCATCGCTTCCCTGTAGAAAGCTCAAGCTGTACGTCAGTCTTTACGCTGACGACACACTCATCTTCGCAAACCTTGATAGACAAGAAATCGACAAGCTGCTACAGATTCTGAACAGTTTGGCGACACCTCAGAACAGACATAGCTCCGAGGTGCCGCATCAGTCTGTCGCGTGCTTCTACAGTTTCTTTGGCTTTTTAGTTTTTTGCTTTCTTCAGTTTTCAGTCTGAGCCTGAACCCCAACCCATGATAGTTTGATCATGGCGATTTGTTTTCCCGCCCTCTATCTGCTACTCCCTCTGTCCCAAAATATAAAAACGATTTTGACATTACACTAATGTTAAAAATGTTCTTATATTATGAGACGGATGGAGTAATACTGAAAGCCAGCGATTGATTTGATCTCTGTAAAAAAAGAAAGCATATTTATAATAGTCCTGCAAAGAATCTTGTCCTGGCAATAGAGTCCTACGAGTATATTTCTGTCCGCAATGGAGACGATTGAGATGACGCTCGGTGCAGCAAGGCGTCGGACCTTTGGGTCTGCGCCATCCCCTCGATTGGATATCCCCGGTCAATTCCTGAGGCAGATAAACACGTCGCTCTGCTTTTTGGCATCTTTCACGAGCAAAGCCCCTCGTCGTCTACAGGCCGGGGCCGGCAGGCGGGACAGGACAAGAAGCACGCAGCGCCTGAGATTTCGCTCACCGGGCCGGTGTTTCTGTGAGTTGGACGAGGTGCTGCACGCTGCCACTTTCGGCACGAAAGTATAAAAGCGCAGCCGCCCCGATTCCGGCGTACGTACGCACCGCGGCTGCAGCTCCGGCCACTGCCCAGGGTGTGGTGCTGCGTGCCGCATCGGGTTCTCCGGGGCATCGCCGCGTCACGGGTTACGACGGAGACGGCACTCAGCCGATGCAATACTACCGTCTCCTGGCGTCATCTGTGTGTGGAATACAGAAGAACCACGACGCTCTTCCGCCGACGCGCCCGTGCAACGCGACGCGAGGCTCATCTCCACCGCTCCATCTACGCACAACATCGCAGGCATCGGCGCACCTCGCAGACTCAGTACATGGCATAAGTGGCAAAGGTTCAGTACATGCTACTATAGCATTGAAAATCTGCTACGTCGTGGCATGCATGCATGCATGCACGTCAAAGAGTCTCACATTGCGGCAAAATTGTCGGCACCTCCAAGACAAGTAAAGGCGCCAACCATGCAACGACATGCATCGCACCAACACCCTCGCATCGCAGGGGCCGGCCGATCACAACACCGCCTCCCCCGCAAGCTTTATCATCGGTCCTCTTGCACTACCGTACATGTGGGCATGTTGCCCTAGCTAGCTACCTACTACTCCTTCCGCGTTGCGTGCTACGCTAATCTCACTCGCTCAGTCGTTCCAGAGCGCGAACACCGGGAGCGGGTGCGCGCTGGGGACGCCGGCGATAGGCCTGGCCGCGCCTGGCATCCAGTTTCTTCCGCCGTTGCTGCCCTCGCCGGCCTCGTACTTCATGGCGTGCGCGTACTGGAGGCCGTGCAGCAGGTGCGCGCCGCGGTGGCCGTCCGAGGCGTCGGAGCTGTTGTCGGACGCGCCGGCCTCGGGGCGCTCGACGGCGACGCTCACGCCGCTGGGCAGCGCCGGCGCGTCGCGCGTCGGGGAGCGCCTGCAGGCGAGGTCCCCGCCGATGAGGTGCGAGCTGGCGCAGATGCGCTTCACGTCGTACTTGCTGATGTCGAAGTTCGTGACGGCGCTCAGCCCGCGGAACTTGATCGCCGCGATGTCGTACGCCTCCGCCGCCTCCTCCTGCGTACCTACGACGATTTTCAATCAGACATGAGACATCTACTGCCATATAACCATGCACAAATGACAAAAAAGAACAAGTAAAAACAAGATTACAGTTAGATTAGCAACAGTTGGGTGACTGTTAAGACTTGGAACTTGGAGTGAACAAGCTGCAAACAAGAGTAGTAAGAAAACAAAAACTTACTGAAGGTGCCAAGGTATAGGTCCTTGTTCCCTGCCACCCTCCCAATCCTGGCCTGCCATCTGCCGTGCTGGTGATGCCTGGGGAAAGGGAAAGCAAGCGCAACAAGAAAAGATCACACACAGCGCCACAGGCTGGCAAGTCGATGCGTGTGTGTTTCTGCGTGTCTGTCTGTCTGTGACTTGTGACTGCGAGTGAGATGGACTATACTAGAGCTGAGAAGAGAGCAAGTTTTGGGGTGGTGAAAAAGCCTGCGGATGGGGGTAAAAATGGGGCACCTGGTCACTCCTCTGTACATGGATGCTCCCCTCGAGAAGCCACTGCTGTTCCTGCAAAGAACAAAATTTAACTCGGAAGTTGTAAGCCTCGGTGAGCGCGCCAGATGTTTTCACACTTTTGGATGCACATGTATGTGAAAGTGTGCACACAGATTACCCAGTAGTCCTAGAAATTTTGTCTCTAGTGATGTTTAGGTTGTTCATCAGATTTTGCAATGGTTTTCTTCCATAGTAGTATATGCTTTTACAATTTTATACTGTACGTACTACTTTGCAATGGTAGTAATTGTTGGCACTGCATCACTGATGGTGCAGCAGTACTAATAAAGAGGAAAAAACAGGAAGCCAAGAAGTGCACCTTCTTAAGTGCGCAATGAACTCCTGCCTTGTCATGTGCTTCATCTCCTCCAGCTCCTTCTCATAGGTGCTTAACTACATGTGACAACAAAACCCAACCCATACATCAAGGAAACATTGAAAACATCTGCTGTACTACTAAGCACTTTATTTAGTCAGCAGCGAGTTATACAGGTGCAGGAATGAACCATAGTACCAGGCCCCTACACCAGTAGTACCACCACATTCCCTGGGCTTAATTAAGAGGAAAGCTTGAATGCAATGGCGTCTCAGAAGCTGAAACCTACCGGGAAATTTATGTGGGTCGTTGGCCCCCAGTACTTGAGCGCTGCCAGATCATAAGCCCTCGCGGCCTTCTCCTCCTTGTCATACCCACCTTCAAATTAATTAGTTCAGATCAACCATGATCGATCAGCATGTAACAACAACAATGGACAACAAGAGCTATTGGAAATTCAAAACTGAACCACTGCAGAAGTTAACGGGGGTGTAGCAATGGCTTACCTAGGTATACTGCTCGTTGCATTCGGCAGATTCAGGAACGAACATGGATTGGAAGTTGATGTCAGTACGAAGTTAAAAAGGCAGAAATGTTTTGTGGTTCTTGATCTGATCAGGAGGAGCTCACCTTGCCTTCCTTTCCTGGTCTGGCCTTCCTTCCTGCAGGTGTTGTCCCACAGGTGAGCCTCGTACCTCCCCGTCCACCTGTGCCTGCAAATCAACGTACGAACCAGCATGAATCCATGAACGAACCCGGACGTGTAAACGATGCAAAAGCTTGAGCACGTACGCAAGAGCAAGACCAACCTGGTGACGCCGCGGAACTGCGACGTCCTCTGCCCGAACGTCTGCGCGAGCTTGCGAGGGACGGGGACGCACGGCGCCGGCAACGGCGGCGGCGGCTCGCTCGGGGCGGCGTGCACGGATGGAGGCACCGCCGGCGACCGCTCCGGGACGTACATCGACTGCCGGAGCCAGGACTTGATGCCAGAGATGGACATGTTGGTGCTGCCGTCGAAGCCAGCCGCGGAGCTGTACATTGGCGCCGCCGCCATCGCGCCCGTGCCTGCAGCTTGGTTCGGCGGGCACAGGGAGTACTGGCCGTGGTGCGCCGGCATGTAGTGGTGGTCCGGGAGGCCGGTGCAGTGTGGTGGCGGCGGCGAGTTGTTGATGTCCAGCCCGATGACGGCGCCGCCGCCGCCATTGCCCTGGAAGTAGGGCGAGCCTGGATAGGCGTGATGGACGTCCTGGTGGTGGTGGTACTTGAGCTGGTCGGCGTGGCTAGCGTCGTAGACGCTGCCGCTGCTCCTGTCGTTGCCGTAGCCGACGCTCAGGAAGTCCTCCAGCTTGGGGCCTTTGGCTTCTGCGTGCTGATGCCTCCAATCTGTACAAAAGTTACGGCAAACAGTCTGATCAAACACAAAACTATATGAAGGCCTTGTCGATATTCCATTTCAGCTTCAAGATGCATCTGTCAATAAATTGGTAGTCCAATACAAACTAGGAACAACACCAGCGAGTTGTCGTCGAACAAGATTAACATGAACATGCGTAGTTTTCATCCTACTATTGTTAGTTGATTTGGACACTGCTATGGTACACGGCGGAAAGAAAAAAACACGAACATGCAAGCAATGATTCGAACAAGCTAAACATAGCCTTCCTGAACTCGTGTTGCAATTGATTGGTCAGTTACCTGGGCCGTCGTACTGCACAGAGCCGCCGCCAGAGTGCAACGGCACGCCCACGATGGGCGAAGAAGGCGCCGCCGCCGCGGTGGGCGACGAGCAAGAGCCACCGTCACCGCCATCGCACCCCACTCCCTCGCCGGCGTCGTAGCCCCTGGCGGCAGAAGAAGAAGAAGACAAGGAGAAGCCGAGCCAGCCACTGTTCATGTCCATCTCCTCCTCCACTTTTCCACCAACGCCTCACACAACCAAAAAGCTTAGTAGGAGGAGAAGAGGAAACGAAAGAGGAACCAAAAGAGCTCGATCTTTTGCCGGCCGGAGTGCGTGTGACTTGCAAGCAAGGGAGATAGGGAGGGCGGGGGCTAGCTAGATTGGTGCTCGGACTACGAGAAGAGGGGAGCCCCCCACCCCTTTTTGACGTTTATATACGCGGGCCGGAGCTATATTTGGCCACCGGTGTGGTGTAGGGTGGTGGAATGATCGGTCGATATGTACGAGTGGATGAATGAATGCGGCAGTCGTGTAGAGTATAGTAGGAAGGGGAAGGAAACCAAGTCTTGCTTGTGCATTGCATGTACGTATGCGAGTGTGGTCCGGAGTTTTCTTTCTGCGTTGGGGTCTGTGCCACCATAGATACGTCTTGCAGCGTGGCAGCGCCAAGATGGGGCCTGGTGTGAATGAGTGAATATGAGTGAGAGTATCGGGGTGGGTTATTTTAGTGTTGGTGTCTGTTTTCTCACTCACGTGCCAAACTCAAGGAGTCAGGGTCATCACATGCATGCATGCGGGAATTGCGTGGTGTCTTCTCAGGTGGTTCGGTGACCCGAAGTCCAAGATCAAGCTACGATTCAACAGCAACCGCTCCGTCCGGACAAATGATCCGTGGTTTTTTACGTGTGTGTATGCATGTGCGTACGTATGGGATCAGTGCCCGTCCCATACTGTTTCATCGGTAATCGTACGCTTAACCACCCATCGGTCGATAGATCTTAAAACGTCACGTCCGATGCAAATATATTCTTTCTTGGTCCGGCCCCGGTGGATGGAGTTGACGTGGTTTTCAAACGAGCCGGGCCGCGGATGACGACGCGCGATTGCACGCGGATCGAGCCCAGAAAGTGCGCGGCTCGATGCGCGCGCAGCGCTCACGTGAAGCGGCTCGTGTACGGACGGACGGGCGGGGTGGCGGTCCGTGGCGGCTAAATTTCGTGTTTTGATCTTTTTCACATAGAAATTTAGGATCTGATTCCGTTGGAAAGAATTTTAGGATTTGACCTTTTTTCTACCGCCACGAGGCTTGGCGATATGATTACTTAGCCTACCACCAGAACCTGTGGCGGTAGGATACTTATCCACGTCAGCAGTGTTAACGGTCTCCGTCCCCGTCTGGCCCCACCCTATCGCTGTAACTCGTGGCGGTAGCTGTCCGATCCTCATCACGGAGAACTTTGGCGGTAGGGTTTAGGGCACTTATAAGTCATGGGCCGTCCCACCCTCCCCTTCTCCCCCAACCAGCCGCCCCAAGAACAGAGGAGTTCTTCCTCTCGCCCCCTCTCTCATCTCCTCCACTCCTCCCTCTGATCTTCGTCGTTTCTTCACCGTTTTTGCGGATCGAGATGGCCCGGAAGAAAGCAAGGTAAGCTTCTTCGATCCCTTCAATTAGTTTTAGACAAATAGCTTCCGATTTATCGCATTATTTGATTCAAATCACTCCCCTTTTTAAACTAGAATTAATTATTTTGAACCCTAGGATTGATTTAGGTTGATTGTAGATGTTATATTTTGTTAGATATGAACTCTAGTCACTAGTTGGTATGGTTATGTGAAGATGAACCCTAGTTCATATTATTTTGGAGGATTTTTTTATATGATGCATGTGTGGAGAAATTTATTTTGATATGATGATGCATGTTGATATGCTATGATTCAAGTAGTGGATGTAGTTGGAGAACGAAAGTTGAACTCTTAAAATGAACCTAGGTTTAGATTTTTTTTAAGGTGATGAACCTTTTGTGTGATGAATCTATATGTTTAGGTACGAAAGCTTGGAGCAAGCACCGCCGACTCCATCACCGCCTCCTCCTCCCATTCCTCTGCAGCAGATTCCGTCAGAGATGCCACTCCCGTACATGTACGAGAACTTCCCCGAGCTGCTGCAGCCAGTGGGATCTATCTCAAACGAGGTCCTAGAGGCGACGAGGGCAAAGCGGTGTACGAGAGGGCGAGGCGGATCCTCGACGATGTCGTGGGTTGGTCGCAGAGCGTGAAGGAGTGGAAGAAAGTGAAGACAGAGATGGAGGCAGATCCAAGTATCTGCCGTGTCCGCCAGGAAGCGTGCATTGAAGTTGCGCAGAATTACTCCAACTATCTCCTGAGCAATTTGGGCCGAAGAATCTACTTCAAGAGCAATGCGGAGGAGAGAGCCAGGATGTCGCCCCCAAGTGCATCTGCGTTCGATATCATCAACTGGGGAAGGGCGGAGGCCAAAACTCCAGCGGGAAGGGCAAGGTGGGAGTGCTTGAACGGTCGGATGCCGACCAGCGTTCCGCCTCACTTTGAACCGTGGATCCGCTGCCGTATCTGTCTCCACGGCCAGGCCTAACATACGAGGAGCTCTGAAGATGATGATGTCTGGCCGCTCTTCGAAATTATCCGCAAATCGTCTTATTAGTTTGTCTTGTGTATTTCAATTATGTTCTCGATGAATAATGAAACTATGTACCTCTTGTAATGCCATCTGTTTATTATCAATTCAGTTTGAACATTAAGTTAACTGCATGCCATTTGTTCTTGTCAATATGAGTATACTTTCATGGTAAAAGAAATGAGTATATACTTTCATGATAAAAAACATGTCTGTATACTTCAAGTGCTATTATTGTGTATGTAATGCCATTTGTTTGAGATCTGTTTTTTAGCCTTTATATCATGATGTGAAAAGAAACAAGCAATTAAACTTGAATGTGTAAAACACAGGACCCTACCACCAGGGACCCTGGCGGTAAGGTCACACAACCTACCGCCATGGCACTTCGATATTTCGTTACAGAAACTTTCGTAGGCAAAACAACTTACCGCCATGTGTTCTGGCGGTAGGTTTAGACAAGCTACCGCTAGGGTCTCTGGCGGTAGGTTAGTTATCCACGTCAGCTCGGGCAAACGGCTGCCGTTCCCCTCCGTCGCCCCCCTACCGTCAGGGACCCTGGCGGTGGCCTGTCTAACCCTACCGCCACAACCCCTGGCGGTAGCGAAAGGGTCAAATCCCGAAATTCTTTCCAACAGGGGTTCGATCCTGAATTTTTGTGCAAAAAAGTCAAAACACGAAATTTTGCCGTCCGTGGCGGTGGCGCGCGCACACGCACGCCTCTCTTTGTCCGGCCAAGGCTGCCCAAAGCGGCAGCAGCAACGGCGAGCCTCGAGGCGCGCACACACACATCCTGTCCCAGAAAGCAAGCAAGCGATCCGTGAACAATGAGATCTCCGTCCGCGGAGGAGGAAGATTCGATTGGATGGCCCGGTGTCAGCGTGCCAAGGCTGGGCTGGCTTGCCACATTTGGGACCCGGATTCGCTTGTACTTTGCCGCCTTTATTTGGTGCCGGACCAGGTAAGGTGAGTGGATTTTTTTTTTCTCGTATAGATTATGGAGCTTCACTAATTGTTTGGTGATGTATGCTCTGGGGTTTTGTGACCCAAACGTGAGCGTGTGTTTGTGACAGTCGATGAAGCGAGCAAAACCATCTATTTGCGGCCGAGGGAGCGTGGCGCGGGGGCCGACACGCGCGCGAAGAATTTGCTCTTTTCCACTGCGCGCAGACACGGACGCAGCCGCAGCTAGCGCACACCTGGGCTTTTTTTCAAAGCTTTCGCGGCTCCCAACCCCAGCCACGCGACGCGCGCGCAGCAAGAGAGCAAAAGGCCCGGCGATGCGCGCGCGCGCAAAGCCACGGGAACCGGGGGAGAGGGCCAGGGAGCCGCTACGATCGGCAAAGGCAAAACGAACGACCGGCGCCGGCCGATCGATCGAGTCCCGCCGTGCTTGCATGCACTGCCTTGGACTGCTCGTAGAAACCATGACCGGCTCCATGCATGAGAGATGAAATGGGAAGGGAGGAGGAGACCGATTCATCTGGGAAGCGGCTCCCCTCACTCTTCCTATCATCGTCAGCACATCTACGCCGTAGCCCCGAGCCCTCTACTAGAGGGGGATGCGTTGCGTGCGTGCGTGCTCCAGATAAGGCTGCGCACGTCGAGCCCGGACAAGGCGAGGGGCTACGGGGAGGCAGCGGTTTATCTCCCTCGGGAGATGTGCCATGTCACTCTGCCACCCATCCATCCATCCGTCCATCCATCCATGCTCTCTCTCTCCCTCTCCCTCTCCGTCGTCTCGTCGTTTTGTCATCTTGCGTGCAACCTCATTGGGAGTCACCTCCCCTCAGCCTGCCTCTGCGGATTCCAAAGTAGGCTGGCCGCAGCGGCTACCTAGTGCCAGGAGTAGCTGACGACGCATCCATTCCTCTCACCAACACACAAACTCTTTTTTCTTCCGTTACTTTGTTCATTTTATCGAGTATTTATTTAGGGTTCGAGTTGCAACGTGACAAAGGGGGGCCCGTCCCGAAAAGGGGGCGTGTCCTGGAGATTATTTTAGGAGACGGATCACCACTGCGGCCTGCGGCATTGATTGATTGATTTGATTTGATTTGATTGACGATGGATGGATATCTATGCAACTTGGGTTGGGCTTCCCGAGGAAAGAGGCAAGCACGCCAGCCAGCCAGCGTTCGACCGCGGACTTGCTCGTCTGCTTGCCTCAGCTCTACTCCCCCACGAGACCACCGATGCGGAGCGACTTCAATGCGATCCCACTCCGAGCAATTTCAGTAGTAGGTACTACTAGCCGTTTCGTGATCGAATAAGTCATGACATGTTCTCGGAAAACAATAAAGAGCATATCGACGTCGGACGAATCTACTGCCGCGAAACATAAATTATAATCTCAATCCATGCACGGAGGAAGAAAGTTAGCACGCTGAGTGTAGAATATGAGTATAGACTGTGCAAACACAATGCTTTGATCGGTGCACCAGGCACGTATATATGAGTACAGAGGGAGACCACAACCGCAACTATACAGATTAACTAGGAGGTGGGTCCAAGACATAATATACACGTACACACATATTCAACACCCCCCGCAGTCGAAGCGGCGCCGAAGACTGGAACGAAACTCCTCGAAGATGGAAGTCGGCAGTCCCTTAGTCATCACATCTACGAACTGTTGCGCGGTTGGAACATGGAGGACCCGAGTGCATCCAAAGGCCACTGCTCACGCAAAAAGTGAATGTCCAGCTCAATGTGCTTAGTCCGGCGATGATGAAAGGGGTTGGCGGAAAAGTACACGCAGAGACGTTGTCACATTAGACAACCGTGGCCTGGGAGACGTCATGATGCAACTCCTGAAGTACTTGTCGTAGCCAGGTGCACTCGGCGACGGCGTTAGCCACAGCTCGGTACTCAGCCTTCGCGCTAGAGCGCGAACCGTGGGTTATCGTTTGGACGACCACGAGACGAGGGAAGGACCGAGGTAGACGCAGTAGCCAGAGGTGGACCGACGGGTGTCAGGATAGCCGGCCCAGTCCGCGTCGGAGTAGGCCACTATCTCCAGAGAAGTGGACGCCATGAGAATGAGCCCAAGAGCCATCGTGCCGCGGATGTAGCGGAGAATCCGCTTCACGAGGGTCCAATGGTAGTCACGGGGGGCGTGCATATAGAGACACACTTGCTGACCAACATACTAAAGATCCGGCCGGGTGAGAGTCAGATACTGAAGAGCGCCAACAATGGACCGGTAGAACGGAGCATTCGACGTGGGCGAGCCCTTGAGAGCAGAAACCTTGGCCTTCGTGTCAACGGGAGTAGCGACAGGATGGCAGTTGAGCATGCCGGCATGCTCAAGTAGCTCGTGCGCATACTTCTGCTGATGAAGAAAGAAGCCGTCGGGTCGCCGAACAACCTCAATGCCAAGGAAATAATGCAAAGCGCCCATGTCCTTGATGGCAAACTCATCACGCAGCCGGAGATTAATCTACCGAAGAAGGGCTGCGGAGGAGGTCGTCAGGATGATGTCGTCGACGTAGAGGAGAAAATATGCAGTCGTGTCGCCGCGGTGATAGCCAAACAACGAGGCATCCGAGAGAGTAAAGTTGAAGCCCAGTGTCTGAAGGAACCCGGCGATACGATGGTACCAGGCACGAGGTGCTTGCTTGAGCCCGTAAAGAGACCGGGACAGCAAACACACATGCCCAGGAAGAGATGCGTCGACGAAACCGGTCGGCTGCTCACAGTAAACCTGCTCCTTAAGATGGCCGTGAAGGAAGGCGTTGGAGACATCCATCTGATGAATTGGCCGGCCTCAGAGATCGGCCATAGATGATCTCGGTGGCGGCCTTTTGTCTTCCTTGCGCTTCGATTGCACTTTGTTGTAGGTTGTTGGCCTGCATGCCATTGAACTCTTGTTTGTTTGTTCAAACTTACTTCCTCCGTTCCTAAATATAAGTCTTTTAAGATATTTCACTATAGACTACATACAAAGCAAAATGAGTGAACTTATTTACTAAAAGGCGTCTATATACATCCGAATGTAGTTTCTAGTGAAATCTCTAAAAAGACTTATATTTAGGAACGGAGGGAGTAGTATTTAGGTTGTGGCCTGGTGCTCCAATGACAATGAGCAACATACAGCCACCCTCCACTGTTAAGATGTAGGGTTGATTTTGTCATTAATTATCGCAACAATGATTTCTCTGGCGAATGGATGAAGCTGATGTCAGAAATAAACCACACCATGGTTGTGGTGTGTACTTAGGTGCACGAGTATGTGCTTGTGTCTAGGTCTAGGTCTAGTCCGACGCTGGTGTGGCTTCGTTTGAGGTTAGGAAGTGTCGAGCCGGTTTGTGGCTTGGTCTGCGTTTGTGTGGTGAACGTAGATAGGATGCAGCAGGCGCAACTGAAGGGTGATGCATGGCGCCCAAGTCCCGCGGAAGAGCAGGCGGCTCACGATCGAGGAAGACCGGATCGCTAGGCGTTTGTGCGCGTGGTGATCGTGATGTGCGTGGGCCTTGCGTCCCGTTGGCTATAAAATCGGCTGTACCAGTAGTTTGTTAGGCCAACTCCGCCGCGCGACCCTAAACAGACGTCTGGATTGGCTGGAATTTGTCCCTTTGAGGCGCCGATGGGTTCGCCCGTGTCCGGCTTTGTCATCTGGGTCGTGCGTGCGCCACCGTGCAGCCGCACCCCAAATCGTGTCCGGGATGGACGTGAATAAAAATACTATAAAAACTAGAATGAAATAACTAAAAAAGCAAATAAACGCATTTAAAAAAACATAAAACATATATAGGGGTCGGCCACAAAACGGCCCAGTTTCAACGGCCACTTAAAAGGCCCAGTTTCATAATTAACATAATAACAAAATAAAAAAAACTCCTCCCGCGCGCTCCTGCCGCGCCCGTCGGTGCCGTGGCCGTCGCCGTCTTCACTGGCCGCCGGTGTCGTCGTTGTTGTCGGTGTTAAAACCGGCGGATCTCGGGTAGGAGGTCCTGATCTGTGCGTCTCAGGCTGATGGTAACATGAAGCAAGGGACACAATGTTTACCCAGGTTCGGGCCCTCTCGATGGAGGTAAAACCCTACTTCATGCTTGATTAATATTGACGATATGAGTAGTACAAGAGTAAATCTACCACGAGATCGTAGAGGCTAAACCCTAAAAGCTAGCCTATGATGATTATGATTGTAGTTGTGATCGGCCTTCTAAGGACCAACCTCTCCGGTTTATATAGACACCGGAGAGGGCTAGGGTTTACACGGAGTCGGTTACAAGGAAGGAAATACAATATCCGGATCGCCAAGCTTGTCTTCCACGCAAAGGAGAGTCCCATCCGGACACGGGACGGAGTCTTGAGTCTTGTATCTTCACGCTCCAATAGTCCGGACGATGTATATAGTCCGGCTGTCCGGATACCCCCTAATCCAGGACTCCCTCAGTAGCCCCTGAACCAGGCTTCAATGACGATGAGTCCGGCGCGCAGTCTTGTCTTCGGCATTGCAAGGCGGGTTCCATCTCCGAATACTCCAAAGTAACTATCGAACACGTAGACCGTGTCCGGACCTGCGAGATGATCCTCACATACTATTGTAGGGAACATAGCATAAATCTGATCTGCTGGCAATCTTCGTACGTCGTGCCCTTGCATCGTGGCCCGGTCCAACACGAACCGGCGTTTCTTGCCCCACCTTGACTCACGTCGCGAGGCAGTTTTATTTGCACGCCCTGCCAAAGCAGAGATCGTGTTCCTGTTATTACGGGATCTTCCATCAATATGGACGTGCGTAACCCCACGACGACCATTGGCATGACTCCGTGTGCTTTTAGATAAGCCTCAATCGGTCACGCTGAGGACTCTTGATATTCACCCCCTTTATAAAGGGGCCGAGGCCTATGCCTCTTTTCCACCTCCCTTGCGCCTTCTCGCACCTCAAGTTCTAACACCCGAGACCTAAGCTCCAACACCCCAGATCCTCCAATATGTCCGGATCCAACCCTCAAGGCCGGTGGGTGGCCTCCTCGATCCAAGAAGAGGACATTGCGAGGCTTAGGGAGGTCGGATATCTGACCCCCCGACATCTAGCACATGCTTCCTGCTCCAGGGCAGGTCATCCCCACACCGAAGCCCAATGAGAGCGTCGTGTTTGTTCCTCACTTCCTCCGCGGCTTGGGCCTCACCCTTGATCCCTTTGTGAGGGGGCTCATGTTCTATTATGGGTTGGATTTTCATGATCTAGCTCCGGACGCTATCCTCCAAATCTCGTCTATCATCATTGTGTGCGAGGCTTTTCTCCACGCCACTCCACACTTGACTTATGGCTCAAGACCTTCAATGTGAAGCCGAAGATGATCGAGGGGCGACATGCGGAGTGCGGAGGTGCCATAATAAGCAGGAACGCCGATGCTCCATGGCCAGAGGGTTCTTTCCTAGAAGTATCCGATTTATGGCAACAGAGGTGGTTTTATGTCATGGCTCCCAAAGGCACAAAGTGGGTGGCCGCCCCCGAGTTCCGTTCGGGCCCTCCGTCACAATTGGCGTCATGGACCGACGTAGGACAGAATTGGGGGCCCGCCAGTGATGTTCCAATACTGCAGAGCCGTGTCAGATCCGGAGCTCCTTGAGAAGGACATTAACCTTGTCAAGATAATTCAAGTAATGCTAATCCGACGGATGTTGCCGTGCAAACATCGGCCTCTCCGGATGTGGGAGTTCAATCCGGAGGGTCCGGACTATTAAGCACTTCTTGACTGAAGCTCGAAGGGATGTGTAAATTATTCTTCGGACCACAAGTAAAGTGTCCGGACACCACCGAGGATGCGGGCCTAAGCTGCAATCGCCTAGATGCCCAAGTGAGTAACCTTAAAACCGGAGACTTTGTTTTTTATTTGTCATAGTCATTATTCTGAAAACCCTCCATGGCCAAGAATGGCTCAGCAAGGCGGAGAGAATCAGGTGTCCGGCGCCACTTCCCGAAGGCTCGCCTGGTCCAACCGTTGCCAAGATGCTTGGCCGGGTGCTCAGGAAAATGCCCTCAGGGAAGGATGAAGAAAAGGATAGTGAAGCCGAACTTCACACACCGCGTCTCCAGACCGGGGTAATTGCTTCCTCCCCAAGGGAGGTTAGTCGGGGAGGGGAATCCGAGGCCACCTCCCCGCGCGGGAAGAAAAGGGCCGCCTCCGAAGACTTGGAGACGGAGATGCCTAAACAGGGAAAGAAAGTGTCACCGGGGGGCTCTGCCCCGACGGGCGTCCTCACCACGTCATGCCCGCCAACGGGCCAGCCCTCAACTGAGCTGTAAGTTAATCGTTAATTCGAAGGTACTGCGTTTCTACGAGATCAATAACCGGGATTCATCTTTTGCAGTCCGGCTAGCAGCTCTTCTCAATAGAGTTCGTCTTTGGGGGATCTTCCTCCGGAGATGATGGAGAGCGGGACCCCACCCACCTCTCCGCCTCATGAAGCGGGCGACACCGAGGTGTCGTCACGGAGGAGTCCGGATCTGCCGAAGCCGGAAGCTAACACGTCATCCGCCCTGAGCCCGGAGCGTTTGGCTCCCACGGAGGGCGATGAGAAGGGTCCGGCACAGTTCGATGTTCGGCCGGACATACTGACAGGCCTTCTGGAGCGAGCTGCACTCTCGGAGGAGCACCGCTCATTAATGAGCACGGTGCTCAAGAAGATTTCATCCGCTACAAGCGGTTTGAATGAAGCATTTACGAGCCTGCTCAGAGGCTTTGAGGTATGTAGTGAAAAATACACTATTTTTTGTCTGTGAGGCACGCGCTAGGTGTGCTCCATATGGATAGTAGCCCCTGAGACTCTGGTTGCCCGCCCTAGGCGGCAAACGGGGGATCATATAGTAATGATTGCGCTGTACATATGCGCAGGTATCTAAGGGTACGGCAGCCGACCAGTCCGTTGAAGTTGCCGAGCTAAGGAGGCATATCGGATCTATTGATGCTAATATCACGCTGGTGAACGAGCGGCTAAACGAGTCACAAGGTATGTGCTCTGCTTTCCTTATTATGTTGTATAGGAAAATATGAGAGGGGCATAATATTAATGCAATGTGTTTGTACTGCAGATGGTGCTGCTGCCGTGGAAGCCCTAAGGGCGGAACTTGCCCAGGTCAAGGAACAAGCTCGGGTTATCAATGTGGCTGCCCTAAAGGCAGCCGAAGAATTGAGAGCCGAACAGGCTGCTCATCGCCGAAGCGAGGAAAAGATAGCCGAAATGGCTGTGGAGTTGAAAAATGCCGCCGACCGGTATGAACTCCTTGAAAAGGAGAATAAGGCTAGTTCGGCCGACCTGAACAAGGCACTTAATGCCACCAAGGAGATGCGGACCGAGGTTAGGGGTGTGCGGGAGGAGCTTCAACATGCCGGCAAAATCGCGGCTGGGGGCTCCTACTTACTGCGGAGGAAGTTTTTGGATCCGAAGTATGCTCCCCTAGATGGACGCTGGAGTCCTGCAGATGCGTATGCGGACTTGACGAAGAGTACAGCTGATGCAACCAAGTTTTTCGAGGATCAAGGTGATAAAGAAGTGGAGAAGCTTTTCTGGTCGCAATTCAATGCTCCCGCGCGCCCGCTGCCGTTAAGTGAGAAGATGGCTGCTATAGCGGAGCTTCATAGGCTGTCCGGGCTTGCAATGTAGTCTGTAATAGGCCATCTTTGGCCGAAGGGGCCTAAGCCAGACAGTTACTTTGGTTTGGTGCAACAATTCCTTGGGGCCGTGCCTCAGATCGATGCCATGAAAAGGTCGGCGTGCATAGAGGGTGCATGAATGGCTCTTGCCCGCTGTGACGCCCGGATAATTAAGCAACACTAATCCCATGTTAATGGTGCCATGTCACCACTCGTACTATTACTAATCCCCCTTTGCATTCAAACACAGTTCAAATTCCAAATTCAAATTAAAGTCAAAATTTAAAATTCTCAAACATGCAAACTAAAATGTGCAAAGTGTGGCAAATATTGCATAACTAATTATGGCTGTGAACCAACATCTTTGCAAAGTGGTTTAATGCCCTTAACTAATTAAAACAGGGGCTAAAAGCAATTATTAAATGCCTTTAAAAATAAAACAAATACAAATCTATTTTATTGTAGTGTTAAACTTTTGTGGCAGTGGCCTAATTATTACCACTAATTTAGATGCTAAAAATTATGTTTTACAAAACTAAAATAAATAAATAAAATGAAACTAAAAGAAAAACAAAAATGTAAATAAAAAAAAGACAAGAGATCCAAAAGGTTAAATAAATAAGAGAAGCCCACAGGCCTCGGCCCAGCTCAGCCAGTGGCCCACCTAGCCCCCACCGGTCGCCTACTCCCTGTTCTTATGCAGTCGCCGCAGAGCGACGCTTGAACCACCTCGTCGGCGTCGGCGAGGGGATAAGGCAGGCGCCCTCCCCCCTCTTGGCCTCGTCAGCTCCACTCCCCCTGCGCAGATATTTTCCCACGCCCCCTCTCTCCCTCGTCACTCCCTCGTGGTCCAGATCCACCTGCAGGCGCCTGCCGCCGCCATCTCGCCCTACCTGGCCACCATGCCCTCCTACCGCCTAGGACCGCGTTCGTCCGCTTCGTCGTCTTCCTCTGCATCAACTGGTGCCACCCGTTGGAGCTCCTCACGCTGCAGCGCCAGATCGAAGCTTCTTCCTCCTCGGGTCGCCGACGAACCACGACGACGCCGCCACCTCTGCTGCTCCTAAGCCACTCGATGGGCCTCCTTGCGCCTGCTCGGTGAGCACCACCCCGTTCCCCCTCTCCCTCGTCGCCGTAGTCGCCGTAGCACCGTTACTTGCGAGCTTCGGCTCCGCAGTCCGCCGTGGCCGGAGCTCTCCTCCCGCATGCGCTCGCACACCGTCCGCTTCTGCGTCCACACTGCAGTACGCGCCCTGCAGCGCCTCTTCCACGGCCCGTCTCTAACGCCCCGCGCCCGCCCACTGTTGCCTACTGCCGCTGCGTTGTTGCAGTCTGCTCTGATCGCCGCCGGAGCCGTGGCCGCGCTCACCCCGTGCCACTGCTCGCGCCGCGGCCGCCCACGCCTCGCGTCCGTCCCACCCTGCGCCCAACATGCGCGGCCGTGTGCATGCCGCTTGCTTCGCTGCTCCCGCAGCCGCTGTCTGCTATGCTACACGGCTACAGTAACATTCAGTTACTGTAGCAGTAGCTAGCTTTTGTATTTCTACAATGACTAGCCTTCTAAACTGCCACTAAACAGCGATAAGAGAAGTCCTAACATGGGTAAAAATTATATGAACGGAAAGTTGGTGTAACAAGCCTCATTTTGTTTCATTAGACTTGCTTCAGATAATGCATGGATTAGATCCTACAAAAATCACAAAATGCTATCTTGTGTTAAAAGGAATAGAGTTACTCCCTAGCATTGTGTATGTGCAGCGTGTGTGTGGCCGGTTGCGTCTCTGGATGTGACCGGCCCTATTTAGGTTAGTAGCTAATGAGTAGTTAGACTAATTAGTACTTTGAATAATTGCTAGCCTATGACATGTGGCCCCCTATGTTAATTTAACCCCTCCATTTTAGTTTATCCATCAATTAAATTATGTCTCAATGACATGTGGGCCACATCCTCCCTTTTGACTAGTCAAGTTGACTTGGTCAAATTCGGATTAGATTAAATAAAATATTCCAGAAAATCATAGAAAACACTATAAACTTTGAAAAATCATATAAAATAAACCGTATCTCGGATGAAAATACTTTGTACATGAAAGTTGCTCAAAACAACGAGACGAATCTGAATACACAACCCGTTCATCCGCCATGCACCCCTAGCATAGCCAACATGCAACTTTCCTCCTCCGGTTCATCTGTCCGAAAACGCGAAACACCGGGGATACTTTCCCGGATGTTCCCCCCCTCCGCCGGCCTCGCCTAGTACCGCGTATTGCCTCGTTATATTTTGTGATGCCTTGTTTGCTCCGTATTTACTGTTTCTCCCTCCTCTTCTCTTCGGTAGACCCCGTGACGATGCTGATGCCCCTGTGGTCGACTACGTCACCGACGACCCCTCTCTCTTGCCAGAGCTTCCAGGCAAGCCCCCCCTTTGATCACCAGATATCGCCTACTCTTCTCTATACTGCTTGCATTAGAGTAGTGTAGCATGTTACTGCTTTCAGTTAATCCTATCTTTCTTTGCATAGCCTGTCCTTGCTACTCTTGTTGTTACCTTTACACCTTTATCCTACCGCTTAGTATAGGATGCTAATGTTCCATCAGTGACCCTACACTCTTATCCGTCTGCCATGCTATACTACTGGGCTGTGATCACTTCGGGAGGTGATCACGGACATATACTATATACTTTACACTGTTACATTACCTGTGATAATGTTCGGAGATGGGGGCTGAAAGGACAGGTGGCTCCATCCCGGTAGAGGTGGGCTCGGGTTCCACGGCCCCGACCCATTACTTGTGGCGGAGCGGCAGGCAGGTTGAGACCACCTAGGAGAGAGGTGGGCTGGCCCTGGTCGGCGTTCGCGGATACTTAACACGTTTAACGAGATCTGGGTATTTGATCTGAGCCTGGCCATTTGGTCTATACGCACTAACCATCTACGCGGGAGTAGTTATGGGTATCCCGGCGCCGTGGTATCAGCCGAAGCACTTCGTGACGCCACGATCGAGCGGCGCTACCGGATTGGACTGGAACGCCTGTTAGGCTAGGTGCGCTTCCGGCGCGTCACAGCAGCGTCTTGGTGTGCTAAGGGCGATGGGCCCAGACCCCTCTGCGCTTAGGTTTAGACCAGCGTGCTGACCTCTCTGTTGAGCCTAGGTGGGGTTGCGACGTGTTGATCTTCCACGGCCGGGCATGACCCAGGAAAGTGTGTCCGGCCAAATGGGATCAAGCGTGTTGGGTTATGTGGTGCACCCCTGCAGGGAAGTTAATCTATTCGAATACCCGTGATCTTGATGGCTGGGCGACTTGGAGTTGTACCTTGACCTTATGACAACTAGAACTGGATACTTAATAAAACACACCCTTTCAAGTGCCAGATACAACCCGGTGGTCGCTCTCTCTCAGGGTTACGAGGAGGGGATCGTTGGGTAGGATTATTGCTATGTGATGCTACTTGGAGGACTTCAGACTGCTCTCTTCTACATGTTGCAAGACGGAGGCTGCCAGAAGCGTAGTCTTGACGTGATTAGATATCCCCTCTTATTACGGCATTCTGCGATTCGATCCAGCCGATATGGCCCTTTACACATATATCCAAGCATATGTAGTGTAGCTCCTTGCTTGCGAGTACTTTGGATGAGTACTCACGGTTGCCTTGTTCCCCCCATTTCCACCTATCTCTACTCGATTGCTGCGACCAGACGATGGAGCCCAGGTGCCAGACGCCACCGTCGATGACGACTACTACCCCGGAGGTGCCTACTACTACGTGCAGCCCGCCGACGACCACCGAGAGTAGTTAGGAGGATCGAGCAGGAGGCCTGCGCCTCTTCGATCTGTATCCCGGTTTGTGCTAGCCTTCTTAAGGCAAACTTGTTTAACTTATGTCTGTACTCAGATATTGTTGATTCCGCTGACTCGTCTATGATCGAGCACTTGTAATTCGAGCCCTCGAGGCCCCTGGCTTGTATTATGATGCTTGTATGACTTATTTATGTTTTAAAGTTGTGTTGTGATATCTTCCCGTGAGTCCCTGATCTTGATCATACACATTTGCGTGCATGATTAGTGTATGATTGAATCGGGGGCGTCACAAGTTGGTATCAGAGCCGACTGCCTGTAGGAATCCCCCTTTCCAACTCCTTGGCCGAATTCGAGCCTAGACATTGCAAAACTTTGACTAACATGGTTGTGTGCCTTACGGGCCCACGTCGCCATTTGGGTGGTACTAGGATCTTTTACTCCTCGACCTTTACTCTGGGACTCTGAACTCTCTTCTACTGGGGTTAAATGATTTTACTAAATCTGACTCTAGGTTCTCGTAACTACTTCCTCCCGGAGAGCCCCTTAATACATACCGATTGCCGGGCTGCACCAGAAGATTTCGAAGATAATCTCCGATATTCTCTCCAGACCTTGTGCCCATTGCTTTTGCAATTCCCTACCACTGATAAATCCTTATGGATAACTTATTGCCCTTACCATTCTTACATTCATCCCTGGCTGCTCTTGTTATTACAAGATGCATCGAATTGTTCTTTGACTTTTAAGAATCTTTTGAGCCATTGCATTGCAGATCTTTGCCACATGAATACCCTCTATGGATAATTCCTCACACTTACCGAGTATTCGTTCTTTCACCGTTGTTCATGTGTTTCACAATGGTCTTGAAATACTATTCAATCCTCCAAAAATCCTTAGTAGCTTATTGCTCGCAATACTTGTCTGCTTACATTATGGATGCTCCCATATCACTAGCAATATTCATTAGTATCTTTTGACACCGTCATTTTGATCCTATTGATCACATGTGTGCGAACGCACACAATCATCTATCAACCCTTCTAAATTATCTTTCTTGCTCGGATGTCATTTTGAACATGAGCTGGTTCTCGACCAAACTATTTGTCGTCAATTGTGCCTCTGGTCTATACAACTTATCCATCCTTGATCGAGGCGCCCGCTCGATCCTTTGTTTTGGAAATCATAATTCTTGGTTAATCTAAGCATCGAATTATTCCGATGTTCTATAATATGATGCTCGTGCATTCTTTCTTCCTCTGATGGAGTACCGATACTCACATCAGCTCCGTTGTCAGATCACCCGATCCATTTTTGGATTGTTATCCGACAGTGTCCTTCATATTCAATCACCTTGTGAGTTCTTCACCTGATACATAGTGCCTCCGGTAAATTGTATCATCTGCTTGGCCAACCATGCTCTGCTTTCGAGCTGGTGGTATTTACTATTGAAGTTTGTGGTATATGTTTGTAAGATGCCCTGATGGGTTGAACCTATGCCTTCCTTACTATGTGTGAACTCGGAAGTTTTCACGGGTCATACTCATCTGGTATTTCACCAGGTAAAACTTTCAACACTAATGCCTTTATCAAAGCGAGGAGTGAATGGAAGGTTATACATTGAAGAAGTGGAGTCGACCTTGAACTTTGTGTTCATGCCCATGGACACGATGTAGATCCTATCCTGGAAGCTTCTTGTAATAATAGCTATTTCCTTGATATAATATCCTTTGATTTCGTTGAATTGATCCTTTGCAATCATGGTTCCGACCATATGTTCTTCTTTGATCCAATTCCCGGGCAAGTTTAAGCACTTGTCTTCTGTGGATCAATACCCCAGTCCAACCCTTACTTTGATCTACCGTCGAGTATTACCCCCCTGGTATCTCCAGATTATCACAAAACTGCATAACTTCTTATGAGTTCTCCATCAAGTGATACCTTCCCACTGATTCCAATTTTTCACGGGCTCTGAGTTATTAAACACTCATAGACACCGATAACTGAACCGAGTCCGCACTGTGGTTCAACAACTCTTCAGTAAGCTTCTATAAGTACGAGTTTGTACCCGATCACGCCATTCCTAGCCTGTTTGGCTATATCATTGTCGTGATGATTCTAACTGTGCTACCTGGTCCTTCTTCCCAGAGCACAATTTTTGACGATGAGCTAAGCTTACGTTAATCTTTCCTCATCATATCATTTCACTTTGGACATCAAGCTTGCTTTGGAGTTTGTGTCGTACCCTCGGTTCCATTAACCTTTCGCTTCATCATTCCTTTGACTTGATGTCATCGCCGATCTATTACATCTTCGTGGAGCCTCTTGACAAAATTTTTCGTGATCATCATCAACATCTTGACTCCTTCCTGGATATCAATTGAATTCATGATGAGAAATACCATCCTTGCCCTCGATGATTTGTGTTGTCATCGACCACTTTAATGCCTCCCCTCCAACACAAACTTGTTCGTGTTCTATGTTATACCTTGAGTTCCTTGCTATCCAGGCTTTGTTCGTAATTACCTTGGAGTATTACCATCTCTTTTGTCAAGAATGTGGTGAGAATTTCACCACCTCTTAAGAATTCTTGATATAATAATACTTCTCGCCATCTCCGTTCATTCCTTGGACCCCGTATTGTTTTTTTAAACTGGAATACCGACAATTGAGCTATGATGTGTGAATTCAAAACTTCTAGCAACCCTATTGCTTTGGAGTGAATGGGCGATAGTTTCATTCTAAGTCTTCCGATAATTGAATCACCATTCTAACATTGGTCGTGCAACCCAGCCCATATCTCGGGTGCACCTTTCAACCAATGTTTAATTATGTATGTTTTCCTCGAGCATACCTCACTATATCATTTAATCTGACAAAGGTTATCTCCTTGTTCAAATAATCGTGGAAATCCTTTTTTTAATCCCAATGGAAAGTCGCTGAGTCCATCAGCCACCTCCTCACCCTCTCCTTGATTTAATGATGAACTCTTGTTTTGGAACTCTCTTCCATAGTTCGTTCCCCAAGAGTCTTACGATGTCACGTCGTTAATTTGTCTCGCACCTTTTCTTCTCAGGCATCCTGAGCCTGAGGTATCCCAACACCAATCAGATCTAAATCTCGGTCAGATATGATGGTTGGAACATATTTCCAAGAGTTATAACCATGGTCTTTATGTGACCCGGTAAGGTGATGTCGTGCCTAGCACACCTGGCCGGAGGCCCTATTGTTATAGTTTCCTTTTAACAAGGTTATCTATTCTTCCATGAGGATGTGGTTAGACTTATTCTATAAGTTGTTCCTGATGAATCCTTTGAGTATTAAAGTCTGATTCTTTTTAAAAGACCATGTCAATGCTATCTTGAAGCATGTCCATGGTACTCCGATTTTCAACAAAAACATTTGAAGCCCAATGCTAAATGTTTCCTGCTCGATTATCCAAACACCGCTGTATGGGTATGCTCATCAAATTCCTCTCCCCTTACCTAAATGGTTATCCACTCTATATCCTGTCATGGATATCTTGCTCTGCTTGTCCTTGGGAAGGATATGCCCCCGAAATGTGTTTAAACACATTTTTCCTTTCCATTGTTTTGTTTAACCTAGTAATCACCTTTCCTTTCCTTTGGTTTGCTTAACCCTTCTTGTGATCTATATTATATAAGCAGTAGTAATCTTCTGCTTATGTAAAACACGTTAGTGTACAACCGTGCCAGTAAGACCCTGTTTCTACAGTTGATGACATTTCGGTAGCCACCGACGGACGGGAACTTTGCCTATTGGCCCGCCTCGTTCAACGAGCAGGAGAATGGTTCTCTTCGTCCCTCGCCCTTGGTATCGATGTTGTTGCCGACATAACTGACAGGCTACCCTCTGACACGCCTTACTATCATGACCGTGCAAGATGTCAGCCCCCTTCCTACTTTCAACCACATGGTGGGCCCATAACCTGAGTTCCACAGGATCGAAACCTGACTCTCCTGTACACCCCCTGTTCCCAAAGTTATTCCTCCCGCGCGGACTCATATGTAATTCATGAGCCACCTTCCGATGAGATCATCAATTCTGGCATCGGAAACAATAATTATTCCGTTGCTTGAAACCCCTTTCACCTTCTGACTAGGCATTGAACGATTGCCTGGCTGCCTGAAACTTCTTGTTGGACCTTCCAACTTTACTCTCGATGTGTTCTATTTGTTCAACTCGAGAGGTACTCATATGCTCATTCATGGGTTAATCCTAGGTTATTACCCTTATAGCATTCTGTCGTTTCCGATCTACCCCGTGACCTATTCGTAAGTACGATGGAGTTTCCGAAGGAAGGATGCCGACTTCATCTTAATGACTTGAAGCAGAGAAATGAAGACCAAGAAGACTGTTAGGTTTTTTTTTTGCTACCAACACCTTCACCCCTTACTCCCCCGCTTAAATCTCGGGACGAGATTTCTTGTAGTGGAGGAGAATTGTGACGCCCGGATAATTAAGCAACAGTAATCCCATGTTAATTGTGCCATGTCACCACTCGTACTATTACTAATCCCCCTTTGCATTCAAACACAGTTCAAATTCCAAATTCAAATTAAAGTCAAAATTTAAAATTCTCAAACATGCAAACTAAAATGTGCAAAGTGTGGCAAATATTGCATAACTAATTATGGCTGTGAACCAACATCTTTGCAAAGTGGTTTAATGCCCTTAACTAACTAAAACAGGGGCTAAAAGCAATTATTAAATGCCTTTAATAATAAAACAAATACAAATCTATTTTATTGTAGTGTTAAACTTTTGTGGCAGTGGCCTAATTATTACTACTAATTTAGATGCTAAAAATTATGTTTTACAAAACTAAAATAAATAAATAAAATGAAACTAAAAGAAAAACAAAAATGTAAATAAAAAAATACAAGAGATCCAAAAGGTTAAATAAATAAGAGAAGCCCCTGGGCCTCGGCCCAGCTCAGCCAGCTGGCCCACCTAGCCCCCACCGGTCGCCTACTTCCCTGTTTCCCTGGCGCGGTCGCAACAGGAGCGACGCCCCGCCGAACCACCTCGTCGGCGTCGGCGAGGGGATAAGGCAGGCGCCCTCCCCCCTCTCGGCCTCGTCAGCTCCACTCCCCCTGCGCAGATATTTTCCCACGCCCCCTCTCTCCCTCGTCACTCCCTCGTGGTCCAGATCCACCTCGTCGTGCGCCCGCGTCGCCGGCCATCTCGTCCTACCGCGGCCACCATGCCCCCCCACCGCCTAGGACCGCGTCCGTCCGCTTCGTCGTCTTCCTCTGCATCAACTGGTGCCACCCGTTGGAGCTCCTCACGCTGCAGCGCCGGATCGAAGCTTCTTCCTCCTCGGGTCACCGACGAACCACGACGACGCCGGCCACCTCTGCTGCTCCTAAGCCACTCGATGGGCCTCCTTGCGCCTGCTCGGTGAGCACCACCCCGTTCCCCGTTTCCCTCGTCACCGTAGTCGCCGTAGCACCGTTACCCGCGAGCTTCGGCTCCGCAGTCCGCCGTGGCCGGAGCTCTCCTCCCGCACGCGCTCGCACACCGTCCGCTTATGCGTCCACACTGCAGTACGCGCCCTGCAGCGCCTCTTCCGCGGCCCGTCTCTGACGCCCCGCGCCCGCCCACTGTTGCCTACTGCCGCTGCGTTGCTGCAGTCTGCTCTGGTCGCCGCCGGAGCCGTGGCCGCGCTCACCCCGTGCCACTGCTCGCGCCGCGGCCGCCCACGCCTCGCGTCCGTCCCACCCTGCGCCCAGCATGCGCGGCCGTGTGCATGCCGCTTGCTTCGCTGCTCCCGCAGCCGCTGTCTGCTATGCTACACGGCTACAGTAACATTCAGTTACTGTAGCAGTAGCTAGCTTTTGTATTTCTACAATGACTAGCCTTCTAAACTGCCACTAAACAGCGATAAGACAAGTCCTAACATGGGTAAAAATTATATGAACGGAAAGTAGATGTAACAAGCCTCATTTTGTTTCATTAGACCTGCTTCAGATAATGCATGGATTAGATCCTACAAAAATCACAAAATGATATCTTGTGTTAAAAGGAACAGAGTTACTCCCTAGCATTGGGTGTGTGCAGCGTGTGTGTGGCCGGCTGCGTCTCTGGATGTGACCGGCCCTATTTAGGTTAGTAGTTAATGAGCAGTTAGACTAATTAGTACTTTGGATAATTGCTAGCCTATGACATGTGGCCCCCTATGTTAATTTAACCCCTCCATTTTAGTTTATCCATCAATTAAATTATGTCTCAATGACATGTGGGCCACATCCTCCCTTTTGACTAGTCAAGTTGACTTGGTCAAATTCGGATTAGATTAAATAAAATATTCCAGAAAATCATAGAAAACACTATAAACTTTGAAAAATCATATAAAATAAACCGTATCTCGGATGGAAATACTTTGTACATGAAAGTTGCTCAAAACAACGAGACAAATCTAAATACACAACCCGTTCGTCCGCCACACACCTCTAGCATAGCCAACATGCAACTTTCCCCTTCCGGTTCATCTGTCCGAAAACGCGAAACACCGGGGATACTTTCCCGGATGTTCCCCCCCCTCTGCCAGCATCGCCTAGTACCACGTATTGCCTCGTTATGTTTTGTGATGCCTTGTTTGCTCCGTATTTACTGTTTCTCCCCCCTCTTCTCTTCGGTAGACCCCGTGACGATGCTGATGCCCCTGTGGTCGACTACGTCACCGACGACCCCTCTCTCTTGCCAGAGCTTCCAGGCAAGCCCCCTTTGATCACGGATATCGCCTACTCTTCTCTATCTGCTTGCATTAGAGTAGTGTAGCATGTTACCGCTTTCAGTTAATCCTATCTTCTTGCATAGCTTTGTCCTTGCTACTCTGTTGTTACCTTTACCGCTATCCTCTTGCTTAGTATAGGATGCTAGTGTCCCATCGGTGACCCTACACTCTTGTCCGTCTGCCATGCCATACTCTTTGGGCTGTGATCACTTGGGAGGTGATCACGGACATATACTATATACTTTACCTTTGTTACATTACGTGATATCTTGTTCGGAGATGAAATTTGAAAGGACGGTGGCTCCATCCCGGTAGAGGTGGGCCTGGGTTCCCGACGGCCCCGATCGTTACTTGTGGCGGAGGCAGCAGTGGCAGGTTGAGACCACCTAGGAGAGAGGTGGGCTGGCCTGCTCGGGCGTTCGCGGATACTTAACACGCTTAACGAGATCTTGGTATTTGATCCGAGTCGGCCATTTGGTCTATACGCACTAACCATCTACGCGGGAGTAGTTATGGGTATCCCGGCGTCGTGGTATCACCGGCACTTCGTGACGTCGGCCGAAGCGGGCGCTGCCGGATTGGACCGAACGCTGTTAGGCTAGGTCTGCCTTCGGCGCGACGCATAGCGTGTAGGTGTGCTAAGGGCGATGGGCCCAGACCCCTCTGCGCTTAGGTTTAGACCGGCGTGCTGACCTCTTTGTTGAGCCTAGGTGGGGCTGCGACGTGTTGATCTTCCGCGGCCGGGCAAGACCCAGGAAAGTGTGTCCGGCCAAATGGGATCAAGCGTGTTGGGTTATGTGGTGCACCCTGCAGGAAGTTAATCTATTCGAATACCCGTGATCTTCGGTAATGTGGGCGACTTGGAGTTGTACCTTGACCTTATGACAACTAGAACTGGATACTTAATAAAACACACCCTTTCAAGTGCGGATACAACCCGGTGGTCGCTCTCTCGTGGTTACGAGGAGGGATCGTTGGGTAGGATTATTGCTATGTGATGCTACTTGGAGGACTTGATCGCTTCTCTTCTACATGTTGCAAGACGGAGGCTGCGAAGCGTAGTCTTCGACAAGATTAGATATCCCCTCTTATTACGGCATTCTCTGATTCAGTCCACTGATATGGCCCTTTACACATATATCCATGCATATGTAGTGTAGCTCCTTGCTTGCGAGTACTTTGGATGAGTACTCACGGTTGCCTTGTTCCCCCTTTTCCCCCTATCTCTACTCGTTTGCTGCGACCAGACGATGGAGCCCAGGAGCCAGACGCCACCGTCGATGACGACTACTACCCCGGAGGTGCCTACTACTACGTGCAGCCCGCTGACGACGACCAGGAGTAGTTAGGAGGATCCCAGGCTGGAGGCCTGCGCCTCTTTCGATCTGTATCCCAGTTTGTGCTAGCCTTCTTAAGGCAAACTTGTTTAACTTATGTCTGTACTCAGATATTGTCGCTTCCGCTGACTCGTCTATGATCGAGAACTTGTAATTCGAGCCCTCGAGGCCCCTGGCTTGTATTATGATGCTTGTATGACTTATTTATGTTTTAGAGTTGTGTTGTGATATCTTCCCGTGAGTCCCTGATCTTGATCGTACACATTTGCGTGCATGATTAGTGTATGATTGAATCGGGGGCGTCACACCCGCGTTAAAGCCTATTGGACAGATATGGAGGCCACCATTGTGGCGACCCAGACTCCGGCGGGAGGCCAGTATCTAGCCGAGCACTACTTGGAGCAGGTAACAGAAGGCGCCCGCTTAATAGGGGCGCAGTGCTTGAAGAATGTGTTGTTCGAGTGACAAATCGAATCATTGTAAAAACAATGTTATTTTGATTATGAGGCTATATTTATACTTTGTGCCCGAAGGTATTATTTGTGCCTCCTGTGCGGCCGTTTTATGTCTATGTGTAATTCTGAAAGCTAGCAGTCGTTGGCTTCAGCCCCATGCATACAATGCGGGGGTGTTCACGAAAAATATGCATAATCACACTTGTTCCAACGTCTTGGTCCATTAAGGAGGTGATCGCACGTCGAACTAGGCAATCTGACTATATAGCTGTAACACTTTCACTTAGCCATAGGAGTTTGACGGTGGGGCTACTATGTAGCCCCTGGTACTTTTGCGTGTATCCGAATACGGGCGCATATGTACATGGCCAGGAAACGGACCTTCGTTAATGCGGAGGAATCCTAAAGATTCCAGTGAGTCTTCGAGTGGTTGAACAGTCTCGCGCTGTATCATGACAGTCAGTTTTCGGCTTTCTGTACTGAGGTGCTCATCCGGAATAACCAGGGCACAATCACTGTAGTTCTCCTTTGGCCGCCTTAGCTGATAAGAACGGAACGTAAGGCGGCAAACCCAGGAGCCGGGCAAACCCAAAATTTGACCAAAGACATGATTCGGAGCTGATGCATATAAGGCCAAACTCGTGACGCCGAACACTCCCGAAGGTATTCGGAATTTATAACAGAAAATGGGCCGAAGAATGCCCATTCATTATAAACTCTGTATTTCCAGGTACGTGCATTTGTCTGTCGTGGCGAAATGCCAATAACGGCAGTATCCTCTGTGGTATGGAACCCATGGGATGTTTAAACAACAAGAAGCAATAAAAAAGGTTTACACAGTGGCTTAATCTAAAGAGAAACCTTTTGAGCCGGGCCCTGCTGCACGTCTGCGCCTTTGTCTCTGTTGTGCCGTATCCTGGAAGGGTATCGCGCGAATGTTGTCTGTAAAAAAGAAAACTCGTGTAGGAGAGTACAACGTAAGTATGCGATGGATAGTAAAAGTGTAAGACGTTGGCCTGCCAATAAGGTTGGGCCAAGTGTGGGGCTATATTAAATATTTATAGCCCCTGGTGTCCTCTATGGGATTACATATACGGTGCCCTGGTTCAGTTTTATCCGGGCTGCCGGACTCGTCTAACCGTGTCTGTGGTCTTAATGACCAGTCATGCTTTCTGATATTGGAGGCCGCTTATAGTCCGGCCGCTAGGGCCGTCGCGTGTTCCTCTGCGCGTGAAGAGCGCTCTGTGTTTCCGTTAACGGTGATGACGCCACGTGGACCGGGCATCTTGAGTGTAAGGTAGGCATAGTGCGGTAATCCGTTGAAGCGGGCGAAGGCCGTACTTCCAGCCGCTTTGGAAGGGTGCGATGGTGAAGAGTAGTTCTTCGCTTCTGGAGTTGCCTGGGGAGCTGAATGTTACCTCCAGTACGATGGAGCCCCTGCAGTAGGCTTCAACGCCTGGTATCACCCCTTCAAAGGTGGTGTTGCTTTGGCTAATTCTGGATGGGTCTATCCCCACCCTGCGGACAGTGTCCTCGTGTATTAAATTGAGACTGCTGCCGCCGTCCATGAGGACATGGGTGAGATGGTATCCGTCGATTATTGGGTCGAGCACCAACGCCTCTGATCCTCCGCGCCGAATACTAGTTAGGCAGTCCGTGTGATCGAAGGTGATCGAACAGGACATCCAGTAGTTAGGTGTGGGTACGATGGGCTCTATATCGTACGCGTCTCTGAGCGCGCTTTCGTGCCTTCTCGTGGATGTGTGAGTCGCGTGGATCATGTTTACTGTTTTAACTTCTGGTGGGAATTTTTCTGTCCCCCAGTGTTCGGCTGGCGAGGTTCATCCTCGTCTTCACTTGGTGTTTCCCTTCCCTTGTGTTCGGCATTTAATTTGTCGGCCTGCTTGAAGACCCAGCACTCTCTGTGCGTGTGGTTCGCAGGTTTGTCAGGGGTGCCATGAATTTGGCATAGTCTGTCCAGGACTCTGTTCAGACCGGACGGTCCCTCTTTACTGCCTTTAGATGGCTTTTTTTGCTGATCGTTTCGAGAGCCCCTGAATCCGGCATTGACCGTTGTGTTGTCCGGGCTCTCTTCCTTGTTTTGGCGTTTGTTTTTATTACGAGGTAGCTTCCTGTTGCCGTCCCTTATTTTGGATGTGCTTGGGTCGCTGGTGCCTTTACGGGCCAACCAGCTATCTTCACCCGCGCAAAAGCGGGTCATCAGGCTTGGTAAGGCTGCCATTGTCCTTGGCTTTTCTTGGCCGAGGTGTCTGGCGAGCCACTCGTCGCGGACACTGTGTTTGAATGCCGCTAACGCTTCGGCATCCAGACAGTCGACAATCTGATTCTTCTTAGTGAGGAATCTGTTCCAAAGCTTGCGGGCGGACTCTTCGGGCTGTTGGATTATGTGACTTAAATTGTCCGCATCCGGAGGCCGGACATAAGTCCCTTGAAAATTGGCCCTGAAAGCATCCTCGAGTTCCTCCCAACTCCCAATTGAATTTTCGGGGAGGCTCTTCAACCAGTGTCGAGCTGGTCCCTTCAACTTGAGGGGAATGTATTTGATGGCGTGGAGGCCATCCCCACGAGCCATGTGAATATGCAGGATAAAATCCTCGATCCAGATCCCTGGGTCTGTCGTTCCGTCGTATGCCTCTATGTTCACAGGTTTAAAACCTTGTGGAAATTCATGGTCCAGTACTTCTTCGGTGAAGCACAGGGGGTGAGCAGCCCCTGTGTATCTGGACGTGCTGTGGCATGCCGTCGGCTGTTGTTGTGTCTGGTGTTTATTCCGAACTGGTATTTGGTTGGTATGATCGTTTTGGTGACCATAGTCCCTCGCCGGGGTGCGTCCTTTAGATCCGTAGATGGATCTGGTCGCGCCAGCTTTCTTATCCAGGTGCTCACGTAGATCATGTGCGGCGTCGGTAGCCGCTCTGTTGCGGTTATGAAGCGGTACGTCTGGCCTCCTAGTCGTGTTATTCTTTGGTGGAACGGCCTCGCCGTCGAATTCTGGCAGTAGCTTGCGTTTTGGATAGCTCTTTGTATGGCGATCGTCGCCGTATCTTTCTTCAGTGTCTAGCACTTTATTCCATCCGCGATTGAGCGTTTCCTATGCGGCTTTTAGCCGATGCTTCTGCTTCTTTAGACTTCTCGCTGTGGCCATAAGCCTTCTGTGGAGGTTATCTCGTTCCACGCGTTTTTCCGGGATGATGAATGCATCATCGTCCGGACTGTGTTCTTTTCCTGGGGCGGTTTGATGAACTCGTCCCTCGGGATCATTGTGATCGGGCGTCTGCTCCGAGCTGGGTTCGGCGTGACCTGGCTCATCCTGATCCATCGCCGGGTCCATGTGGTCGTTGTTGCCTTCGGATTTGACTAGTATGTCGATCTTTCTGGCGCTCTTGTCGCTATTTTTACTGTTGCTGGACTTTGAGAGGTGTCTGTGCCGTCGTTTTGGCTTTTGCCCGGGGGTTTTATCTTCCGGATTGTCGCCGTCGTCCTCCTTGGGCGTATCCACCATGTATATATCGTGTGACGAGGTAGTAGTCCAGCGCCCCGGAGATTCTGAATCTTCTCCTGCATCGTCGTCCATACCGTCGATGCCTTCGGAGTCAAAGTCAAGCACGTCGGTTAAATCATAAACCATGGCAATGAAGTGGGTGGTGGGTGGGCAACGAATTCCTTCGTCGCCTGCTTCCCACTCGAGCCGGACATAGTTCGGCCAAGAGTCTCCTGCTAAAGAGAGAGATTTAAACGAGTTCAGCATGCCGCCAAAGGGTGAGTGCTGGAAGATGTCCGCAACGGTAAACTCCATTACCAGGGCCCAACCTGGCTCGGCTGGCTCGGGAGTGCGTGAACTGGAACCAACAACCGGATACGAGTCCGGGGGTCCAGAGTCACAGGCTTCCACAGAGGTGAAACCTGTGTTCGGCTCCACCGCCGATAAGTGTGCAGCCTGCGGGGCGGGGTCCATCCCTCCGTCCTTAGGCAACGCAGCCTGCTCCGGATTTAGGTCCGGTGCTACTGCAGGGGTGATATCACGAGCATTGTCCGACAGCAGGTCTAGGCCGTGCTCATCGTGACTGTCCGGTGCTCCTGGCACAGGACCGAATCCATCGAAGATCAAGTCTCCGCGAATGTCCGCCGTGTAGTTCAGGTTTCCGAATATGATCTGGTGGCCAGGGGCGTAGCTGTCGATCTGCTCCAGACGGCCAAGCGAATTAGCCCGCAGTGCGAACCCGCCGAACACGAAGATCTGTTCGGGGGGAAAAGTCTCACCCCAGACCGTGTTGTTGACGATGATTGAAGGAGCCATCGAGCGTTGCAGCGACGACACAGAGGAATTCTCAATGAAAGCACCAATGTCGGTGTCAAAATCGGCGGATCTCGGGTAGGGGGTCCCAATCATGCGTCTCGGTGATGGTAACAGGAAGCAAGGGACACAATGTTTACCCAGTGTTCGGGCCCTCTCGATGGAGGTAAAACCCTACTTCGCTTGATTAATCTTGGCGATATGAGTAGTACAAGAGTAGATCTACCACGAGATCGTAGAGGCTAAACCCTAGAAGCTAGCCTATGATGATTATGATTGTAGTTGTGATCGGCCTTCTAAGGACCAACCTCTCCGGTTTATATAGACACCGCAGAGGGCTAGGGTTTACACGGAGTCGGTTACAAGGAAGGAAATACAATATCTGGATAGCCAAGCTTGTCTTCCACGCAAAGGAGAGTCCCATCCGGACATGGGACAGAGTCTTGAGTCTTGTATCTTCACGCTCCAATAGTCCGGGCGATGTATATAGTCCGGCTGTCCGGATACCCCCTAATCCAGGACTCCCTCAGTCGTCGCTGACGAGGTCGACGTAGTCCAGCGGCGTCCATAGGTGGGGCGGCGGTGCGTGGTAGACGGGGGCGGGCTGGATGGCTGGAGGTGCTTGCACCACCTCCTCCCGCGGCGACGACTCCTGCTCCGGTGACCGCGGCGGAGTGGGGCACCAGTTCACGCCCACGCCGGCGGCCATCTCCAGAGCAGCAGGCAGACCAGCCCCACCTCGCCCAAGAGTTACCGGGACGCGCCGGCGGGTCCTCCTCCATCGGCTCCTCCGTGACGGCCGCCAGCCAGCTCCGAGAAGGCGACGTCCCCGGCGGCAGAGAGGGCCATGGCCTCCTCCAGGCCGTCCCACTGCCGCTCGTCGTGCGTGTTCATGGAGTCGTCCATGACACGCTGCAGGAGACGGGCCTCCTCCTCCGCTGTCATGCAAGGAGGGGGAGGTGGCGATGGACACGGGGAAGGCGACGACATGGGCGTCAGGCCGCGCACCCGCGTACGCCCGCGCGCCTCTGCACGTGGCCTCCGCGGCTCCGACACGGTGCCGGCAAAGTAGGACGTGCGCCACACGTCGTGCTCGTCCTGGAGCCATGTGTCCCACAGCGGGGAGTCGGGGGCATACCTGTGGTCGTAGTACAGGTCGTCGGGGAGGAGGCGGCGGCGCGCAATCTCGTCGCGCCGGGCACGGCCGGTCGCCGGCACCGGCGGGATGGGGACCCGATCCGCGGAGAGGTGCCATCCATTGGGGAGGTGGGCGTCGCTCCACGGGACCGGCGTCCTCGTCTCCCAGTACCTCCGGCACACGTCCGCGCAGATGTACTGCCGGTCGCGCTCGCCGGCGGGCCTAGGGGCAATGGTGAAGGGGGCCGGCGCGGGGGCTCGACGGGAGGAGCGCGGCGGTGACGCGGGCTCCTCCTTCTTCACGGATCCACGACGGCGCCCCGAGGAGGAGCCGGCCTCGCGGTCGTGCTTCCCCTTGCGGCCATAGTTCCAAAGGCCCATTGTTGCGGCCGGCCGGCGAGGTCGACGACGGGGAGTGGAGGGTTAGGGTTTCGAGGGTGTTGGGTTTCGAGGGGGCAGAGAACGGCCGGAGTTGGAAGTGTGGACGACGACCGGTCCACGACTTCCCATTTAAGAAGGACGATGACCCGTCGCTGTGCGGATGACAGGCGGGGCCACCTGCCCGTGCGCATTTATGTTGGCGGGTGGGAGGTAGGTGGCCACCTGCCACGCAGCCCCGACGCGGACGTTCGAAGCGTTCGTTCGCTGTCCACCGCGACCCAAGCCCGGCACAAGTTTGCGCTCGAAATGGGTCGGCCCGGACACAAAACGGACCAGATGGGTCCGGGCTGTCGCGCGCTGGGCCGCCTGGTTTGTCCGTTTTGCCCCAAACGGACGGGGCTAGACAAGATAGGGTCGCGCGGTGGATTTGGCCTTAGGATGTGGGAAGAGTCCAGATAAGAGAAAAGAAAAGCGTTTGGGTGTTGTAGCGTTTGACGCCAGAAGTATCTTTTTGTCTCATACTAGTTCTTCTACCTCCATCCGCCCGTGAGAGAGAGAAAGTTCAGGGTTAGACCCAACACTTATTTTTTTCCGGCGCACGAACGCCACTGCCTTGAGCTCGAACTAAACACACTCCGCATCGTTAGAACGATCGACGTCGCGATCTTATACCCCGGGCTAGCACTGGGCCACGACCCCCACGCCTCTACCCACTCCTGCGCCCGGTTTGGCCCGCTTAGCGCACGCCCACAATCACGTCCCACGCACTCGCCGCGCCGAGCCCGCAACAAACCCCGCACGATCATCGCGTCCCGATCGCCAACGGCTACACCATGCACACACACACACCTATGTCGTAGACCCGGTGCGTCCGATACGATCAGCTCGCGCCCATACACGTGTTGGTCGTGCCTGAAGCGTCGCCGCGGCTTATTGCCCTACAGTTCACCTCCTAAGCCGTGACTTAGAGCAGTCTGGCGTGCTCGACATCGCCGTCCACCAGCAGTGCGCGCTCGGCCGCCGGCGCCTTCCGCAGCAGCAAACACCCCCGTTTGAAGTGCCCACGTTCGCCGCACTTGTAGCAGCGGCTACACCGATTGCATGCGTTACCCGACGCCACGCTCCGCACGTGGTCGTCGTCGCGCGTGATGGCAGCTGGAACTACGTCGGTATTTCCCGGAGAGGGAGGGATGATGTAGCACAACGAAGGTAAGTATTTCCCTCAGTTATGAAACCAAGGTGTCGAACCAGTAGGAGAACCAAGCAACACAACGTAAACAGCACCTGCACATAAATAACAAAACCTCGCAACCCAACGTGTTAAAGGGGTTGTCAATCCCTTTCGGGTAACGGCGTCAGAAATTGGCAAGTTGACGGGAGAAAGTTGTAATAGATTGATAGATCGAACGCCAAATAAAATAAATAAGATAAAATACAGCAAGGTATTTTTGTATTTTTGGTTTAATAGATCTGAATAAAAATGCAAAGGAAAAGTAGATCGCAAGGCAAATATATGAGAAGAAAGACCCCAGGGCCGTAGGTTTCACTAGTGGCTTCTCTCGAGAAAAATAGCAACGGTGAGTAAACAAATTACTGTTGGGCAATTGATAGAACTTCAAATAATTATAACGATATCCAGGCAATGATCATTACATAGGCATCACGTCCAAGATTAGTAGACCGACTCCTGCCTGCATCTACTACTTACTCCACACATCGACCGCTATCCAGCATGCGTCTAGTGTATTAAGTTCATCGAAAAACAGAGTAATGCAATAAGAACGATGACATGATATAGACAAGATCTGTTTATCTATATGGCGGTAGATATAGATCCCGTCTTTTTATCCTTAGTAGCAACGATACATACGTGTCGTTTCCCCTTCTGTCACTGGGATCGAGCACCGTAAGATCGAACCCACTACCGGGCACCTCTTCCCATTGCAAGACAAATAGATCAAGTTGACCAAACAAAACCCAAATATCAGAGAAGAAATACGAGGCTATAAGAGACCATGCATATAAGAGATCAAAGAAACTCAAATAACTTTCATGGATATAAAAAGACATGACTGATCATAAACTCAAAGTTTATCAGATCCCAACAAACACACCGCAAAAAGAGTTACATCATATGGATCTCCAAGAGACCATTGTATTGAAAATTCAGCGAGAGAGAGAAAGCCATCTAGCTACTAACTACGGACCCAAAGGTCTACAAAGAACTACTCACGCATCATCGGAGAGGCACCAACGGAAGTGGTGAACCCCTCCGTGATGGTGTCTAGATTGGATCTGGTGGTTCTGGACTTTACGGCGGCTGGATGAATATTTCGACGCTTGTTCTAGGGTTTCTGGAATATTGTGGTATTTATAGAGCAAAGAGGCGGTCCGGGGGGGGGGGGGGGGTTCCCGAGGTGGGCATAACCCACCAGGGCGCGCCTGGGCCTCCTACCGCGCCCTGGTGTATTGTGCCCCCTCGGGGCACTTCCCAGGTGCAACCATGGCCCATTGCCTTCCTTCTGGCCAATAAAAAATCACAAAAATAGTTTCGGGACATTTGGACTTCGTTTGATATTGATTTCCTGCGATGTAAAAAACATGGAAAAAAACAGCAACTGGCGCTTGGCACTATGCCAATAGGTTAGTACCAAAAAATGATATAAAATGACTATAAAATGATTATAAAACATCCAAGATTGATAATAAAACGGCATGGAACAATAAAAATTATAGATACGTTGGAGACGTATTAGCATCTCCGAGCTTAACTCCTACTCGTTCTCGAGTAGGTAAGTGATAAAAACAAAATTTTTGATGTGGAGTGCTGTTCATAAAGTCATATAATATTTTCTTTATTGCATGGACATTTGGACTTTTTATGTGATTCAAGGCAATAGTCTAGTTTTGACATAATAATTTAGATACTCAAGCATATCAACAAGCAACCATGTCTTTCAAAATATCAATGCTAAAATAATTTATCCCTAGCCCATCACGCTCAAACATTGATCCATTCATGAAACACACTCAAATATTAACTACACCCAATACTTGAGCACGATCATATTGCCTCCTAGTTGGTGCTTTTTGTAAGAGAAGATGGAGACGCAAAATAAAAATAAAAATTGCACAAAGTAAAAGAAAGGCCCTTCGCAGAGGGAAGTAGAGATTTGTAGAGGTGCTAGAGCTCAAAGCAAAAAAATGGAGATAAAAATATTTTGGGAGGTGTATCCATCCCACCAATGAAAATGACTTAGAGCTACGAACACTTTCCATGCTAGATATGCCATATGCGGTTCCCAAACAGAAAATAAAGGTTATCCCTTTTTCACCATTTTTTCACTTTCCTTGGCTAGCTGTATCCACGGGTGCCCTCCATACCAACACTTTCCAAGGAATTTATTATTTGACAACATAAAGAAAATTCAATTTTTTTGCATTTCGGGACTGGGCATCCCTAAGACCTTTGCCTTACTCTCGTGCAATGACAAGTGAATAAACACTCATCTTGAGAATAACACATCTAGCATGGAAAATATTAGCCACCCGTTACCGTTCCGCGAGCGAAACAAACACACAAAAGAGAAGTTTATTTTGAAAATTAGAGATGGCACATGCAAATTTGCTTAGAACGGCAAAGGAATACCGCATATAGGTAGATATAGTGGACTCATGTGGCAAAACTGGTTTAAAGGATTTTGGATGACAAGTAGAGATCATACTTGGTGCAAAATGAAGGATAGCAAAATATTGGGAAGCGACCAACCAAGAAATGAATAATCTCATAAGCAAGCATTGAGCATAATTAACACCGAATAATGCACCACAAGTAGTATATAATTTTCATTTCATGATTACTGACTTCGTGCACGCATAGGGAATCACAAACCTTAACACTGATATTCTTACTAAAGCACAATTACTCATCAACATAACTCACATATCACATCATCATATCTCAAAGCTATTACTAAGAATCAAGTTTATTTTGTCCAATGATCTTCATGACATATTCTTTATCTTTATCCTTCTTGGATATCTATCACTTTGGGACTAATTTTCATGTGTTTCTTTTCATAAGCTCAAACAAATATAAGTGAAGATCATGAGCATAACAAATTTTCTTTCTCTCAAAATAATTTAAGTGAAGCAAGAGAGAATATCTTCAAAATTTTACTAACTCTCAAATAAATCTAAGTGAAGCAAGAGAGCATTTCTTCAAAATCAACAAAGCACACTGCGCTCAAAAAGATATAAGTGAAGCACTAGAGCAAGTCCTAGCTCATAAAAGATCTAAGTGAAGCATAGGGAGCAATTCTAACAAGTCATGATATAATTTTGGCTCTCTCAAAAAGGTGTGTCCAACAAGGATTGATGACTTAAAACACAAAACAAAACAAACAAATACACATATCATACAAGACGCGCCAAGCAAAACACATATCATGTGACGAATAAAAATATAGCCTCGAGTAAAATACCGATAGTTGTTGGAAGAAAGCGGGGAAGCCACACGGGGGCATCCCCAAGCTTAGTTGGTTGCTCATTCTTGGATAATAGCTCGGGATTCCGGGGCATCCCCAATCTTAGGCTCTTACATCCTTCCTTCATCCATCGTAAGATAACTCAAAACTTGAAAACTTCAATCACACAAAACTCAACAAAACCTTCGTGAGATTCGTTAGTGTAAGAAAAAAATCACTACTATAAGTGCTGTATAAAACCAATTAATATTTTGTTTCTGTATGATATCTATTGTATTCCAACATTTCTATGGCAAAAACTCATCAAAGAAAACCATAGAGCCATCAAAATAAGCACACAACACAAAGAAAACAGAATCTGTCAAAACAGAACAGTCTGTAGCAATCTGACTTTTGCGAATACTTCTGTAACTTAAAAAATTCTACCAAATTAGAAAGAACCGGGTAATTTGTATATTAATTTTCTGCAAAAATAATCAGGGAAAATCTCTTTTCTGTGATTTACTAAAATTATTTTCGTGAGCACAAAGTTTCTGTCTTTTTCAGCAAGATCAAACAACTATCACCCAAGAAGATCCTAAAGGCTTTACTTGGCACAAACACTAATCAAAACATAAAGAACACAATTATACCAGTAGCATAATTGTTTAAACACACAAAAACAGAAAGCAAAAAGCAAAAAATAATTTTTATTCATTGGGTTGCCTCCCAACAAGCGCTATAGTTTTACGCCCCTAGCTAGGCATAAGATTTGAACGATGCTCACACGAAAGATAATAATTGAAATACAAAGAGAGCATCGTGAAAAATGTGACAAACAAATTTAAGCCTCACATACTTCCGATGCATAGGGATTTTAAAAGCAAACAAATTATCAAGACAAGAAAGATCTAACATATGCAAAGAAGAGGAATAAAACATTGACGATCTCAACATAACGAGAGGTAATTTAGTAACATGAAAATTTCTACAACCATATTTTCCTCTCTCATAATAATTACATGTCGGATCATAATCAAATTCAACAATATAAATATCACATAACATATTCTCTATATGATCCACATGCATGCAACGTTGACACTCTTCCAAAATAGTGGGATTATCATCAAATAAAGTCATGACCTCTCCAAGCCCACTTTAATCAAAAAATTCATAAGATTGAACATACTCCGAAGTAGTGGGATCATTATTACCTAGAGTTGACACTCTTCCAAACCCACTTTCAGTATTATCATAAACATATTCATCATGAGGCTTAAATAAATTTTCAAGATCATAAGAAGAATCACCCCAATCACGATCATTACAATAAGTAGTGGACATATAAAAATTAGCATCCCCAAGCTTGGGGTTTTGCATATTATTAGCACAATTGAGATTGATAGAATTTATAGTAAAATCATTGTAATCATGCTTTTCATTCAAGGAGCTATCATGAATCACTTTATAAATTTATTCATCACAATTTTCAGATTCACGAATCTCAAGCAAAACTTCGTAAAGATAATCAAGAGCACTCAACTCTCTAGCAATTGGTTCATCATGGTTGGATCTTTTGAAAAGACTAGCAAGTGGATGAGGATCCATATCAAGAGATTTTTAGCAAGTGAAGATGCAAGCAAATAGAAGACACATGGCACACATGCAAAGAAGAGATCTGGAAAGAAAACGGCGAACGAAAAAGGGGGCAAATAAAACAGAAATTTTTTGTGAAGTGGGGGAGAGGAAAACGAGAGGAAAATGGAAAATAATGTAAATTGCGAGGAGATGAGATTTGTGATTAGGAACCTGGTTACGTTGAAGATCCTCCCCGGCAATGGCGCCAGAAATTCTTCCTTGATGGCAGCTAGAACTACGTCGGAAGTTCCCCGGAGAGGGAGGGATGATGTAGCACAGTGAAGGTAAGTATTTCCCTCAGTTATGAAACCAAGGTGTCGAACCAGTAGGAGAACCAAGCAACACAACCTAAACAGTACCTGCACACAAATAAAAAAACCTCGCAACCCGACGTGTTAAAAGGGGTTGTCAATCCCTTTCAGGTAACGGCGCCAGAAATTGGCAAGTTGACGGGAGAAAGTTGTAATAGATTGATAGATCGAACGCCAAATCAAATAAATAAAGATAAAATGCAGCAAGGTATTTTTGTATTTTTGGTTTAATAGATCTGAATAAAAAAGCAAAGAAAAGTAGATCGCAAGGAAAATAAATGAGAAGAAAGACCCGGGGGCCGTAGGTTTCACTAGTGGCTTCTCTCAAGAAAAATAGCAACGGTGGGTTAAAAATTTACTGTTGGGCAATTGATAAAACTTCAAATAATTATGACGATATCCAGGCAATGATCATTACATAGGCATCACGTCCAAGATTATTAGACCGACTCTTGCCTGCATCTACTACTATTACTCCACACATCGACCGCTATCCAGCATGCATCTAGTGTATTAAGTTCATGGAAAAACAAAATAATGCAATAAGAACGATGACATGATATAGACAAGATCTGTTTATCTATATGGCGGTAGATATAGATCCCGTCTTTTTATCATTAGTAGCAACGATACATACATGTCGTTTCCCCTTCTGTCACAGGGATCGAGCACCGTAAGATCGAACCCACTACCGGGCACCTCTTCCCATTGCAAGACAAATAGATCAAGTTGGCCAAACAAAACCCAAATATCGGAGAAGAAATACGAGGCTATAAGAGATCATGTATATAAGATATCAAATAAACTCAAATAACTTTCATGGATAAAAAAGATATGACTGATCATAAACTCAAAATTCATCAGATCCCAACAAACACACCGCAAAAAGAGTTACATCATATGGATCTCCAAGAGACCATTGTATTGAGAATTTAGCGAGAGAGAGAGCGAGAAAGCCATCTAGCTACTAACTACGGACCCGAAGGTCTACAAAGAACTACTCACACATCATCAAAGAGGCACCAATGGAAGTGGTGAACCCCTCCGTGATGGTGTCTAGATTGGATCTGGTGGTTCCGGACTCTGCGGCGGCTGGATGAATATTTTGAAACTTGTTCTAGGGTTTCTGGAATATTGTAGTATTTATAGAGCAAAGAGGCGGTTCAGGTGTGCCCGAGGTGGGCACAACCCACTAGGGCGCGCCTAGGCCTCCTGGCGTGCCCTGGTGTATTGTGCCCACCTCGGGGCACTTCCCAGGTGCAACCAGGGCCCATTGCCTTCCTTCTGGCCCATAAAAAATCGCAAAAATAGTTTCGGGGCATTTGGACTCTGTTTGATATTGATTTCCTGTGATGTAAAAAAGATGAAACAAACAACAACTGGCACTAGGCACTATGTCAATAGGTTAGTACCAAAAAATGATATAAAATGACTATAAAATGATTACAAAACATTCAAGATTGATAATAAAACAGCATGGAACAATAAAAAATTATAGATACGTTGGAGACATATCAGCGTGCACCTCCTTGCTGCCGCTCCCGAGCCCGCCATTGCGCCGCCGTGTACATCAGCACACCGTCTGCCGTAGCCGCTCGCGGAGGACCTGCTGCAGGTGGCGTCCAAGAAGACCGCGACAAGGTGTGTTGAGTTCGAGCTCAAGGCAGTGGCGTTCGTGCGCCGGGAAAAACCTCGTTGTGTCACGTGTGTGCTCCTCTTCTTCCTCCTTCTTCTTCCTCGGGTTCTTGTAGAGAGAGAGAGAGAGAGAGAGAGAGAGAGAGAGCGAGTTAGTGAGGAACTAGGGTTAAGAGTTTGCACCAACACTTGGTATACAGAGCTTTGTTGCGATCCTGCTCGCAGCGATGTCGCTCGTCCCGTACGCCGATTGATCGGGGAGCTCGCTGCCGATGTCCGTCCCCGTGCTCATTGGTGACAACTACACCACATGGGCGATCAAGGTGGAGGCCAACATGGATGCGGTCGGGCTGTGGCAGGCGGTCATTCCAGTGGAGGACGCGGCGGCGGTCGTCACGAAGAAGGACAAGCCGGCGCGAGCCTACCTGCTCGGGGCGCTCTCTGAGGACCTGCTCATGCAGGTATCGAGGAATAAGACTGCGGCGGAGGTCTGGGCCAGCCTAAAGACCCGTTTCATCGGAGCCGATCGAGTCCGGGCAGCACGGCTAGCTACCCTTCACGGCGAATTCGAGCATCCGCGCATGGCAGACGGCGAGTCGCTGGACGCATTCGCCGGAAAGATTGGTGGCATGGCGGCTCGGTACGCGGGGCTCGGGAAGACGCTTGGGGACGCCGAAATGGTGAAGAAGCTGCTGGACTCGGTGCCGGACCAGCTGTACGCGGCGGTCGCCGGCATCGAGCAGTTCTGCAATGTCGACAACATGCCGTTCGAGGAGGCGCTCGGGCGGCTCAAGGTGTTCGAGGAGCGGACACGACGGCACAGCCAGGACAGCGGCGGAGGCCGCGGCGACTAGCTCATGCTCACAGCGGCGCAATGGGTGGCACGGCGGAGACAACAAGGTGGCGGCTTCAACGATGATGACGGCGGCAGCATCACCGTGTCAGGCAACGTAGGGAAGCGCCGCGGACACTGCTACAACTGTGGGCAGCATGGCCACTTCAAGCGCGATTGCACGAAGCCATGGAAGGTGGGGGTGATGAGCCACAAGTATAGGGGATCTATCGTAGTCCTTTCGATAAGTAAGAGTGTCGAACCCAACGAGGAGCAGAAGGAAATGATAAGCGGTTTTCAGCAAGGTATTCTCTGCAAGTACTGAAATAAGTGGTAACAGATAGTTTTGTGATAAGATAAATTGTAACGAGCAACAAGTAACAAAAGTAAATAAAGTTCAGCAAGGTGGCCCAATCTTTTTGTAGCAAAGGACAAGCTGGAACAAACTCTTATAATAGGAAAAGCACTCCCGAGGACACATGGGAATATCGTCAAGCTAGTTTTCATCACGCTCATATGATTCGCGTTCGGTACTTTGATAATTTGATATGTGGGTGGACCGGTGCTTGGGTGCTGTTCTTACTTGAACAAGCGTCCCTCTTATGATTAACCTCTATTGCAAGCATCTGCAACTACAACAAAAGTATTAAGGTAAACCTAACCATAGCATGAAACATATGGATCCAAATCAGCCCCTTACGAAGCAACGCATAAACTAGGGTTCAAGCTTACATCACTCTAGCCACCCATCATCTACTTATTACTTCCCAATGCCTTCCTCTAGGCCCAAATAATGGTGAAGTGTTATGTAGTCGACGTTCACATAACACCACTATAGGTTAGACAACATACATCTCATCAAAATATGCCAACCCAACAATCTGAACATATAATCTTCCACCAAGTAAACCAACTAGCATCAACTACAAGGAGTAATCAACACTACTAGCAACCTACTAGCACCAATCCTGGACTTAGAGACAAGAATTGGATACAAGAGATGAACTAGGGTTGGAGTTGAGATGGTGCTGGTGAAGATGTTGATGGAGATTGCCCTCTCCCGATGAGAGGAGCGTTGGTGATGACGATGGCGATGATTTCCCCCTCCGGGAGGGAAGTGTCACCGACAGCACAGCTCTGCCGGAGCCCTAGATTGGTTCCGCCAAGGTTTCGCCTCGTGGCGGCGGAGTCTCGTCCCGAAAGGTTGCTTATGATATTTTTCCCATCGAAAGACTTCATATAGGAGAAGATGGACGTCGGAGAGCCACCAGGGGGCCCACGAGGTAGGGGGCGCGCCCAGGGGGAGGGGGCGCCCCCCACCCTCGTGTGCAGGGTGTGGGGCCCCGGCCTTCTTCTTCGGCGATTTATTTTTCTTTATTTATTTTAAGGTATTCCGTGGAGTTTCAGGACTTTTGGAGTTCTTGTGAGAATAGGCCTTCAATATTTGCTCCTTTTCCGACCCAGAATTCCAAATTTGCCGGCATTCTCCCTCTTCATGTAAACCTTGTAAAATAAGAGAGAATAGCCATAAGTATTGTGACATAACGTGAAATAATAGCCCATAATGCGATAAATATCAATATAAAATCATGATGCAAAATGGACGTATCAACTCCCCCAAGCTTAGACCTCGCTTGTCCTCAAGCGAAAAGCCGATAACAATAAATATGTCCTCATGTTTAGAGGTAGTGGCGTCGATAAAAATAAAATACGGACATGAAGCATCATGATTATTCTCATAACAGCAACATATATAAATTATGTCATATGATTACTTATGTTCAAGTGATGATCCTTTCACAATGCAAAAGTATGAATCAGAAAATTTATTGGGCACCAGCAAAGTATAACCTCAGTCATTGAAACAATTGCAATTTATCATAACATCGGAAAGATTCTATGTCAGAGCTTAAAAGCAAGTCCACATACTCAACTATCACTTAGTCCTTCATAATTGCTAGCACTCACGCAATACTTGTGGTTACGGAGTTTTAATCGAACACAGAGAAAGATAGGGGCTTATAGTTTTGCCCCGCAACCATTTACCTCAAGGGTAATGTCAACAATAACAATTCATGCTCCCCTACATCCAATTAGATATATATATATATATCATGTTCTTTCAAACATGCTGGGCTTGCCAAAGGATAAAATGAAAAAGGAGAGGTGAAGATCACCGTGACTCTTGCATAAGGTTGAAGATAATAATAAAAGATAGGCCGCAGAGGGAAGCAGAGGTTGCCATGCGCTTTTATGGTTTGATGCACAAAATCTTAATGCAAAAAGAACGTCACTTTATATTGCCCCTTGTATGTGAACCTTTATTATGCAGTCCGTCGCTTTTATTGCGTCCACAACAAGTTCGTACAAAGCTTATTTCTCTGCACTAATAAGTCAATCATATTTAAAGAGCAATTTTTATTGCTTGCACCGATGAAAACTTACTTGAAGGATCTTACTCAATCCATAGGTAGATATGGTGGACTCTCATGGCTAAACTGGTTTAAGGGTATTTGGAAGCACAAGTAGTATCTCTACTTGGTGATGAGAATTTGGCTAGCATGAGGGGGAAAGGCAAGCTCAACATGTTAGAGGAACCATGACAACATAGTTTATCTCAGATGTAAGGAAACATAACTCATTATGTTGTCTTCCTTGTCCAACATCAACTCTTTAGCATGTCATATTTTAATGAGTGCTCCCAATCATAAAAGATGTCAATGATAATATATCTATATGTGAAACCTCTCTCCCCTTATTTCTTCCTATTAATTGCAACGATGACCAAAGCTATATTTGCCAACTCCCAACAACTTTTAATCATCATACTCTTTTTATGTGAAGTCATTACTCTCAATAGGATCAATATGAACTCTTTGTTTCTTTTTATTCTTTTCTTTATTCACCCAAGATCATGGCAAAGTAATCAAGCCCTTGACTCAACACTAATCTTTATTATATATAGCTCACGGACTCGATTGCATAGAGGGATCATAAAGCAAAACTAAAACTAGATCATGCCATGACTTTTATTCTACTAAATCAAGATACCACTAATAGGATCGAACTAAGAAAAACGGTAAAGATAGGAGTTGTGATGGTGATACGATACCGGGGCAACTCCCCCAAGCTTGGCAGTTGCCAAGGGGAGTGCCCATACCCATGTGATTATGTCTCCTTTGTTGTTGGTGAAGAAGGTGTTGTTGACGATGCAAGCTTGTCGTCCACCTTCCATGGCATAGGCTCATCCTCATAGAAGGATGATCGAGTCTCCGGAATCCTCAAATCTGCAACGGAAACAACTCGAAACAAAAACAGAGGATATTTGCGTGATACGATCGTCAAAAACTTTGGGAGAATATATAATGATTTTTTGCTGACCAAAATACGTATCGTGCAAGAAAACGGAGTCCGGAGGGCACACGAGGTGCTCATGAGGCAGGGGGCGCGCCCAGGGGGGTAGGGCGCGGCCTCCACCCTCGTGGAGGCCTCGTGTCCTCCCCGGACTGCTACTTATTTTTCTATTTTTCTAAATATTTCAAAACGGAGAAATATTGCCTTAGAATTTGTTTTGGAGTCGGTTTACTTACCGTAAGACATACCTATTCCTTTTCGGAGTCTGGAACGTTCTGGAAGGTGTCCCTTTGAAAGTGCGTTATGTTGACTAGAGGGGGGGGGGTGAATAGGCGATTTTTATGAATTCTTCACTAAGGAATTTGCCGGTGAGGAATTTCCTTAACGAAGAACTATTAGCAGCGGAATAAGTACTCAGAAGTAAGCATAACAGAATACACGCATGGTCATCATGATGAAATGAAGACTAGCACAGAGTACAGAAAGCGTAATCACAGGATAACACAAGATGAAGACAAGCAGATGTAAGAAATTGAACTGAGGAAATTGAGAAAGTCTTCAGTCAAAGTCTTCAAACACAGATATGAACAAACACTCAACACAGTAATGAGGAAGGGTTGAGGAAATAGAACCAGTTAGGTTGGCGAAGACAATGATTTGGTAGACCAGTTCAAGCTGCATTGTCTCGGTTATGCGTCTGGTTGGAGCATTTGAGTATTTAAACTCGAGGACACACAGTCCGGACACCCAGGCCCGAGCACGCAGCTCAGGACACCAAGTACTCACCGTATTCTCCTTGAACAAAGGTCACACAGACCTCTTCCAATCACTCGTGGTAAGTCTTCAGGCGACTTCCAAACCTTCACAGACTTGGTCACTCGGCGATCCACAATTCCTCTTGGATGCTCTAGACCATGACGCCTAACCGCTGGAAGAAGCACAGTCATCAAAGGTAACAAGCGTCGGATCCACGCAGGATCAATCTCTTGATGATGCTCAATCACTTTGGGTTTGTAGGGGTTTGGTTTTGGGTTTTTCCTCACTCGATGATTTTCGCTCAAAGTCCTCGAGAGGATGGGTTGCTCTCAAATGACAAGTGTCAAGTGTCTCTCGGAGCAGCCAACCAGCTAGTGGTTGTAGGCGGCTATTTATAACCTAGGGAGCAGCCCGACATGATAAGACATAAATGCCCTTCAATGATATGACCGTTAGGTGGATAAGATATTTTGAGACAGGCGCCAAGAAGCAGAACGATCGGAAATTTGAATCTCAAATTCCTCGGGGCTATCATGTTCCTCCTTGTGTGTAGGCAATCCAGACCTGGCGAATTCCTAACTCCTCGGTCAGAACAAATTCCTCGTGACCACAAGAACTTCGTCTCACATCCTTTGAAGAAATTGTTGAGCTGTATGAGATTTCCAAAGGCTTCACTTTCGAAGGGATTGGTAGGTGTAGGATTTTGAGTTGAGCATCACATGGAAATTTTTCCTTAGTATTTCCTCGACCCCTTTAACGATGCAGTGTTTACTATGACTAAAAAAAGAGAAAATGAAACAACGAAAAAAAAAGTCTTCACTCTACATGTAACTCAAATGAATACCAATACTTCAAGCTAACACCAATTTCATCACTTTCAAAGTCTACAGAAAGTCTTCAAAATATCAAAGTCTTTAGTCGAAGAACTTCATTTTTAGGGGTCGACTTTCTCTGTAAATATCAAACTCCTCATAGACTTATAGACCTGTGTACACTCACAAGCGCATTAGTTCCTTAACCTATAAGTCTTCAATACACCAAAATCACTAAGGGGCAATAGATGCACTTACAATCTCCCCCTTTTTTGTTATTAATGACAATATAGGTTAAGTTTTCAACGGGGATAATCATATGAAGTGTAAATACTGATAATGAGGAATTCGATTGCAAGATATAGAAGAACTCCCCACGAAGATGTGCATAGTGAGGAATTTGCTTTTGAGGCAATGCACATTTGAAGAGTTGAATCATGGAGATCTCCCCCTATATCTTGTAATTTATACACGCATTTGACATATAATATGAAGAATTTGAAATGCATGATGAAATATGGTGCTTGATGTAATTCAGCATGCGTGCGATAACATTAATGAGGAAAAAGCATGCAAAATAATGCATCAAGAGTATCAGAGCTCAAGAAGCTCAAGAGAATCAAATTATAGTGCAAGAGCATAGTGCATCAAAAGTATCAAAGCACCATCGGGTTTAAGATTACAACTCGATCCAATAAAAGTTTCAGAAGAACGAGAGTTGTAACTTAACAAAAATAATTTGTTGTATATGGGGAATAAAATAGACCCGCTTGAAGACTAACTCAAATTTCTCCCCCTTTGTCATCGAATGACCAAAAGGATCGAAACTGAGGACTAATGCTCCTGAAGAATTTCAAGTTGAAGAAGGGCGCCCGGCGTTGTTGGGGTCGGTTGTTGTAGTAGGACCTGCCATGTGTCGTCCAAGTCTTCATTTTCATCAGTGTCGCGCGATGAAGAATAGGAGCTGGCCACCAAGGAAGGAACTTTGACCTTCTTGTATTTCTTCGGAGGAGGTGCAGACCAGTCAAATTCTTCCTTGAGTCCCATTGACGTCAGTTCTTCCGCACTGTAGACATGTGAAAGAACAGCCCATGTGCGTTTGAAGGTTTCATGGAGGTAGTAGTGGTTTTTCTTCACTGCATTGTGTGTTGAGGTCATGTTGTGAAGAATTGAACCAAACTGACGCTTGACCCATTTATGATTGCGATCAACCTTCTGATGAAGACCGAGGAGTAACTCACGATCGATCATCACCACAGGTGCGATAGCTTGAGGACTTTGCTTGACTAAGGTATTTGCGGCAGAGTCATGTGTGGCGAGTCATCATTGGTGGAGTAGGATGCTGCTTTAAACTGTCCATCCAATGGACGAATGCCTTCATCGATCACAGCGATGGCCTTGCCCTTGTCATCGGTGAGGTAAATGTCCGCTTGAGGACTTCAATCGGGGCAAGTAGCTGCGATGGTTGAGTATCAGCCTTGTAATTGAGTGAAGACCTTGTCACGATGAATCTCATTATCCAAGGCGCATAAGGCTTCAGCTCAAATGGTGACATAGCAATGTTTGCGAGTCCTCATGAAGAAATCATGGAAGTTGGCCAGGAGCGCCATGGATGATGTTGAAAAGCATATTCTTCATGATGCCAACGACTTCTTCATCATTTGAGTCGTGGCCTTTGATGGGACTCATTGTCTTCGTCAGAATCCGATAGACAGTCCAAGGCACATACAATAATTCCTTGACGAGGAATTTGGTTCTTGGGGTCTGCCTTGGCTTCAAAGGCTTCATCAAGACTTGCATATAGTGATTTGAAAGTTACGGTTCGTTGTAGATACAACGAGCACCATCAAGTGGAGGACTGAGTGGTAGAGCGAAGCAATTGATTCTTGGTGCCTTGTAGTGAGTATTTTCGGACATCGGTCTAATACCCATGAGTTCACATCTTCAGCGTCTCCGGTGATGTGCAGCGTTGCATAGAATTGAAGAATGAGTTCTTCATTCCAGTCACAGATATCAGTGCAGAAATTCAGAAGTCTTGCATCGTGAAGAACACTGAGAACTGGCTCAAAGCCTGGCAGAGACTCCATGTCCACATGAGAAATATGAGCATGATGGAAGACTTTGTCTTTGTTGAAGAGCACTGAGGAATAGAAATTGGCTTGGCTGGCAGTCCAGAAACGCCTCTTCCTTATGCGAAGCGTAATCATATGGATTATAGTTAGTGAAGAATACGTGGTCGGCAAAGAAATATTCATCCTTGAACTTTTGTTTGCTTGAGAACGGATTCTTTGCTTAAGCGAGGGGTGTCGGTGAGTTGCATCACCACCTCGTGAATCGCGAGCTCAGGTTCTTCAGTGAGGGATTTCTTGTTCCTCAACGAGTGCGGTCGAGGATCAGTGACAACAGTTCATCACACTAGTGGCTGGAATTTCTTCATGCCTGAGCAAGTGGGTTGAGTTTCTTGAGTCCATTTGAACCGTTGGTGCAGGGGACTGAGGAATCTGTTGGAGCAGGGTGAAGAGAGGAGTATTGGGATGCTGACTTTCCCAAAAGTCATCATTCATCACAGGTGTGGTGCACCCTATATCCACATCTTCATCTTCAATTTCCTCAACACCAGCCTCTTCACCGTGAACTGAGGCATAGGTGAGGAAATGACTGGGGTTGAAGGGATTGCGTCCACTTCAATTTCTTCATCAATCTGCCTCGACGAAGCGGCGAATCGATGTTCTTCATCAGATCCGATTGGGATCTCATAGTCTTCTCCAAAAGGAACAAGGTCCTTTGATGGCATGAAGGAAATCAGAACAACATCAATTGGATTTTCGAGTGAGCTGGTCATTGGCTTCATTTTCTTCGCAGCCGAAGAATTTGACATAGCCGATGCCTTCCTTTTCTTCACTGCAGCTCGTTCTGCAGCCTTGGTTTTCTTCACATCAGAGGCAGATGGAAGAATTGGAGTTGGTGTTGGCGCAGGAGGAGCTGAGGAATCTGGTTGAATTTCCTCGGTATGGCGTCTTGATTGCCTGTCTTGTTCGATTTCTTCAGCGCACCACTAGTGGATGCCCCGGCAATTTCTTCGGCTGGAATGGGATCATCAGCCTGGAACTAGCATTTTCATCAAGCCTTTGAACTTCATCGGTGGTCTTGGCATGTTCTTCATTGAGCTGGTGAGGCTCCGGCTGAGGGATTTCATGTTGCGTTGGGGCAGCAACATTGGTGAATTTCTTCGTCAGTTAGCGAATCGACCTTGGCTCCTTGCCAATCAGCATAATAAGAATCGAAGTTTTTGCCGAGGTCTTGAATTTCGGTCTGGACCTTGAGAAGTTCCTCGGTGTCATTTTGACAACGTTTTCTTGAGGAACTTCTCCTTTACGTATTGAGCCTTCTTGATCTCTCTTGCCTTTTCAAACTTCCATTTCTCTTCAAAGAATGAAATGGGTCAACATATGACTTTGTCCAGGGTCGAGATGAAAATCAGGCATAGGGGTGTTTGGATCCTTGTGCTAGAGATCAATATAATCGAGGATTTTCCTCGGATCCAACAATGAAGGGTACAGATGTGCCTTTGGCTCTAGCGGCCCTTTCTTGGCGATCTCGATGATTTCCGCAAGTTCATCATCGAAGCTTCATCATCGAAGGCACATGGAATGCAACCTGTTTCTTCTTTGGACTTGGCCGAGGACCTCGTCCCGTTGCTTTGGTCTTCAGAAGTCGGGCGGATGATGAAATTGGTGCTTTCGAGGAACTTCTTTGAAACACCAGAGGCAATCAAGAAACCAGCAGTCCTTTGACATGTAGCCGGATGCACCGGAGCCGAGGACTTTGAAGGAGCTGTTGAGGACTTTGGTGGAGCTGTAGCGGTGTGAGGAATTTTCCTTGAGGGCGCTTGGTGAAGCACTTGGCTTATGAGCAGGCTTCTTTGGCATGGATTTCCTCGGTTTGACCGAGGCCTCGATGCTTGATAGCGATGGCAGAATCCTCATTGAATTTCTTTACTGCCTCCTTGGCTTGTCTTGCCAATTTAGCTTGGCGCTTATCCCATTCTTCAGGAAAGTCGTTTGATGCTTGTGGGATCAGCTACTTGGCCAGGTGCCAATGGAGCTCTTGGGCATGGAGGATTGAGAGCGAATTTCTTCATGTACTTTGGAGTCACATATCTGTAGTCCCTCCATTCCCTTGCCCATCTCCGTTCAATCTTCTAAATGCGCACCTTGCGCTGATTTTTGTTTTCTTTGCCGAACTTGGCTTCATCAGGTGTGCAATAATCAGCATAAATTTCCTCAGGGATTTCAAACGCAGTCATAACCTCAGGTTTCTTTCCTCCTTTCTGTGGCTTCTTTCCTTCTGCCATATTCTTCAGCCGAGGAATTTGAACAAACGAATTCTCTGAAGAAGTATGCAACTTTTCTTCGAGGAACGCTGCAAACGAGTTAAGTTGATGAGAACCTAGTGATTCAGCAGCGGACATGAGTACTGTGAATGAGTATAGTTGCGAGGAATTTGGAGAGGTCATATGCGTTCTCGGAAGGTTTTCAAAAGAACAAGTTTTGAGGATTTTGACCAGATGAGTTTTGAAGAATTTCACTAAGCGTTCTTTGTCTTAGGTTCGAGTTGTACAGATCGAGGATCCACACAATTGAGGAATCTTGAAGAAAAATGATTGCTTAGAGAAATGAATCAAGAACATATAACTAGTGAGGTGTTTGTGTGTGAGGATTTGAAGAATAAAACACCTTTGAAGATTTTGTAGTGTAAGATTTGGATCAACGAGGGCAGTAAAAGTAACTTTTATTTAACCTAAATGAAGAACACGCATTTAACTGGGTGTTGTAGATGTGAAGCTCGTCTGCTCGGATCTTCCACGACCTAACTTGGCGGAGGAAGACAGCTACTGGCGGCGACGGAGTGAGGATTTCCGCAATCGCGAGTATCGTCGGCGATGAGGTCGAGACGGTGAAGCTCTTCCTCACCGGGCGACGATGGAGTAGCGGCGGCGCTTAGGGTTTGAGGAGCTCGGCGGGAGAGAGAGGTCGGCGGAGTAAAAGAAGTGAGGAAGGGGAGAGGGGTATTTATAGACACGGTGAAAAACTGTTCGCCCGAAGATTTGTGACGAACGTGCCCCTGCCCTTTCTCCTTCACGCGACATGTGTCACCCACGTACTGTGGAGTGGAGATTGTGTACGATCGTGGGTGAATAGAATAATTCATTGTGGGATGCGGAACAGTTTGAGCGGCAAAACCGAAAATTTGGATAAGATCAGTTTTAAAGTTCCGTTCGCAATTTCTTCAGCTGACCAGGACACAGTGAAGATTTTGAACGAGTTTCAAATAGAACGCACATGAAGAATTTGTGAATAGATTGGGTTGAGTATAGCATAGAGGGGGAAGGGTCCGATCACATTCACTTAGCAGAAAAAACGACTTGAAGAAATAGCCATAAGTGAATGTTGTAGAGGACATAAACTCATATATATATAGCCAATGAAGAAAAACGAAGGAACCAGTGAACATTTTGAAAAATTTGAAGAATTAGAAAAACTGAAGAATTTCAAAACTGAGGAAAAACTCAAATTGAAGATTTTCAACTTTGGTGGTGGCGTGACCCACCGTATTAGAATGATGATTTCAGACACCGCGTACAATTGTCGTAGGGTTCTGAGAATCAAATTTTTCATTAATTTCTTCACACTTAGAGTGTTATTCTTCATTGTTTGATGATAATCGTTTCTTCATGTGTTGCCCATCTATGTCATCAATTTTGCATAAGAGTTAGGATGTGTGTCTTTTCAAAGAACATTCGAAGATTCTAAGATATTTAGCTCACACCGCAACTTGCTAAATCTCTTCTCATCCAAGGGCTTAGTGAAGATATCAGCTAGCTGTTCTTGATCTTCACGTGCTTTCGATGGAGATGTCGCCCTTCAACACATGATCACGAAGAAAATGATGACGAATCTGAATGTGCTTTGTCTTCGGTGCTGAACTGGGTTGTGAGCAATTTTGATGGCACTCTCATTGTCGCAGAGAGGAGAGGCACATTCTTCACGTTGACTCCATAGTCCTTGAGTGTTTGCTTCATCCAAAGCGATTGAGCACAAGAAGAGCCAGTGACAACGTATTCAGCTTCCGCGATGAAGCGGTGATCTGTGATTCTGTTTCTTCGAGGACCAACAGACCAAAGATCGTCCGAGGAAATGACAAGTGCCGGAAGTTGACTTGCGGTCCACACGATCACCAGCATAGTCAGAGTCAGAATATCCAATGAGATCAAAAGCAGAGCCCTTGGGGTACCATAATCCTAGTGTTGGTGTGTGAGCTAGATATCGAAGAATATGCTTCACAGCCTTATGGTGTGATTCCTTCGGTGCAGCTTGAAATCGGGCACACATGCAAACACTAAGCATTATATCTGGCCTAGATGCACATAAGTACAATAAAGAACCAATCATGGAGCGGTATACCTTGTGATCGAAGTCAATACCATTTTCATCAGTGCATAGATGGCCATTTGTGGGCATAGGAATTTTGACGCCTTTGCAATCTTGCATGCTGAATTTCCTCAGAACATCTTTGAGGTATGAATATGCCATTGCGCTATTGACGAATTTGAAGACCTAAGAAGAATTTCAACTCTCCCATCATAGACATTTGATATTGTTCACTCATCATATAGGCAAATTCATCACTATAACGTTGGTCAAGACAACCAAAGATAATATCATCAACATATATTTGGCACACAAACAGTTCACCATCATAAGATTTAGTAAAGAGAGTAGGGTCGAGTGAACCGGGTGTGAAGCCATTCTTCACGAAGAATTCCTTCAATGTATCATACCACGCCCGTGGGGCTTGTTTGAGACCATAGAGGGCCTTATTAAGTCTGAAGGCTTTGTCGGATTCTTTGGATCTTCAAAACCTGGGGTTGAGCAACATATACTTCTTCCTCAAGCTTACCATTGAGGAATGCACTTTTCACATCCATTTGATATAAGATAATATCATGATGATTAGCATAAGCAAGTAATATGCGAATAGCCTCAAGTCTAGCAACAGGTGCAAAAGTTTCATCGAAATCAATTCCTTCAACCTGTGTGTAGCCTTGAGTTACCAGTCGTGCTTTATTCCTTACCACAAGACCATTTTCATCTTGCTTGTTGCGGTAGATCCACTTTGTGCCAATGATATTATGCTTGCGAGGATCTGGATGTTTGACCGGTTCAGGACATTGTTGAGCTCGAACTGTTGTAATTCTTCTTGCATAGCCTGAATCCACTCCGGTTCCAGAAATGCTTCATCTACCTTAGTGGGCTCTGTGATAGAGACAAAAGCATAGTGCCCACAAAAGTTAGATAAATGTGAAGCTTTTGAGCGTGTGAGAGGACTGGCGCTTCAATGTCATCGATGATCTTCTCCACTTGCACTTCTTTTTGCAACGCGAGGATGAGCTGGTTGTCGTCGAGGATTTTGATCATTTTCCTCAAAGACCATTGTCTTTAGCATTATCTTCAGGTGCATCGACTTGACGTTCTTCACAGACAGGAATGAATTCTTCACAGATTCTTCAAGAGGGAATGACATCCTCAGTTGCCTTGAACTTGATAGAATCCTCAGGTGCTGGTTCATCTAACACAGAAGGTAGGTGCTCTGTTTGCGAGCCATTAGTTCCATCAAACCGCACAAGTGATCCTTGAGGAATTTGACATTTTCAATGCCAATGACATGCTTCTTCTTTGCAAGCGTGTGCAAATTCCTCATGCCTGCGTGACCAAGTCGCCGATGCCATAGCCCTATACGAAGCTTTTGCAAGTAGACACACGGCTGGTTGTGGTCACGTAGAGAAATCAACAATATACAAGTCTCCTCTCCTAAAGCCTTCAAGACTTTGGAATTGTCAGCTTCCATAATCACAACACAACGATACTTGCCAAAGATAACAACCATATCAAGATCACAAAGCATTGAGACTGACATGAGGTTGTACCTAAGGACTCAACAAGCATGACTTTGTCCATGTGTTTATCCTTAGAGATCGCAACCTTACCAAGACCCAATACGACTTTTGCCTTTGTCAAAGAAGATGATATGCTTGAGATGTGACGGTGATAAGGGAGCATCCATCAATAGATTCTTGTCACCAGTCATGTGATTTGTACATCCACTATCGAGAACCCACTCAGTGGCTTTGGGTTGGTCATCCTGCAGATGAATTAGTACAACTTACGATCTGATATACTTCATCAGTGAAGAATATGATATCAAGTTCATCACATGAATTTCATCAGTCAGCATTAACAGGTAAGCAGTATGAGGACGTGTGAAATGAAAGTTCATTTCATCATGATTAGCCTGCGTCCTTTCAGGCATGTTTGTCAGGTCCCCAGCAAATTCTTCAGACGTTAAGGCACGCCCCGGAGACCTGACCCTGCAGAAGAGATTAGTTCTTTTCTTCACCACCCACATCTAAAGGGGTGGCAAAGAGTTCATCACTCTGCGAGCACCATACGAGAATGGTGGCATAGAAGCCAAACCATTTCGTTTCACATAAGAGGGGTTAGGGTAAGCATATGAATAAGCGGAGAAATTCTTGAGGACTTATGAACATATTGGTTTGAAGAATAATGCACATATTCATAGCCCTTAGCTCTACCCTGAACAGAGTTGTTATACGATGATAATCATATGAGGACTTTGATCCTTTTGAGGAATTTGATCCACGTGAGGAATTTGGTCCGTATGAGGACTTGGATCCATATGAAGAATTTGGTCCATATGAAGAATTTGATCTGGGGTTCCTATTCTTCACAGGTGGTGTTATGAGGACATTCACCTGAAGACTTTCAAGGAACTTCTTGGGAACCTAGATTTTCTTCATAGGGGAACCGTTCCTGAAGTTAGTGCCAACATATCTAGCAAATACTTCACCATTCTGATTTTTGAACAGTTTATAGTTGGAGTCAAATGACTCATCAGAAGAATGAGGAGATTCGCGTGTAAAGCCAGATAAGTTAGATGGATCAACTGGAGGTCCCTTTGCAGCAACCCATGAGGTTTTGGGATACTGCTCAGGCTTCCAATATGTTCCATCAGCATTGAGTTTCCTCTCAAAGGCAATACCCTCTTTCCTAGGGTTCCTGTTGAGGATCTGCTTTTTAAGCACATCACAAAGAGTCGATACCCTTTGAGGCTTTTGTACATGCTGTCGTGTACATTTCCTTCAGCCCTGCATCGTCGGTGATACTAGAAATGTCCTCGAGATGAGGAATCGGTGATAGCAGAGGCGGTGAAGAATTTGTAACAGTTGAAGCATTTGAACATTGGTGAAGAATTAGCGATTCACGTTCAATGCACTTTAAGCATGGAGGAACAAATTCTTCACGAGAAGTGCTGATTTGTTGAGCAAGTAATGAATCGCGCTGCTTACGAAGATCTTCATAACTCACTCTTAGCTTCTCAAGATCTTGCTTTCTTTGAAGAAATTCATAAGAAAGTTTCTCATGATCAGATAAGAGAGTGTTATGATGACTTTGAAGGTTATCAAACCTAGACTGAAGTCTCTGAATATTTTCAGTCAAGGCTTTAGTGCGATCCATTTCTTCACCTAACATATCATCACTCTTATCTAGCATGTTTTGAACCTTTTCTAAAGCCCTTTGTTGTTTTACAGCAATCTTAGCAAGTTTTGAGTAATCGGGCTTTAGATCTTCATCGATTCATTTTCACTAGATTCAGGAGGAGGTATATTTGAGTACCTTGGCACCCTTTGCCATGAAGCAATAGGTGGGAGCGTAGTCATCACTATCTTCATCAGCTTTGTTGGTGAGGTCATTTTCTTGAGTTGAAGATGGACTTGTCGACGAAAGCAGTAGCGAGAGCTAGACTCGCCACACCAGACTCAGATTCTTCTGATGCCTCCTCTTCCTCATGTTCCTCAGATTCAGCTTCAGAGTCCATTTCCTTGCCAATGAATGCCCGAGCCTTTTTGGAGCTTCAGGGCACGTGTTTTTCCATAGCTAGAACCATAGAGATCTCTATTTTCAGCCAGCTGGAACTCTTGAGTATTTAGCCTTTCGAGGATATCGGCATGATCAAGAGACTTGTAGTCAGCCCGTTCTTGTATCATCAGACCCAGAGTATCAAATGAGGAATCAAGCGATCTCAACAGTTTCGTCACCACCTCATGGTCAGTGATGTCAGTGGCACCGAGGGCTTGAAGCTCATTTGAGATGTCAGTGAGGCGATCAAAGGTTTGTTGGACATTTTCATTGTCGAGTCTTTTGAATCAGTTGAAGAGATTCCGAAGAACATCAACTCGAGAGTCACGCTGAGTTGAGACTCCTTCATTCACTTTGGACAGCCTATCCCAGATGAGCTTGGCAGTTTCCAAAGCACTCACTCTTCCATATTGACCTTTGCTCAGATGGCCACATATGATATTCTTTGCTTGAGAATCGAGTTGCTTGAATCTCTTCACATCAGTAGCATTCAGAGAAGGTGTGACTAAGGGAACACCATTTTCCACAACATACCAGAGATCGTTGTCAATTGCTTCAAGATGCATTCGCATCTTGTTCTTCCAAAGAGGGGTAGTCCGTCCCATCAAAGGTAGGACACTCTGCTGAGACCTTGATCATACTGCGGTCGACATAACTTAATCTCCAGGTGGTTAAACCAAAATCACACAGAACAAGGGAGTACCTTGCTCTGATACCAATTGAAAGTGCGTTATGTCGACTAGAGGGGGGGTGAATAGGCGATTTTTATGAATTCTTCACTGAGGAATTTGACGGTGAGGAAATTCCTTAACGAAGAACTATTAGCAGCGGAATAAGTACTCAGAAGTAAGCATAACAGAATACAAGAATGGTCATCATAATGAAATGAAGACTAGCACAGAGTACGGAAAGCGTAATCACAGGATAACACAAGATGAAGACAAACAGACTGAAGAAATTGAACTGAGGAAATTGAGAAAGTCTTGATCAAAGTCTTCAAACACGAGATATGAACAAACACTCAACACAAGAATGAGGAAATGAAAGGGTTGAGGAAATAGAACCAGTTAGGTTGGCGAAGACAATGATTTGGTAGACCAGTTCAAGCTGCTGTCTCGGTTATGCGTCACAGTTGGAGCGGTGAGTATTTAAACTCGAGGACACATAGTCCCGGACACCCAAATAGCTGAAAGCACGCAGCTCAGGACACCAAGTCCTCACCGTATTCTCCTTGAACAAAGGTCACACAGACCTCGTCCAATCACTCGTGGTAAGTCTTCAGGCGACTTCCAAACCTTCACATACTTGGTCACTCGGCGATCCACAATTCCTCTTGGATGCTCTAGACCGTGACGCCTAACCGTCTGGAAGAAGCACAGTCTTCAAAGGTAACAAGCGTCGGATCCACGCAGGATCAATCTCTTCAGTGATGCTCAATCACTTTGGGTTTGTAGGGGTTTTGGGTTTTTCCTCACTCGATGATTTTCGCTCAAAGTCCTCGAGAGGATGGGTTGCTCTCAAATGACAAGTGTCAAGTTTCTCTCGAGCAGCCAACCAGCTAGTGGTTGTAGGGGCAGCTATTTATAGCCTAGGGAGCAGCCCGACATGATAAGACATAAATGCCCTTCAATGATATGACCGTTAGGTGGATAAGATATTTTGGGACAGGTGGCGCCAAGCTTAACAACGGTCGGAAATTTGAATCTCAAATTCCTCGGGCTATCATGTTCCTCACGTGTAGGCAATCCGCCTTTGGCGAATTCCTAACTCCTCAATCAGAACAAATTCCTCAGTGACGGAAGAACTTCGTCTACATCAAGAAATTGACTGAAGTGTATGAGATTTCCAAAGGCTTCACTCGAAGGATTGGTAGGTGTAGGATTTTGAGTTGAGCATCACATGGAAATTTTTCCTTAGTATTTCCTCGACCCCCTTTAACAGTACGGTGTTTCCTATGACTCAAGAAAGAGCAAATGAAACTACGAAAACAAAAGTCTTCACGCTTCATGTTCCTCAAATGAATACCAAGTCTTCAAGGTCACACCAATTTCTTCACTTTCAAAGTCTTTAGGAAGTCTTCAAAATATCAAAGTCTTCAGTCGAAGAACTTCATTTTTAGGGGTCGAATTTCTCTGTAAATATCAAAGTCCACATAGACTTATAGACCTGTGTACACTCACAAACGCATTAGTTCCTTAACCTATAAGTCTTCAATACACCAAAATCACTAAGGGGCACTAGATGCACTTACACCCTTATGTATTCCTCCGGGGTTACGGTTTCAATAATATTAGTTTCAACATTTATAGGATTACTTGAGATATAGTGTTTGATCCTTTGACCGTTTACCACCTTCGGATTTGTGCCTTCGAAGTTGTTGATTTTTATGGCACCAGAACGGTAGACCCCCTCGATAACATAGGGACCTTCCCATTTAGAGAGAAGTTTTCCTGCAAAAAATCTTAAACGAGAGATGTATAGCAATACATAATCACCTACATCAAACTCACGCTTTTGTATCCTTTTTTCATGCCATCTTTTAACCTTTTCTTTAAACAACTTGGCATTTTCATAGGCTTGGGTTCTCCATTCATCAAGTGAGCTAATATCAAATAACCTCTTCTCACCGGCAAGTTTGAAATCATAGTTGAGCTCTTTAAGAGCTCAATATGCCTTATGTTCTTGTTCGAGAGGTAAGTGACATGCTTTTCCATAAACCATTTTATACGGAGACATACCCATAGGATTCTTATATGCAGTTCTATAGGCCCATAATGCATCATCAAGTTTCTTGGACCAATTCTTTATAGACCTATTAACAGTCTTTTGCAAAATTAATTTGAGCTCTCTATTACTCAATTCTACTTGACCACTAGACTGCAGGTGATATGGAGATGCAATTCTATGATTAACGTCATATTTAGTAAGCATTTTACGGAAAGCACCATGAATAAAGTGTGAACCACCATCAGTCATTAAATATCTAGGGACTCCAAACCTCAGAAAAATAACTTCCTTAAGCATTTTAATAGAAGTGTTATGATCAGCACTACTAGTTGGAATAGCTTGTACCCACTTAGTAACGTAATCAACAACAACTAAAATATGAGTGTATCCATTGGAGGCAGGAAAAGGTCCCATATAATCAAAGCCCCAAACATCAAATGGTTCAATAACACGTGAATAATTCATAGGCATTTCTTGACGTCTACTAATATTACCAATTCTTTGACATTCATCACAAGATAAGACAAACTTACGGGCATCCTTGAAGAGAGTAGGCCAATAAAAACCAGATTGCAATACCTTATGTGCAGTTCTATCTCCGGCGCGGTGTCCTCCATAAGCTTCAGAGTGACACTTGCGTGGGACCTGTTCTGTTCATGCTCGGTACACAACGTCTAATAACACCGTCTACTCCTTCTTTATAAAGATGTGGGTCATCCCAAAAGTAATGTCGCAAATCATAAAAGAACTTTTCTTTTGTTGGTATGTGAAGCTAGGTGGTATAAATTTAGCAACAATATAATTAGCATAATCAACATACCATGGAGTGCTACGAGAAGCGCTTATGACATTTAATTGTTCATCAGGAAAGCTATCATCAATAGGTAGTGGGTCATCAAGAACATTCTCTAACCTAGATAAGTTGTCTGCAACGGGGTTCTCATCTCCTTTTCTATCAACAATATGCAAATCAAATTCTTGCAGCAAGAGAACCCATATAATAAGTCTAGGTTTAGCATCTTTCTTTTCCATAAGATATTTAATAGCAGCATGTTCGGTGTGAATAGTTACTTTAGAATCAACAATATAGGGTCTGAATTTATCACAAGCAAATGCAACTGCTAAAAGTTCCTTTTCGGTAGTGGCATAGTTTCTTTGAGCATTGTCTAGAGTCTTACTAGCATAATGGATAACATTTAATTTCTTATCAACTCTTTTCCCTAGAACAACACCTACAGCATAATCACTAGCATCACACATAATTTCAAAGGGTAAATTCCAATCAGGTGGCTGAACAATAGGTGCAGAGACTAATGCTTTCTTAAGTATTTGAAATGCTTCTACACAATCATCATCAAAGACAAATGGTACATCTTTTTGTAACAAATTAGTCAGAGGCCGAGAGATTTTTGAGAATTCCTTAATGAAACTCCTATAAAATCCGGCGTGACCAAGGAAACTTCTTATACCTTTGATGTCCTTGGGACATGGCATCTTTTCAATAGCATCAACCTTGGCTTTATCAACTTCAATACCTCTTTCGTAAACTTTATGCCCCAAGACAATACCTTCATTAACCATAAAGTGGCACTTTTCCCAATTCAAGACAAGATTAGGTTCTTCACATCTCTGCAAAACTCGATCAAGATTGCTCAAGCAATCATCGAAAGAGGAACCATAGATGGAGAAGTCGTCCATGAAAACCTCACAAATCTTTTCACAAAAATCAGAGAATATAGCCACCATGCATCTTTGAAAGGTAGCAGGTGCATTACATAAACCAAAAGGCATATGTCTATAAGCAAAAGTACCAAAAGGGCATGTAAAAGTAGTCTTTGATTGATCTTTAGCCGACACAGGTATTTGAGAGAAACCAGAATAAGCATCTAGAAAGCAATAATGTGTATCTTTACATAATCTTTCTAGCATTTGATCAATAAAAGGTAAGGGGTAATGATCTTTCTTAGTAGCTTTATTTAATTTGCGGAAATCAATTACCATCCTATAACCTGTAATAATTATTTGCGGAATCAATTCATCTTTATCATTAGGGACAACAGTAATACCTCCCTTCTTAGGGAGACAATGGACAGGACTTACCCACTGACTATCAGCAACGGGATAAATTATACCTGCCTCCAGAAGCTTGAGTATTTCTTTCCTTACCACTTCTTTCATTTTAGGATTCAAACGCCGTTGAGGATCACAAACTGGTTTGGCATCCACTTCCAAATTTATTTTATGCCGACATAGAGTGGGACTAATGCCCTTAAGATCATCAAGAGTATATCCAATATCGGCACGGTGCTTCTTCAGAGTTTACAATAATATTTCTTCTTCATGCTCTGAAAGGTTAGCACTAATAATAACAGGATATATTTTCTTTTCATCAAGATAAGCATACTTAAGATTATCAGGCAACGGTTTAAGCTCAAATACGGGATCACCCTTGGGTGGAGGAGGATCCCTAGGATTTCAACAGGCAAATTGTGTTTCAGAATAGGTTCCTGTTTAAAGAATACTTCATCTATTTCTCTTCTTTCATTCATAAACATATCATTTTCATGGTCTAGCAAATAGTGTTCCAAAGGATCACTAGGAGGTACGGCAATAGAAGCAAGACCAATAATTTCATCCTTACTTGGTAATTCTTCTTGACGATGTTGTTTACTAAATTTGGAGAAATTAAACTCATGAACCATATCATCCAAGCCAATAGTAACAACATTCTTTTCACAATCTATCTTAGCATGCATTAACAGTATTCAAGAAGGGTCTACCAAATATAATGGGACAAAAGCTATCTTGCGGAGAAGTAAGAACAAGAAAATCAGCAGGATATTTAGTTTTCCAACACAAGACTTCAACATCTCTAACAATCCCAATTGGTGAAATAGTATCTCTATTGGCAAGTTTAATTGTGACATCAATACCTTCTAACTCAGCAGGTGCAATTTCATTCTTAATTTCTTCGTATAAAGTATGTGGTATAACACTAGCACTCGCACCCATATCATATAAGCCATGGTAACAATGATCTCCTATTTGAACAGAAATAACAGGCACGCCTACCACATGTCTATGTTTATCTTTAGCACAGGGTTTTGCAATTCTAGCAGTTTCACCTTCGAACTGAATAACATGCCCATCAATATTATCATACAAGAGATCTTTAACAATTGCAATATTGGGTTCTACTTTAACTTGCTCAGGAGGTACATAAGTTCTAATATTGCTGTTACAAACAACAGTTGAAGCTTTAGCATGATCCTTTACTCTAACAGGGAAAGGTGGTTTCTCAACATAAGAGGTAGGAACAATAGGATCATTATAAGTGATAGTATTTTCTTCAACTTTAATAGGTGCAGCTACTTTTACTTCTATGGGAGGATGATATTTAAACCACTTCTCCTTAGGGAGATCAACATAAGTAGCAAAAGATTCACAGAAAGAAGCTACTATCTCAGAGTCAAGTCCATATTTAGTGCTAAACTTACGGAAAATATCGGTATCCATAAAAGATTTAACACAATCAAACTTAGGTGTCATACCTAACTCCTTACCTTCGTCAAGGTCCCAATCTTCAGAGTTGCGTTTAATTCTATCCAATAAATTCCATCTGAATTCAATAGTCTTCATCATAAAAGAGCCAGCACAAGAAGTATCGAGCATGGTGCGATTGCTATCAGAAAGCCGATCATAAAAATTCTGAAGAATTGTTTCTCTTGAGAGGTCATGATTGGGGTATGAATATAACATTGATTTAAGCCTCCACCAAGCTTGAGCGATGCTTTCTCTTTCGCGAGGCCAAAATATATATATATATATATATATATATATATATATATATAATTGCAACCACGATGAACAAGATGCATAGGGTAATACTTTTGATGAAATTCCAATTTCACTCTTTTATAGTTCCATGATCTCGTATCACATAGCCTATACCATGTCAATGTGTCTTCCTTCAAAGATAAAGGAAAAGCCTTCTTCTTAACAACATCATCAGGTATACTTGCAAGCTTAAATAGTCCACAAATATCATCCACATAGCGAAGATGCTTGTCAGGATGCTTTGTTCCATCTCCTGTAAAAGTATTAGCCAGAAGTTTTTCCATGATACCCGAAGGAAATTCAAAAGGAGTTTCATTTTTAATAGGTTCAGTAGGTTGACGAGCAACTCTTTGCTCTACTGGAAGGGGTGAAGATACCCCGAACAAGCCCCTCATAGAATTACTTTCCATAGTAACAAGTGACAGAAAATTTCAGCACACTATATAAATTTTTCCTTACCAAATTCCACCTACCAAAGGCGCTACACTCCCCGGCAACGGCGCCAGAAAAGAGTCTTGATGACCCACAAGTATAGGGGATCTATCGTAGTCCTTTCGATAAGTAAGAGTGTCGAACCCAACGAGGAGCGAAGGAAATGATAAGCGGTTTTCAGCAAGGTATTCTCTGCAAGTCTGAAATAAGTGGTAACAGATAGTTTTGTGATAAGATAAATTGTAACGAGCAACAAGTAACAAAAGGTAAATAAGGTGCAGCAAGGTGGCCCAATCCTTTTTGTAGCAAAGGACAAGCCGGAACAAACTCTTATAATAGGAAAAGCGCTCCCGAGGACACATGGGAATATCGTCAAGCTAGTTTTCATCACACTCATATGATTCGCGTTCGGTACTTTGATAATTTGATGTGTGGGTGGACCGGTGCTTGGGTGATGTTCTTACTTGAACAAGCGTCCCTCTTATGATTAACCTCTATTGCAAGCATCCGCAACTACAACAAAAGTATTAAGGTAAACCTAACCATAGCATGAAACATATGGATCCAAATCAGCCCCTTACGAAGCAACACATAAACTAGGGTTCAAGCTTACATCACTCTAGCAACCCATCATCTACTTATTACTTCCCAATGCCTTCCTCTAGGCCCAAATAATGGTGAAGTGTTATGTAGTCGACGTTCACATAACACCACTAGAGGTTAGACAACATACATCTCATCAAAATATCGAGCGAATACCAAATTCACATGACTACTAATAGCAAGACTTCTCCCGTGTCCTCGGGAACAAACGTAACTCTTGACAAAGCATATTCATGTTCATAATCAGAGGGGTAATAATATGCATAAAGGATCTGAACATATAATCTTCCACCAAGTAAACCAACTAGCATCAACTACAAGGAGTAATCAACACTACTAGCAACCTACTAGCACCAATCCTGGACTTAGAGACAAGAATTGGATACAAGAGATGAACTAGGGTTTGGAGATGAGATGGTGCTGGTGAAGATGTTGATGGAGATTGCCCTCTCCTGATGAGAGGTGCGATGGTGATGATGATGGCGATGATTTCCCCCTCCGAGAGGGAAGTGTCCCCGGCAGCACAGCTTTGCCGGAGCCCTAGATTGGTTCCGCCAAGGTTCCGCCTCGTGGCGGCGGAGTCTCATCCCAAAAGGTTGCTTATGATTTTTTTCCCATCGAAAGACTTCATATAGGAGAGGATGGACGTCGGAGAGCCACCAGGGGGCCCACGAGGTAGGGGGGCACGCCCAGGGGGAGGGGGCGCGCCCCCCACCTTCGTGAGCAGGGTGTGGGCCCCCTGGCCTTCTTCTTTGGCGATGATTTTTCTTTATTTATTTTAAGGTATTGCGTGGAGTTTCAGGACTTTTGGAGTTGCGCAGAATAGGCCTTCAATATTTGTTCCTTTTCCACCTGAATTCCATTTGCCGGCATTCTCCCTCTTCATGTAAACCTTGTAAAATAAGATAGAATAGCCATAAGTATTGTGACATAACGTGAAATAATAGCCCATAATGCGATAAATATCAATATAAAAGCATGATGCAAAATGGACGTATCAGGGGGCGCCGGAGCATGCTCTCGTGGCGGCGGTCTACATCAACGACGAGCCGGCCCTCCTCTAGATCGTGGTTTAGGGGGAGATTGTCAGAAATAAACCATGCCATGGTTGTGGTGTGTACTTAGGTGCACGAGTATGTGCTAGTGTCTAGGTCTAGGTCTAGTCCGACGCTGGTGTGGGTTCGTTTGAGGTTAGGAAGTGTCGAGCCAGTTTGTGGCTTGTTCTGCATTTGTGTGGCGAACGTAGACATGATGCAGCAGGCGCAACGGAAGGGTGATGCATGGCGCCCAAGTCTCGCGGAAGAGCAGGCGGCTCACGATCGAGGAAGACCGGATCGCTAGGCATTCGTGCGCATGGTAATCTTGATGTGAGAAAAGAGCTTGATGTCTACTACGCAACCTTCTTCTTGTAGACGTTGTTGGGCCTCCAAGTGCAGAGGTTTGTAGGACAGTAGAAAATTTCCCTCAAGTGAATGACCTAAGGTTTATCAATCCATGGGAGGCGTAGGATGAATATGGTCTCTCTCAAGCAGCCCTGCAACCAAATAACAAAGAGTCTCTTGTGTCCCCAACACACCCAATACAATGGTAAATTGTCTAGGTGCACTAGTTCGGCGAAGAGATGGTGATACAAGTGCAATATGGATGGTAGATATAGGTTTTTGTAATCTGAAAATAAAAACAACAAGGTAACTAATGATAAAAGTGAGCACAAACGGTATTGCAATGCGTTGAAACAAGGCCTATGGTTCATACTTTCACTAGTGCAAGCTCTCTCAACAATAATAACATAACTGGATCATATAACTATCCCTCAACATGCAACAAAGAGTCACTCCAAAGTAACTAATAGCCGAGAACAAACGAAGAGATTATTGAAGAGTACGAAACCACCTCAAAGTTATCCTTTCTGATCGATCTATTCAAGAGTCCGTAGTAAAATAACACGAAGCTATTCTTTCCGTTCGATCTAGCATAGAGTTCGTACTAGAATAACACCTTAAGAAACAAATCAACCAATACCCTAATGTCACCTAGATACTCCAATGTCACCTTAAGTATCCGTGGGTATGATTATACGATATGCATCACACAATCTCAGATTCATCTATTCAACCAACACAAAGAACTTCAAAGAGTGCCCCAAAGTTTCCACCGGAGAGTCAAGACGAAAACATGTGCCAACCCATATGCATAAGTTCACAAGGTCACTGAACCCGCAAGTTGATCATCAAACCATACATCGAGTAGATCACGTGAATATCCCATTGTCACCATAGATAAGCACATTCAAGACATACATCAAGTGTTCTCAAATCCTTAAAGACTCAGTCCGATAAGATAACTTCAAAGGGAAAACTCAATCCATTACAAGAGAGTAGAGGGGGAGAAACATCATAAGATCCAACTATAATAGCAAAGCTCGCGATACATCAAGATCATGCCAAATCAAGAACATGAGAGAGAGAGAGAGAGAGATCAAACACATAGCTACTGGTACATACCCTCAGCCCCGAGGGCGAACTACTCCCTCCTTGTCATGGAGAGCGCCGGGATGATGAAGATGGCCACCGGTGAGGGATCCCCCTCCGACAGGGTGCCGGAACAGGGTCTCGATTGGTTTTTGGTGGTTATAGAGGCTTGCGGTGGCGGAACTCCCGATCTAGGTTATTTTCTGGAGGTTTCTGTATTTATAGGAATTTCTGGCGTAGGTCTCACGTCAGGGGGGTCTTTGAGTCGTCCACGAGATAGGGGGGCGCGCCCAGGGGGGTAGGGCGCGCCCCCACCCTCGTGGATGGCTCGGACTCTTCTGCCCAAGTCTTTTACTCCCGGGGCTTCTTTTGTCCATAAAAAATCATCAAAAATTGGCACGTCAATTGGACTCCGTTTGGTATTCCTTTTCTGTAAAACTGAAAAACAAGGAAGAAACAGAAACTGGCACTGTGCTCTAGGTTAATAGGTTAGTCCCAAAAATCATATAAAATAGCATATAAATGCATATAAAACATCCAAGATTGATAATATAATAGCATGGAACAATAAAAAATTATAGATACGTTGGAGACGTATCAAGCATCCCCAAGCTTAATTCCTGCTCATCCTCGAGTAGGTAAATGATAAAATCAGAATTTTTGATGTGGAATGCTACCTAGCATATTTTTAAATGTAATCTTGTTTATTGTGGCAAGAATATTCAGATCCATAAGATTCAAGACAAAAGTTTAATATTGACATAAAAATAATAATACTTCAAGCATACTAACCAAGCAATTATGTCTTCTCAAAATAACATAGCCAAAGAAAGCTCATCCCTACAAAATCATATAGTTTGGCCATGCTTCATTTTCGTCACACAAAATGCTCCCATCATGCACAACCCCGATGACAAGCCGAGCAATTGTTTCATACTTTAGTATTCTCAAACTTTTTTCAACTTTCACGCAATACATGAGTGTGAGCCATGGACATAACACTATGGGTGGAATAGAATATAATGATGGGGGTTGTGTGAAGAAGACAAAAAAGGAGTAAGTCTCACATTGAGGCGGCTAATCAATGGGCTAGGGAGATACCCATCAATTGATTTCAATGCAAGGAGTAGGGATTGCCATGCAACAGATGCACTAGAGCTATAAATGTATGAAAGCTCAACAAAAGAAACTAAGAGGGTGTGCATCCAACTTGCTTGCTCACGAAGACCTAGGGAATTTGAGGAAGCCCATCGTTGGAATATACAAGCCAAGTTCTATAATGAAAAATTACCACTAGTATATGAAAGTGACAAAATAAGAGACTCTCTATCATAAAGATCATGGTGCTACTTTGAAGCACAAGTGTGGAAAAAGGATAGTAGCATTGTCCCTTCTTTTCTTTTTCTTTTTTTGGCCTTCCCTTTTTTTGGCCTTTCTTTTTTTGGCCTTTCTTTTTTTGGCCTTTCTTTTTTTGGCCTTTCTTTTTTTTTCTTTGGCCTTTTTTTGGGACAATGCTCTATTAATGATGATCATCACACTTCTATTTATTTACAACTCAATGATTACAACTCGATACTAGGACAAAATATGACTCTATATGAATGCCTCCGGCGGTGTACCGGGATGGGCAATGAATTAAGAGTGACATGTATGAAATATTATGCATGGTGGCTTTGCCACGAATATGATGTCAACTACATGATCATGCAAAGCAATATGACAACGAAGAAGCGTGTCATAATAAACGGAATGGTGGAAAGTTGCATGGAAATATATCTCGGAATGGCTATGGAAATGCCATGATAGGTAGGTATAGTGGCTGTTTTGAGGAAGATATAAGGAGATTTATGTGTGATAGAGCGTATCATATCACGGAATTTTGATGCACCGGCGAAGTTTCCACCAACTTCTCGAGGTGAGAGAGGGCAATGCACGGTACCGAAGAGGCTAGCAATGATGGAAATGTGAGAGTGCGTATAATCCATGGACTCAACATTAGTCATAAAGAACTCACATACTTATTGCAAAAATCTACAAGTCATCAAAACCAAGCACTGCGCGCATGCTCCTAGGAGGATAGATTGGTAGGAAAAGACCATCGCTCGTCCCCGACCGCCACTCATAAGGAATGCAATCAAAGAACACCTCATGCTTCAAATTTGTCACACAACGGTTACCATACGTGCATGCTACGATACTTGCAAACCTCAACACAGGTGTTTCTCAATTTCACAATTACTCAACTAGCACGACTGTAATATCACCATCTTTATATCTCAAAACAATTATCAAGTATCAAACTTCTCATAGTATTAAATGCACTTTATATGAATTTTTTTACTATACCTATCTTGGATGCCTATCACATTAGGACTAATTTTATAGGCAAAGCAAATTACCATGCTGTTCTAAAAGAGTCTCAAAATAATATAAGTGAAGCATGAGAGATCAATAATTTCTATAAAAGAAAACCACCGTCGTGCTCTAAAAGTATATAAGTGAAGCACTGGAGCAAATGACAAACTACTCTGAAAGATATCAGTGAAGATCAATGAGTAATCGAATAATTATGTAACTATGTGAAGACTCTCTAATATTTAAGAATTTCAGATCTGGGTATTTTATTCAAACAGCAAGCAAAAACAATGATGCTCGAAGCAAAACACATAGCATGTGGTGAATAAAAATATAGCTCCAAGTAAGGTTACCGATGAACGAAGACGAAAGAGGGGATGCCATTCGGGGCATCCCCAAGCTTAGGCTCTTGGTTGTCCTTCAATATTACCTTGGGGTGCCTTGGGCATCCCCAAGATTAGGCTCTTGCCACTCATTATTCCATAGTCCATCGAATCTTTACCCAAAACTTGAAAACTTCACCACACAAAACTTAACAGAAAACTCGTAAGCTGCGTTAGTATAAGAAAATAAATCACCACTTAGGTACTGTTGTGAACTCATTATAAATTAATGTTGGTGTAATATATACTGTATTCCAACTTCTCTATGGTTCATACCCTCCAATACTACTCATAGATTCATCATAGTAAGCAAACAACAGATAGAAAACAGAATCTGTTAAAAAACAGAACATTCTGTAGCAATCTGTATCATTCGAATACTTCTGTAACTCCAAAAATTCTGAAATAAATTGGAGGACGTGAGGAATTTGTCTATTAATCTTATTCAAAAAGAATAAACCTAAAAGCACTCTCCAGTAAAAAAATGGCAGCTAATCTCATGAGCGCAAAATTTTCTATTTTTTACAGCAAGATTGCAAAGACTTCACCCAAGTCTTCCCAAAGATATGTGAAACTTTGTTTTGAGTGCGTCGAATACTAAGATAAGTTTGATGCTTGATAATTGTTTTGAGATATGAAGATGGTGATATTAGAGTCATGGTAGTTGAGTAGTTCTGAATTTAAAGAATACTTGTGTTGAAGTTTGTGATTCCCGTAGCATGCACGTATGGTGAACCGTTATGCGATGAACTCGGAGCATGATTTATTTATCTATTGTCTTCCTTATGAGTGGAAGTCGGGGACGAGCGATGGTCTTTTACTACCAATCTATCCCCCTAGGATCATGCGCGTAATACTTTGCTTTGATAACTTCTAGATTTTTGCAATAAGTATATGAGTTCTTTATGACTAATGTTGAGTCCATGGATTATACGCACTTTTCCTTCCTTCCTCCATTGCTAGCCTCTCTAATACCGCGCACCTTTCGCCGGTATCATACACCCACCATATACCTTCCTCAAAACAGCCACCATACCTACATATCATGGCATTTCCATAGCCATTCCGAGATATATTGCCATGCCACTTTCCACCATTCCGTTTATTATGACACGCTCCATCATTGTCATATTGCTAGCATGATCATGTAGTTGACATCGTATTTGTGGCAAAGCCACTGTTCATAATTCTTTCATACGTGTCACTCATGTTTCATTGCATATCCCGGTACACCGCCGGAGGCATTCATATAGAGTCATATTTTGTTCTAAGTATCGAGTTGTAATTGTTGAGTTGTAAGAAAAATAAAAGTGTGATGATCATCATTATTAGAGCATTGTCCCAAGTGAGGAAAGGATGATGGAGACTATGATTCCCCCACAAGTCGGGATGAGACTCCGGACGACAAAAAAAAGAGGCCATAAAAAAAGAGAAAAGGCCCAAATAAAAAAAGAGAGAGAAAAAGAGAGAAGGGACAATGTTACTATCCTTTTACCACACTTGTGCTTCAAAGTAGCACCATGATCTTCATGATAGAGAGTCTCTCATTTTGTCACTTTCATATACTAGTGGGAATTTTTCATTATAAAACTTGGCTTGTATATTCCAATGATTTGGTTCCTCAAATGCCCTAGGTCTTCGTGAGCAAGCGAGTTGGATGCACACCCACTTAGTTTCTTTTGTTGAGCTTTCATATACTTATAGCTCTAGTGCATCCGTTGCATGGCAATCCCTACACACTCACATTGATATCTATTGATGGGCATCTCCATAGCCCGTTGATACGCCAAGTAGATGTGAGACTATCTTCCCTCTTTTGTCTTCTCCACAACCACCGTTCTATTCCACATATAGTGCTATATCCATGGCTCACGCTCATGTATTGCGTGAAGATTGAAAAAGTTTTGAAAATGTTAAAGTATGAAACAATTGCTTGGCTTGTCATCGGGGTTGTGCATGATTTAAATACTTTGTGTGGGGAAGATGGAGCATAGCCAGACTATATGATTTTGTAGGGATAACTTTCTTTGGCCATGTTATTTTGAGACGACATAATTGCTTTGTTAGTATACTTGAAGTATTATTATTTTTTATGTCAATATGACCTTTTGTCTTGAATATTTCGGATCTGAATATTCATACCATGATTCAGAAGATTTACATTGAAATTATGCCAAAGTATCACTCCGCATCAAAAATTCCCTTTTTATCATTTACCTACTCGAGGACGAGCAAGAATTAAGCTTGGGGATGCCTGATACGTCTCCAACGTATCTATAATTTTTGATTGCTCCATGCTACTTTATCTATTGTCTTGGACTATAATGGGCTTTATTTTCCACTTTTATATTACTTTTGGGACTAACCTATTAACCGGAGGAGGCCCAAATTAATTTGTTTTTGCCTTTTTCAAGATTTCAAGAAAGCAGAATATCAAACGGAGTCCAAATGGAATGAAACCTTCGGAAACGTGATTTTCTCACCGAAAATGATCCAGGAGACATGGACCCTACGTCAAGGAACCAGAGAGGCGGTCACGAGGGTGGGGGGCGCCCCCCCCTCCTAGGGTGCGCCCCCTGCCTCGTGGGCCCCTCGAAGCTCCACCGACGTACTCCTTCCTCCTATATATACGTACGTACCCCCAAACAATGAGAACATGAGCCAAAAACCTAATTCCACCGCCGCAACTTCCTGTATCCACGAGATCACATCTTGGGGCCTGTTCCGGAGCTCCGCCGGAGGGGGCATCCACCACGGAGGGCTTCTACATCAACACCATAGCTTCTCCGATGAAGTGTGAGTAGTTTACTTCAGACCTTCGGGTCCATAGCTAGTAGGTAGATGGCTTCTTCTCTCTTTTTGGATCTCAATACAATGTTCTCCCCCTCTCTCGTGGAGATCTATTCGATGTAATCTTCTTTTTGCGGTGTGTTTATTGAGATCGATGAATTGTGGGTTTATGATCCAGCTTATCTATAAATAATATTTGAATCTTCTCTGAATTCTTTTATGTATGATTGAGTTATCTTTGCAAGTCTCTTTGAATTATCCGTTTGGTTTGGCCAACTAGATTGGTAGTTCTTGCAATGGGAGAAGTGCATGGCTTTGGGCTCAATCTTGCGGTGTCCTTACCCAGTGACAGAAGGGGTTGCAAGGCACGTATTGTATTGTTGCCATCGAGGATAACAAGATGGGGTATTTATCATATTGCGTGAATTTATTCCTTTACATCATGGCATCTTGCTTAAGGCATTACTCTGTTTTTAACTCAATACTCTAGATGCATGCTAGATAGCGGTCAATGAGTGGAGTAATAGTAGTAGATGCAGAATCGTTTCGGTCTACTTGTCTCGGACGTGATGCCTATATACATGATCATACCTAGATAACCTCATAACTATGCTCAATTCTGTCAATTGCTCAACAGTAATTTGTTCATCCACCGTAGAATACTTATACTCTTGAGAGAAGCTACTAGTGAAACCTATGGCCCCCGGGTCTATTCTCATCATATGAATATCCGTCACTTTTATACTTGCTTTGTTTTTACTTTGCTTTTTTTTCACTTTGCATCTTTATACCAAAAATACAAAAAATATTATCTCTATCAGATCTCACTCTCGTAAGTGACCTTGAAGGGATTGACAACCCCTAATCGCGTTGGTTGCGAGTAGCTATCGTGTTGTGCAGGTACGAGGGACTTGTGCGTGGCCTCCTACTGGATTGATACCTTGGTTCTCAAAAGCGAGGGAAATACTTACGCCATCTTGTGCTGCATCATCCTCTCCTCTTCGGGGAAAACCAACGCAAGCTCAAGATGTAGCAAGAAGGATTTCTGGCGCCATTGCCGGGGAGTCTACGCAAAAGTCAACATACCAAGTACCCATCACAATCCCTATCTCTCGTATTACATTATTTGCCATTTGCCTCTCGTTTTCCTCTCCCCCACTTCACCCTTGCCATTTTATTCGCCCTCTCTTTCCCAATCTCCTCCTCTTTTTCCCGTTGCCTTTTCCTCGTCCGTTTGTTTGCTCGTGTGTTAGTTTGTTTGCTTGTCGCTATGTCTGAAATTGGGGAAATTATCACCGATATGGGCGATAATAATATCGAAAATTCTGAAGCTCCTGCTGAAGAATCCCCTACCTATCACACAAAAAGATTTCGAATCGGTAATGGTAATATTATTGGAAAAGGAGTTATTTAAGTTTTCTTTACTTGTGCTGGTGCTTTACCCTCTATGGGTGGTTCTATTCTCCATAGAACTAGTAATCTTGCGGACGCTATTGCCATGCTAATCGTTGAACTTGAAAGGCAATTTATGCATATGCACCCTTCTATACAAAGAATTTTCCTAGAATTTTCTAATATTGAACACTCCTCTGTTAAGCGTGCCGCTACTATCTTTTTGGCTCATGAATTCAGATTTATAATAAAAGAAGCCAAAGAAATCTTTGCGCACTATAGGGTGGACGCTGGCCATCCTACCATAGAATCTATCCTTTTTGATCAAGAAGAAATAATGCGTTTTCAAATTATCGACTATGTTTCTTTCAATGAAAATCTTAGAAAAAAAGTGCCTACGAATATTTTAATTGATAGAATCTCTGAGCTTAATGCTGATTTGGATATTGGAAATAATGAGCTAGGATGCTCTCTTGAGTATAGGCTCACAAAGTTCTGTCAAAAGAATGCTTATAATGATGAATTGGTTGTGCAATATGAAGGCCGAAAGAGGAACCTATACCTCCTAAAATTGATCTTGGGGACTTTTGTGCTATTAAATCTAGCCCTTTTGATTACTTTTGCTTGCCTCAAAGAAAATTTGCTGCAGAACGTAGAGAATATGAAATGAGTTTCACCGATCTATCTTATTACTACGGCACTACCTAGATCTATCCTCGCTTTTATGCCTAGCTAGGGGCGTTAAACGATAGCGCTTGTTGGGAGGCAACCCGATTTTATTCTTAGTTTTTTGTTTTTGCTTATGTTTAGGAATAAATAATCCATCTAGCCTCTGTTTAGATGTGGTTTTATCTTTTAATTAGTGTTTGTGCCAAGTTAAGCCTATTGGATCTTCTTGGATGATAGTTATTTGATCTTGCTGTAATTTCCAGAAACTTTGAGCTCAGTGCCCGAATTGTTAAAAATCACCAGAACGTGATAAAATATTGATTCCAATTGCTGCTGATCAATAAACAAATTTTCCAGGTCTTCTAATTTTGGTAGAATTTTTTTGAGTTCCAGAAGTTTGCGTTAGTTACAGATTACTACATACTGTTCTGTTTTTGACAGATTCTGTTTTGCGTGTGTTGTTTGCTTATTTTGATGAGTCTATGGCTAGTAAAATAGTTTATGATCCATAGAGAAGTTGGAATAAAGTAGGTTTAACACCAATATAAATAAATAATGAGTTCATTACAGTACCTTAAAGTGGTCTTTTGTTTTCTTTCTCTAACAGAGCACGAGATTTCTATTGAGTTTTGTGTTGTGAAGTTTTCAAGTTTTGGGTGAATTCTTTTGATGGATTATGGAAAAAGGAGTGGCAAGAGCCTAAGATTGGGGATTCCCATGGCACCCCCAAGATAATCCAAGGACACCAAAAAGTCAAAAATTGGGGATGCCCCGGAAGGCATTCCCTCTTTCGTCCACTTCCATTGGTAATTTACTTGGAGCTATATTTTTATTCACCACATGATATGTGTTTTGCTTGGAGCGTCTTGTATTATTTGTGTCTTTGCTTGTTAGTTTACCACAATAATCCTTGCTGTACACACCTTTTGAGAGAGCCATACATGAATTGGAATTTGATAGAATACTCTATGTGCTTCACTTATATCTTTTGAGCTTGATAGTTTTGCTCATAGTGATTTACTTATATCTTTTTGAGCGTGATAATTTTTGCTCTAGTGCTTCACTTAGATCTTTTAGAGAACGGTGGTGGATTTGTTTTAAAGAAACTTGATCTCTCATGCTTCACTTAGATTATTTTGAGAGTCGTTAATAGCATGGTAATTTGCTTAATGTTAATATACTTGGTATTCAAGATTTGTGATACTTTCTTTTGAGTGCGTCAAATACTAAGATAAGTTTGATGCTTGATAATTGTTTCAAGATATGAAGATGGTGATATTAGAGTCATGCTAGTTGAGTAGTTGTGAATATAAAGAATACTTGTGTTGAAGTTTGTCATTCCCGTAGCATGCACGTATGGTGAACCGTTATGTGATGAACCCGGAGCATGATTTATTTATCTATTGTCTTCCTTATGAGTGGCGGTCGGGGATGAGCGATGGTCTTTTCCTACCAATCTACCCCCCTAGGAGCATGCCCGTAATACTTTGCTTTGATAACTTCTAGATTTTTGCAATAAGTATATGAGTTCTTTATGAGTAATGTTGAGTCCATGGATTATACGCACTTTTCCTTCCTTCCACCATTGCTAGCCTCTCTAATACCGCGCACCTTTCGCCGGTATCATACACCCACCATATACCTTCCTCAAAACAGCCACCATACCTACCTATCATGGCATTTCCATATCCATTCCGAGATATATTGCCATGCAACTTTCCACCATTCCGTTTATTATGACACGCTCCATCATTGTCATATTGCTAGCATGATCATGTAGTTGACATCGTATTTGTGGCAAAGCCACCGTTCATAATTCTTTCATACGTGTCACTCATGTTTCATTGCATATCGATTACACCGCCAGAGGCATTCATATCTGATCATATTTTGTTCTAAGTATCGAGTTGTAATTGTTGAGTTGTAAGAAAAATAAAAGTGTGATGATCATCATAATTAGAGCATTGTCCCAAGTGAGGAAAGGATGATGGAGACTATGATTCCCCCACAAGTCGGATGAGACTCCGGACGACAAATAAAAAAAAAGAGGCCATAAAAAAAAGAGAAAAGGCCCAAATAAAAAAAAGAGAGAGAAAAAGAGAGAAGGGACAATGTTACTATCCTTTTACCACACTTGTGCTTCAAAGTAGCACCATGATCTTCATGATAGAGAGTCTCTCATTTTTTCACTTTCATATACTAGTGGGAATTTTTAATTATAGAACTTGGCTTGTATATTCCAATGTTTTGCTTCCTCAAATGCCCTAGGTCTTCGTGAGCAAGCGAGTTGGATGCACACCCACTTAGTTTCTTTTGTTGAGCTTTCATATACTTATTGCTCTAGTGCATCCGTTGCATGGCAATCCCTACACACTCACATTGATATCTATTGATGGGCATCTCCATAGCCCGTTGATACGCCTAGTTGATGTGAGACTATCTTCCCTCTTTTTGTCTTCTCCACAACCACCGTTCTATTCCACATATAGTGCTATATCCATGGCTCACGCTCATGTATTGCGTGAAGATTGAAAAAGTTTTGAAAATGTTAAAGTATGAAACAATTGCTTGGCTTGTCATCGGGGTTGTGCATGATTTAAATACTTTGTGTGGGGAAGATGGAGCATAGCCAGACTATATGATTTTGTAGGGATAACTTTCTTTGGCCATGTTATTTTGAGATGACATAATTGCTTTGTTAGTATGCTTGAAGTATTATTATTTTTTATGTCAATATGACCTTTTGTCTTGAATATTTCGGATCTGAATATTCATACCATGATCAAGAAGATTTACATTGAAATTATGCCAAAGTATCACTCCGCATCAAAAATTCCCTTTTTGTCATTTACCTACTCGAGGACGAGCAGGAATTAAGCTTGGGGATGCCTGATACGTCTCCAACGTATCTATAATTTTTGATTGCTTCATACTACTTTATCTATTGTTTTGGACTATAATGGGCCCAGAATTGCTGTTTTTTGCCTTTTTCAGTATTTTGAAGAAACATAATATCAAACGGAGTCCAAACAGAATGAAACCTTCGGAAACGTGATTTTCTCACCGAACGTGATCTAGGAGACTTGGACCCTACGTCAAGGAACCAGAGAGGCGGTCACGAGGGTGGGGGGCGCGCCCCACTCCTAGGGCGCGCCCCCTGCCTCGTGGGCCCCTCGAAGCTCCACCGACGTACTCCTTCCTCCTATATATACCTACGTACCCCAAACAATCAGAATAGGAGCCAAAAACCTAATTCCACCGCCGCAACTTCCTGTATCCACGAGATCCCATCTTGCGGCCTGTTAGGAGCTCATGGAGGGGGCATCCACCACGGAGGGCTTCTACATCAACACCATAGCCTCTCCGATGAAGTGTGAGTAGTTTACTTCAGACCTTCGGGTCCATAGCTAGTAGCTAGATGGATTCTTCTCTCTTTTTGGATCTCAATACAATGTTATCCCCCTCTCTCGTGGAGATCTATTTGATGTAATCTTCTTTTTGCGGTGTGTTTGTTGAGACCGATGAATTGTGGGTTTATGATCCAGCTTATCTATAAATAATATTTGAATCTTCTCTGAATTCTTTTATGTATGATTGAGTTATGTTTGCAAGTCTCTTTGAATTATCCGTTTGGTTTGGCCAACTAGATTGGTAGTTCTTGCAATGGGTGGAGTGCATGGCTTTGGGTTCAATCTTGTGGTGTCCTTACCCAGTGACAGAAGGGGTTGCAAGGCACGTATTGTATTGTTGCCATCGAGGATAACAAGATGGGGTATTTATCATATTGCATGAATTTATTCCTCTACATCATGTCATCTTGCTTAAGGCATTACTGCTTTTTAACTTGAATACTCTAGATGCATGCTAGATAGCGGTCGATGAGTGGAGTAATAGTAGTAGATGAGTAATCGTTTCGGTCTACTTGTCTCGGATGTGATGCCTATATACATGATCATACCTAGATAACCTCATAACTATGCTCAATTACATCAATTGCTCAACGATGAATTTGTTCACCCAAAGATAGAATACTTATGCTCTTGAGAGAAGCCACTAGTGAAACCTATGGCCCCCGGGTCTATTCTCATCATATCAATCTCCATCACTTTTATACTTGCTTTGTTTTTTACTTTGCTTTTTTTTTCACTTTGCATCTTTATACCAAAAATACCAAAAATATTATCTCTATCAGATCTCACTCTGTAAGTGACCGTGAAGGGATTGACAACCCCTAATCGCGTTGGTTGCAGTAGCTATCATTTTGTGCAGTACGAGGGACTTGTGCGTGGCCTCCTACTGGATTGATACCTTGGTTCTCAAAAACTGAGGGAAATACTTACGCTACTGTGCTGCATCATCCTCTCCTCTTCGGGGAAAACCAACGCAAGCTCAAGACGTAGCAGGGATAGTAAGACGTCACCGGTGCTAGGAAGCGGGATGAGGCGTAGGCACGTACGCCGGCAAACTTTACTAGGTTTGGGGCTCTCCTAGGAGATAACACCCCTAGTCCTGCTCTGCGGGGTCTCCGCATGATCACTATCTCAACAAGTAGCTACAAGTTGCTCCTTGAGCTGTTTGCTAGAGGAGGAAGAAGGGCAAGGCTAGCTCTCTCCTCTCTCTATATCTGTGGTTGTGTAGTCTAAGGGTATGAACCCTATGCATGGGTGCCCTGGGGGTTTATATAGGCCTGCCCCCCAGGGGTACAATGGTAAACTGGCTGGGTGTAGGCCCAGGCCATCAGTGTCTCTTGTGGCCGGCTTCTCCGCTGGCTGCTGGGGCCCGCCGACTGGTGGGCCCCGCCGGCTGTCTTATACTTGGCCGACAGGCCGCGCCCACCGCTCGCGGGTCTTGCCGGCTGCTCATCACTGTAGCCGTGCTTCTAATGACGCTTGCTTTGTCGGGGAGGGCGTGGGTACCACTACAAAAAAAGTCACATCCGTGACATTTTGGGCCGAACGAATTTTTTTTCTGTCATACTTATGACACTTCTATGACGATAATTGTGACAAAACCCGATATCATCATAGATTTGGTGGGCTCCTACTTCTGTGGAAAAAAAACCGTGACAGAAAATGGGCTTTTCGTCCTGGGCGGGCCCGAGACACAGCTGCATGACATTCCTTGGGCCGTCCATGACGGAAAAAACCGTGGTAGAAGCGAGGGCGAGGAAAATATCGGGTGTTAACGGTTACGGTGGGTGGTCGGGGCCGAGTGATGCGTGTTTCTCTTATACACGCACACGCGTGGGTGCGAGGCGTTGGGCTCTAACTAAACCCGAGCGAGGCGTTGGGCTGTAACTGAACCCGAGCGACAGACCGCAGTTACGCGTTATCGAACTCGAGTGATCGATCGATGGTCGTTAATGAACCCGATCGGCGATTCCTTCGCAATCGCCGCTAATCGAAGCCGATCGATGCTGCCTTTGGATGAGCAGTGAGGGTTCTTTGGGGGGTTGGATGAACAGTTCCGGTGGGGGTGGATGAATAGGACCCTTGGTGTTGCCTCTGGATGAACAAAGGAGCGTTCTTTGGGGGTGTGGCTGCACAGTTCCCGGTGGGGGTGGATGAACAGGACCCCGTGGTGTTGCCTCTGGATGAACAGGACCCCGATCGATCGAGCCGCTAGGGGCTGGATGAACAGGACCCCGTGGAGGGCTGGATGAACAGGACCACCCCGTGGAGGGTAGGATGAACAGTAGACGGTGGAGGGCTGGATGAACAATAGCCTGTGGAGGGGTGGTTGAACAGGAGCCCGTGGAGAGGGCTGGTTGAACAGTAGCCGGTGGAGTAGCGCGCGGTCGAGGCTGGATGAATAGGAGGCCGTGGATGAACAGTCGCAGGTGGAGGCTGGAGGAGGTCGACGGTGGATGAACAGTAGCCCAGCCGGTTGGCTCCCAATGAACACGACGACGACGCTGTTTCTCCGTTTCGACCCAGCCATGTACACGAGCCCTGGCTGTACGTACGCACCAGTAGGTGTTCGAGACCCCGCCCGTATGTAATGACGCGGGTCAGATTTACTTTCTTGCACCACAGCCGTTGTATGCGTGCGTGTGTACATGCTACGTGCGGCGCCTCTGTCGACTGCGTGCGGCGCCTCTACATCGACCGGTATATGCACGTTCGCGACGAATGACAACACTACGTATGCCCGACCAGGTGGGTCCCGGTATCGAGCACTTCCTTGCGTGCGAAGATGTAGCTGGTGGGTCCCAGCAGTTAGGGGGGCAATCGTTTTTTTGCCCGGACGCGCTTCCTTGCATGCGAAGATGTAGCTGGTGGGTCCCAGCAGTCAGGGGGAAATGTGTTTTCGTGAAATACGGTGGCCCATATGGTGGGTCCCCGCTGCCATGTGGAGGAGTAATTATTTTGCGCGTAATAAGCAGGCACTTCCTTGCTGCGGCCGTGGACCCAGCTGTCAGCCTCTCCACGTACAGTCCATGTCTGATGGAAGCCGTTCATTGACCACGTTGACCACGCCGCGCCGAGAGCACCAGGGCGGTGGACGACGGTGAGGCCTAGGAAGGGGACGACGCGGAGCCGGGGAAGACGCGGCAGTGGATGCCCACGCAGCGTGAGAGTATGAGGTTCACCGGTTGTTGTGGTGTGAGGCTGCCGTCGCCGCAGAATAACAAGGGGTGTGGGTGAGTAGAGGGATGGCCTGGCGAGCGGTGGGAGTAGTAGGGGGCGGTGAGGCCTCCGCAGCCTCGCAGCTGGCCACGGGAGGCAGGAGGACGAGGCAGGACCGGCGCTGGTTTGGGCGGCTGGGGCAAGAAGACCAGAGGTTGAAGAAGCACTACGGCCTTGGATGGACATCGTACGGTCAGTGGAGCTAGAATGGTGAATATTGACTAAGTTGACAAATCCCTCCGTCCCCGTCAACTTAGTAGGCACACAAGTCAGCCTGCCACTGTACTGGGTCCCAGCTAGCAGGGGGAGTATTCATTTTTTTTGTGCTTAATCAGGAGGCACTTCCTTGTGTGTGAAGATATAGCTGGTGGGTCCAAGCTGTCAGCGGTGGTAACGTTTTTTTCGCGAAATACAGAGGCCCTTTCAGTGGGTCCCAGATGTCAGGTGGAGGAATCATTATTTTGCGCGTAATAAGGAGGCATTTCCTTGTGTGCGGCCGTGGACCCAGCTGTCAGCTTCTCCACGTACAGTCCACTTCAGATGCATGTCAGTCATTGACCACGTTGACCAGGTCGCACCGAGAGCACCAGGGTGGTGGACGACGACGAGGCCTAGGAAGGGAACGACACGGAGGCAGGGAAGCCTCGACAGTTTACGAGGGTTTACTGGTTCGTCTGCCGTCGCCGGAGAATAACAGCAGGTGTGGGTGAGTAGAGGGATGTCTAGGCCGGCGATGGGAGTACGATGGGGCGGTGAGGCCTCCGCGACATCACAGCCGGCCACGGGACGCAGGAGCACGCGACATGACGGGCGCTGCTTTGGGCAGCTGGAGCAAGAAGACCAGAGGTTGAAGAAGCACTATGGCCGTTGGATGGACATCGTACGGTCAATGGAGCTAGAATCGTTCATATTGATAAGTTGACAAAGCCCTCCATCCCCGTCAACTTAGTAGGCCCACAAGTCAGCCACCCACTATGGTGGGTCCCAACTAGCAAGGGGTATTCATTTTTTTGTGCGTAATAAGGAGGCACTTCCTTGCGTGCAAAGATATAGCTGGTGGGTCCGACCTGTCAGCGGGGGAACGTTTTTTTCGCGAAATACAGAAGCCCTTCCCCATCTCCGGGTTGTTCCAGTCTGGGGCCTCGCCGTCGTCCACCGCCTTGGTGCGCTCGGCGCGGCGTGGTCAACATACGAGAGTCATCGGAAGAGGACTGTATGTGGAGAGCCTGACGGCTGGGACCCACGATGTCCATGGTCGCATGCAAGGAAAGTTCCTCATTATTATTTTGTAAGAACTTTCAACTTACGAAATAAAATATCATTTAAATTTGATGAGTTAATAGTACGTGGGGTATTATTATTCTTTAGGCTAGACGTGGGACAGTTGAGTTGGTTCTAGGGAAAAGAACTGGGAGAAAACTCAGTTTACATCGAAAAAGAAAGTGGGAGAAAATTCAGATATAGGATTAATGAAAATGAAAAATAAAGAAAGTGGGAAGGTCTATAAAATGGTCGGGCGAACGACAGGTTTAACAGAAACTTATGGTGTTTCTAATATATATATATATATATATATGTAATAAAATAAGATATAAATATAGGTTCAGTTTTGCATTCTTATAGAAAACAGGTTCAGTTTTGCATTCTTATAGAAAAATAGAACTGAGCTGTGCGTCATCTTGAAAAAACAAACATAACTTGGGCTGCTGATGTTATAGAAAAGCTAGGTTGGGAGGCCCAGAGGCCGCTTGATACCTTCTGGATCCAAAAAATGTTGAAACATGTCATGGGCTTCCCATGTTAAACAACAAAACCTAGGCCGTGGACCTGGTGGGCCCGGGACTGGCAGCCTCTCGACGAACAGTTGTCTCCTGATTCCTCTTGTTTTGCTGACCATGTTGGGAATGACAGACGGCGGCGCCGCGACTAGAGCACTAAGGCGGAGGACGACGTCGAGACCTCGGACCAAACGATCTGGAGCGGGGGAAGACGCAGGCGGAGGGGACTAGGAGGGTTGACTTGTTCAGGTGCAGGGTGGGTCGATGGAGCTGCCGCCGCCGGACAATGTGTGGTAGTAGAGGGATGGCCTGGCCAACGCCATAGGCTATGATGGCCAGCCGCTGTATAGGATATGGACGAAAGATTGAACAAAATAAATAAATACAAATGGATAGGTGGTTGGTACCATATGTCTGTGTACGAGACCTGCTGGGTCCACCTGAGGAGGGGAATATGTTGGGAGGAAGGAGATTCAAAGCACGTCAGCCGAGTGAACTAGTTTTTTTAATGGACAAGTGAACTAGCACTACTAGGGAAAACCTTATACACAGAACTTTAGCAGTAGCGAGGGTCAAAAAAGCACGCTGGTGCTAAGTAGCGATAGCGCTCTGTGCAAACCGCGCTGCAGATAAAGTTCTAGTAGTAGCGCGTCTTGTTCTAAACACGTTACTACTAAAATTCCCACGGCTTAGCCGATAGGCTACACATAGTAGTAGCGACCTATAATGAACCGTGCTACCGCTACTTTTTTGTAGCAGCGCGTTTTAATCTAAACTCACTATTGCTAAAGGATATAAAATTAAATGGAAAGCAAATAGAAAGGTAATTGAAAATGAAAGAAATAGAATAAGGTGAAAGGAAAAAAATAAAATGTGAAGAAAACTAAATGAAAAGGGGAAAAATAGAAAGGAGTAGCAGTAGCGTCCCAGAACGCGCTGTAGCTAACTTAGCCGCAGCGCGCTTTCTGGAACGCGCTACTGCTACTCCTGACTTAACCACGACCGGGTTCGTCCTTCCCCACGGCCACTTCCCCCAAATCCAACTCTCCACTCTCGCCAGCGCTGTCGCCCATCGGCCTTGTATCTCCAGACACCCTCTATGCCGCCCGACCCCAGATTCAACGCCGCCCGCCCCGACCTCAACGCCGCCCCGACCCGACCTCGGCGCCGCCATCCGCCCGGCCAGAGCCCGACCCGACCTCGATGCCGCCTGCCTCTCCCTCGTCGCAGGCACCCGAGGTGAGCACGCCTGCTCCTCCCTCTCCCCTACCTCTGCCTAGAGTTTCTTTATATCTTAGTTGCATCAAATTAGTTAGGGTTCATGTAAGGGTGGAAACGAATCGGATGCGGATGCGGCTCAAATGAGTTAGGGTTCATGTAAGGGTGGAAACGAATCAAATTTCTAAGATGAATCATAAAGCAGTAAAATTTGACCACTTATTTCACTTTATAGTTGGATAATTGGAATATTTGCTACCACTTTCCACCCCTAGGTTCTTCAAATTAGATGGTAATTAGGGCAGTAGTTCCTAGGTACTAATTAGTTAGTAAGAACTAGGTACTAATTAGGTACTAGTTTATTTTTATTTATAGTAAGTTTATTTTTAGTAAGAACTAGTTGAATTAATAGAACTAGTTAGTAAGAACTTTGTGCTATTTTTTTAGTTAAAGCAGTTTTTCCCGCATCGACGTGGACGATGCTTATCCCGCATCCTCGTCGTCGAGTCGGCGGAGGACGACACCTTCTTGACCAGATGTGCCATGTCCGGGACTGGGCTCCGCCGGGGTGGTACTGGGAGGCGCTACCTACCGGGGGGCGCAGGTTGGTGAGGAGCCAGCATGTCGTTGACCATAACCTTCTTTGGTGGCGGTCGCGTGGGCCAGTGACGGTCCAGAGGCTCGAGGACTCCGTGGAGGTGGTGCGTCAACGTGTCAGTGAGGAGGACGCGCACGTCCGTCGCTACTTTTTTGTGCTGGAGCACATGTTCTCCAATACCTAGCAGGTTCTCCAGGGATCTCACTGGAGCTATGATCCCGTGATGGTTCCTTCTCTGTGGGTGTCCACCGCCCGCGCCGATACCCGTCGTGTGCTAGGGTTTTAGTTGTATTAGTGATGTTATATGTATGACACTATTCGGGATGTATTAGTGATAATATTCGACGATGTATGAGGCGCATGAGATGATTTACTTTTACTTATTGAATGCATGCTAATTTGAGTCCTATAAGATATTTTGAAATGTATATCTTGTGTTGCTCAATATCCAAGTGGCGGTCATGTTTGCAGGTTACACCTCCGAGTGGCCTATGTTTTGCGGAGTGTTGATTCATTTCCGTTCCGGCAAATTTCAGGCGCTCGATATGTCCTATTTTAGCAAAGGTCATGCCGGATTTTTCCGTGAATTTTGGCATGACTTGTGCCAGAATATGTAGGGAATATCGAGTGCCCCGGATTTGTGTGTTGAGTATCCTGGTAGTTTTCTTCGATCGATTTTCAATTAATGTTTTAACTATGAACATAGGAAATGTCTGACGACGAAAAGAATTTCGGTATTTGCAAATACTGCGAAGACGAACACGGCCAATGCGACGGAATCTTCCTAGATGATGATAGGCGCATCAACATCAAGCTAGACGAGAACTTCGAAGTGGATACAGTAAGTCACAACGACAAGTCTTTTTTCGTAATTAAGCATGACATCTGCTTCATTTGCTTCAACTTATTTTTTTTACTATTCTACTAGCGTATCCCCTGCCATGCAAGAGTTTTTGTATTGGATAAGATAGGTTTCAGTCATGCTATGGAGGTAAAGAAAGTTTACTTGAAGACCGAGCATGGTTATATTTTCCACGCAAAATTATACAATTCAGACGACTACACCTATTTTGGATGCAAAACATGGCGATCACTATGCAAGACTTATGCATTTGAGCCTGATATGGTTATCACCTTTGATATTCGTCCGGAAGATGATATTGAAGGTAACACCGACATCTGGGTCGATGTGCAGACACCTCCAGTTATACCATTATGTAAGTTTCTCAACCATATTTATTTCTTTGATATTGTTTATTCAAAAATAGTTGACAACTAATTTGTATTGTCAGCTTATTTCGGTGCAAGCAAACATGTCCAGCGCTTGGTAGACAGGACCTATTACTGTCCCGTGGCTGAACTCAACTGCGAGGAGGTAAGTCATTATGTTTCATGGCTTGCGGATCTTGATACTGTCAAGACAATTTTTCTTCCTGCATTTAGAAATGTTAGTACTAAAAACGTGCGACCAATAGTGTTCGTAATGAATTACGGTCACATCTATTTAGGAAGGATGGTAAGGATTTTACTATTTGTCCTCAATGCATCCTTTCCATACATTATTTTTGAAGCTAAACTTCATTGCTAAGTATGTTACCATACGACGTTCTTCAACAGGGACTCCCGATGAATGTTGTGCCTTATGGGATCGAGACTAAAGGTACCATGAGTATTATTAGCTTACGACCAAGATATCCTACAGATTACTTTAGTGCATTCAAGATCGTCGACGGATGCTTAATAGTGCAAGACTGGACCAAATATGTGATGGGGAGCGCAGAGAAGTACTAGGGGCAGCAAGCAGATGCGCTACCCACGATTAGGAGACAGGTTCATCTGCATGCTCCAACTTGATCAAGGAGGAGAGCTACACATGTTTTATGTTATTTTACCTAAGAGAGAGCAGCAGGAGTGATTAGCTAGCTAGAAATGAGTTTGAGGATGATGATGTGCTACACTATTACTATGATGATAAAATAGCTAGTGTTGGTGGTACTGACTATGATGATTATTATTAGCTAGTGTTAGTGGTGATTAAATAAATATTGTTGGTGGTAATGACTATTATGATGATTGAAAAGCTTGTGCTGGCGGATTAGATTCAAGTGGAGGCAACATGGGGTGCACATCGAAAGTACTACTAGTCATAACTAGATCAAGTTTGGATTAGTAGTATACTTTTGACATGCACCACATATTGCCTCCACTTGAACCTAATCCACCTTCATTTGACACACTGTTATGGACATAATGATGTAAACCTCATAACTGGTATTGTACCAATATTTATGCGATGGGCGCATAAATACACTAAAATAAAAAATAAAAAAAGAATACTAGTAGCGATGGAGAGAAAACACGCTGCCAAGAGTTACATTAGCGATGGCGTGATTGAACAAACGCTGCAGCTATTTGTCCCTAGCGATGGCAGCGTGCGGCACGCGCCATCGCTAAGCAATAGCTGTAGCGCCTTATTAGTAGCGCGCCTGCCCGCGCTACTAGTGAGCACAAAACCAGCGCTACTGCTAGGGTTTTCCCTAGTAGTGTAGTTACATACATAAGCAAATAGCCACTAAAAAAGCAAACAGGTTAATGGGTTCTTGAAAGAAATATTTCAGACAAAACAGATAATTACGACACATAGGCTAATGCATGAAACATTCAGATGATAAAGATGCTTATAAATAGATAAAGTACAACATCTAGACCTTCCTGGCACGCCTGATCATGACGCTGCGGCTGTCCGTGTACTCCCCGGTTACGTAGACACACCCTCATGTCTAAGATCTGCCTGTACATGTTGTAGCATGCGTATGCGTCCTTGGCTGCATAGGTTATGTAGGCTAGATTCAGAGGTACCTCCCACGTGTTCAAGTCCTTGGTATCATTGTCTTCTTTCATGTTGGTGTATCAGGGGTCGATGATGGTCTCGGCGAGGTCAACGATGAAGTCCTTCTCCTGCCCGTTGCTGATGATCTTGTATTGCTTCTGGATGTCGACAAGCTTGTTGCACCAGATGGCCTAATCATCACGTTCTTCCTTCTCTCCACCGTAGCGAAGGTGCAGTCGGTGCTGCCGATGAAACGGGCGAATGCTCCTGAACCTCTGATGGCCCTACAGAAGTGGTAGATGAGAACCTCGTCCCGCACACATACTTGGGCGACAGCGATCCACTGGTCCCTGTCAGGAGACGAATGGATGGGCACAAGGTCTAGTCCTGCAAACCTTGTGCTTTCTCGTCCTGTAGGTCTTTGAACTTCGGCAAGGCGTAGCTTCACCGAGTCCGGATCGTTGGTGTACATCACATTCAACTTGGTGCAGCCATAGGACTGAACGGCGAACTCAAAGGGAACTCCTTGCTGAAGTCCATATCCAAAGGCTCACCCTCGGATCGCCATTGGAGTCTCTTCAAGTGAGCGAGTGTGTAGGCGGACGATGTAGTTCATTTTTAGCTCTTGGGGTCTTGGATTCAACAAGAACTGAGTGTGTATATGCGACAACAGATTACTACCCCTCCTCGTCATTGCACGCCTGCAGAAGATGCACCTCGGCGCATTCAAACGCCTCCATTAAGAAACCTACTCCGCCACACGCCGGTTCACGGCGGTCTGTATTGGTACTGTAATAACAAGAGTTAGTGGTCACTTTACTTAAATTTAATTAGCTTTAGTAGAAATTTATACTTAAAACAAGCAATGCATTGGCTCGTTTTATCAGTGCCACAGGATCAACATGCACGACAATTAGAATTATTATTCCCAGGACGCACACGATTAGCACATTTGTTGCACTTTCACAAAGATAATACTACCAAGTTTGAACTATTTGTTATGGTTGTTGTCCTCTGCATCATCATGCCGTGTTTCCTAGCTTGCAAGATTCAGAACCAACAAATAAGATCCAAATAATAAGTACAACAAAGATGCCTACACATTTCATTGATTCCCAGCTTGCAAGATTCAGAACCAACAAATAAGATCCAAATAGTAAGTACAACAAAGATGCCTACACATCTCATTGATTCCCAGCTTGCAAGATTCAGAACCAACAAATAAGAATCAAATAATAAGTACAACAAAGATGCCTACACATCTCATTGATTCCCAGCTTGCAAGATTCAGAACCAACCCACTAGAGCCTTTTGATAAAGTGAATATCGGGATTAAATCCATCTTGGCTAGCCATGTCATACAGTCGAAGAACTCTGCGAATGCTCTTGACCTTCACAACATCTGTAGTTGAGTATTCCTGTTTGCACAACACAAACAAGAAGAGCATGATTTCACTTTAATAGTGGCCTCCTTGAACTCAACCTGCAGCTCCACTCGGATGAGGCCTGCCTGGAGTTTCATGATTCAATTCATGCGCCTTTTTCTGTAGTTCACCTGAAATGAAGCAAAGATTGCATCATTCAGCTAGCAAGAAGTACTTGCTCTCGTGAGCTGGCAGGTTCTTCTTTAGTAGTTGCACTAAAATTGAGGAACATTAAGGTTGGCTGTCCGGCTCATGTAAGGTGCAACTATAATTTTCTTATACTTTTGTGCAGTTCCACTAAAATAAAGTGCCATTGTGGTGACAAAGGACGGCTCATCTTGCAAAGGCTAATAAAATGTTGCACGAGATTACCAGCAGAACTTGACGGAGATTTTGGAAACTCCAATCACCATTTTGTGCAGTTCCACCAAAACTGAGAGATGTTGCCCACGTGACATTTTAGTTGAACTGCACAAGACACTCATTCCAAAAAAGAGTGTTGGTCAATATGAATATACGAACCATATACGAAATGAAAAGAAGCATCTTAATTATGTTCATGGCAATCACGCAAGGACAGTAGAAATTTTAAAACATCAGCAATGCTTCATGTTACCAGAAGCATTACGATCAACAATGAGATTCCTCAAATATGGGATTACTTTAATGGTGGCATTGCTTGTTTATGAGATGTAGTAAATCAATAACAGCTAAAGAGTTGGTTTAAGGGCATGGAACCGTGGGGACACCAAGACACTCAGCAGCGTAAAGGAGCAACTTACTTATCATACTGGGGAAAACATCAGGAGTGCCATTTGTAACACAGTTTAATTGCATCTTATCACTGGAGGCATTAGATTAACAATGACACTGGTTAGACATGTCCCTAAGGTAACAGTGTGATCGCTTCATTTTACATGCGCCCTTACATTAACAACAGCAAAGGTTGGTATAAGGACATGCGATAGTGGACGCATCAACACAATGTACCTACAAGGAGGCATAAAGTGGTGATGCCGAGTTTGTTCATGCTATGTGAGGGCAGCAAATCTAATCCTGGAGACCATTTACTATGTGAGGGCAGCAAACCTAATCCTGGAGACCTTGTACTATGTGAGGGCAGCAAATCTAATCCTGGAGACCTTTTACTATGTGAGGGCAAAAAATCTAATCCTGGAGACCTTTTACTATGTGAGGGCAGCAAATCTAATCCTGAGACCTTTTACTATGTGAGGGAAGCAATTCTAATCCTGGAGACCTTTTACTATGTGAGAGCAACAAATCTAATCCTGGACATACTCTGTTGACTTGTCCACCAGCTGCCACTTTCTATCCTTTTTTCAACCAATAATAGATCTGTTCCTTATCCTGTTTGTACTGCGTTTTACCATTATTTCCCTTTTCAACCAAGAGACCGGTTGGGTATCCGGTCTCTACTACTTTCACCATATTATTTGCTCTTTGAATCAAGTCCTAGATTCATGCTACAACTTTCCCCCCTTTCTTACATGTTTGAACAAAGCCCCAGATTCGAATGCATGAAGTAGCTTTACCTCTAATAATACTAAAAAATTAGGTGGCTTTGGAAGAGATGATGGGAGTAGAAAAATATGCACATGCAGACACGTGGGGAGCTGGGGCAGTAGAGCAAGGCCGCTTTCAAAGAACTTATACCTGATGGTCGTCAGGATGTCGTCGGCGGCAGGTCGGATCTGCGGACAATATGGCAGGGAGGAAAAAGGGTCGAAGGACCTCCCGAGCCGGCGCTGTGTCGGAGAGAACGGCACAGGCAGAGGATCGGGCCCCTCCGGCAGCTGTGGGTTTCCTCCCTCGCCAGTGATGACCGCGTGAATGATGCACCTAGTCCTCTACACACACCAGCCTAAGGGATCCGACCGGATCTGTGACCAACGGTGAGCAGAGAGAAAATGTTGCTACCACTGTCTTGTATATATCTGGAGAGGATGAGAGAATGAAGAGAGCAACCCTAGTAAAGCAAGCGCTCAGGCCCCTGCGTACATATATAGTGGAGTGATTATCTTTTTCTCTCCACAACAAGTGTTTCAATTTGTGTAAGTGGCATTAAAGAAAAGAAACTCTCTATTTAAGGTGACTACCTGTACGACTCCTACTTACTACTACTACTAGTAGTATTGTTCACTTGTGCTCCCCGGCCCTCCATTCATTGAACAACCCCACGGGTGAATAAACATATAATACTAGTATTTATATAGAACGAACAAGCTCGAACTATTTTCGCGTAGTTAAAAGTTGAGGGCGGGGCTTTTCCCGGGCAGTACGCGTGGCAGCTTTCACGAAGGCGGTTTGACAGAGAGGCGAGGAGGGTGAGGGAGTAGCGGATTCAACTTACTTACTGCTGGAAAGGTCGGGCTGTGCGATTTGACGGGGCGTTACTATTTGGATCCATGTGTTAGAGTTAGTTTGAACTCAACTAACCCAAAAATATCCAAACAGGAGGGTTAGTTTGGGTTACTATTTGGATCCATGTGTTAGAGTTAGTTTGGGTTAGTTTGAACCCAACTAACCCAAAAAATCTAATCCACCCAAGAGGTGCTTATTTGGGTTACTTCTTCTCGGGACACTAAAAAACACACTTTTCTCTCGCTCTCCCCGCAGCAGATCCCTCCCCACTTCCTCGAAGCTTCTCGTCCTCTCCCTCCCTCCCTCTCACACCGCCCATGAAGGCACCTCGCCGTATCCACGCTCCATCTAAACCTGTCATCCAAACACCTCTTTCGCTAGAGTTACTTCCGGGTTAGTTCAAGATTAGAATCTAACTCTAACCTTTAACTGAGTTAGAGTATCAAAACAGGGCCAGGCGGTACGACCGGGGTGATGCCCCCCTTCCGTTCCGCACTCTAATCTGGTGCATGACACGTGTTATGTCGACCCGGATGCTGCTGGCTGTCCCACATGTCGGCGAAGTAGTACGTAGTAGTAAGAAGAAGCAAAGAAAAATGCGGTATAAGTCTTTCTAGAGATTCCAACAAGTGACTAGACTACATTGCGTGCAGTATCTCAAATCTAAAATCTCAAATCTCCCTTCCGGTTTATAGGGCTCAAATCTCAAATCTCATCAACCAAGGCATTTTGTGATTGGATGAATGTATCTCGTACTTTACAAAGCTACCCTAATTAAACTCATGCATTAATTACGTAGTTCTCTCGCTTTCCTCTCCGCCTTGGTCGCGGTGCACAATATTGACCACTCCTATATGACTAGCCGCTCTATCTACATGCGGGACATCAAAGCATCCGGGCCCGCGTGCCATCCACCAAATCACAGCGAGGTGCTACAGTCGAAACTCACCGGTCACCCCGGTGTGGCC